>JALDNG010000010.1:3502500-4131228 GCA_024349245.1 Neodontobutis hainanensis
GATGTAATATGCACAACTGTCTTTGTATGCCTTTACCACCATTGTGAAGAAATACTGTTTGGATGTGTTTGCATGTGAAAACATGTTTTTTACATAGACCCCAATTGGGCAAAGCAGCACATCTCTGAGACTCAGCTACAAGCACAAAGAAGCCATTTACATTTTTCTCCAAACAGAGACCAAACAGCAGCAAACAAAAACAGGCGGTACCAAAATATGCCTAATTCTGCCCTATTCTTTATAATGGAGACTCTGCCTGACTATTTCATAAAAAATCTTAATAGTTTTGGTTTGTTTCACATTAGAACAATTATATTTGGTGCAGGTAATGTTGACATGTGTGGCTGTAATTTATAATAGTGTTTGAGCTTCAACAGACTTCATATAAAGGGTTATTAATTCAAATAGTATTTATTTTTTTTAGGTGGAGATGTTTTTGGGGTTATTTTGATGTTTTCCATCTTGGTTTATTCTGAAACTGTGTCATTGCACATTCAAGGAAAAATGGAATTGGAATTATTAAAATACACTTTGTAGTTGCAGAGATATAGTCAATTTACTGTGGACATGTCCTTTTCGAGTGGACACATCAAAAAACAGGCTTGGATATAAAGGGTTAATATCTAAATAAGACTCAAGCCGAACAATGTTCTAGCCTAAATGTAGAGAGACCTCTTCAACAAGGAAATCTGGAGTGTTAAAATACTAGGCCTTTAATTATCAAGACTTCAAATGTCTAACCTGTTGATGCACATTACATTCCTTAGTAGTCATTTGATGTCAAACCTGACAGTAGGTGAATTGTGTAGTCATCTTTACCACTTTCTATTGTGTTATTGACATTTGTTCCAACTGTAGCCAATGGATTAATCAATAGAGCGATCAACTTTAATGACTGCAAGGTTAATGTGATTCAAAATGCTTTACAAACTGATAAGAGGTCGTCAAGTTCTGTATTAAATAGTTAAATAAATGCTAAATTAGATTTGGATTGTAATGTTTGACAGTTTAACCATTACTTATGTGAGAGACACTTGAAGAATGTGCCCTGCAATCTGGAGTATAGCTACACTGAATAGATCATGTCAGGCTGCTCATAAACCTGTCTGATTTCTGCATAGATGATGAGAAAAGAGATTTACACATACTGACAACCCGCAGACACTCTCCGCTGTAGGCTTTTATCCTCAGGCACCTGGATTGCCAAGAATTACACGGAGAGAAACATATTCATTTGGGGAAACGTACACACATGCTCTGCAGAGATGAGTCTTCAGCATTCTGTCCTGAGGCACTGAGCAGTCTATCGCTGGATTAAGTCTACTCCCTAGATGCACCCTTCTTTTTTGACCCCCTTTCCCTTTTGTAAAAGTACAAGGCCTGAATATTTATCTCTGTTAACCACATGGACAGCTGAAATTAGCAAGTGTGTACATATGAGAGATGACATTATGTATGGAAAAAGTGGAGTACATGCTTGTAAGGAGGCCATGAGTGAGGATCTGGTGTGGTCTATGACATGAGTAAGTAAGAAAAATAACCAATTCAGCTGTGTAAAATACACAATTTCCTCTTTGATACTGGCTTTATGCAGTAAAGGACATGCTGCATTTGTCCAGGCTTCCTGTATGAACACTATAGTCTAAGCACTTAGAAATGAGAGCGGGGACAAATATTAACTTTTCAGCTCTCAAAGCACTTTCATGCTTGGCTTATTTGGTATAAAATAATGGAACAGCTTCAGCAAAGTAGTGCTGTGACATATATATTATCGCTGCCTTTTTGGAAATGCCATTTCGTAATTCTTCTCATGTGGAACTAATTTAAATCTGTCTCTTTTGAATGTGCAGTGGGAACTGTAATATGTGTGGAAAATGTTATGAGTTTTCTATCTACATACCAACTGAATACCAACACTTAAATGCCTCCTTCTGTGGCCTGCACCAAAGCTTTTTATCTTTCAAATTGTAGGATGACGTGGTTGGTAATATGTAATAAAATATAGCTTTACTAGGTCTGTAGGTATAGTAACAAGAATGCCAGAATCATTTCCATGAGTGTTTTCATGAAAGCACTTACGAGGTCTTTTGTATCAATAGTCACAGTAATTGGGGCATCATCTTGCTGCATGTGGCATGTCAAATCAACCATAAAAGGAAGAGATAAATTCAAATGAAGTCAAGCCATCAAGTACCACATCCTTATTTAGTGCAGAACTCCCATGTTTTAGCACCACATCATTTCCAAAAACTGAAAATACAGTACTCAGAGTCATCACCATTAATTGAAACGAAATGCAATCTGATTATATGCTCTGTCTTTCGTTTACTGAATGTGCTGTAGGTCATGAAGCATCATTCAATTGTGCAAAGCAATCTGAATGAGAAAAACGATTCCCCAAAGTGTTTGACACTATATAAACCTGAGTATGTTTGCAGACAGAAGCAAAACAGAAACCTACATACTGTGGTCTATATAGGTCTATGTAGTTCAGAATGCACGTTGGACATTCGTAATCGCACTCCTGTGTTGACACAAGGCTCTTGCAAAATGTTATGTTGTTTTCGTCTCCGGGAAGGCTATGTGATCTGGGCATTGAACCCTTTTATTCACATTATCTGTGTATGTGACGAGCAAAGGCCCTGCACCTCTACCCCAAAATGCTTCTCATTCCCTGGCCCAGACACACCTCCCACTAAGTGACCCGGAGTTCAGCAACTACCCCGTCAAAACAAAAACATGTGACACTGACCTCTTTTACCAGTTTACTATAAAGACTCCTGAGCAATAGATTAGAGTTAGTCTTTGAAGGGTTTACTGTAGGTGTTGTTGAATAAAGTACTAGTCTATATAAAAGTATATGTTGTATGTTGAAAATACTTTTCATAATAATTTTCTATCCTGGTAAGTAGGCCTAAACATTTTCCTAATGGTGCTGTGGGTTTTACTAATTTCCTCTAAATCGTTTGAACTTGTAAAACAGCATCATTGTTTATTCTAGTGCTATAATTGTGCGTTACATGTCTTCCTCTCCCATTTAAATGAGTTCTTTATTGTCCACTTTCGTTTCACAGCCTCCACTTCTGTGGGTCTGTCCTGAACGAAAGAGGCGGTCCCGGGCGCCACGTCATATCATCCGCCGTGCTCTGATTGGTCAGCCATCCTCACCCGACACAGCTGTGATTGTTTTCTGCAGAGGAAGCTCACGTCTGAACGACGGGCTCTGCTGGTTTCACTTCTGTGTCTTTCAACTAACGATGATGTGAGTGAACGGCGGGTAAAAAGAGAGGAGCTTTATTTGTGGAAGAAACAGTGAAGACGATTGAAGAATAAGGTAATAATCATGTCGCATCCTTTTCTTTTACCAGTCTATCTTACAGACAATGCCGGCTATTAAAACCATGATCTATTTTTACATTCTTTACATAGGGAATATTTTGGATTCTGTGACACTAACTTCGTGTATATTTTATCTGGTCCCAAAGTGCCAAATGCCCAGACTTGAGGACCACTGCTGTAGCTGTTCCTGTACATCCAAACACTCATCTGGAGCCAAGTGGTTGATATCTAAAGCTGAAGAAATGATGTCCATCATCACATCCGTGCTTAGCCATGCTTATGGCTCTCTGCACAACGTACGTACGACCAACCTTATCCGCAGGGGTCTGGTCCTCTTCACGGTGGGGGTAATCCTCGCACTGGTGCTCAATCTGCTGCAGATACAGAAAAACGTCACCCTGTTTCCCGAGGAGGTGATGACAACTTTGTTCTCATCTGCTTGGTGGATCCCGCCATGCTGCGGCACAGGAGCAGGTAAGTTTACTGATGATGTAGTTTCAGTAATGTCTGTTTGATTTGTGTGTTATTAATACATGGAAGAACATTGTGAACAAAGAGTTTGCAGCTTTAAGTTTGAGACAAAGAAATGCGGGCATGGTAACAATTACAGTGCAATGTTGTGGTTCCGTACAATGGCACAATTATTAAAAAACAAGTATTCACTCGCCCTTTTCTTAAACTGTAGTGGATCTTAGTGATTGAACAATAATCTAAATGAATGTGTAAATTATTGGCCCTTTAATCAGTTGCGTGATACTGTGTCCATGAATCATCAGCCAGCATTGTTTTGTTTAGTTATTATATAACCCTTGTTTGGGGAAAGTCTTTATAGTTTTGTCTAACAGCCCCTATGCTTAATGAAAAAAACTAGACCTGCTGCAGACCGTGACGAAGGTTGCTCTCTCATTGGTCGCAACATCCGAACACGAGGTGCGGTGCATTCCTATTGGCTGGCGTAATAACGGGTGAGCTGAAGGGGCGGGGTTTCTGAGGCCGAGAACCCGGAAAAGGCAGGGAAAACCCCCGAGGGCTCCTCCTTCGACTTTTGCCGCGAAGCAGAAAACAAATGGAGGTGTTCCCTCTGTTTACTTTACTCAATGCCCTTTTAAAATCTGGCGCGTTGGGACATGTGTAGTCTTAATGGCTTCTTTGTAGGACACTTTTATTTTCTTTTTCACTCAACAGGAAAATAACGGATTCTGTTCGCCTTTGTTCATAAACTAATTTATACCTCACGGTAGTCTATAAAACACGTTGGTCACGTTTAAAACTTCTAACACAAATACCTTTTTTTTTTTTTTTTTTTTTTTTTAAGAAAGCCTTCCATGAATACCAAAACATATGTGCCTGCTTGCTATGACCTAAGGTTTGACCATTCCTAGCCAGAGGCTCTTTAATATTATAAAGTGAATAAGCTACAGAATAAAGAAGAACAACACAACATCTGTAAAATGTTAAATTAGGAAATGCTTTGTAGGGTGTCAATTTACCTAGAGATTAAATGAATCATTAATGCATGGAAAGTCATGTTCACCAGTATTTTCCACTGTGGCCTTTCTCAGGATTTTCTGCTTATCTTGTGTAAATTGGGTCTGTTTGTTTCTCTCTGCAGCTGTCGTGGGCCTGCTTTATCCCTGCCTTGACAGCCATTTAGGAGAACCACACAAGTTCAAGAGGGAGTGGGCCAGCGTCATGAGATGCATTGCTGTGTTTGTTGGCATTAACCACGCCAGTGTTGTATCCTTTTAAACATAATGTAACTCAGTCTTGGGAGTTTGAAAATAAGATCGGATTCTCATGATTATGTATTATTTTTTTAGGCAGTGGTGAGTTCTTCAGGTTCAGTCTAGACAATCACTGGAGTCATTGACCTTAACTGCCACCCATCACAGAAATTGGACATTGACAACAACGTTCAGCTCTCCCTAACCCTGGCAGCTCTGTCTTTGGGGCTGTGGTGGACATTTGACCGGTCCAGAAGTGGCTTTGGCCTGGGCATTACCACAGCCTTCCTTGCCACTGTTATCTCACAGCTGCTAGTCTACAATGGAGTCTACCAGTAAGTTAACTAAATAAACACAAACTTTAATGTTCTATCCTGTATTGAGTGAACAGAAAGTATGACACACTACCCTTAACTATTTGAGTCCATGTATGAGGAACTAGAATATTTAACTACACCCTTCATATTTCAGTGGCACTTATATCAAAATCACTCAGCTGAGGAAAAGGAGACATTCAATTATAGATTCATAAAATAACTCAAGCACAGACTGACTATAAACACCCCACACAGAGCAGGAAATTGAGAGGGTTAATTATAACATTTTTGGATTATATTTTCTATTTTTTTTTGTTTTTTCACACCTGCAAACCTAACTCTTGGTTTATTATAAGAGTGTGTTGTTATAATTTTCTTTTTACTCCATCTCAGGTACACTTCTCCAGACTTCCTGTATGTACGCTCCTGGCTTCCGTGTATATTCTTCTCAGGCGGTGTCACTGTGGGAAACATTGGACGCCAACTTGCCATGGTAATAAATGTGCTTATTTAGTATGTATACTAAAATATGTTGGTGGACAACATGACCCATTATTTAACAAAGTGTCTGTTTCAATTGCGTTCACTTTTCATTTAAAATAATCACCCCAAGATGCACACATTTATCATATTTTACAAGATAAAACACTTGTGAACGCTGATGTTGCAAAAGCAGAAAATTTAAGCTCTTAGACTGAAGTTTATGTTTAATTATAATAATCAATATCCTTTTCTAATTTAACATTTTAATCTATGTGGTATGCTACAGACCAAATCATAAAAGTAATAATTTTGGTTACAATTAAAAGCCGACAGAACAGACACAACACGTGCCTTTTCAATTCTTTAGCCAACCCCAACAGCCAATATACCTGTCAAATAGTTAAAAGTTGCACAAAGTACATAGGACGTCAGCTCTCCTTCATAATTATCCCATCAACAGGGCTTTGATGTCTTCATTAGGCCTGTGCCCAGAAGGCTCACCTCATTCTGTCTGTGAAGTAAGAATCCCGTCACTCCCTCAGTTTGACTCGGTGAAAGCGTGAAAGCAGATTAAGAGCTGTTGTTTTTCACAGTCGTGGTAAGACACAGAGCCAGTCAGGCCTGGGCTGACCAGACAGTCATTTGCTATTTGTTGTTTTTGTTTGTGATGAGGCCCTGGAATTTTGGCACAAGCCTGGACTGGAGTTTTTTTTTTCTGTTCTTCCCTATTCACTCCAGTGGCTCATTTTATAAAAAAGGTACATTGAGCTGTTTTTGCCTCAAATATTCCTTTTGGTGGCTGTTTCCCTTTTTGATTTGGATTAAAGCTGGTTATAGTGAAAAAAATCTTCTTTGGCATTACAGACTGTAGAATAAAACTACCGATATTATTATCTCTAGCGTATTTTGATTGATATGTTATTAACAAAAAGATTCTTCTGTGTCTTCCCTCAGGGCGGTGTTGAAAAACCTCATAATGACTGAAAACTGAACTGCAAAAGAGAAAAAAAGCCAAAAACAAGGCATCAGGAAGGTGGCAAAAATGGACAAAGTTATGAGATGGACTACAAAAAAAAGACTCATTACTCTGGTGTCATCGTTTGCTCTCATCTAATGTGCCATGTCCTCTGCCCAACCCTGTGGCCAAACAAACTCTCTTCAGTTTTACTCCATTAATGCCTCCTCCACACTATGGACAGCTTTTGCCTTTTTGTTGGTAGAAAGGGCTCCTTGCCATTCAGAAGATTTTTGTGTGTGATTTGGTGTGGCTGCATTTGTTATTTTTTTGCAAAGAAATATGTCTTTTTTTCTTTTCTTCAGAAAAAAGGGAAGTTTCATGTGTCAAGGAGTATTTACTCTCACTTAAAAATGTGTAACACTGAGGCATATGTTCCTATCACACCAAATTAAGTATTTTTTTTTTTTAATCACCCAAACCAAAATAACATACACATCAAGATTGCAAGAAGGGGAAAAAAAGGTTTAAGTAGAGAAAATGCACACAATTGCCAAATTCATGGAGTACTGGTTCATAACAAAGTTTGGAGAATCTTTCAAATGGGAAGATATTTTAATCTTCATTTTTATTCTTCATTCTTGAATTGCAGTATGTCCATGTCACCCAGATGAATGTGGAGTTGCACAGTATTTCAGGCCACGTGGTTATTCTCTTGAATTCTCTGTAATGGAAGTTAGAAAGAATGTAAGAGGCATTAGTGTCAAACCTTTCTTTTCCAAATGTTAAATGTTCAAATCAACATGTGACTCCTGTCAAGACAAATATTTACCATGTGATGTTAGGCTTTCCCTCTTATGGGTGGACTTAGTGAGAGTTAGGGAACGGTGACAGACCCAAGAGGGTAGAACATATTTACTTCAGCCCTCAAGATTTGCAATCTGTGATTGCCTTTGTATTATAGAATGTAGTGCTTTTGTCACTATAACTGTTTTGTTTTATCATTTGTACAACATAAAGACATTATTGCTTGTATGTATAATAGCTTGACATGTAATCAAACAGGTATTACCAGACTAGACCTAGTGTATGTTAGGGTTCTGGGGTCTAAGTGCAATCAGTATACATGAGCCGATTTATTCTTTATTTATTATGTCTGACAATGACTAAAATATACACATATATGCAGTCTGGATACATAAAAAAGCAATAAGATCTTTGAGAACTTTCAAAACGTTCATTGTCTCTCTTCAGAGCGGAAACAAAGACTTGGTGTGTCGAACTGCTCTCAATTTAGTAGCATTACTGAAGGAAACCTGATTTTTTTTTTTTTTTTTAATGCTGCAAGCATCCAGGTGTGCTAAACAGAAGAGGAAGCTTTATTTTTTTAGGTGGAGAAGCACCTTTTTGTTTTGATGTTTAGAGTTTTTCTGTGTGTGAGAGATTTTTGAGTTGTGTATCAGTTTTGCTACTTTTAAATAAAAAACAAAAGCACCCAATGAGAGCATGACGTTTGGCATTATTCACAAATTAAAGACAAAGATAGTGCTGTTAAAGCCTTAGCTGCTGAAATGTGTAACTTTCACAGTATCATAAAACGCACCATCATACTAATTTGGTTTAGTTTGCTTTGGTTGCTTTACCAGATGGCACTCCTGAGCCTAATTACCCATCTCACAAATTCTCAATAATAATGATTTTACCAGTTCATCTGCAGGTGAATTGGATCAGAATGTTCTGGTTGGGCAATTGTGGTGTTTGTTGTGTCTTCTGTCAGGCCCTTATTGAATAGATGAGGGTTCTCTTTTGTCTGGGCTCTCTGTCAGTCTGTGGAGCTATTATAATAACCTCGGCTGCATCTTTTCCACTGAGCAGTCTGCTAGGCTCCACCCCATAAGACCCTCAAACTACCCCAGTGTGTGTGTGTGTGTGTTTGTCTGTGGGATCATGAGATACTGCCCCCCTCCTGCTACTATTTGCCCCCCTCTCTCTGAACACGCCTTTCTGGAGGGCAGACTTCTATTTATACCTAGTGGGGGACTGACAGTTAACCTTTTGCACTGGGGGAAATTTCTGGGAGTGGGGCCAATATCTGTGGGCAGTTCTAAATAGCCCCTCATAATAACCCCAGTTGGTCTATGCATTAGTTAGTTTATCTATATGTTCTGTCTATGTATCTTTGTATGCCCCTATGTGGATCTATATTTGTGTTTGGATATATCTGTCCAACTGTATGCAACTTTTCTACCTGTCTGTGTGTCTGTAGTCTTTGTCAGGGCAGCAGTCTAGTGCCACACGCCAATCACCCATCTCCCCCCTGTTTCCAGTCTCCTCCTCTTTGAACCAGAATAATTGGCTGGACTTCAATATCCTTTCATTTTCATTCACAGCAAACTAAAAGACTCCATTACACCACCCTCTATTTGCCAAAAAGTGCCCCCCTCCACCCATCCTCCCCTCTTCCTCTCTTCCGCCTCCAAGGCAATAAGTGATGGCCCTATCTGATCTATTGATTTGTGCCATCTATGCTAGACCAGTTTATTTACAGCACCTTGAGCCAGTGACTTTGAACGTGACTTTTAAATGTTGTGTAGTTGACCTCTAATAAAATATATTTTTTGTTAAGCACAATCAATAACGCTATGTTTACAGGTACATTCGAAGACTTAATACTAGACTATCATTTTGACAGCAGATGCCAGTTTCTCTCTAAACACTGGTCCCAGTTGTAAACGCTCTGGCAGAGGGAGCTGCTGTCACCCCACTGTCACACATCTTTAAGGCAGTCAGAAGCTCTTACTCAGGCATATTGACGTTCCATAGCTTCTTTTGTTTTTTGATTTCTCTGGTTGTTCAGGATTGACCAAGTTGAACCTGATCTAAATATTCCATTTATAATGTTATACGCACGTTAAAACTGAAGAAGCAGGTTCACACAATGAAAGGATTAAGAGTCGTTTACATTGGAGGTACACTGAAAGAAATGACAAAGCTGAGTAGTGATGGCCTTTGTTGCCAGCAGATGACAGTATTTATCCTCCCTGCTTGTCTGGACATTATTTCCGTGACATCTACGGACCCCTAGCGATGGGACAAGGAACAACATCGTCTGGAACTGAAGGATTCACAATGGACAAAGTGCACAATGTAGCTCTTTTTCATCCCGAATTCCCTAGGGAAGTAGTAAAAACATTCTTTGAGAACACACTTGGTACATCTTTAAGCATGCAAATATAGTATTAATAAGGAACTGACAGACTAGGAGGAAATATTGGATAAAATTCAGATATGGATTTTCTTTAAAACACTAATGAAAATGAAGAGCAGATAGATTATTTATTAAACACTGACAGTAATGTTATTCTTGGAATATTTATTCTACAGTGCAGTGAGCAGCAGAGTCACATGCATGATAGAAAAGGTCAATGAAATGGATTTAGACTGGAGAAAATCATTGCACACTCTTATTTCTCTGCCAAAAGGTCTTGAGTGGCATTAATGTCCTGCTCCCTGTGATATATAATAAAAGGCTGTGTGTGCACGTGTGTGCCAGCATGTGCTTGTGTGTGTTAGGTCAACTGAGTGTTCATTACACCAAAGCTGGGCTCACTGCTGTCCTCTGCCCTCGCTCGTTGCCTCTCCCAGAGCTAGCCAGGAATAATGAATTACACAGGATGCCATGGGGGGCTCAGTGCGTGAGTGCCTCAGAAATGGACTCCATTTTAGCTCAAATTACCTCTCAGATCCCATTCAAATGGCAGTCTCAGGCTGCACTGCCAGTTTTTGTGTTCCTGCTCACACTGTTTCTTCATCTAACTGTGATTTTGCCTGCAGTTTTTCAGTGGTCAGCCCTTCAGTGCTCTAGATCAAATCAGAGTAAACCACATGCATCAATGTAAATATGATACAAGATACTGAATCATATTTACCAGTGTAAACAGCACTTCATGCCTCAGTGGTATTTATCAGTTCAGTCAGCATGCTCAGCCTTGTGTGCCATTCCTGTTGATGCCTTCTCTTCCTCCGCAGGACAATAAAAAAAATGACACCAGAAACCTCAGGTGATGGCAAATTATGCATGCCATCCAAACAAATCCTTCCCAGTGTAAATTAAACACAGCCAGTGCTCACATCTTACAGCCCCAGATCAGACTCTGCAAATCGACCAGGGTAATAACAAGTGAATAAAAGCTAATGGAATAAATCAAGGTGAGCATTACCATCACAAAAATCTGTTCTGCAAGGCACACAGTCCAAACCTGGTACATTCAAACTAGCAGACAACTGAGGCTTTGAATGGACTTTGATTTGACTTTAGTGTACAGATTCTATGTGGAGATTGTGTGTCTCTGCGTGGGATTTAACCATTTATATTATATATTAAGATTCTCTTTTCAATACCTAAGCCTACAGATGCTTTTATTCCAAACACCAAGACACATGTGGCCAGATTTACAACGCATTAAAGACACTAATCTCAGAGTAAGAACATGTCCTTCACTTAAATTGGTCACAAAAGAGACAGTTATGCCTTTCCATTTCAAACATGCTAAATCTAAGACATGTTTTCTTTTTCATTTTTATTTTTTTGCACTTGATTCCAGTTACTTGCTGCTTTGTAATTAGTCGTCATTAGCAAGTGGAGGACACAAGCAACAGGCACTTATCTGGCTGCTGAGAGATGCACAAAGTTGACAGGCTCAATCCATTTGGGAAAGTTATTGCGTCTGTAATGGCCTTTGACAGACCGCCCTGATAAGTGACAGATTCACAGCATATTCGCCAGTGGGGGTAAAAACAACTCAGGTGCACAGGGGTGAAAGGGACATAGTTGCACATGCTCCGTTCAAGAAGGTCTGGCACTATTTTAGCGAAATGAACGGCACAGGGGCGCGATGCCACACAGGGAGAGGGGTCGAGCCATGCGCTTTCTGCTGACCCCTGCACCCTATAATTAAAACTGCAAACTGCGAAAGGGGGAATAACACAGATTGTTTCTCCGAATTTAGAATGAAGTGCCCCTTCAAACGGAAATCCTGGCGAGGGAAAACTTCTTCGTCATCTTTTAACTCGAAATTTTAAAGGTTTGACGTAGAAAGAAACTGGGTAAAACAACGTGTAAAATAACACACCTTTGGTTGAAAGATCTCAGGTGAGTAGCTGTTGTAATGTAGTAGTATTAACCTCATCACTATAATCGATATAATTTGGAAGGTGATTTGGAGGTGATGGATACATTTCGCAGCAAGTGTTATCCACCTGCTCATAAACGCGCGAGGAGCTGGAACAGATGCACGAGCCATGTGGAAAATCCAAACCGCGTGAAGCATTTGAGCTGTAGGACCTTCAAAAACAGATCTGGGCTACAAGCTCAGGTAAACTGGTGCGCGTAGAGTATACATCATTAATACACAACTGTGATGCATTGTAAACTATTTGTTGTTTCTGAAGAAGAAGAATGTAAACCCATTAACCCTCACGGAAATAGTATAGTCAGAAGGAAGACACCCGAGCAGCTGGGGAACAAAACCACACTCTGGAAAACAACAGCAAAACAAAAAACAAAATAAATTACACCAGTTGAGCGCACAGCCCACGCAGGTAACAGCATCATCATCAAGATCTGGCAAACACAGGGAAATGTTATAACAATAAGAGCACACTCATAAAACCTTTTACGCACTGCGATGGCGTTTATTTAGACAATGTAACAGAAACTTTCCATTTTAACCAGACTTTCCAACTAAATTCAATTCTATTATCACGATTTCAATTGTAATCTTTTATTATAATTTAGTTTAAAACTTAAACATGGCGGTTTTATCACACAGTGAACCTACACATAGGTCTACGTTGTAGACCAAATCCTGGACCGGGTTTTATATATTTTATATGTTTTATAAATATTATAAAAATTTAATAATTGAATAAAAGGTCACGTTGTTTTAAGTAGATTGTAAACGTTAAATTAACAATTAAAAGAATTAGGCTTTACAATTACTGTATTGGTTATAAAAAAAAAGAGTCTGGGAATAGCTTGTTGTTTACGCAACACTGACGCAAAGTTAGTATTACAGGACAAACTTTCACAGCTAACTCGTGGGACAGTAAATGTTCAGCTGATATAGTCTATTCTCTTAATACAGCAGCCTGAGAGTGTGTCTGAACGGGCGCTCGCAGCGTAATAACCCTTATTGTCTCTTACAAGTCCATTTACTAGCAGCGTTTTAAAAACAGAGACATAGAAACCGTTTTCCTCGTATTAGTGATCCATTCGAGGGCTTGCTGATGGGAACTGAGCTGCATTCAATTAGGGCTCCGTCTCATTTGGCTGAGGCCTTAATTGCGCTTAGGGTGGTGCAGTTGTTTGTGCTAAGCTTTGGGTTGAGAGAAAGAAATGCGAGGAGCTCCTTAAGAACAATCCCAATTGAAATGAGACTTATCTACGCCACACCGATCAGACGGATTAGGAGTTATTAAAACCTATAAAAGGGCTCCGACCACAACATTCAGCAGCCTTGAAATCTCCCTCTATACACGTTCACACTATGCAAAAAACACAGTAATATATCATACATACAGTGTAGTGAAGAAATTAGGAGTTTAATTTATAATTTTTCTGACCATCGACCTAAATGTGCATAAAACTATGCGTAAAACAAATTTGGATTCTATTGAGACACTTTTTTGACACAGCGAGAAACGCAGTTTCTCTAAATCACAAATGTATTTAAAAGTAATTTCTTTAATGTTAACTTTTGCAGAACTATAAGCAATTAGGCCTACTTCTAATCTTTTCTAATTCGCCCGCCATGCTCTCCTTGACCCCGCCTGAATAAAAGGGGGCAGCAAGCTTCCAGGCCCCAACAAAAGCGCAACAACAGGAAAATCATACGGGATCATCAAATAGGGGTGACGCGCTTTCAGGACGTGAAAGGCACAGGAAGCGCGAGGATTTGCTGGCGACCCCTGCATGGCGACAGAGACTGAGCCCCCCCAAACCCCCACCCCTCCCCTCATTCATGTGGAGGGGAGGGCAGAGGAGAGACGAGGAGAGGGACGGGGGAGGGGAGGAGGGCAGTGGTGCATCTGCAGAGGTCCCAGCGCCCTCTGATCTATGAGCTGGCACACATCACGGCGTCCATTCACAAATCCTCCTTGTGCGCGTCACCTTTTGTAGTATTCCATAGTACTGAGCGCTGCTGACGTGTAAGACAATCCTGCCAAGGAAAAGGCAGAGGCTGAGCAAAAATGGGTTATAGCAACACAAGGACAGGACACATGCGCACAATGCACAAGAGTTATGATAGTAGTAGTAGTAGTAGTAGTAGTATGTGGGAGGGGACTGGATGTATGGATGCGTAAGAGGAGGGCCATAGAGCTATAACTGAATATGGCTTTACAGACTCAATATAGACTTACATTAACCCTTCGCTGTGCGTAAAAACGCTTTTGTGCGTGTTTGAAACACACAATTAGGAGAAATGGAGGAAACCAAACCAAAAAGGCATTAAACATAAAACAAACTAGGTACAAAAAATTATTATATTGATATACAATCATTTAATCCAGTCATTACTTTAACGTTGAATGAATGATATTTTCTTGACATTATGAAATTTCATGTTTGGTAAATGGTAAAAGGCTTGGATATGTTTTTCTCGCATATCATCAGTCGCCTAGAATGGCCCATTGCTGAACTGTATAAAGCATTCATTTTTACAGATATACATAATGACGCCAACCTAAACACAAAACATATTTTGGACCACGTGCTTACAGTGTGCACACACGTTAGAAAAATAAAAAATGGAACAAATTAATCAACTGCGTCATGACGCAGAGGCCCAGACAAGACACCAAGAACCGATCACAACAGCTTTCATTTAACTAACACGGATTTTTCATAAAAAATAATTTTAAAAAACATGTTCTTCAAGATTTAAACATTTGAAAGATTGTTTAAAAATACATAAAAAAAAACATGACAATGCAAGAATACAGAATTCCAAGAAAGTGGTTTTGCAATATAAAATCCAGTATTCTTGACAAAATGCTTTTGAGTCTGTTACGCTTTACTCCACATGTTGGAAATACAAAGTAAAAATGCTAACCCACACAATATTAAAAATAGTAATAAAAACACTACTACCATTTTTTGTGTAGCCCACAATATAGATGTTTACAAATACAAATGAATTATGAAGTCACAGTCAACTGATACGAGACAAAGGTCCACTGTGATAAAGTAAAAACACTGACGCTGATGTGATGGCCACAGGTTTTCAGTCCAAACAGGACACTGCTAACGGATTGTCCTTTTCTCAGAAACCACAACAAGCCAGGCGAACTGAGCTGACAGTCAAGCTCCCTACAATAGTAGGATTATATACTAGGGACTAACACTATTTACGAATCACAAGCTTGTTTTTCTTTTACACGCATCACTTGGTTGTGTGTCTGTTTGAACATTTTCTTTGAAGCACAATTATTCGCTCACATTATGATCATTATGTCTATAAATGCCCGCCTCCTCCAAATTTGGGCAAAATCTTTCTATTTGAACAAGTATACAATAAGTAAACTTTAAGGTTGGGTGATATGACTTCTTATTCTAACACATAATGCAGAGTTGGTGTCATTTCGTCAGGCATCCCGCTTTTGCTGTGAGGTTAGAGGCCAAGCCCAGGCGGTAGTGGTCTGTCTGCTCCTATTGTCTGCTGCTTATTTAGCGCTCAACATTAATCTGCGCTTCCCCTCACAAGTGAGAAACAATCGCAGCATGAAAGTGGCCTGTCTAATTATACCTTTCACTCCTAACTTTCAGTCGATCAGCCACCATGCGTGAGCGCGGACGGACTTTGTGATGGCCACTGACTGTGATCAGAGATTTTAAAATGGAGCCGAGCAAAAACATGATTTAAAGGCGCGGAAAAGACATTTTGATGTAGTGTCCGAGCAAAGTTTCCGGACGCATTTGAACAAACTACAAATAAACCCTGCAAATATAGGCTATTATACTTAGTACTGACATTGTAATTGGAGTTTGTTCTAACCGTGAATATTCAATCGTTGCATTTAACTTGATCTCAAATTATACAGTTAACAGGCACAAACACCACAATAATAATATAACTATAGCTAACTAAAACATATATCAACTATATCTCAAAAATATCTCAAACGCTACTAAATGTGATGTAACCTTTGCTTAAAATGACCGTTTGGGTTCATAAGTAAACTTTACTTAAGACTCTTACTTGCTTCACAGCTACTTCCTTTGTGGTTCTGTTGAGTGCCTCCTCTGCACGCGCTCCCGACCCAGAGCGCAGCGCAGAACCATCCAGTCCATCCCGGCAGCCCGGTGGCGTCCACAGTTCAGGAAGCCAACTTAACGCCCGCCACCAAACTTCCTCAAAGTTTTGTCTTTGGCGCGACTCAGTATCCCGAGCACCGTGCACAAAACAGTTTGTTTGCATCACTGATTTCTTTTAAAGGGATACGGACCCAGTTGTGGGTCGACCGCAGCGTCATGACAGGCGAACACAAGAGCAACCAAAACACACCTGCGCCCCAAATCTCCCCAAAACACTCACTGGATATCACATTTTACTTTTGATTATGAGCGACCTGACACTTTGGACAAATGTGAACACAAACCAGAGAACTTTATTTTTCTCCAACAAACAGCACTGAGCATTAAAGAGAAAGGCCACACAATGATTGTACATTTGAAAGTGCAAAAAAGAAAAAGACAGAGATGAGTATTTGTTTCCAGACGCATTTAACCTTTGGATATGACAAGGTATTTGTCCTCACGAGTCCTTGTTATCTTCAGGTGCTGCTACATCAAGGATATACTGTGCTTTATTTCCACAACTTTTGACATTTTACGTCCTAAAATGCTAAACCAATCAGTGATGCCTTTTCACTACAACCATGTTTCCACGTCAACGTCAAACACGCAATATATACAGAGAGAGAGAAAGAGAGAGATTTAATTCAAATGGTACAAGACTTGTTTAGTTATTCAAAGTTATTATTGTAGTTATTTACAGTGGGCGCCGATTCGTTGGGAATCCCTCAGACTGTCCTGCAACAAGGAACCCCGGGGAGGGGGTGACCCACAACCTACTTTGACAAATAGAGCTATTGTTTTAAAGAGCACCTGCGAGGAGCTTCGTGGTTCACCAAAATGAAGTTGCACTTTGATAAACACAGATGAATTATGTGAAGTATGTGGGACATGCAGCGGATTTAAATGAGGCTGCTTCTTCTTTCCCTGTCCAGGACTCTTTCCCTTTTACTCAGGCGAGGATGGGCGTTTGTGGACTGCTTTGGAGTCGGTGTCACATGGCATGGTTCCTCACATGCGATTGGTCCAAGGCACGTGTCTGGGAGGACGGTGGGAAAACGTCACTCGTGGGGCTCGTATTGAAAATAAGAACAAAACTCCAGAGTGCGAGTATTAGAGCATCAGTTTAGCAGCCTCTTTATTTACCCTTAGTTTAGTTTAGGTCTAGGCGACTCTCCCCTTTGACGAATTGGATGACTAATTGGACCGTGCGCAAATGGCACAGGTTTTAGCTTATAGAGATCTATTCTAAGCAAAGGCAGAGGGCATATATGACCAAAAGTATGCTTTTCTCGGAGGACACTGGCGCAGGGCTTTGCATGGTGTCCAAGGCACTCACTCTAATTTGAGTTCTATTTTTTTTTACTTATTTATTTGAACTCCGTGTAGTTTCTGAATTCGCGTCAGACGTCTTTCTCACAGCGGAGAGAGCGACAAAGGGGTTAACGAGAGTAAAGCGGGCGAAGTGAATCAGTATGGAAGAAAATGAGCACGGCAACAGAGACGCGGTGGAGCGGCAGGAGTCGGCGGATGAGTCCAACAGAGCCATACTGCCGCTGCTGCAGGCGCCAGGGAACCTGCAGATCCCACACCGGGTCACCAACTTCTTCATCGACAATATCCTACGGCCGGATTTCGGGCGTAAAAAAGATGCGGGTCCAAACCGCGAAGAGAGCGCTTTGGAATCGCGGGAGAACGACCACAGCCCTGCCGCTCCTCAGAGTGAGTCGGTGGGCAGCACGGTGCCGGCGGAGGGGACGTCCACACCACACGTCTCAAAGAAGTCCGCCATACCCGCCGAGGAACCGCTTAAGTCCCGCGGGGAGAGCGGAGACCAGTGCCTAAGCTCAGACTCAGACAGTTCCCAAGCCAGCTCCAAGGCAGCAAATAAACCCATGCTGTGGCCCGCCTGGGTCTACTGCACCCGCTACTCGGACAGGCCTTCTTCAGGTGGGTCACCGCATGCCTTCTGTTCCCTGTAACCTGAAATACCCCGTAACACTGACCCCGGATGCCTTGACCGACTTCTCTAGAGTCAGTCAGTCAGTCAGTAGTGTCGAGTCGAGTGGAGTCTAGTGGAGCAGAGCGCAGCGTAGAGCCGTGTACACGCGCAGCTATTTTTATTTTTTTAGGTACATTTCGTGTAGTGTGCAAGCTTTATGGTAACAACATTAATTATTAACGGAAAATAGCAATTATAATAAAATATTAGCACATTTATATAGTCCAAAATGTTACTTTTTCTTAGTGGTGAGACAATAAAATCCTAAAAGGAAATACTCTACTAAAATTTGAAGAATTGGTCTAATATAATAAATAAAAAACCTAATAAATATGTCAAAATCTGAAAAGTGTAATAATTTGGTGCATATTTTTATCTTTCAAATTCAAATGCCAGGAAGGCAGTATTGTCCAAATTTCCTCAGGTTATACATAAGAAAACAGTTGATGCTGCAGATAATCACAAACACTGCGCCAACAGGCTGCGTGTCTCGAGGTCTGATATTTTGGCACAAATTCTTACCAATCATACGAGTTTTGCTTGGCAATAATTAAATATTAATTTGTTGCCGTGTCTCCTACAGCCTATGGTCTGCTGCTCAGAGCTGTGTTTTTTATCATTTACACTGTTTCTTTATGTGAACGTAACTTGGAGGCTAAGGTGCAGGTGCTGAAGTTTTGGTAGTATATATGAAAAGTGGAGTACAACTTGTTCTCATGCATTATGTAACGTTATGTGCGGCGTAGTCCACTATACGAGTTGTAGCGCTTGTACAGCTTTATAGGCTACGGGCTTCTTGCACACACACAGCTGCTTCGTCAGTGAATGCAACGGCCTGCCCGGGTCGTTTGGTTGTGTTTTTCTCCTAAAGTTGATTGGATGAAAAAGTAAAAGCTTTCTGTGGATGTGTAGAATCTAGTACGAGCTGCTCTAATTCAGAGCACGTTGGCTCATTGAGCAGAGTTTGAAGTGAGCCACAAAAACAAGAATGCAAAGTAGGAACTGCTTGGGAATGTCTCCCAAATTCATCCCAGATCAGTGAGCACTGTTTCTTCGTGTTGTCCTGTGGATTCAGAATGCTTTATTACTTCAGTCAGAGGCACAGTGATGTGTGCGTCAGGCGAATACAGGAGGGAGGGAGGTCTGAGCTCCTCGCTTGTTTTCTTCACTCAATGTGTCAACATTTTCACTCATTCCTTCTCCTTCTTTTACACATTGTCCCATAATGCTCTGGGATATCAGAGTTTCTTTCAAATACAAAAATAATTTGTAACAGCAGTTACACACTAGTGTCATAGCTCATTTTACGTCTTAATTAGTCAAACTAGGCTGGCTTTTAGAGGGCAACTTTCTCTGGGAAATTGGCGTTGCGCACCATTACGCACAGTTGAATTTTATTTAATTCTACGTGGTTCCACAAACAGGACTGTATATATACAGGGGTTATGTCTTTGTCAAAAGTAGCTCACACTTTAAAAATAACTTTTGTAGAAGTTGTTGATGTTGCTTGTTTGTTTATTTTTTGTTTTTTAATGAAGGTCCATGGCCCATATTTTATATTTTAGTGCTAATTATATAATCTAACTTTTTTTATGCAAACAAACAAATTTCTACGTGTTTGTGACCCTAACCCTAAATCCTGCATTACAGGACCCAGATCTCGCAAACCAAAGAAGAAAACGACCAGCAAAGAGGACAAGCGACCACGGACGGCCTTCACAGCAGAGCAGCTGCAAAGACTCAAAACGGAGTTTCAGACAAATCGCTATCTGACCGAGCAGAGGCGGCAGAACCTGGCACAAGAGCTGGGGCTCAACGAGTCCCAGATCAAAATCTGGTTTCAGAACAAGAGGGCCAAAATCAAAAAGGCCAGTGGCACTAAAAACAGTCTGGCCTTGCACCTGATGGCGCAGGGACTGTACAATCACGCCACTGTCACGAAAGACGAAAAATCAGACAGCGATTGATTTCCACAATGTAACAGCAGCCTCCAGACGAAAACATGCTATAGTAATCCTATGACAGATTTATATAGAGCTTTCACAACAGAACTTTACACACAGGTTATTTAATGAAGCCACCACAGAAATATACTATTTATAATAGGATCCAATGCATACACCATAGAGTAATAGTACAAGAACAATAGACTGGGCCAAGCAGTAGCTATAGTACTCTGTAGGAATATTATAGTGCTTTTTCGTTTAACGTGAGGCGGAATCAAGCCTACAATGCAATAATTTCATGAAATAAAGGGCCAGTGTATAGAGTATACCAGCATTAAAATGTTTTAAAAAAACAAAAACACTAGAGAGATATTTCTGCAATATCACGTCTATGAAGATGTTGTATAAAGCTATGTTTTCATTGTTTGTTGTTCTCGCCCCCAGGAGGTTTCACATGCTCACACCCCTTCGTTTTCTATAAGCTTACTGCTATAGTCCTACTCTACTCATGATTGTCATTATACATCACCTGGCACATGGCATTTCGATCTGCCAGTGCGGTGAACAAACCTAAATCCAAAGAGTATTTTTCTGCTGCATCCAGGCTACTGTGAATTTAAAAACATGCTAACACGCAGTTTTTTATTTCCACGCTTGTTGGGTTTTCTTGGTTGTCTGCTGTAAAAAATTAATTGAGAAAATGTTTTTTGAGTGTTAGCTGCAGGGCTAATTGGGCAAACAATGGATTTTGTACGTTTTATAAATGAAATAACCGCGTCAAACCTGTACAGGCCTATGTGACAGAGAGGTAGCGTTTTTTTTCTAACATGCCACTTTACTTAAATGCTAAGCTAGGCCTTGCTTCTATGTCTGTGCTTGTCTCGTAGCCTTTAAACTCATCTTACGTGCGTAATTTCTTGGTTATATCACTGCATCAGCGCAGCTACTATATTTTTAACTAGCAATATGAATAATTTTGTAGCTAAATGAATTGAAGGCTAAAATGCTGCCTTGAAAGTCACACAAACAACTCTGTAGCATAAAGACAATGAAGACAACCATTTTACGCACTATTGAGAATAGTCTATAAATGCAGGTTCTTGGATGTTCTTGTTAAATCTTTCTCTATATACATTTTATTACATATCCATATATCATTAAAATAACGCAAATCCGTCAGTGACTGTATTACAAATGTTGGAAATCACTTATTGTTGTTAAAAGGACTTCATATGTGTATTTATATAGATTATATTGAGAAAAAAATCTATCCAATGACCAGTGTTGCTTTAGAGTAGATATCTGAGGTGTTTACACTGCTTGTTTATCTTGCAATAACTTCTTTTGTTTTCTTTTTTGTGAATGAAAATAGTTTATGGGGCCTTTGCATGAAAGCTGCAGTTTGTTGTTCTTGGGCAAATAACTGTGTTTCTACACTTAAGTCTTTCTTGACGAAAGTATGATGGAGCTGAGTTTTAGACTGTATCCATACCAAAATGTGGACTTTTTGCCTTTCAAAGTGTTTTGTTGTGTATCTGCAAAAAGTGTGTGTGAATTAAAATCCACCAAACTGAAACACACTTTGCCTTAAAGTTCAAGTGTGAACTTTTACTGAAACAGAACTGTGCCGAATCAGAGAAGCAGTATTACTTCAAATGCAGACTATTCAAGTTTAATGCCTTTATGAAAACTGCTGGTACGACATTATGAATTTACTCATCAGCGTATATCTATCTATATATGAACATGTTTAAATAAAATGACAACACAGAGTTGTAGAATACAATGCTATTTTTATTTTATGTTGGAAGTATTCTTTGGTATAAATGTACATAATTTGTATCATGTATTAATTGTGTAATTAACTGCCTCCTGAGAACTGCAAAAGAAGAGTAAATAAACCTTGAAGATTATTCAGAGCAACTATTGTTCTTTATTAAAACAGTGGGACCATACAATATATGTAATACCTTCTTTCCTTAATATGCTTATTGTAGCTAGCATATAATGGAAAAGATTTATAGTTTTATTTTTAAATGAAAAACAAATACATTTGGTTTTAAAATAAGGATTTGAGCAGTGTCAAAAATGCTGCCAGATGTCAAATATTCACAAATATTTGTGACACATATTATTCATTTACATGGCATGACGATCCTTTTCCATGCAAACACCCACTCATTCTCTTGGTTAGGGATCAGATTCATAGAGGATCAATTCTTTGGGTTTTGAGATTAAACATTTGCAAAAGCATCCAAACATTATGCAAGGGAGAACCTTGACCAATTCCCAGGCATGTTTTCTCAACAATGCCTTATCTGCATTTCCATACTTGCGCCACTAGTCTTTAAACGACATGTCTACCAGCCGATGACTAGCATTGGAGTGGATAGGGCTGCTCCCAGCACTGTCTTCATGATGGTCAGTCTCCCTCAAAAGAGCTGCGCTTCAATCACAAGGCAGGAATGGGAGTGGAAGGGAACAAGGGAAGGAGGGAGGGGGTGAGAAAGAGAGAGAGCAATGAAGGTCAAAGCCTGTCATGGCTGCAGGTGGCTGCTTCCCCCTCCCACCCTCACAAACCCATTCTCTACACACAGCTTTCTCACTTACCAACTCATACTCTCTCCCTGCTTCACACACAAACACATCTGCACCTCTTACTATCACTCTGTTTGAGTTTATTCTTGCTCGGCACACACACATCCCAGTACACATTCATGCTTTCCTAGCACACACACCCCTGTTGTTTTGGTCCTTCAAACAACACATCAGTAGCTTCATCAAAATATTCCCACTCCACATTTTGTTGCATCCCACTTCTCCCAGAAGTTCAGATCAGGACACCAATGCTCAAACAGTACCTAAAATTGGAAGTGCACACTCCCCGAGAATAGGAGTTTCACTTCAGAATAATTTCTTACTAGATGGAAGTTTCAGGTGGATTTGGGCAATCTTTGTTGAAAACTCTGCACTTATTTACAATGATATTAATGGGATTATGTATTTTCAACATTCACTTAATAAGTTGTTGGATAAACAAAAAGACAAACAAATGCCACAGGTGCTTGATAATGTAGAAAATACAAGCCATACTGTTCTTGAAAGTTGCAAGGCTGTAAAATGGAAGTGAGCAGAGGATTCACCAGGAAAGTATCAATGTCTACCTCCAAACACTAAAGAGCCCCATCCTGCTATGACCTCTCTAACAATCCTCCCTCCCCTACTGTGTCATTTACCCACAGTTTCTAAATGCTTCCTATGGTCAGAGAGGAATCTGCTCAGAGGTGCCTGGGCTTTGTGGCGGAAACATAATTAAAGTGGTGAAAGATGTAAAAGGTGAAGAATGGGGATGACATCAGGCCAATTTCACACTTGGCACTCGAACGGCTAGGTCCAAGCCAGGACTCTTGCCTCGCAACACAGATCAAAGCCCACTGTCACCGCACCAGTGCAGGAAAAAAGAGGCAAAAGGACACCTAACTATGCTAATCCCCAGGACGAATATATTTTAATCTTGTTAGAATACAAGTTAATGCCGTGGTTCAGTGACTGAACTTTCAGGCGAGAATGAGAGGTGGACAGAACTACTTTTACCTTTTCTACATGAGGTGCCCCTGTCTAGCACCGGATAAACAGCTATAGTCTGAACAAACTTTCTTTTGGCAAAATACAGCACATTACCAAGCACCAAACTGTACAGCATGCTGATAGCAGTCACAAGCCACTGAAAAGGCAAGCAACTGTTTTCATTAAGAACCAGGGCAGAAAAAAACACAGCCCCAGTAGCTGTGTCAGTGACCCTGTCTGAAACCCCACTAGGGCACCTAACATGCAAAGGAAATGAGTATTTTGTGAACTGGTTTGTCCCCGCTCACATTGAGCCCGTCTTCTCAAAAGCACCTTGGTAACCCTTGATCTCTCATCTATGGAAGTCAGGGCACTGGGGCCTGCAGAAGTTGACTGGGCAGACAATAGCAAGCGGATGCTTTCTGGAAAAGTCACACCCAGGCAACTCTCATTTCACACATGGTGTTTGAGTGACCCTTGAAAAAAGATGCAAAACTTTTCAATAAAGATTTTCTTTGTTCAGTTTGTAAGATTCTGAACAAAAACACATGCACGCGGTTTCCCACCTGCTTTCTACAAAGAATACTTCTGCACACTCTACTAGCTAGCTACTAGATTATCAAATGGGCTACCACTAAGCACAAGCTAAACCATATCTGTAAAAAGTAAAACATGGAGACAACACAAAAGATTAATTCATAAAGTTACATTTAAAAGATCCATTGACAAATAGATCATGGGATTATAACAGTACAATTTTGTAATTAACATGCATTGTAATAAAAACGTATTTATTGGTTCATATGTCAAAAGTAAATTTTATAGATAGGCAATTATTGTTTTTTTTTATTAGTCTGGCACAATTTTACCACAAATGTTTATTTATTTATTTATTAAAATACTAATAAAAACAAAATTGTGCATATGAGACTGCAATCCACATTTTCCACTTCCACCAACAAAAATAGAACATTGAAATGGTCATTATTTAGGTAAATGCTAATTATTTGGCTGAATAGGAACGTGCAACGTGTGGTCAGGAAGCTAGTATCATTTTGAAGAATTGGTGAATCACACAAAATATTACCAATAATTTGTGTTACCTTACAATGTGAGTACTTTCATTAAACATACAAAAAAACTGAGTTTTTTTTTTTTTTTGGAGTGGGGTGTTCTTTATAGCATCATTCTCCATCATTTCTCTTGTTGCTTCAACATGTCTACAATATTGCATTTCCTACATTCCAGAATTAAGATGTCCAGTACTGCTTCTGGCCTTTTTTACTGAGTTTGTATTGCTTGTTGACACACAGCTAGACAGGGTCAAGGATACATCTGACTCACCTCAGGCCCCCTGTTGTCCCCTGGGACTGGCCTGTCACTCACTCTGCGGCTACGCATCATAGCTGACAGAGGCACAAAGTGAGAGCTCGATGCTGCATCAACAGAAGCAACATCATCACCAAAACCCATCCCAAGCATGACATCTTCCTCCTAGTCCAACACCAGCTCTATGCACTGTGAAGAGAAAGGAAAACATATTCACACAAGATCCAATAATAAAATGTCATTCAGTATGAGTGGAAGGGCCTAAAAATACAAGGTTTGGACATGTACCTTCAACATTCTTCTCACTGCATACAAACAGGAAATATCTTGCAGTAGAGATGTTATAAAGTAAATGACTGGATCAGACTCTTAATTTTTGTGGTTTATGGGGGCTAGAAACAAATCTGTGTCTCTCTAGTTTCCTGGCTTAGCACTGGTTTGGTGTGGCTTGATTTAATTTAATAGATTCTAGTTAAATGAAAGCACAAAGGCCGTGGTCTGATTACAGACCAAAACATAGTGTTATCTGTGGATTTAATTAAATATAATTGACATGTTCTTTACAGAACTAAGATTTCACGACATTCCAAAAACAAAAAAACAGCTTTAATGTTATGCGTCACCATATTTGAACTTGTTAGATGTTGTGTCTTGGATTTTATCAATTTAATTCATTACATTTGCCTAACCCTTAATTTAAAGAAGGCTAATGTAGCAACATGGGACTAAACAAAGAGCCAGGACACAATGTTCAGTGAAAAGTGGACAGTAGTCTTTCAATGGTTTCAGGAGCAACATCTACCTGTCTAGACTTCTCTGGATTTTACATTGTTCTCAGACGGCCAAACACAAAAAATAAACACTTTGAGTTGGGCTACGAGCAGCTCAGTCGACCATGTCTTTGCTCACAGTAGTGGGCGTCTCTTTCTTTCTCCCTTTCACTCATTTTGCTGCATCCTGCCATTTTAACAGGTCCTGAGTGGCAGGCGAGAGGGCGGGGTTGATAGTGGCGGCCATGATGGTGGATTGACTGCACCCTCTCCTGAAGAACAGCCTCAACATCAAAGCTAATTCACATTTTCGTCTTTGTTATAATTCCGGCCCACAGTCAATACAGTGATTTATATGACTGGGTAAATATTAATAATATCAACATCTCAGTGAGTTTACAGCGAACAGAATCTCCTAGAGCGAAAAGATGGTTATTACATGATAATGAAAAAAAACAAATAAAGACATCATCACCTTATGATCTTAAAATAGAAATAAATAATTTAAAAGCATGTCAACTATAAAATATAGTGAAATATTAACAAAACATTCAGTTAAATGTTCTTGATAATCCTTAAAATGATGGACTCGTGTAGGACCTATGGCGCACAAGCGGTCTATTGTATTTATTTATTTTTCATTACTTATAATCATGTTGTGTGCTGTGTAATATAAGGTGCCCATTTGTGTACTCAAACGTTTAATAAACCAAGTGCTAAATGTACAATACAAAATTTGGGTGTACAACAGGAACAAAAAATGCTAATTCACTAAAAAAGCTACACAAAGTCTTAATTCCAAGACTGAAAAAAGAGAGTAAAAAAATATAAAGTATACTTACTACTTTTGTGAAATGTTGCTCAAGAATAAAAGGTCCACAGATATCCATAGATGCTTCTGATTCAGATGATTTCAAATTAGTAATATAAAACATAAAAACCATATCAATAAAATCATAATCATAACGTGTTAAAAGTTAACCCACACTATTGAAAAATTTAAAAGGGAAAAAAAGTTTTGCCAACAAAGTCTGGTTCTTGATCCACACCAGACTGTATAGTATGTGGGTTACAGCCGCACCACCGTTTCCCCACCCCCAACTTTCAAAATTACAAGAAAAAGATTTTCCTTGGATGAAAACAGTGGTTTCTAACCAACTACATTTGAGGTCAGAGTTCATCATATCCCCTTAGCAACTCCAGGGCAACAGGGAACAGTGTCTAGACAGGTCATGGTATCCCCGATGCCCATATCATCCTACCGCCCCCTGGCTCCTTCCGGAAGAAGGTGTCAGCAGCAGCCAAGTGCAGGGTAAACAGGGCAGGGGGTGGCCTTTGGCCCCTGTGCGGTCGAATCACTACCTCTACCCTCCACTGATCAAAGATGAGGATTCTCCATGCCAGGGCCTCAGTCAAAGGGGGGCAGGGTTGGGAGATGCACTCTCCCTTTCTGTAACCCCGGCTTGTCCAGACCCAATTGTCTTCTTTCACAGGCCAAAATGGACCCTTCCGGTGCTGCTGATTACACTGGGGAGGACAGCCTTTTTTCACAGGGGCACTCTGACAAAAGAAGTACTTCCGTGCCCCTCGCCATCTGGTCCCAAATAACAGAAAAGAACCCAGGGATAAAAGCAACCAGCACACAACTTTAAATGAAATGGACGCTGTTTGAATAGATGGGATGGCGGGACAGATGAGCAAACATACAGTAAAGCCTCATACATGTAGGCAGAGATTGGAACCCAATCTACATCAGCAAATAAAGCAGCGTGCATGGGGTCTGATGAGCAGACCTAAATTATGTGGATTTAAGCAAAAGCTAATTCTGCTGTTCACCAAATAGACAATGCACTCATCACAACCCATTATTATTACCACGGCTCGCCCAGGTTGTCGAACACTTTACTCGTGTAAAAATAAAGTCAAACAAATGTGACAAAAAATCCAAACAATACCAGTAACTAAAGCCTTGTTGCTCATGTAGAGGAAATTGAAGCTTAGTCATGAGTGGGCTGTTCACACATTTTCAATTATAACATAAAAAGCAAAGTAATAGTCATCAGTCAAACATTTCTGACGTTTTAGAAGAAGCAATGTTGCCACAAAATGTGCAACTTCGGGCTTTTGGAATTCTGCTTTGCCAATGCCAATTTTATCCTCTGCTATGCATGGCCTGTTCTCTCTCACAGTCTTAGGTCCACAAGGAAATTTAGAAAATAAACAACCACATTAGTTGCAAAGGTGGTGCCCTTGATCTTGAATGGTTTTGTCGAGGGGAAGGTGAAAGTGAAGCACTGAGTAGTAAAGTCAAAGTTAGATTGAGTAGCATGCTCAAGTGGCACCATAAAAACGGATTCAATTTAGTTCAATCTAAAGGTCTGCAAGAAATACACATTGGAGATTTATCGCTTACAATCCTAATATAGATTAAACTTGTTTAACTTGCACAATATATTCTTTAAGATAAACTGTATTGAGAGTGACAGTTGATCGCTATATCTGAGGAGGAGTGGATGTTACTGTTTAAATGTGACAGCATGTTCTTCTTATCCCTGCTGTGATGCACTTACATCCTCAAACTACTTTACATCTTCTTTTTTTCATCTGTGTCATATCTGAGAGAAACTATATGGAAGGCGTAAACTCCACATGTTTCTGTGATCACTCTCAGCTCTGCGTCAGCCTCAATTGACTTGCATTCAAACTAGCAGTGGTCATGCATAAACAGTGCGGGCACTACATTCCCAAGTACACTGGCTGTTCCTGTTCTTGTTGATAATGCTGCACAGTTGCACCTGTTACTTTAGCCTTCAACACTAAGCACACAAACTCAAGTGGCTGAGGTTGTTTTCCTTTGTTTGCTCAAAAGTACTTTTTGGCCTTGCAATTATTGATAACATAGGCAAGAGAAAAGCCTGTTTACCTGAAGAGCATACAAAATCTTAGGACAACCAAAGCCTTTCTGTATTATTTCTATATTTACTATATTATCTATATTCATTACATCACAGCAATATTTTGATAACTAGGTGGCCCGTGAGGAAAACATAACAGTCTTAAATGGAAATAAAAGAAGATTATAATATAATAAAAGTTTAATGTAAGCTACACTGCTGATTTTGTAATACTTGCACCTTCTAGGACTGTCTTTTGCAAACACTCATGGGACTGTAAAATCCTAATATACATCTTGTATATATAAAAGGTTTAGAATATTGTGATGATGTGTTGAGAGATAAGTTCACACAAGAAGGTACCATGTCCCGTCACTCAGGCCTACACAGTCTGATGACCTGAGTGCTTTGTCTCTATAAAAAGGGGCTCTTCATTCCTTCAGTCAGAATCACATATTTTAGCAATTCTGAGGCTATGTATTTTAAGGTAAAAAGTTACACGTGTTTTGCTTGTGCTTGCCAAATGAGGCCGTGCATTAAGCTAGATAAAAATTATTGCTGGTGGCTTCTGGGAAAAAAAAAATAGTAGTCTAGAGCTAAAATAAAGGGACCACATACTACCCAGAAAAAAACACAATCAGTGGAACAACCTTTATCTTGAAAAACTGTGCCATAATGAAACAGCTACAATGAAGTATTTCTCAACTGCTTTTCTGCCCCCAGCTTTACTGAGTCACTCAAAACACTAACACTGGAAGCACTACTCTTTCAGTGTCAGTGAAGCCTTTCTCATCAAGTTGAACATTGATGACTATTTCTTCTAGAAAAGTGACTCTAAATAACAATACATTATTATTATTATTATTATTATTATTATTATTATTATTATTATTATTATGAGGCCCACCCCACTTTGGGTTTTTGGCTGAGTCTTCTGGGGGTTACTTATAGCATGCACCAGCTCAGTCTCACAACAGTGGGATAAGTGAAGTGAGTGTGACATATAGAGGGCAGGTGGTGCCAGTCAAGTGAAATACACAAGAAGAGTGCCAATCTGTAGTTTCTGAGCTTCATAATTAGATATTTTTCATAACAATCTTCAAATTATGTCATCAGGCCTTACAGAGCACTCATTATTCAGTGCAACAAACAAGCTGGAAACAACATTCAATCCTATAGAGACCTGAGAACTGCATTCCAGGGAGAGACTTGAGTCGCTGTGTGAAACCAACAAGAACCAACACGACACCTGGCATTTTCTAGCTAAAGTGGGCTGTTGCACACTGCTGAGCACAATGGATGAAAAGGCTTTTAATTACACTGGTTTGAGTCTCAGGAAAAACGGGCTGTCCCGTAAAGGATTCAATCTGCAGCCATATGGTTAACCTGGTTAGGAAAATGGCGGATACGCTCCTTAATCTATTTGTGAATGTTTCTTATGAGTTCTTTTGGGAAGTTAATATTTTAATGATAGTTTTTCAAAATACCACAGACAAACATATATATATGAGATACACACACATCTGAGAAGTAACATTTTTAATGTTAATTAAAAATTATTTAAAAACTGTTTTACTTGTTTTATTAAAGAAGTTATTGTCAACAATAGTTGTTAAATGATTGTAAACTGAATATTTTTTTATAACCACTTGTCTATAAATGAAAAAGTAGAATAACGTTGTTGCAACTTCCAGTTTAATAAAAAAAACTATATATTTTATTTATTTATTTTTGTTCGTTATCTTTTCGCTGTCTTTGTTTGTCATGTTTTTTTTTGCCATACGACCTGATACAGCTTGACTTGGGCCAGTTTACTCTAATTTCTCTTGATTGAAGAAATTGAGATTTCTAATATAAAGTTCAAATGCAATATATGAATGTATGAATCATAAACCTTATGATAAAATGCAAGCTTCTGGAGTAAAGCTCTAACAAAATAGCACAACTGATGTGTCCAATGTCTAAAAAGCAGCATGAACCTGAAGTCAATACAAATTTCAAAGAGGGTAATTAGTCAACAGTTCAAGGCAGTGATCACTTAGCGATGAAGATAAAAGGGCTCCGAGGAAAACAAACTGGAAATGGACAGCTACCATTCACATCACAGTGGGATCCTAAAGGTCATGTGCTAAGTCCTGTTAAGACCTTAAGGGCAAACACTGAACACTGAGCACTTTTGTGTCACTTGTGTTTAGAAACAGCCACATTTCAAGCACATAAACAAGAAAAATATCAATTTCACATTTGGTTTAACGCTTTCACACTTTGCGTCAATGACACCAAAAGAGAAGGACTGTGGAAGACAAAACACAGCTCCTGGATAAGGATCATGTTAATGCCTATCAATTAGGATCAAAAAGGGATTAAGTGGCATGGCTGCAGCGATGGGATGGGGGCCAATGCAAAGTCACTGAATACTAGGGGTCACTCCCCCGACTTCATTAGGACTGACCTTTCCACACCATTGTGTGACAGGAAAGAAACCCTGTAGTCTGTGTTTCCACTTCACCCATTTGAGAGGGCTTATGGAGAGCCAAATATCAGACATGCAGAAAAGCTGTTAGTCATCAGTAAAATATGAAATATTCACTTTCAAAGTCCAGAGAGACTTATTAGTCTCACTGCAACTTGGTATGTGTAGGTATTTACTAATCAACTCACAGCCTCTATGTAAAGGAATATTATAAAAGTGAAATTTACTAATTAGTCATGGAGCCTCCTATTGCTATGATCTTCTATAGGGTTGACCAGCTTTAACTTGGCCTTGCCAACTTAATACACAAAAGGTCAAATGGTAAAGTGAGCACAGGTACTCCAGGTGTGTTAAAATAAGCCCCAATTAGGGAAAAATGCAAGCACACCTTCCAGTCTCCCTTGGAAGGAATCCCAAGTAAATCCCATCAATTGGGTACATTTGAATCTAGCAGAATGTTGAATGTGTTTTACATTTACAAAAACAAAAAATTTAGAAAAGAAGCGCAAACGAGATTTCACAAAAAAAACACCTTGTATTAAATATGTTCTTATTCTTGATTGTTCATTCCTGAAATACTTGATATTGTTGTTTGCAAGACTTACTGTTTTATCTAGCTCAGTGTATTTAACAACATTATTTGAAAGAGATCATCAAACATTAATTTCTTTAAAGCTGTGGTCAAAAAGCAACAAGAAACATATTTGCAGCATCTGTGATCAGAAGACAAGCCATTTAATATATCTGTGCCACAACACCCTCAAGCTACACAATAATGATGGCCAGCATCTAAGCAAATGTTTTCATTAGACTAAACAAATACACAAACACTTAGCCTTCACTTGTTCAACATAAACAGCATCAATACATTACTGGAAATTTCTACCGCCTATCATGGCACCTAGAGGGTTTGCTTGTGTTTTCTAATTATTAATTTGATAATATACTTCTAGCAATTACTTTGGAATGCATTTAAGTAACAGCCAACGATGTTAATAGGTACTTAAGCCATTCAGGCCAATGACCACCTCACATTTGGTTCCAGTGGCATATGCAATAATTAATTTACTGTGGATTTAGCTATTTAAATGAACATCATAAATCATAACTATAGCTATTTTGTATAACGTAATTAAGTACAATCTCTTTGATTAGCTCCACCAATGTAGGGCCCAATGTTTCCAAAGCAGAACATGCTTCTTGCACAGTTTGAGCAGGCGTTCAACCCTAGTCAACTAGTGGTCTTTGTACCAGTTACGAGTGTGTTATACATCAGCATCCTCCATTTACAAATCACTACTGAATTCACAGTCATATCAAAACTGAAAGTGTTGCTGCAGCTGTCAATGTTATGCAGTAGAGCGTCAAAGGACATGTTACCTGTGTGCATCTTAGGATTGAACAACTTACAAGTAAAATAAAAGCCATTCAAACTGGCAATGAAGCAACATGGCTAAACCGATAAATTACTGCAAATTTTAAAAAGTCAGTTTTCTTCTAAAGCAAACTGATTAAATCTTAACCTTTATAAATTAAGAGGTTAATTTGCGGAAGAACCAAATAATACTAAGCAATTTTTATTATCACAGATTGTAGTCATCAAAACCAATTAAAGCAAAACTATTGAATTTTTGACAAAAGTTTAATCGAGGCTGTGACAGATTGGTGAGTAAAAATACATTTAAGAATAAAAATTGTCGGAAATATTTTTAATAATCATACGACTTCAGCTCTGTTGTTTATAATCATAATATAATAATAACAAAGTTGCGTTTGGAAGTATTATTATACATTTTTAACATGAGATAAAGGAAAGAGGGCAAAGGTCACATCCATTTTTTGTGCGTATTTGAACAATTTGCAGTGCTGTTTTAATTGGCTTTAAATGTTCAATTTGTAAAACATACACATACATAAAACTACGACTAACAAAAATTGACGTTAATTACATCACGGTTCATAATAAAAATTACAGTACGCATCAATAAAATTGAACCACTTTTTGCAACACAGCATGTGGAATAAAAATTATATATTTACTAAGTCACCACAACAAACAAACCATTTTAAACTGACCACAGCTAAACTCTATGTGGCCGAGAAAGTGAAGAAAAATATATTTACATTATAAATTATTTTACTTTTTATACGACTATATTTTAAGAGAATAATGAATACATTTAGTTTTTGTCTTTAACAGAAAATGTGTAGGTTGCAAAATATAAGCTTTAAACAAAGCAACTATACTTTGCAGAGATGTGGTTGTAGTTTTTAAAAATACAATATCATTATTATTTTTATTATTATTCACGAACAAAGTAATTTTGAGTTCCAGTCTTTTTTAATAGATTTTTATAATAAAAAAATACTGGATAAATTCTATCACAAATAACACCTAACAAATATATATAAATGTTGTTTTTGATATGTGTGTATCATTTGAATAAACTATTTTATTAAAACACTGTAGATCGTGTTGCCAAAAAGTATGTGTATTACAATCGCGACAAAAGATTTATTGGACTGTATCTATTAAAATAAAATAAAAGATATTTTAAAACTGAATAAAAATTGCCATCCTAAAGCCAACACAAAACTAATCTTACTAAACCAAACTTGCAAATATTTCAATTGCAATTCAAGACGTCCATTTCTGCACTGTTGTAAACATATTGTGCAACAAAATTACCAAAACGGTGGCTCTATTTTAATATGCTGTTTGCCCAAATGCCAAACTATGTTGTTAGGATCTGTTTTGTGTGTTACAGTTCTTCTCTTTTGCCACCGCCTAAACTCAAAATGGACGCAGCGTTCAGTTACTGAAGGCTAGGACCAGCTGAGAGTCACAGCTGTGCAGTTGTGATTGCATGAGGAAAGGCAAATGTTCCACTGCTTTGGCAGATCGCCAAAAGAGTCCTTAAAATACAAAGGCTTTGATTTAAGATATAACACACCAATGTCAAAGAAAGTGTGTTGTTACACAGCAGAGGATATTGGGAAGAGCAAGCCACCGCTTAAAGACAATCTCGTACACAGAAATACTGACCATACTATTTGTGCGCAGAAATAACCAGGAAATTGTATAAAAACCTAAAGCAGCATTGGAGCCTACGAAAGCCTGTTTTCTCAAGACATCATGATGATGCTAGACCTCGTGACAGTGGGTGGAGACAAGCAGCCAATGGAAAAACAGGGCAAAGATTCTGAGCCATTCTTGCATCAGCATTTTCTAGCTAAGCTTCAAGAGAAAGTGAAGAGATCCATAACCATGATTATCTTATGAACTGATCAAAAATCAGTGTTAATAAAAATGATTGCTGCTGAGGAGTAAATGAAATCGGTGATTTTGATTAGACATTTCTTCATTATCATCCAGTGTTAACACTGGTGGGTGCAGTGACTGCTTTCCCTCGGGCAATCATATTCACCTACTACAGCAACTCAACACATTCTTAACCTTGATTCCCTCAACTTTAAATGGTCCTAAATGTGCTGTAGGTTATCAGGTCAATAAGGATCCTACCATTTGGACAAAAGCTCTAGAAGAGAAGAGACGAAGGTTTATTCATTTAGAAAAATCATCAAAATGTTTTTGCAGACAATTTCAAACAAACATGATTACTCAAACCATATCAATGTAAAACCTGTGTTGGTATTAAAAAGTAAATGTGCATGTTAAAGTAAAAACAACATGTTTACTAAATCGGATACTGTAATAAAGTAAAATGTACATTCCAATGAGTAACGTGCGAGAAGTATGATTTTACAACATAGTTAATGTACGATTGCAAAACTTACAATACTATTATTTGTTAGTAAAAATAGTTACATATAAATATAATAATCAATATGACATACAACTGCGTGCCATTTCACAAAAGCAAAAATGATAAAAACTAGACCCAGGTCAACCCAACTAGACCCAAGAAATAAGAAATACTCAAAAAATCTTATTCTAACACAAAATATCAAGGTCTTTTAAAAGGATCCCATTTAAAAACAGAAGCAATACAATTCCACAAAAGGAAAGATTTCCTCAAATCTGTATTTTAAGTCTTCTTACCATCTAAAGCCATCTAAAGTAGTTTTGCCAGGATCAAGGTTCAAATTTGGAACAGGCCTGCAAACCTCGAGCATGTTTCAATGTGGCTGTGCGCTCCAGTGGAAACATAATCAACAAGCACTCAAAAACCATTCAGGATTATGACAAGACTGGACTAAAGAAGCTGTCTGACAGCGGACAAGTATGCACTAAGTAGGTGATAATGAAGAGATCTGTTCAGGCTGGCCACTGATATGGCAAACAGATAAACATCACACACTCACTGAGTGAAAGTAACTTGTAATGTCAAACTGAGCTTGGAGCACTTTGGGAAGTCAAAGTTAATATTACCTCAGAGCTGACAGGAAAAGTGGTGTTTACCGTTAAAGGGTTCCAGCTGAACTAAGTATTACAACCATGTAAATGATATAAAAGATTTAATTGAAAATGTAATATAGTTAAACATATGCAAAAGTTGCCAAATAACTAATAACGATATAACAATAAAGGGAGTGAACTTTGTATGTATATTAAATTTACTACAGTTTTGATACACCTTCTGTCAGTGAATTGTAAGGCAGACAAACTAAACGCAGTATAGCTGCACATTTAGAATAAATATTGAATTGATATAACAACACATTCATACAATGCTTCATAATTTTAACAATACATTTGAAATATAATATAAAACAATATAATATATATATATATATATAAAATATAACAAAATGTGTAGCAAGCGATCCACAAAAACAAAGGCAGTTAATAAAAAGGCCATACACAAGATGCATTATTATTGAGTAAGAATAACAATGCAGCACTTACTTGTTACAAATAAGTAGCGTTTTTACAATTGCAACAAAGGATGGTTGAGATATACAAAAAGAATAAGCTTTATAAAATACTATTAAGAGAGATTCATTAACATAGTCTTGCTCATTACCCTGTTGTGATTAGTAAGTTTCTTATATGTCAGGGTAACAACAATCTTACAGCAGCCATTTTGGCCAAAAGAGCAAACCTGAGGGGAGGAAGGAAGACTCCTCACGTCATATGACTGTCTGCAGACAACTGCAGTGACAGAGCAAAACCGTCTAGACAAGTCTGAGGCAGCACCAGACCACTTTTTCTATTGGTTTTGCCATGAACTGCCTAATATTTGCACGATTAATTTTTAAACAAATTCTGCTAACACAGAAAGTTTTGTTCAGTCTCTTTGTTATCATGTAGCCTATACAAGCACACATCACTACTTTGGGTAATATAGAGCTTGTAATAACTGCAGTTTTCCTTGAAAATAAATCGGACGCTTTAATATTCTACACAGCACTGTCTAGTGCTCATAGAAGACATAATTTGTTCTGGTACAATAACCTACTTAAGTCATGGGGGAGAAATTTTTCAAAATAAGGAATAGCCTCCTACATATGCAGGTAGGTGTTATTAAGTCAGTAACAACCAAATTCATAACTCATTTTACAATATATAGTTTAACTTAGTAGTACATCCTAAAGCTCCTCAAACTATGCACAGCATTTCCAAAAACCAACCTTTCTGTTCTGGTGCAGCCTTTTGAACTCTAGGGCGCTCATCTAAAAATGAAGATAGACAGAAAAAGAAGATATTAACCATTGAGTGACACTTCTTTCTCACAAAGACACATTAAAAACATGATGTGTTTGAATGAGAATTGGTGGATGAGTTGAGATCAAAAGGAGGCAAAGTAATTAGCATCATCCAGGTGTTGGCTAAGTGACAGGTAGCAAAAGCGCGCGTGAGTTTAATCAACAACCTCACGTGAGCACAGGTGCGTCACCAGCGCGTCTTCCTGAAGCGCTATGGTCGAGGTCAGGACACCAAAACAAATGTAGCTACAGCGTGATAGTCGTGAGGAATACAACAGATGCGTCGAGGTTTTATCAACTAAAACATTAAGGCTGTGTGAATATTGTGGCGGTAGATCACCGACATTTTAGCGGAGAATCCACATTTCTAATGTTCACAATAAAAGGCTATCATGTCTTGCAGCCCGACCGCAGTATCCACTGTATAAGCTACGTCAGACAACTTCCACTGGCGCTCTCACCTACCTGTGCATAAAAGCTGTCTGCTGACAGACTGCAGAAGAAAAAACTTTCACAGCATTTATCTCGAAAATATTTTGGCTGAGCTTGGAGCATCACCGGCGAAGGCGTTTTAGAGAGGCGGCCAAATTCTCGTTTTTATCCGGCGGCTTTGTTATAAATGAGCAACGACATGTAAAACTCCATCTCCAATTTTATCAATTTCAGACAGACCCCAGACAGTCTCCAAACGGTTACGTGCCTGCTCGTCTTGCGCGTGCACGCCGGTTGGCGCGGGAAGCAGCGATACCATTTCTAGACTGACAAAGAAAGCAGCCAATGGCGAGGCAGCCGGCAGCTGAGGTCCAATGAGAAAGGTCTATAAGTGCAACCTCCGCCCATCCTCCTCCGCAGACGTCTATTGACAGTGCCTTTGAAACAGTCAAGCAGTTCATTGCACTGAGATGTGGGTCACTGTCCCCAACTCATTTTCTTTGAAAAATGGCAGAGATGCTTTATCTAATAGTTTACATTTTAATAGTTGGGGTGTAAAACGTCTGTTGTCTAATTATTGCCTTTTATTTTTGTGTAGCCAATTTATAGAAATAATTTAAATGTTATGCCAGTTAAAATAATTGGTGCATAGCTTACTTATAAACATTACATACATAATTTAAATGTAACAGATTTAGCATACTGCAGCCTATATTATAAATATATTATCTGCAGTTCTTTTTGATACATTAGTTGAGGAAGATTTCTTCAGAGGGGCCTCCATTTCTGAAATACATGTCTGTTCCACTTGCAGGCCTGCTTCTACTCATTTCATATTTCTGCACCCTCAATTATAGGTATAGCCTCTATTTTTACATTAAAATAATGATTGTATACATCCCTCATCAACTATTGCACATTAACCTGTCTAGCAAACAAGCACGCAGCTGCAAAATTAACTTAAGTGCATACAGCTGTTAAAGTTGTCACTAATAAATTATAAACGTCTCATTTAACTCTGTGCCCCTGTGAAACATAGCCTTTGTTAAATCTAAACTCAAAAGCAATCTATTTTAGTTAAGACAACTTAACTTTCTTGTGATGCTAAGGCTAATGAAATGACACCAAAACAACAATTGTCCCTTTCAAAACAACTTTCAAGTTAGTTATTGAATTCTATACAAGTCTAGACAATGTACAGACAAGTTTGTTGTAAAGAACCTCTGTCCTTTGGCTGGAAAATAAATCTTGTCTCCTTCAGCTTTGCACTCTTTAATTTACATTGTTATGGAAAACCGCTGGATTTGGATAGGGCACAGAATCATTGAGGTCACCATAATAGAGTGTGACAGCTTCCCTTTTCACATCTATTTGGAAGTAAAATCTAAATTCCTGGGAAACTGAATTTTGTGGGTATAATATTCTGCGAGCTTTGGAAACAACTCTTTATAGTTAATATTAATAAAGCATGCATATTTAGCTTATATGAAGTGTAGGTACGCTGGTATAGTTATAGCATTGGTATAGTTATAGCATTGGTATAGTTTGAAAATTCCTCACAAACATAAGGTTAAATTTCCATTGTGATAAACAGCATTTAAATTCACAATCTTTCACTTGGAAAGTCCATTTACGTTTTTTCTAATTAAAATCCTCACGGCTGATCCCCTCCATTGCTGGAGCTTTCAGATATTGACCTTGTGGTGCTACAAAATAGCTTCTTCCTCACTGCGGGATCCTGTAATGAGCCAATACAATGAGGCTTCAGTTCACTGCTCCCCACTCTTTGGTGTCTCTTGGGGTCTTTGTTGACGTTTGTCAGCCCAGGAGTACTTTGGGGGGGTTTGAAGTCTGCACCAGTCTATCTGTAGATTCAGACAACAAAAAGAAAAACTTGGACAGAAAAAAAAAATTAATAAAAGGATTTGACCTTACAGGGAAGAAAAATCAAAGGACTGCTCTGAACAAAGATCAAGTGCAATTTGAAATTCCAGGCAATGTGACCATTATTCTAAAAGAGCAAGCATTGATGAATATTTTACACAAAGAGCACATCTTCAAATTCAATAGGTTTTACTCATATTTTATTAAACATAAACTTTAGGTAAAAGTAGAAACACATATAACATAATTATTTTCTGGTGTACACAGACCATTTGAATTACATGCAATTCACCTAGACTGTTGAGGATAGACTATGAGCAACTCTGTAACTAATTTAGATCTATACTGACTTAAAAACAAACATTACTGCTATTTAACATCCGTCAGAGGCAGGTATTTTAGGAGAAACATTACAGATGTAAAATAATACTACCAAATGCAATCTGTAGTTTACCAAATTATAGATTTGCTTACATAAAAGGGACAGACGCCCAGTAAAATGGTATGACAGAAGGGCAAAGTTCATTAAAAAGCCAGAGTAGGCTACATCTGGATTTATTTGACTGTTACATAGCCTGGTTATTTACAGAAATCGCACCAGAAAACCTTCAGATAATGCCTTAAAAACTTTCTAGAGGCTAAAGCCCACCAGAAATTCTGCAAGTGTTACAAATAGCCTAACTCTGGTTTAGTAGGCTGGGCACTTAACAAACTCTTTTTTCTAGGATTCCAGCATTACAGCTCTATTGTGTAGTATTCTGTTTTTTCTGTGGTAAATAGCCTACAGCCCCACCCCATAGCCTACGTATCCATATTCAAAATAATTTCTTTACTTGGCTTGCGCTTTGATGTTGATGAAAAACCCTGCTCACTGTGCATCAAACTGAAAAGGATCAAGCCAAGAGGGAGCTGGTGTTTCCAACCCATAATGCATCGTCACTGGAAATCTGCGCTACCATGTTTGTACTCTAGTCGTGAATGGACATTGTTAACGCACTGAGGCAATTCCTTTGCTTGTTTTGTCCCGTCATGGCGACGAAATATTAGTTATTAAATGCATCCTCCTGATTTGTAGTCAGCCCCTAGTGACACTCGCCTCGCACCATGTCAATCAACGAGACAGGTAAGAAGTGTACATAGTTTTTTCGAGAAGAAGACTTAAGTTAGCCTCGATGCTAGGTAGCACCTAGCCACCGCTGTAGAGACTCTAGGCCCAATGTACCCAACATGTCGTGAGATCAAGTTAGCTTGAATTTTCTTTTACAAGCACAACTGGAAAGACTTGTCCAGTAGTTAATAGTTATTTTTGGCAACAGCCTACAGCTAAGTTTAATGTGTCTATATAACATTAGTTACGTTGAGAGCTTGGTACGTTACGCTGCTGTAAAGGCCAGTAGCTAATGCTAGTTAGCCAGCTGTGTATGCGGGTAAATAATAATTGTTTTAGTTCACAAAGCAGTCATAATACTGATTGTTGGAACACTATTCATCATTTGAAAACTTTAAGTCGATGCAGGCTAATGAACTAACGATGGCCCACATCGTATTCAGTTGAAGGGCTTTCTTCCTCCAACATTTCACAAAGCCGCCATAATAGCGAGAAGCACTGACCTCGCTCCAATATTTTTAATGAACATTGTCTCTGCCATGGCGTGTTTAGTCTAATGTCACATAAAGAATGTGTCTTTATTTGTGGTGTTACCAATGTCAGATGTGATCAGTGTGTAGACCTTTTATATGAAATATAATTTTACAAGCTTGAAATAATGCCAGCTTTAGCGCTTTAATTATTATCTTCATGACGATTTTAAAACAATGGACAATCTCAACAATAATACGTTGCTGCGAATTTGCGTACACTGTAGTGATTTATTTTTGCAGATCATAATTGTCTGTAAATAACTGTAGCCTTTACTAGACAAAGCTTTATCAAATCCTCTGAATCTGAGAAATTGTGTTTATTTAATTTTTTATTGACACATTATGAAATTCTTATTTTCCTCTTTCATGTTGGAAAACCATAATAATGTCCAGGCAATATGTTTTAATGGTTATAAGAGGCTATATATTTTCTAGTGAAAAGTTTCATAGTGTTCAGTAAATATTCAAGATAATTATGAATAAAAAGAACCAGTGTAACACAAAATAATGCCAACTTTTGTATTGCTTACCAGCATCACCAAGTAGAGCTGTGTTTTGGTATTAATTATATGTAAGTAGACAGTAGCAGTTCTTATGATAATTTCATTACAACACTATGTAGATGATTGATAAGCGGTCTGTCCATCTTCCTGCTATATAAAGACAAATGCTTATCAAGTCATTTTTTATATATCTTGTTGAACTTTGCAGATTCAGAGAATAGCTCAAACAATATTTGCCACTAACTGATTTATTGATAAGAATTATTTTTTTTCTTTTACCTAACAGAGTATGATTTTGATGAGTATGACAAACCAGGTGCTGAGCGATCACGCAGGAGAAGGGGTGAAGATGATGAAATAGAAAGGTATATTATTTTTCACAAAAAATGTGAAAATGTATTTTTATGTTATCTTTATAATTATGAAAATGTGTATCTTTTATTCAGTGTCTAAATTTGTAATATTTTTTTAATAAATTTGATTTTTATAACTTTACAGCCTTTTTTATAATTTGTCTGTTTTTACTGTGTATCTTTTAGTGATTTGGAGGAGGAATTGCTTGAGGATGATGGATGGGCATCAAGTAAAAAAGTAAGTTTTCCTCATTTAATATGACAATACATTACTTACACCAGCACAGCCAGGCTTATATAGGGAGAACTTTTAAGCAGCGAACATTTAGAAAATCAAAGTGAACTGTAGGGCTGTAGCAGGTGGCTCCTCCACAGGAGCAAATGTTGATGTGGACCAGGAGGAAGTACAGAAAAAAGCTGTGTTGACCTGCCCAGATTGTCTTCTCCACATGGGAATTGAGCATCCTTTGGGGTTAAAGGTGCTCCCCCGCCCCCACACCTAGCACAAATTGGAAACAAAGCAGAAAAGGGGATGGAGTGAGCATTCACAAAGATAAAAAAAAAAACAACACACATTTTTTTCATGGTGCTTTTTTTTCCCCCCTCAGAACCCTTCAGAACTATCGGATGAAGAGCTTAATGATGACCTGCTTCAAAGTGACGATGAAGACCAAAATATCAGGTAGCCTCATTCAATGACAAACCCACAATTTTAATAAGTCAAGTGTATTTGCCTATTTACATGGTATGTTCTTTTCTCCATTGAAAAGCTAATATTTCCTTTTGTTTATTTCAGTGGCCAGAGTTTGAGCATAAATGCCTCCTACAGCATTGTCACATCCTATAACCAGCAGGATGACTTGCAGGAGACAGACTACCCAGATGACATGGCGAACCTGGGTGCAGAGGGCTATGAGGAAGGGGAGGAGTATCAGCAAGGGGGGGAAGTAGACTACACACAGGAATACAGCCAGGGCAACAATGCAGATATCCCTGAAGACCAAATGGATTACAGCGGAGAGCACGCTGAGGGTGACGATGGCTACCAGGATGAAGTGCTAGACCTTGAAATCAATGAGCCTATAGACGGTGAATTTCAAGTGAGTTCTCACATTGGCTCTCTTGCATTAAATGTCTGCACATGCACACACAAACACACATCTTCCCACTCCCCTTTTCTGTCTAACTCTTTTGTATCCAAGAGATAATGTCAGTTTTCTTGTCTCGAGAAGGGGACAGTGAGGATTGAAAATCTATTCAGGAGAAGGAGATGTAGGTTGGCATTTTGGGCCAGGGGAGGATTAGATTCATTATCACTCCCTGCCAGTTAATTTCTCCATCTTGCTGACAAAGTTTGTGTTGACAGCTTGTTTGGCGTGAGGTAATGCTCTGCTGTCGCCTCCAAATCCTGTGCCTTTGTGACCTTGGGGCCTGTATCATTGGGGGAGTAAGAAGCCGCTTTGTGTGGGGAGATGTGCTGCCAATCGAAGGAGGTTAATGTGGGGGGCTTTTATCTCGGGCTTTAGACTGGATCTGATAAAGTCTCATGCAGGTGAAAAGATTATTGACCTTCCTGAGGACACCCCATACAGTTTTCTAATGATTGATGTGAGTTTCCCTTTTATTTGTTTCCTTTTCCTCTCAACCTGGACCAAGAGGATCAAAGATAAGGCCAGATCCATGTGCAAATGTCTGTTATAACCCATTTAGCAAAGTGTGATGGTGTTTGGCACCTGACAGAGATATACTGGGCTGCCTTCTATTTCCTAAATAAAGATAAGTTTCTGACCTTCTTACACATGCCAGACAACACGTTGAAGCTGTGGAGATGTGTGTAGGTGAATGTGTATCAGAGCTATGCAGAATAACCAATTTACAAGGTCACTAAAACTGCCCAGGCTTGACATTTTGTTCCGCATAGTTTTCATTTAGTACAACGTTGAACAGTTTAAAGGATTAAAGCTGTTGTGTTCCCTTGGGTCATCCTGTCCATCCATCTGTTGGCTGAGAGGGTTTTTTTCTTTTCTGCATTCATAAGTGTGGCTGTTTGGCAGGTAAATGGAGCGCAAAATCAAACACTGTTGTGTGCCCCATAGTTTTGACCTTATTTACTAGCTGTTTGTTGTACAGCTACTATTTACAGTATTCCTGCAAATTGTGGTGCTTCTGTATATGTGTGCAAACAAACCTTACCGCTAAAAGTGAAATGTTGATGTAGAGCAGTAGAATATGATCTGTCAAGTCTCGCAGTCAATGCATCTATAATGTTTTTGCTATGGAGTGGTGAACTTACAGCGTGGCCAGTGGAAGAGCGATTTGCGCACAGTCAGTCAATGATATTTTCGCCATCACTGAACCGGGGAGGACTGTTTTTATCTGTGCCTGCATTTCTGTATATCATGTCGAACATTTACATCTCATTGAATTTCAAATGCTGTCAGGAATAGTAATGAAGCCTTGTTCCTACTGTTATGGTAATTTGTGTTCAGGATCTATGTGGTGCCTCCCCAAAATCCTTTCCATAACATTTTAATGTTTGCCTTTTATGTGCTATATGAATGCATTTATACTATAATATACATAGATTCAATCCATAGTTATGTTTATACTATAAATTATACACTAGTGGAAATGTGCATACAGTTAGCTACTACTGATATTTATGCAAAGGAAAAAACACCAAGGCCCAGCATGTAGTCATAGTTTGAATACCCACTAAAGTGAACTGGAAGGAGCTGCTTCCAGATTAAAAGCCTGGTTGCTTTTCACATTCAGACATTGCTAAATTGTAGTAGTAGTAATATGAATCTTGCATCCACAGTACATACAACTATTGGAGCCTATTAAAACGTTTACATGCAGAGCTTATGCAATGCTCATAGCTTAGTTAAGACATTGAACTGGATTTCTGTCGATTTTCTGTGTTTACATGCACAAGAGACAATCAAACTATTGAGTCCCCAGTGCTCCACTCAGACTAATGCTGCATTCACATGGCCTTGAGTGGGGTTTAATAGCATTCAGCCTTTTGTTTGAAAGTGAAAAGGAGCTAACTTTAAGCCTGACTTGTTTGTATGTGTAAATGCCAATACGGCTGTCCAGCTCTGGAGCATGCTTAGAGTGCTTTGTATAACCCTAGTCTGAGTAAGCTGTATAAATGCAGCTGAGTTAGTCCAACAATAATTTGCAGTTTCCCAGTGATACTCTGATTAAACGTAAATTTTATAATTAGCCCCCCTTCTGTTACCGCACAGTATATCAATCTTTTTTATGTTTATAGTTAAATCCGAATTATGCAACCCGGACCCTGTACTACGAAGCTGGTTCAACCTAACCCAGATTGTCGCGTCTACCCCGTTAGGCAAACAATTCCGTTTTAGATAAGTGGTGTCATGAAGCAGGGCAGCGACCCACTGAGTTGACTGCTTTGATTACGTTTAGCGTAAGTTGCCATGGAGATGCACACCAGCTTCGTGATACTAAAAACCCAGCGTTAAACCCAAGGGAACCTCACTAACCACTTTATCCAGCTTCGAGGTACAGAGCCCATGTCAATTAAGCATAAAAAGTTATAATTGGTGCTTAAGATTTAGATATCAAAGCAAATTATTCAAACAGAGGCGTTAAGAAATTGTAACACAAACACTGTGACCAAAAGTTTTGCATTAGCCTGACTTTTTTTTTTTTTTTTTTTAAAGGATGATGAATACTCAACGTCCTATGACAAGAAACCACTGGATGAACACAGAGGCCAAGTCAAGGAGGTCTCTGAGGAAGAGGAGTTTGTAGAGGAGGAAGAAGAGAACACTGAAAGCTCTCAGGTATGTGACACACAAACGTAAGACTGTCTTAAACATTTTTGGGCATAAATTAATTATTTATCCATTATACTTTACTTGTATTGCAAAAGTGAAATGTTAAACTGTCCTTAGGTTGAAAGTGAAGCTGTGCCTGAAGAAGAATCGAGAGAGGAATCGGATGAGGAGGATGAAGAAGATGAAGAGTCTGGTCGCTTGAGGTTCAAGTCTGAAAGAAAAGAAGGGGCTGTTGTGCGTCTAGCTGATGCAGGAAGAAAAAGGAGCAACATTCCTGAAACTCTCGGTAAATTATTTTTCCTTAGTAAAATTTAAGCTAATTTAAAATTACACAATTACCATTATTACATTTGGAACAATTAAAAGTATTATTCACGACTATGTTTTATGTTATATTTTAATTTAGAACTGTCGGAAAAGGCCAAAGCAGATCTGAAGGAGTTTGAGGAACAAGAAGAGAAGAAGAGACAAAACCGCTATGGTAGAGGAAGAGGAGGAGGAAGAGGAGGACGAGGAAGAGGAGGTTTGCCGGGATATGGGATGCACGACTACAGAGGAAACAGAAGAAGAATGAATGACCAGAGATACCCCCTGATGGGAAACATGAGCATGCAGGTAAACGTGCATTTAAAAACTGCATGTGTATTTTATGTGTCAACCTTAACTTCCCAGAAATACTAGTCCTGGATAGCATTTTAGCCTTGGTCTTGATTGACTTGTTGATGTGTCAAGGCATTACTGCAAATTCTAGTCAGAATGAGATGTTTTGACATGTTGTTGGTTTTCCCTCGTCTCCATTTCCCCTTCTCTTCCCAATTAGCACCAGGCTTTGAGAATGCCTCCTCCTCCTCCTCATCAGCAGCCGTTGCACTCTCAGCAGCACCATGCACCTCGTCCAAGAGGACCTCCTCCCTTTACAGAACCTGGGCGCCCACTGGTCCAGCAGCCCCTTCAGCCGCTCATTCCTCCTCACATGGCCCACCGTTCCCCACCTCTACGGTCCCAGATGGAGCCACCACCACGAATGATGAGCTCGCCTCCGCCTGGCTTTCCCCAACACCAGCAACATCCACCTCCGCAGCCCAAAAACATCCACATTAATCCTCATTTTAGGGGCCCTTCATCATCTGTACAAGGTGTGCTAACATAAATACATAAACTATGACTGGAATCATGGTTAAACAATGTAAAGTGTTTAATCACAAGAGATATGAAGTATATTTTTAAAGGAAGGTTTAAACTCAGGATGGGTTAATCTTTTTTTTTCCTTTCAGCTTTATTCAGTCTTGTTTTCCAAACCAAAAATAAAATGCTGTTAACCTATTTTTTTAATTCCAAGTCATGGAAAGGTGGAATGTTTTCTATGATTTCATCAGTTTTCCTCTTTAAATTAAAACAGGGGTCTGTTTTGAACTATTTCAAAACAAGCTTTAACAATGAGGTGACTTATGGTCTTTCGTACTCTTTCTACACTCTGCCTGATTTTATGTTCCCCTCCCCCTCTCTGCACCCCCTTCCCTCACTCTCTCATTGCAGTGCCCTTGATGCCTCCTGCTCAGAGCCAGCCTAGACCTGCTGTGGGTCCTCCGAGGTTCCCTGTGAGTAGCAGCTGCTCCTCTACCCCCCTTTCACCTCACTCTCTCTCTCCTTCTCCACACGTTTAGCATCTTTTTTATAAGGGCAATATCATGGCAGCAATTAGACTGGATACTGTTGAAGTAAATGTCTAAACATTGATATGTGTCTGGCTGCACAACTGGAAATGTGTGATAGCGGCTTTAGGCAATAGGCTTGTGGAGGTCAGGGTGGCAGTGGCGTTAACAGCTTTTCATGGATGGGCTGAGGCTCAGACTATCTAGCTTGGCACATAATGGAATTGTGAAACCAGGATATACAGCCCGTTAAAATTTACTTTCCACAAGTTTGTGTCCCAAAGGCATAGACCTTTTTTTAAACGATGTTTGAATTTAAGAAACACAAGTGTTAGTATGGATGGTATGAGCCTTCTGCCTTGTGCTAAATTTTTTGAAGGCTAAATTTTACGTGAGCAAAAAGAGATTTTAAGTCGACAATTTCCACCGAAAGAAGAGCTTTTATTTTACTCACAAAGAACACATCCAAGGCATGGAAGAAATGTCTTTAGAGTAATTACTCAATTGAGGAAAAGGATTCACCAATTGTCAGTTATTCATTTTATTCTAGTTAATGATGCCCAGGCATCAGGTGCTTTGGGTACTGACGGCTGTTTCTTTTGAAAAGTGCAAGTGCGTTTTATGGATTATGCAAATAAGTTTGGCGGTAAATATCTGCATCCAATTGCACTCCCATGGATTTCAAAGCCTGATGCCAAATGAGTTAGACTTTCTGGCAGCAATCAGTCTTTGAATATTTAGATTTATTTTATGATCAGCCTTTAAATCTGTGGCCCTCTCTGTCACCTCCGGTCTGTAAATGTTGATTTTGTGCTCTACATATTGAGTATACAATTGCAGGGAGCGTTGGTGGCTATTGACACCACTAGGCTAATGTCGGAGTCCCCTGCTGTCAGGCGTGTTTAGTCTGCGGTTGCCAAGGACACCATTTGAAATGCAGGTGACATTCCAACCGGCAACATTCCATTTACCAGTGGGCACCTGATTACTAGTGATTATCATACATTATCATCCCATCAAATTTAATTGTTAAAAGCCTGGGATAATGGGGGGTCATAGCCTCAAGTATCACTGCATTAAATTTGTGCTGGTGAAGCCTGGTTTTGAAATATTAATCTTGGCTCCAATTAAATGAAATACATTTATTAGAAAATGTATCTGATGAGGAGGTTCATTGTATAATTTAAGTATGTATGGCAGTATTACTTATCTCTCTATAGCTTCTAATGATAAGAGAATTCACACATTTTGTTGTTGTGTATTTAGAGAATACAACGCAAAGTGGTCTAAAAAATCCAAACACGAAACTCATTCTTCTCGATTGTCTCTTTTGTGCGTTATTGCTTGAGAGCTGTCCTTGCGTCTGTTAGAGCCCGCAGCCTGTTTATCAAGGATTAGATGTGAGAGGATGAGCTGTGCTATTTGATAGGTATTATACGGACACCAGAGTCCTCATTGTGCCAACCTGTCCGTTTGACCTTTTAAAGCAGAATAATAGTGCCCTTATTGCAATCCCGTGTTCTGCTAAGCTCCTTTGATTAACTTTCCATTAAGCAAGTTTTGATACTCCAGCTTTCCTACCTTTTCAACGCCTCTCCTCTCTAAATACCACCACACAGCAGTGGAATAAAGATGGATTAAGCCTTGATAGCATCTTAAGTAATTTACAATAGGCTTGGAGGAGGCATGATACCCATTTGTGGAAGTGCCACGTGTTGAATAGCAGGTTAATTTTTCAACAGAGATAGATGTTTAAAAGAAAGGAGGAGACATTTATGAAGGGGATTTGAATTCCAAGGAGGGATTAAAGGGTTGTTATCTAGTTTTCCTTGAAAGATAGATGGAGGGGGACTAGCGATGCGCATGCAGCGAGGTAAAAAGCTGTTGAAGATCCAAAATGGTTGAAACAAAAATGAGGCCTTCTATCCCCTTCTGATATACCCTTTTCTTGTTGGAGGCTGTATATTGGTGCCTATTCCACAATTTCTCAAGTTGTGTTAATGCTGGTTTGCTCTCACATTCACGCTGAAGGGTTTTCTTTAATATCAGCGTGAATATTGATGTTTGTGCATGAAGATTCTGCATCTTTTTAATGACCCACGCTTTTCTGTTACCCATTACAATGCCCGACAACCCCTTTTTATTAGTTTAATTTGTTTGCCATTATTGAGTTCCCAGTATGGCATATAATTCATGAATTTTGTTTTCCCAGGGACAAGATTTCCAGCAGCACATGTCTAGCAATTTCGGTCAGCCCCAGCGGCCTCCTCATCACATGGAGCCCTTTAGGGGCCAACCACCTCCAGGCCCTCAGGACAGAGAACCCCTCTTTATGGGAGGCAAGTCCCACACCTTGCTTTGACAAGAGAAGCAAACCTTTCTTAGCATATTTAACCCTATTCAACATTTCCTCTGGCATTATACCTACAGGGTATGCTGCCAGCTTTCTGGGGCTGCTTTATTAGCAGTACTCATGTTATATGCATGTGTATATATGAAAAACTGAGAGCCCCCAGAAAACGACATTAATCCTAGACTTTTTGATATTATTTGTGGGTTTAATGAAGAATTAAATAGTACCTTTTAAACTGTTTCGCTTGATAGAACTGCCATTTTTACTATTTGAAGAGAATAACTGATATGTTTTGCAATTTAATATGACATCCTCGTTGCGTTGTTGTTTTGTCTTGTGCTACAGAACACACAGACGCTCCACCGTTTCCTGGGCAGCCCTTATTTGATCATCATAGCCCCAGCCCTCTGATGAACACTAACCTCCACCCACAGCAGATGTCCAGCCAGGGGCACATGGGCTTCGGCCCGCCAGGACCAGCTTTCAACCAGCCAGGCCAAGGCCCACTAGGATTGTTTCAGAGAGAACCCCATAGACCTAGCCTCCCCACACACCAAGGTCAGGGTATGGTGGGCCCCCCTAACCAGCCCAGACATTTTATGGGACCTCGTCAAGCTTTTGGGCAGCCGCGCAACCTTTTTAACCCTCCAGTCCAGTTTGGGATGCAGGTACGACTAAGAGTAAGTGATTATTATTTTATTTTTTTTAAACGATCAACATATGTCTGTGTTAGGCTGTAATTTCATTAGGTGCATTGTTTTCACAGTTTGGGTTTACCTAAACTGCTTAATCAAATCTCAAAATCAGTGCATGTTTTTAAGACCATCTCCACATTTCATCAGAAAAGACACATAGACAACAGCTCCATCTAGTGAGTGTTACAAACTCACTTTTACCATGTGACTATAGAAGACACAATTTTTTTTTTTTTTTCCTGAAATGAATTGATCTAAAGCATACGCTGTCAAACAGTTTTTCTCTATTAAATTCTCTGTCCATGTTTTTCAGCCTCCCCATCCTCAAGACTCGTTGCCACTCCATCCTCCACACTCCTCACATGCACAGCAGCATCATCATCATCATCATCAGCAGCAACTGCCAAATGAAGCTCGCCCTATGATGCACCCTGGCCAGATTCCTTTCCATCCACAGCAAGCACATGGTAGCCCCAGGCATCTGACTCCCCGCTCTCAGAACGTCCAGCTGCGCAATATGGCACACAGGCAGAGAATGGTGAGACATTAATGTAATAACTAATGCCCATTCTCCATAAATCAACATCTATACCATATGTGATAATAATAAGTCTTTACAAAAACCTTTAAGTATCTGTATTAATTAAAGACTATGCAAATAAAAATGTGACATTATGTAAATTGTACACATTGCCTTTGTTTAGAGCACACCTAATTCCAAGCAAATGCAGAATCCCCCTCAGCGCAACAGCAACCTTCGGGTGGTCCCTGTAGCACCTGGCAACACAAACATGAACAGTACACGCCCTGCTACCTCTGCCGCCAACGTCAAGCCTGTTGCCAAGGCAACTCAGGGGGTGCGTCCGGGGCAATACACTCAACCGGTGTCTGACAGTGGCAAAGGACATGGCCAACTCGTTGCTAGGGCTAAGACTGCCTCACAGCTCGGGGGACCAGGCAGGACTGGAGTACAAAATGAATCCTCCAACACAGGATCCCAGGTCCACTTTTAAAATATTTTCTAACACAATACACAAATTATAATAGTTTTTATTTTCTAATAATTTTTGCTTTTCTCAAAAAAAAATTAAATAAGATGTGCGATTCCTGTTTTTTTGTTCTCAGTAAAATAATTTACTTGATTCTAGCCTCATTTTATTAGAAAAAAATGTTTATACCTTTGGTTAATGTAATGTCAATAGAGATGGGCAGTGATATCTGTTTTTGTTTTATGCCACAGAACCTTGATGAAGATGAGGAAACCAGACAGTACCGTCTAAAGATCGAGGAGCAGAAGCGTCTACGAGAGGAGATCTTAAAAAGAAAGGAGATGAGACGACAGATGCAGGCCGGAGTTCGAAAAAAGGAGCTACTGGATCGACTTAATTCAAATCCTCAAAGCCAAGGACCACCTCCTTCTCAGGCGCAAGCCTCACATCCAAATCAGTCCCCGCTTCAGCCTGGCCCACAACCTGAGCCACAGCAGCAGCCCCGGCTACAACAGCAAAGACCGATTCCTCAGAGACAACCATCAGTAAATCAAACATTAAGAAATCCCAATCAAGGAACCCCTAATTCTCCCAATGGGTCCGCTCAGACCCTTAGATCCAATCCCAATGTCAAAACACGGCCGCCAATGGTAACGGGTAGCATCCTGCAACAGCAGCCTGCTGGCACCAGTCCAGACCCGCCATTGAAGCAGACTCAGCCAAACCAGCCACAGCCACTGCAACAACAGCAGAAAAGGAGCAGCGCGCTTCAGAACGCCAGCAGACCTAGTACACAGATTCGGTCCACTCAAGTCCCCCAAAAGAACATCCCCACAACATCCCCAGCAGTCTCTGGTCTGGTTGAGACCCAAGGACCTAAACCAGGAGCCAAAAGAACTGTAATGCAGCGGGCCAGAAATGCAGGCAATCAAGTGGTCCCGGTGCCGCCGAAAGTCCGAGTTATCAAACTTGCTGGAGTTGTAAGCATTCCACTTATTGTTTTTTTTTCCACCCCGACCTTTATTTGATCTTTTACAACTGATTTTACCTACAAAACAAATGGCAGTTTTGAAATGATGTGCTTCTAAATGCCACAGACTGCCCTACCACTTTCTATTTTGTTATCTCAAAGATGTCTAACCTATGGGAATGACACTGTGATGTCTGTGTCATTTTGGGAAAATTGATCTGTTAAGAGTATCTTACCTTAAGCTTTGATAACTGGTATTTAAGCCACATGCATTTTACCTTTAGAAGACAGAAAGGCTGTAGGCATTAGAGAAAGCGATATGACATTTATCCGTGGAGTTGATGACACCTCGTCACTTCTCTTAAAGGTTGATATCCTCTTTTAAGGGCAGAAGATATTGTTTTAAAGATGGAGTTCTTGGAAAGTGTAAAACAAGAAAAACACGAACAAAGTCCAGCTCTACAAACCTCAGTTATTTTAATGACTTGTTAAGTTAGTGATGATGCTTTTATCACACATTATTCTTTTATCAAAAACACAAAAGCTTGCAGGTTCATACTTTACTGATGAGAGGTGTAGCTCTGATGGTATTCACAATTAGATTCTGTCCATCCCCGAGGATTAAGCTGCAAACCTAAAATTGCAAACTGTCTGTAAATGAAGATAACTAGGTGTCAATGCTTTCATGGAGTGCCGTGCCGAGCTATCTGATGCAGCAGAGTGGATGTGAAAATGCTAGAGAGGTGGTAACAAACAGCCAGGATTCTGGTAGATGCTTTTGTTCCACTTTGTTCTGCTGTCATCAACGAAAGCTTGACAATGTTATCTCTTTATTTTTTGAATTTTTACCGACTTCTCTTGGATGCTTTTTTTCATCACCCAATCTCTCAGGTGCAACGCAACAAAAGAGTGCCAATCCAAATTCCTCGTAATTAATCTTTTTTGTTTAGGAGGGGCCAACGTAATACCTGTATAAGAAAGTTGCCACTTTTGAGGATTTGGATTTGTATGGCTTAGACTCACAGATAAGAGGCAAATTATATTTTCATTGGGGATAATACAAAGCAGTGCAAGACACAAAAGCTGTGGAGGGAGGTGTTAGGGGGATGGGGTACACATTGAGCTTCTGTCGTTCCTGTGTAATGCAGCTTAGCATTTGATAGGTGCAATCAGGAGCTGTGATTTCTATAGGAGGGATTAATCCATTTACTCTCTACTGGGGACAGGTCGGAGATATCGTCTCTTTTCTTCCCCTGTATTGATCTGTCACATCTCTCGGCAGAGTTGGAGAAGAGACGACCTTCAATTTCTCCCTCGCATGTCAGCGGACTTGAGCTGTGACTTTATTTGATAATGAGACCGTCACCTTGTTCGGTTGATCGTTATTCTCAACAGTCAGACCCATGGGAATTCAGCTCCAGTGCAGACGTTTAGCTTTTCTTTGTACATTCTGCTTTTTCCTGTTGTCCACAGTCTGTATTAATGTAAATTAATGTTCTTAATGTCTGTTTAGGGTGAGGCTGAAGTCACAGCCATCCCAGGGAAGGAACAAGGAACTTGGTCGGCAACCCCACACAACCAGGGCCTCCAAAGAAAGGTTACCGTGGCAGGGCAGCAGCAACAGGGACCAAATGTAACAGAGCAGCCCAACCAAGGAGGCTTGGTTGACCCGCAGCAAAACCGGGTATGTCAAAATATTTTTTGCGATGGAGATTTTTCATGTAAAAAAATAAAATTTTATCAATGTCAGAGAATGTTGGTTTAGTTATGGCGGATTTTTAAATGAGGTGAGCTCAGAAAAGGAATTTTGAAGCAGATCACTGATCATTCAATGTGTTTTTATAAATAATTTCACTATCCTTCAAAACACGGTAACTTACTGTATTTGATATATTAAAGTTGGTAAAACAAAAAAGTAATTGACTGACATTGTTTTAAAAAATGTATTATTTACTATTTTAACCAGTTTCCACAATAATCACTGACACCAGAACAACCAACAAGAAACATAAAATGACTTGGCTAAATACAGCTATGGCTACACCCAAATACTGCAGTCAGCCTTCAGGAAGCTTGAAACAAATAACTGGTGCTATATGAACCAAAAAAAGAAATTAAAATCATTGACTTTTCAAACTAATGAAGCTTTAATTCCATAGTACTTTGCATTTTTGGGAGACGGCATGTTCCTTCTCTCATCTATAATATTCCTTGGTGTGCTAAAGTCACATCCCGTCACTCTACTTTACTTGCATTACTGCGACACTGAGAGCAGCATGAGTAACGTTTAGCTGCTCAGACTTTGGCCAGAGATATATTTGTTTATTTGTTACGTGTAAGCATCTGCGTCACAACACATACTCGCCCACGTACAAAAGCGAATTGCGCCTGGTACCCTGACACTCCTCTAGTGAGCACAGCTCTGGATGGCTTTCACTTGATGAATGTCACCAGTACTTCCTCTGGGTTAATGTTATCTGGTCAATGGTAAACATTGCAATTTACATAGATGTATTTATTTATTGCTGCACAATGCTGCATTATGCAGAACCGGCTTCGGCTGTGTTTCTTTCAAACTGTTTCTCACATGTACCCATCAGCTCAACCACAATCCTAGCAGCACGCACTCGTCCCATACATTTGGATATGTTTGCTGATGATATGATCTCCGGCTATAGTTGACTTTAAAAACTCCTCTTATTCATTGATGTGACTTGCCTTCAAATGTCTAATAAGGTTTGTGGTGTTGTATGTTTTGTGTGAATGTTTCCATCACAAGGGACTTCTACTGTCCTGCTAAGACACCTTATAAAATTTAGCAATGATAGGCCAATCACAATCTGTTGCACATTGATGGGAGCACTCTTGCTGTAAAGTTATCCTGTGCTACGCTGGCATTCAGAAGACATACCAATCGAGCAGTAGGGTAATAAGACAGGACAGTATGCCAGGTGCAGGAGTATTGACAAGCTGGAAGCAGTGTAACACAGGGGTCTACACAAGGTCCCCTGGCCTCTCTGCACGCCTGTCACCACCAGGCTGCTGTCACAGTTACCATACTCACTGACAATGACAGGCTAAGGCAGCCACCGTAGCACTTGTAGGCTCCCCTCCCTTTATGCTCCCCCGCCCCCACAGCCACGCACTCTCCTGGCCTGCCTTGTCTCATCTCTTTTCAGCCTCTCTTCCTCCTCCTCTTCCTCTGCAGTTGATGAAACGTACCTCTCACTCACAGGCTTATATAAAGATATGTCATGCCACATGCGTTTGACATTGATGTTCTATGTAGAGATATGATAAGTCAATCATGTCAAAGCTCGGCACGTCTAAGACGCAGCAATAAGGACATAAAGACCTTTTCACGTTTTATCTTGTGACTGCAAATGTAACGCATCACTGTCAGAATATCACATTTTTATTTTTTAATAATTAACCATCTTCCCTTCCTCACTTATTTGGGTGATACAGGTTGTCGTGCCGGGCCGTGGCCGAGGTAGAGGGGCTGGGCAGATAGGTCGAGGTCGTCCAATGGCCACCAGACAGAGCCAGAAAATAATTGAAAGTGGGCTATCTACTGTGTCTATAGAGGGTCTCTCATCTTCTACAACCGAAATTCAACTGAAGAATCTTCTCAGGTCCATCGGCCCAATAGAGGTAAGGGCCAACTGTGCTAAATCATGATACAGTAGGAGACACAACTTTGAATCACTTTAGGTAAATGTCAGATTTTAAGTCAATTTTAAGTGTCTAAAGTTAAATCCATATGCACGTGATAACCCTTTATAAACCAGCATCTTTTACACAAAATAGACCATTTGTAGCCAATCATTAGCAGTACTGGCCAATCTGATGTTGCTATGTTATCCAATAGCGCCCTCTGCTGTACTCATGAGGTATAACAGTCACAAGCACGTCCTCACCACCCCCACTCCCTCTTGTGGTTGTGGATTGAGTTGTTCTTGATTGGTTTGATTTGTGTATTGCAGATGTTCAAAATGATTCCCCAGCAGAGAAAAGCAATTGCAAGATTTTCCACTCCCCAGCATGCATCCAGTTTTCAGATGAGCTTCCATCGGTAATCAATATTTCTTATTGCTTTATTCATTATTTATCTGATTTATAGTTAACAATTTTTACACTCCGCATCTGCCAGTGTTGTGGTGCTATGTAAAAGGATTTGCCAAAGAACTAGTTACTGTATATATTATTAAGAGATGATTATTATAATTATCACACAGGCACATGATTGATTTGTCCCACATTGATGTGTCGCTGATTGATGGATGAGGAGCACTGTCAGAACGAGAAAGCCCCGTCACAACCAGGCGCTCTCATACAGATGCTTGGCCCAGCAGCACATAGGAGTGTGTCTTCAGTCTTTAATGGCAACTAACGTTTCATCCTTCTGCACAGAAGCAAAATTAAAGTGAACACACACAAATACCTGAGTCTAGTTGAGAGCATGCCTGTGTTCGATTGTGTCTGCCGGAAAGACACTGGACAACAAAATGTCATGGTAGTAGTTTGAGAAGATTGTTTATGGCATTATTCACGGACACTAAATAAAAACCTATCCAGGGGTTAATGGTTGCTCCCCTCCTTAGCATCGGTTAATATAATAACGTCAAAACTGACATTTTTATTAAAAGGTGAGTGTAGGTAGACTAATTATTCACAGTCTTTTCCTCGGCGCTGAGTGCTCCCGGTCTGTAGGTGGCAGTGCAGTCTGTCATTCCCAGACAGTTTCCAGGTGTTAGAGTTTTTGTTGAATGGCACAACCTAGTGGGGAATGAGAAAACTGGTCTTTAGGTCTGAGCTTATTGAACATGAATAGTTTGTTTTAAAAAAAAAAAAAATAAAAAAATGTGCAGTTAAGCTTATTTTGATTGTGAATGCTGCTTGTGTGGCTGATTGTTTTGGAGATGTCTCATTTAAAACAGTTCATATGTTCATTAATGCTCGGCTCTAATTATTAACGGCTTTTAACAGTTACTTTGGCTGTGTTGAGGTGGGATCTGTTGTTTCTTTTTGATGCCCATTTTAGTTGTATGTCAGATTATAAAGTATTGGCAGATTTGTGAATGGTGGTGTGTCTTAATCTGTGTGTCTTTTTATGATCAGTTATGTAAGGGTTGTCTTGTTTAGATTGTTTTAAGGTATATCTTTCAAATCTGCTCAGCGTACAGGTTTTTGGGATAGACATTTTTCTGATTGGAGCTGGAGCTGTGGTATCGGGGCCTCGTTACAGTGTTTCTAGGTAGACTTGGAATAAGCTCTTCAAACTTCAGACCTGGTAAAGTCAGTGTTTTTCTTTTAGTCATTTCCTGGTAGTATAGCATTTTTCACCTCCGGTTAATAAATATAAAAATTTGCTGTAGTGTCTTAACCTTACACTTTGTGCAAACCTTTTACTGTAACGTTTTCTTAAAACTAAATGTTACATAATGAGGAATGTGGAGTTTTCGGTGCTTATCTTTAAATCGTTGCATTTTATTTTTTTTATTTTTTTTTGCCAGAGTAAAATTAAAGAAAATTTGTAAATATTGCTGCTTTTTTTTTTTATATTTTTTTTTTATAAGCTTGCATCAAAGGAAAAATAAAAGCTCTTTATTCATTGAAATTTGACAAAGAAGGTGAGGGGGCAACCATTATCCGTTTAGTAATCATGTACATAAGTAGATCCAGTTTTGTTTTTTGGTTTTGAGTTGTACCTTTTGTAGTATCAAGTTACAATTTTATGTAAAGGTCTATGTGATGTGTCCAGACATGAATCATTTTTGTTTTGAATATAGAGCCAAAATGAAAAAATGACTGGACCACAATTCTGTTCATAAGAATTTTGACTAAAAGTTGAAGGGAAAATAAAAACATGGCCAATATACCGGTCGGGGTACAGGTATGTGAAGCCGGTTAAACCTTAGCCCAAAAATGTGTGCTGTGTTTGATCTTCATTTGTCACTAGTACATTCCACACTTTGTTGTTCATTTTTTAATTGATCAAAACATTTTTTACAAACTTTAATCAACTCTTTAATCAATAATTCAGGTTTTTAACTGTAGTTCACAAATAACACTAGAAACAGATTAAGCTTAAGGGGAATGCTACTCAATTTGTTTGAAACTAGCCTGTTTCCTGCATTTTCACCTGTGATGCCATATTAATGCAAATATTATGTTGGTTTTTCTATTACATTATCATACAAGACCATTTCAGGACAAATGAATATGGGCTGACTCCTGTAAATGTATGGCCTCACAGGTTGAGTCAAGTTTTCGATTCATCCTTTGTGACATTTGCATGCAGAAATCTATTTGGAAAATTTTGTAGCATTTTCCTTACAAGTATTTCTCTAATCTAAAACACATACACATTTTAAATGACGGTTACGAGCTCCCACAAAGCTTCAAAAGTATTTGATCAACTGGGAAGAAAAGGTTTTACAAAATCTTATGTTATGTCTTTGTGAGACTTGGTTGTTCTGTAGTCTTTTGTATGTTGTACAGTTTTTTTAAACTCACTTAATTTGTGTTGTATTTTTTGTTTTGAGTTGCACTGATGTCGAGGTTTTGGGGCTATGAGAATGTGAGCATCTTTAATGTTGTGCCTTACTCATGACATTAGTTTATTATTGCTAAATCCTGTGGATTTTTTTAAATTGTACCGGCAATGCCAAAGGTTTTTGTTATAAGACAACTGGTCTTGTATTACCAAAACGGATTCATACTGAATCTCTATGTATCTCATATTTAGACATTTTTTTTACACTTCTTTAAACTTGAGATTTTAAAATTTGTTTGTAATTTTGCAATATGCTTTTCATTTGGCTTAGTTGTGGATGGAAACTGATCCATAGGTTTTTTTTTTAGATGACTTTTTGGGTTTAGGATCAAACAAAAGTTTACCACTAACTATTTTTTTTTGTCAACAGGTCCATGTGGCGGTGAAGAGTACTGCTTAAATAACCTTATTCTTCTCTCGTTTCCTTTAGGTCACATTGTGTCCAGAGCAACAGATGATGCTAAGGATTTAGTTTTTTGACCTCATCAATGCCAAATTAATCGAATACAGTTAACACCCTCAGTATTACTTCACTTTACGTAAAATGATGATGAGAAAAATTATAGCACTTTATCTTTGAACGCGTGAAATGTAGCTAAAACCATGGATGTATTCAAATATATCTATGGCTAAAAATAGTTTTTGCCTAAATGTTTTTGGATTCAATTTCTGTAGCCCATTTTTTATATTGGCACATAAATGGCTTTAAGGTGTGTATTTGTGTAGGGGTCAATATTTAATATACATCTAATAAAGGTCATGTTGCACAAGATCGACCCTACTCTTAACATTTTTTTTTCTTAGTTTGTGAATGACTGTGAAGAGCCATGATGAAATTTCTTGTCTTTACTAATTATTTTAAGCACTTTACAGCAATACAGCCTTTGGAGGAGGATTAACCTTGAATAACTTTATTTCCTGACTTAGTACAAGCCCAGCATCGTGTCAACTGTTGGTGCTGTTGCATAACCCTGTGTTTTTCTTAATGTTGCACCTTGACACTTTCATATCAAGCAGGATGGCCTACCTGGATCCCACTGTTTTTTATCCCAGTGGATGGAGATTTCCATCTCTGACGACTATCGGGTTCACAGAGCAGATGTAACTCTAAAGCACTTATGGCTTTTACTGCGCCAGGGTCTTCCCAACTTCTTGTCTTGTTAAAGTGTGGTTGGATTTGCACAAAATACGCCAGCGTTGCCTCATCTTTAAAGTTGGGGTGGACTAAATATTGACTGAAATCTGAAAATCCAACCTTGAGTTTTGAGTGAAACACCTGATGAGCCTTACGGTCATGTGATCAGTGTGTGATGTAAAGCTGTTTTTTTGGAAAATATTGAAGTCAATGTGTCACTGTAACATTTTTACTGCAAATTAAAACTGTTCTGAAAACATAATGTCTTCAAAAATGGATAAAATAGAAACTGAAATAAACTTTTTGAAATAAATCAAGTGTGTCACTGTGATTAATTACTTGCAGCCTATCACCTGTAGAAAAGAACAGCTGAGTAAAACTAATGTAGTGAGAGGTTAACAATTATATCCTGGCTTGGCCACTTGTGTTTAAGTTCTTTAGTGCTTGCTGCCACTGAGGTGTGCATGTTGCCATTTGCCAAACTCTCTTAGAAACAAGTTTAGTTTTCCAGAATGCCAGACGGTTTGTGTTTGCAAATGTCAACATTTGTAAAAGCCGTTGTTGAGCTGCAGCAGACTGAGGGCCCCCAGAGGGATTAGAGGAGGCTCTGTTTACCTGCTCTGAGGAATGCTGCCCTGCGCGGACGCTTTTGTATCTGTCAGAGACCCAAGGTCACAGCGCCGGCAAAGATGGGCCGCTTTGTCCCTCCCCAAGTTTCCACCTCTCAATATCAACAAGACAACACAATGTGGGCGACCTGGGAGCAGAGAAATGGAATTCCTGCTCATGTTGCAACAGTGTTCACAAACGTGTTCAACGGCCCTTTTAACCTTTGTAGGTGATGGATGACTTTCATCATTTAAATAAGCTTCCACATAATACATAGATTTCATCTTTATTCCATCACTAGAGCTGCTTGCTTCTGACTTGTGCCCGAGGAAATTATGTAACTGGAGATATAAGATTAGGAGTTTATTTAAAAATAAAATTATCTTAACTGATTAGTATTTGGATCAGCATTTATATAACTCCACTCAACTCTTCTTTCGTCAGTATTGGTCAGTACTGCTGTTTGACCACTGGGCGTCACCCTTGTGCAACTTATCTCCAAAAGCTCTTTGCACAAGTCCTGTCTTTCAGATCTGAAACCGTTGTTTAGGGCCTCATTTTCTAACACCTCCTTTGACCTTTTATGTGTGACCGTGTGAAAAATAAGGACTCTGGAGATGCGTAAATGTGTTGTGTGTGGGATGAGAGTAATGTGCGCTAAGAGACATACAGCGAGGAGGGACTTGTGTTTCATTTGTCTGCAACTAAGGAGCTATTTGCGGTGGGCAAACCTCGTTAAATTTGACATGGGATCTCAACATTTCGCAAGCATGCAAGAGGAACTTCAAAGCGTAGCCTTGGCCATTTTGGAGAGGCTTTCCAGTAGTGCATTTATAAGCTATTATTTCTCATTTGAATGTTTCTGTTTGGGAGAAAAACATGTAACAACTGTAGGTTTGAAGAGTTTCTTTATCTCATTTTGTAATAAACATATAAATAATAAACTCTAGACATTTTTGACACATCGCCCTGTTATGAAACTGGTATGGTCTGGCTATATAGACTATCCAAACTGTGCATCTGCCGCAGGTCATCTCTATAAAACTATTTCCCTATTACAAAATATGAAAAGAAAAATACATTTTAGTACATTTACAGGAGTTACTTATTAATTTATTTACCCAAACCTTTCCGCACTACTTTTGCTCTTACTCTTACTGAATTGTCAGAATCTGTAAGGGACATTTTTGTCAGAGGCAAACAAAAACTGACAGACAAACATAGAAGAGCAGAGGATTCAGACATGAGGCAGAATATCTGTCCCTCTCTGACAAAAACAAATCAAATCTACTTATTTAAATTAAAATATATTCTTATATCTTACACTATTTCAAATAACGAAATGTGATTCGGTAGCGATCTGTCAAAATCTAATTTACAATTCTGTGTATAAAAATATAATTTATGGAACCCCGCCAAGTCTGTTCTCCCCAAAATATAACAGTCAGTTGCACATATATGCACATATGGACATTACATATGTCAGAGTTAGCGCCTCTACTGCTTTAGTTTTGCTTTTTTCCTTTTTTATTTCTCATTTTCTGTTATGTTTTTTTTGCATTTGAGATATACAAAAATAGATTATGCACAATTTGCTGCTCACATTCTCTTTCTTTTCCCAGAATCCATTAGTTTGCCAGCAGCTCGTTCACATGAGAATAAATTATTCAAAGAGAAACTTGTTTAAGGCTCCATTCATTCTTTGAAGTGGACACATCATGGAGAAGTCAGTGAAATAAATATCCCAACTCGGCTGGGGCCTTGTGTCAGTCTGTACTGTCCAGTCTCAGAGTGCGCGTGGCTCACAGTCAGCTGCGGGACAGGGCCATGCCCAGCGGGTGCAGCGAGCGGCCGTCCAACAGCCACGTTCCTAAGTGGTACAGCAGCTCTGAGTACCAGTGCACCCCATCGCCCTGCGCCCCGCTCCGCGCGCTCCACAGCCACGAGGACAGCCAGTGCGCGAGCCTGACAGGCGCCAGGGCCCAGTGCGCGAGCTCGTGGTCTTGTATCACTGCATAGCACGATGCCAGGACGTGGTCCACCACCACGCTGCCCCGCATCGTCACCGGCGCGTACGAGCCCTCGTGCTCCTCGGTGTAAATCCGTTTCACGCGCACGGCCTCGAGCCGCTGACGCTTGGGGTCGAGCACAAACACGCGCTGTCCGGGGCGCACGTGGCTCGCGAAAACCGCGGACATGGACGAGTTGTGGCCCACAAATAGGAGGTGCGCCGCGGTCAGCACGAGCTTCTGCCCGGACTCGGCCTCGATGACGTAGAACATCCTGCGTGTGCTCGTGTCCTGGTCCAGGAACATGATGAAGTCGGTGTACACGAGGTTTCCGCGCGTGTCCGCGGCCAGGACCCGGTCCCCGGGCCGCAGTTCTCTGAGCGTCTTCTGGCTGCCATCCTCCAGCGTCACCGCAGAGGATCCTGGGAAACAGCCGCCGGACTTGGCCGCCACCGAGTTCTCTGTGGAAACAGCGTCACATTAATTGTCAGAGTGAGCCTTAGATAAATTATACAGGTTCCAGCTGGACTTTATGACTAGACTGCATTGTTTTGCATTGTTCACAGACAATGGCAGAGCTCTGCTCGGTCTGTTTGTGTTTCCTGCCTCATATCTTGGTGGGCCATATGCATTTTGCATAATGATGCAAATTCCCTGAGTGCCAAATGCGTATTGGCTTCGTCCACGTTGTCTGAGACCCACAGAGAGAGAGAGAGGGAACGCATTGAAAGCCTCTGCTCATCTATTCTTAATTAAAAAACCCAATAAAGAGCAGCCATTGTTATTCTAAATCAGCTTGTGGATCCGCGCTACTCTCAGCAAAGAACACTTACGCCTTTCCCAGCTTCTCTGCCCATATTTACTCAGGTGCAGAAACCTCCAAGTGACAATTCACACAAATAGGCGACTCACAACTACTATTTACCCAGCAGAGCCACTTTTCCAAGCCTCTCGAGTTGTAGATTTGAATTTAAATGAGGGCCCGGACTCTTAAATGCTTTCACTTGTGCAACATCAATGCGCCTCTCTTTAGCGCGTCTGCGCGCTTTGTTGTGCGTCTTGATGACAATCATTTTGGCCCTGGTTCCGCTCTCCACAGACCGGTCTGTGGGCTCGCACTGTCTCAGCCTGGCCCCTCTAATCTGCCTGAGATTCCCGAGGATGAAATAAGGTGACAACTGCGAACCAGATTTGGCCCGACTGATTCAATATTGTTGAGCCAAATCCTTTTGGTAAAGTCGCATGACCCTCAGTGACACGTCGGCCCACAGCCGCTGTGATCTCACTGCATGTGCGTGGAATCTTAAATTAGGGATTTATTTTTCAACTTAAAGAGTAGAATTTATAATTGACTTAGAGAACCCTAAACATTTCCCCAAAATGATAAGAACTTTTTTCTTTAGTCACCGCATCTATAACATCCTAATATTTACCGCTGTCCCAAATATCCCAAAATCTAAATGCATTTTCATTCCCTCTATCCCATCTCTGTCACTGTGTCGCTGCAGTGGTTCCCTCCAAGAAACGGTATGGGGCGATGTAAGATCAAGAAATAAGCTTCATAGCACACGTTTCATGCACCACAAGCTGACATAAGCCATACCTTTATCCTTCACAGGATACACAATAAGCCCCGTTTTCTAACCCAACAAAGTATGTTGTATTATAGTAAATAATAATCTGTGCCCTAACCTCTGACCTCAGAATCGCGACGAACCATAAAACGTCTTAGATTTCCTTTGAGGTTAAATTTTAAAACAATGACACAAATTTGATTAAACTGGCTTTTGGTGCAATATTCTTGAACGTACTTGTGTGCACTTCATTTCAGTGGTTATTTTCAGAATTGTCCGTGCGTAAATCATGCAGGCCTACAGTTTCTTGTTCTGCACCTGCTCTTTCCTTCCCCTCACCCATTCCCCTAAGTGGTGCCTCCCATACCTGCTTTGACAGAGCAATGGATGTGGGCTTTGGACTCGTAGTAAACCCAGTCGAAGCCCGCTTCCACGGCCAGCCTGGACAGCGTGCCGTACTTGCTCTTGTCCCGGTCTGACGTGGTGATGTCCACCGCTCTCCCCTCGTAGTGGAGCGACTCTTCAAAGTGGTGTCCGTCCTCGTCCCAGCCCTCTGTGACCCGCAGCTTTACGCCGGGCCACTGGTTCATGACTGAGATGGCCAAGGAGTTCAGCTTGTCCTTACATCTCTGTGGAGCAACAGATTAGTGCACGTTTAATAGTCCGTTAACAACAAAGTGTAAAGACGTATTTATTAGCAGGCCTGTATTATTATTATTATTATTATTAGTAGTAGTAGTATCATTATTATTATTATTATTATTGCATATTTCTAAAAAAAATATGTTTTTGATATGTAACTGCCTAATCTGGAGAGCGCACCTGTGATAGTGCACTGATCTGAGGTAAAACACTGGCGGCTCCCATCTTCTGTGAGCTTGCATTTCTCAGCAGCGTCAGAGGGCACATCTCCATGAAATATTGATAAGGCATTGCATTCGCTTCACTGGCCTATAAGATACAGTATGGCTGCTCGGGCTCAGAAAGGTGCAATCTGCGTCTTTCCTTCTCAACACAGCCGCTTCAAAGGCTATATGATAAATTTATAAGCTTGTATTAGACCACAGAATGAGTCAGTCCTATTGGCTTTGTTTACTTGAGTAAATAATTGATATGCAGATGATATGAAGATGAGCTCCAGAAGCAGCTATTTCCTTCAAAATACCTGGACTTTGAATCTCAACACCAGCACCTCTTAATGAAGATGCCTTTCTCCAAGACAACTATTGCAACACTCGAGCAATATGTCAAATAAAACTTCACAAAGAGGCTTTTCAGCGAGCCCGCGGAGGGAAACTTTCATTCTTCTTCTGCTGCAGTGTTGGAGACGTGACGCGCCTCCTTAAGTCGAGGTGTTTTAGCTGCTGACTGACAGACTTGTGAAATATCCAGGGATAGTATGGGCACACAGAGAGCCTCTGTCCTCTCTACGTATGGATGCTCTGAAGCAGGAATGTTCACAGCCACAGAAAGGCAAGGGGCTTCAGTAAACATAGTTTTATGAGGATATCACACTTGTAGAATGCAGTGAACGGGGCCGGGACCAAAACCTGTCACATTCTAAGTGGGAATAGCCGGAGTCAAGAGCCGGAAAGCGTGAACCTATTTATTAATTCATTAGGTCGTGTGCCGCAAATCAAGCCAAATTCTGCTCAGCCACCGTGAAACGCAGCGGGACGCCCCTGGCCCCGACCGCTTTGTGCTCGGGCCTCAAGTTGTTCAACAGCCTCCCTCCTAATCTGTTCACAAATGAGTTGGTTAGAGGAAACACTTATCAGCTACCTGTCAGGGCAAACAAGCCTGCCAGCTCACGAGTTTCACACTCGTTTGCACTGTGGGCTATGCTGAGCCGACAATCCACTAACAGAGTTTGGGATCCACCACAAAGCCTTTTACTACCCAGTTTCACCCTCCACCAGGCTTCGGCGCGTTTTCTAACAGGACGAGCCAATCATCCTTTTATTGTTCTCCATTGATTAACAACATAAGCTGAACAAAAGTTTCAGACTATTTTTTTCGGACTATTTTTAAACCATTATTTCGTTAGCCCTCCTGCTCCAAAGTGATGCTTATGTTAATTTTTGTCTCATTACTTCAAAGAGATTTGTTAAAATTCTCATTGAAATTTCTGAGGCATGTCTAAAATCAGCAAATGGTCTAAGGGATCTAAATGATCAATTGCAACACCAAAGGATGCCGCGTGACATCATAAATGCAGTTTTTCCTCTGAATATAAGTGTACAATGCAAGTGAATGCATGTCAGTATTTGAACAGAAACGCTGCATCCTTGCGTAAAACCTGTGCGTAAAACGTCCTGCTTCACGCGTAAAGACGCGGACGTGGATGTCCCCATGTGATAGCGCTTATGCAACCGGCCGAAAAGTGTAGCAGCCGCACTCCTGCTTCTCTTACATGTCCATTATTTCACTTATTCCACAGGAGATAGCCCAAAGTCACTGGCATTAACTTTAACTGTTGTACCCCCGCTGACCAAGGAGGGGGCGACGGGTCAGAAGTTCAAACCGCGTCTCAATCCCTGCAGTGAGGGGTGCCTAAAAGCCCTTTCATGTACAATCCACACTCGAAGAGAGAGAGAAAGAAACGATCCGAAATTAGCTGAACTTGCATTGCGCCCAACTGCAGCAGGTGCAAGAAAAGGCGACGCATGTGAAATCAAACTATCCCTCTTCATACAGTTTCCTTGCAGTCCTTTATTTATTTATTATTTACCACGTTTGGGGAGTTATAGGTCTCACATGATGGTTGGATGAGGGGTAAAGAAGGGCTCAGGGGGGTGGGGGTGGGGGTATAGTGAATATTTCATCGGAGCTTGGTGCGAGGTTCACTTGGAGTCTCTTGTGCGCGCCTATATCACCACAAACCACCTACCACACCAGCATCCAGTAGCATCCAGCAGCAGCAGCAGCATTTTATTATTACTGAGCCGATATCACCCAAGCGCCTTGAATAATTCACCAACATCTGAGTGCTAAAAGTCATGCTGGAGAGACATCCTGCAGCCATCTCTCTGTACACAACGCTGCTGGATAACACAGCCACGCGTTTAAGCATCCGAGACACAGTAAGACGAGGAAAAGAAATGACAGCCGCCTGAGTCAGAAAACGTATGGAGCACGCCTAGAATGCACTCAAAAGCCGCTTTAATCAATAGACAATGCAATTGCAAGGCAGCCCAACAAACAGCGCACCACAAAGATACAAATATAGATACGAGCAGAGGGCTACATTAATATTTTAAATCTACTGTCACAACCATGAAGGCCGAGTGTCCTGACTGTCCGTGTGCACATCACTTCTCCACCTAGATTTCTGCATCCAGCTTGAGGGAGGGGGGTAAAAAAAACTCCTATGGTGCGTTTAAAAGGCAAGTGTGAAGAGTTCAGCGGCAGTGGATGAGACCCACTTGGCTTTAGGTGCGCGTGAGAGAGAGTGTGAAAAGGAGGAGAAAAGGAGCGGTTTTGGCGGTGATGAAGCGGTGATGACTTACCTGGGTCATGAGCCTGTCTGCGCCGGTGTTCTCCTCATCCTTGAAAATGATGTCTGTGTTGTAGTTGGGAGTCAGTTCTTTAAAGCGCTCGGAGTTTCTGGTGATCTTGCCTTCGTATCTGCCGCTCGCCCCGAGGGTCTTCTCCGCCACGTTGGGGATGAACTGCTTGTACGCGAGAGGTGTCAGCTTTTTCGGGTGTCTTCTCCTGCCGTAGCCCCTGCCGGGTCCGCATCCCATCGCGGAGAACACCAAGGACAAGCAGATGACACCGAGCAATACGAGTCTGCTCCACATATGCATCTTTTTTTGTGAAGAGCTCAAAAAAAAAAAAAAGAGTCGCCGCTGCTACGTGTGCCGCGTGTATTTGCGCCTCTCCCGGCTCTCGCAATGTCCTTGTCTCCTCCTCTACTTCGCCTTCCCCTGGTCTCTACCGTGGCAGGTGCGGAAATGAACGCCTGGAACGAATGCTGATAATGGGGCACACATCGAATGATGGTTTCAGAAAAGTAGTGTAGAGAATAAAAAAAGCCACGGGATCCCTGGTCGAGCTGCAGCCGCTTGTGTGAGACGACCGCTTTTAGTGCTTTGTATTATAGCACCGATCTATAGCAGGGGAGGGACTTGATTGGTTCGCTTAGACAAACCCTCCTGTTATCCCACAAAAAAAAAAAAAAAAAAAAATCTTAAAAGATTTCTTCCACCTGAGGGTTCGCCTGGGTTGCAAGGAGGTGCGGCTGTTCCATGGGAAAACATCGATTATACACCGTCGTTTTTATTTTATTTTGTTTTCTCCTGCAGATAGTCTATCTACCCTCTTTTCCAGATTTCACAGCAAAGTCAGGACAGGCAGGAGCACAGTGCGCAGCTCCATCCGAGGCGCTGGAGTTAGCAAAAGTGATTCCAATCTGGGATAACTCTCATTTCCCTGGAGAAGCACGCAGCTCATGATTGCGCACGCCGGGCACTGGATAATCTAAAAAACACATTAGGCACCACGTTAATTACTGTGTATAGCAACATAAAGGACTTTAGAGTAGATAAATAACAGAAAAATAATATGACGAAACAGTTAAGAGTAGGAAACTTATTCTACTCTAGTTAAAACTGATGAAACGTCAAACTTTACATTTACGCGTTTGAAGCCTGAGCGCCTAAGTTTCTTTGCGCACATTCTTTTACGCGTCGTATAGTGTAGTCGTCAAACGTCACATTTAACTTATCAACTGCCCGTCCTTTAGTCCCGAAACTATGTTTCTGCTCTTTTAGCGACGGTAATGTTGAGAGCGGCGCACACAGTGAAGAGGCACGAGGCCTTTCATGGAGGCAGCTCTTTCTGTGCGTAAGTGTACGGAGCCTGCGTTGGCCAACAAAACACTTCTCCTTGCCCTTTAACCAAAATCAAATTATTAACTGACACACTAAGCTGCCATGTCTGTATTGCACATGCAGTCCACCATGTTTCACATTAACTGTATTTATGTATACAGTTGCTTGGTATTGTAATAAATACCAATTTCCTAGTTTTGACTCTGTATACATTGTATAACTATTGAAATACAGTCACGTGATATATTGTGTTGGGAAAAACAATATACAGTTGTCAATAAGTATCCAATTGGATCAATATAAATAAATAAATCAGTTACAAATTCAAAAGTTCAGCTAGATGACTATGACATTACATCTAAGTAATGGTCTATACTGCTAAAGGTTGTGTATATGTATATGAAATAATATTACTAATAATATTATTTCATTTAATAATCCCATGATAGACAAATTGCCAACTGCAATGCACTGCCTCACATTAAATCCACTTCGAAGCTTAGACAAAAGCATATTTGAAATGTTTCATGACAACTTAGTTGTCTGATAACAAAGCATCTGAAGTGTTAGTGTAATTACAGGATCAGGGATTGTTTTGAGCCAAACTCACGCTGACAGTGTGGCACAGGTGCAGTAGAGTGAGGACAGATATGGCAGCCTTTGGTGTGGCTTTAGACTCAATAAAGCTTGCTCTTATTGGCTGACCTCCAGTCTGTTTGCCAGAGCCCAACTATGTGGCATTGTAAGAGGGCGGGGAGACCTGCACTAGCCAAACAGGCACTTAGACTACATTCACACTGATGGGAAAAGTGACCTGAATCTGATTTCTGATTCTTTTTGTCAGATTATAGATAAGCATCATGCAAACAAACATCACTGGTCTAAAGATAAAGTAATATGCTGTTTATTGTGTTTTCTGTGAATAAATTCACATTTAAATTTAGTCACTTCCCAAAATATAAACATGTGTCATATTAATAATAATCAGTTGCTGCGTAGTTTTGCCAGGTCACACTGATATCTACAAATCTGACCAAATCAAATAAGATTTGATCTGGGATTTTGCCTCAGTGTGAACAGAGCCATACTCCTGTGGTAGTGATAGCCTTCAGTCACTGGGATTCCTCGGTTTTTTGCTAAATGTCAGAGAGACTCTACACATGTCATATTTTGAAGAAGGGCACAGTTTAAGCACTGAGCTGACAGCGGTGTGATGTCCCATTTGGCCTTCGGGTCAGATTCTCGGTTCAGGTGTCACCGCTCTGAGATAAACCTGGCATGCCACACCAACACCTCAAAACCACAAAGGGGAAAGTGGTTAACAGCTGCTGTCCAATAGTCACTCAAAAGATGACATTATTAAGATCATTATTATAAGAACCAAGTGACAAAATGTAATGCAGAGTTTAATGAATAATGTAGACGGAACAATGAATTATGCAGCCTGAAGAGCAAGGTGACTGACTGAATTTGAACTTGAGTTTCTCCCACTGAGGAACCCAACCATCTATCAGCCAGACCTGGGGCAAATAGCAATTGCAAACATTACACTTCATTGTTTGGTTTTGGCCTCCTTCAGTGCCAAATGGGTGGAGTTTGACACTTAAGGCAATGAAAATCACAGCAGACAGTTTAGACAATTAATCAAAATGTTGTCAGGTCACTGTAATGTGGAGTTAAATACTTATTGGATGCTTCAACATTAACTCGATATGCTTGTTATCATCATGATGCATGCACGGGTAACTATTGCACATTAGAAGACTAAGGTTTAAATTGTGCATGGCATAGATTTAAACACTAGACAGATTAAGGGTCAAAGGTGAGTGAGGTTTACAAAGTATGGCACATATTTATTCAGGTTGGCCTTATATATTTTCAAAGGTTTGGCTTTCAAATTGTGACTCCAAAAGCAGCATGGAGCTGTCCTAACGGAAATATTTCAGCAGGAAGTGTCATTGTGTATTTAGTTACTGCCTATTACAGCCTTTGGTTATGATTTAGTAAACACAATGCGACTTTGCTAATCACACAACACATTTCCATTTTGCATACCAAGGTGACACAGCAAAACAGAAGTAGATTTGATGAAATAATTCTGTAGGGATTGAGGGCATTGCACAATTCATATTCCCAGGAGCCTGTTGCATGTGATGGCTAATCCAGTGAGGCGTGAAAGCGACCAATGAGTCATCCATTTCGTGGTCTTTTAATATCCTATTCAAACTTATGGCCTACCCCTAGACCTCACTTTGTGTAATTCCCCGAGAGTCTATCCACTTTCTTGTCTTTAAACACTCTCTGACCTTTGACCCCAAAAGACATTAAATAATAAGCTCGCTATCACGCAGACTCCGCGCCCACGTTCAATTTCTTGGGCCAAAAATCTTGATCTAGCACAAGTGAGATGCAGCATAAGTGGTTGAGCTTGAGTTTTATTCGTGTTAAGTCCCCCCAATTACCGCGTTAAAGCCTCCTCCTGTCTGAATGTTTTGTAACATTGTTAGACGGATTAGGACTACAGAATAATCACGCACAAACATATAAGTAGTGTCAGGCTTTCTCGGTTGTTTTCCTTTGCAGCAAATAGGGTTTCCTTTTTCCCAGCCCTACCACAAGTCATTGTGCACACTGTGGTTTTTTCTCACAGGTGGGATCTGTATTCAAACTTTTATCCTGTTCTGACAAACATTTGACAAACACTTTTATAGCACGGACATGTTGCCGTCTGATCCGTGAACGAGTGCCCTCTTTTGTTCCTGTAATAAAGTTTGAACAATCTCTCTTTAAATGGTTACCTAAGCTGCACGCATGCTGCTTTATGAACAGACAGAATTAAGCAGAACAGATTCAGGTGCCCTCGGGCCTTTCTGTCAAGCACAATGGATATATTTCACAATACAGTATGCAGAATCACAGCCCTCAGCGTGCCCCGCAGTCTGTTAAGGCATTTTATTTGCACTCTCCAGCCGCTCCCAATACTTAAACATTAAACGCCAAGGCTAGACAGGCAAAACCACTGCAGTGCAGGCAGTGGGAAGGGACAAGGAGGAAGGAGGTGAGTAAGTAAAGGGGAGAGGAGAGGGGGGGGGTCAACTCTGTGTTTGATACAGGTGAGTCAGTGCTGGTCACAGGGAAACACCATCACAGTCTAAGTCATGGAAAAAGGATTGTTTGAGGTCAAATGACATGTTTCCGAACATTACACTACAAGCAATTATTCTTAAAATGTGCTCAGTATCAATATAAAGCATTCTACGTATGACAGAGAGCAGACCTTCAGGTGCAAAAAAAAAGTTTTTCATTCGGAAGTGAGACAAAATTAGCATAAATAACATGCTTTGAAATGATATACAGTATAGGCTTGATCATTCTGTGGTTCAGTAAATGACCAGAGGCACAGAGAGACAAAGTTAACACATGCACAGTGTCATTTTTGAAGATTACATAAACAGATGTATTCATCATAAAAAGGTAAGCCATCTCTGCTCCTGGGCTATAGAGAGAGTAATTCAGGCTCAAACCGATTATACAACACTCTCACATATGGTGCACAAAAGAACATTTTCCTATCTTGGATTAGTGACAAACCTCCCTCCAAATCTAACTGTCACAAACCTGTTATGGAGCTTCTCCCTCTGGATAACACGAGCTGTCTGTTGGGGACAGTTCATGGACTTTACCTCGCTGGCGCGGCTGTGGCCTCGGTGTTGTGGAAAACATTTCTTTTTAATTTGTTCTTGTCTCCTTGGACTGTGCTGAGCTGTGGCAGTTTGTTCTTTGTGTTTTGGTTATTTGTGTTTTGAATGTTGGAAAAAGAAAAGGTAAGCCATGCCTTTCACTCGTGCATGCTTCACACTCGAGCCCTGGATGTTTCACTTGATTTACATTTCCTTAATAGTCCTGCATCATTCATTGCAGGACCGCTTAAGTAACCATATTTGATATAGATGCATCTGCCAATGCCACATCACAATACTAATTCACGATTGGTGTTGAGGTTGTTTCTGTCTCAAGTGTCAATGTCAGCCTCAATGAGTAAACAGTGCTTCAAAAACACAAGTTATGAAACGCTCCGCCATTGACTAAAATCTCATCGCCCAATGGAAACACACTTCATGGAGATGAGCAATCTGCTTCAACATGAACGACAAAATAAGCATTTAATAAACCGACTAGAAGGCACTGATTGTATCTTTCTAATGAGCCCTGAGTGCTTAGAGTGTGTGCCATATCACCCCAGGCTACAAAAACGCAGCTTTTAATTTTCCCCTGTCTGAAATAAAGGGCTGGAACACAACAAACAGCCAGAACGCCTCATCACACCCAGTTAGCGGCCTATGCTACGCTATCCAGGCAAACCACACTGACCACACTGTGTGTCTCATAGCCTATTGTGATATGCTAACACGTTCCCTCTCCTCAATCAGCTCTTTCTCATCTGCCTTAATGATATTCGACAAAGACTGTGTCTGTCATCGGCCTGAAACAGTTATCGATTTGTCAGTTTGTCCCATTAAATCCCACATCCTTTACCTTCACCATCATGACATGAGAGTTTACTCGTTTGTCTAAACCAATTCCCGAGTTGATTGTCATGATGGCTGCAATTAATCAAAAAGAGGAAGTGCTGGCTCATTCTGCTGTGCCACAGTCAGCCTTAAATCATTCTTGATAGCAATCAGTTCCATTGCAGCACTATCTCCTTTCCCCGCTTTGCACCTTTATTTAAACTCACCAATCCAGGAAATTGCAGCCACTGATCAAAGTTATTGCTTAGAAGGAACGAGGAAGCTGGAAAAAAAGTGACAGTGCCTCATATCGCATTATGAGTTGTGGCTTTGGAAGGATACGGATCTCTGTCAGCTGGATGCTTGATGGATTTCAAAATGAACGCAGCAATAAATACAGTATACTGTGGGACTGCAATGACCAAAGCTTAAACCAGCGCTACCAGGATGTTTCAGTCGTCTTTATCCCTGATGAGGTAATTCAGCTGTGCAGCCTCACAGGCAGTATAGTGCAGGCTGCCAAATCTGCCTAGAGCTTTTTATTTTACAAACAACATGAGATTGTACTGAGCATGAACTGACAACAAAAGTTAAGCAGACCACAAATGACAAACATGATTTTGGCCTATGCCCGCCGACTCACATTGCTGTCAGTGAGTGGGTAGAGAACATTAGTGTGGCTCAATATCTCAGCATCTTAAGACAACATGCCAAAGATCACTGGCTGCATTGTACTATGACTACAAAACTCAAAAAGAGTTATACTCTTTAAAGACTAAACAGAGATCTGCCTAATAAGATTACAAAGCAAATTACAAACAATGAATGAATACCTTGTCTGTGATTGGATTTATCACCCGCAGTTTTATCCAATCAGAACAGCGCCATGTTGTTTACGTTCATAACGGTAAAACGGTCGCTACATCTTCAAACCTAAAACACACACAGACCTGTCAGTGCTGCCACATCAATGAGCCAGTATGGCCAGGGTTTGGACTGTGAATAGTTTGCCTGGAGCAGTTCAAGATGGCTTTTCGCAGGTTTGTAAACTCAGAAATCTTGCGAGAATACAGCTACAGCGCAAGGTTGCAGGGTTAGCTCTTTGGGACATGTTGAGAGACACAGGTAGCACTCGATGGTTTGTATACTCAACAACATCCTTTACGTGCTGTCAAACAAGGAGCTGACGTTTCAGCTTGCACGCCATAGTACAAAACTTTAAATTTATAGAGAAGCGTTGCTTATCTACATTGTATAGAGTCAAGTTCTGTTCATGTTTAAGGCGGACAGTGAAAGTAATATTTTTAAATCACATTAATTGTTGATTCTAGCTTAAACCAGACACCGGCCAAGCTAATAAACAGAGACGTTTAGCAAAACATATAAAAATGTGACGTTACTATCAGTGGACTTGAATGGGAATGTGCATGTAGACAACAGCAGAATAGGAATAACAGCCCAACAGGAGTTAATGAGGCGAGGGACTGACGGAGCTGCCTGTCTGTGTCAACACTCTGTGGAAGACGGTCTGTCCGGGATCCCTCTGAGCTCAGGTGAGGAGTGAGGATGCAATGTGTTGAATGGAAATGTCAAATTGTTATCTGGAAAAGTCTGTTTAGCACCCAGACTGCACTCCACCTCTCGCGTGCACTTCACTGATGCCCCCTGCCTCCCGCCCGTCCACCCGACAAGCACTCACTTCAAAAAAAAAAACTTCAAATGACTCATGGGCTGATCAAACATCTTTACGGCAACTTCATAAAACAACACCATAAACAATTGGCCCCATACTTATTTTTATGATTTGTTTAGACATTGGAGTTTTGTGTGCTCTGGAAGAAGCTTCTGTTTGTGTCCCTTGTGAGAAAATGTGGGGCACTGACCTTCCTTAAATCTCCTTTGATGTCTAATCAGAAACAGGCTTATTAAACTGACCGACAGACAGACTGTAGACCAGATAGCTACTCAGTCTAACTATAGTATCTAGTATAACTGGGTGGCAATGCCTTTACATTTTTTGTCTTAAAGGGATTGTTCAGTATTTTATTAAAGGTTTTCTAGTTACTTAGTGGTGTGTTGTGCTGATGGTGTGAAAAATGTGAACTCTAAGCTAAGTTCATGACTATGGCTACACTAATGTCTCCGATGCTTTTTCACAGTAAATCTTTGTACTTCTCCAACCAAACCCCATTGACTAAACACAATTGACAATGTAAACTTTGAAATATTGAGCGATTGCTTTAGGTGGGGTATATAAACAACTGGGCGGGCCTGTCTGGACATGTCCCATTTTCCATATTCATGTTGTTATCAGAAAGGTTGCACCATGTTACTGGTCAGACTGTGTGTACCTGGGTATGTACTGTCACATGACACATGTCTTATGGGATTAGGAGACAGATTTGCAGCGCACTTGACGTTGACCTTATCCCCACTTCCTCTCCTCAGGTGGGAAACTCCTGCTCCTTTATCTTTATGGCCTCAGAGAGCGGCTGCCTTGTCAGAAGTGCACAAAGGGAGGAGTTTATGGCATGTTTTTTTTTTTCCTTGATTGTACGACTGTAGGGTAGAGGGGTTTAAAAGGCTTAGATCACAGGTGAGGGGATCACAGAGGAGACTGTGCAGGTGTTTGACGACTTTACCAAAGCCTCGTTCAGCGTGGACATAGAAGTGTAATATAATTTTATTTGGTAATGCACTATGGCTAGACCTTTTGTGCGTGTCCAATTTCACAGGCACTGCAGCCACTTAATAGTCACAGCAATTGATTATTGTTTAGAGGTGCTCAAATTGGTGTTTATGCTTTTACCCTGAAGAGGGTGTTTCCCACCTGGGATCCTCTGTTGTTTCTTGAATAACCTCACGCCACTTCTGTAAAAGGGAATTTGACGTCAGCAGAGAGACAGCCTAAAGCCTTGTTTTTTACGGGAGCAGTACATGTTGGTTTCCATTGCCAAAAAGGGTCTGCAGCCATGACTGTGCTGCAGTAGTTTGGGGTCCCAAGTGTGTGGACAGCTTTAGAAAAAGGTGGAGCTAAACACTGCAGTCTACTGCAACACTGTTGATGTTGCAGTATAGAAGTCAATTGCCTTAGCGTTATGCTTTCATTTCCATGCCATTTGTCCAATTCAAAGGTAATTAATTTATGATGACCTAAAATACTGTTTGCTGAAAATCTCTGAAGAGTGTGAACAGTTATAATTTCATCACTGTCACATCTGTCCACATCTTCTACAAAGCAATTAAGAATGAAGTCAAAAGACTGACGAAAGCAGTTGACAGAGCACCCAAAGTCAGAAGGTATTTCACACCAAAAACAATGGCATTCTTTGTATTAAATGTGATCACTTATGTTTCTGTTTCTTTCTCCAAGTTTTCATTCCTTTATAATCTAACTACAAAATGTCATCTCCCACATTTTGGGTATGGTCCGGTATGTGACTCCACCACCACATCCTTTGCTTGCGAAGCTCCCCGAAAACTGTCAGGGCAGTGTGTAAAAGCTCACCCAGCCGCTACATTGTCGAGTAAGCTGCCGACCAGACTGAAGCTCAGCACTCAAAAATGTGTTGAATTTACCTGCCCTTTATGTCTTTTCTTACACATATAAAAGACTCAGTGGGTGGCAGATATTCTAAAGGATTGTTCGAGGATTGAGCAGCCCAGTAATATTGTGGTTAATAATCACTAAAGCTGTGTCAATTCAGGATTAAACAAATATATTTTACATTGTCTACATTTATCCTTGTCAGTGTTTGTCTATGTCAGGGTTGGAATAACGTGCAGTGTGACACACAGCAGGCCGACGCAGTTAGCGATGCCACGTATACAGACTGATTAGACGTGTCTTGAAGCTATCTGGCCTCGTGACGTTGGTCATGACCTGTGGGAGTCCGGGCGAGTATGTGTCCCAGTCCTTTGATGTGGAACAAGAAGCACCTTCCCTTCCTGCAAATCTATCCGTGGCAACTCATTAAAATCAATCTTATCAGACATTAAAGAAGACGTAAGTGATTTTTTTTGTTTTGATAAAATAAATGTTAAATAGCTGTTAGTGTTACAGAGTCATCAACAGATCAGTCCCTCTGTTTTCAGAGAACAGGTTTCATTCTCCCACCTTAATTATTTTGTTTTATTTATTTTATTGGTTTATTTGGCAGGGACAATGTACATTCATCCACATTTCTGTAAATGCACCATAGTTAGTCAAATGGCTATTTTTCATCTGCTGTCCCTGGAGAGATGTTAAAATATCATCCTAAACAAGATACAGCCTGATGAATTATCCTGTAAACCAGGGGTCTTCTACCTACTGGGCCACACAGAAAAATAAACAGTATTTGATTTGATTTTAATGTTATATACAATTGCAATCTTATGGGTGTTTTATTTTGAAAAATTACTGTACTTTTCTCAATACAGTTTGCAAAAAAATAAATTATTGCAGGAGAGCTTCTTTAATCGGAGGGAGAAGTTCAATGATGAGAGTCAGAAGACAAGACTGCCAACAAAAGAAAGTTGCATTTAAAAAAAAAAAAATGGGTTCATTGCAACAGGTACAGGTGTACAGATACACGAGCCCCAAGCCTGCTCTGTGCATTATCCAACAGGCTCCCTACATTAAACAATAAGCTTTTTGAATTTTTTTAAACAAACCTACATCGAGTCTCATGAGGTGTTTTGCAACTAAGGAATATTTAAGCAATTCACTAATCTGCCTATTATTTTTTTAATTAGTCCATTAGTCGATGATTATTTTTACTTCTGCGCTTCACTATTTTATGATACATTGACTACAAAGATTAGTGTGCCAATATTTGTAAACCAACATTGTAAATTACGTCATCTAATTGTTGTATTTCTCCTTTAAACCAGAGAAATCCTAAAGATATATTTAAAGGATCCCTTGTATAATGAGTGATCAATAGAAAAGGGTAGGGTTTAGGTAACGATCAGTAAATTATTATATGAAAAATAATGCAGATTCTGTCACTCTGACTTCAACATAGCTCTGCTTTTTCTGCTCCCTGAACTTTGTTAGAAGCATTTTGGCGTTGAAGAGCCATTAATGCTTAAACATAGGCAATGTAAATGAATAAAAGTAGTTGTAATTGAGGTGGATCTATTTCAGAGGGACTTTTGCATAAAATTACTTTTTGATAGTTCTGTCATTGTTAAAAGGGTGGTTGTTAACAGCTGAGAGAGAGACTTTTACTGCTGCAGACTGCTGCGGCACTCAAAGCACTTAAAGAGCAGTGAGTGCATTGAGGAAAGAAACGTGAAAAAGGAGAAAGAGAAGGACTATAATGAGGGCATGATCACTGTGCAGCCGCTGTTCTTGTCGCGTAGGGAACGTGCGATGGAGTGGGCTGCCAATGTGGACCTATCTCCTGCTGCTCACCATAATTTCCTCTCATCTTTCTTTAGAAAACCTCACCCACATCACCTTGGAAAAGAAATGTACTTATAAGTAAAGAGAAGGTAGAGGCTATGGGTTTAACAAGGTGAACCAAAATAAAAGCATACAGTAAGTAAGTTAAAATGAAGTAAATTAACGAGTGCGATCAACAGATGATTTGGGGGCCAATAGGGGGCACTGGGGGCCTAATCCAACAGTGCCACTATCCCACTGGACTGCAGATATGAACTCCCTCACTCTGGTGTTGAAACTGGGTTAAACAGCCCTTGAGCAATCAATCTTGTGTTGTGTGTGTTCGCTGCGGACAAGGCTGCTGTCTGAAACATCGTCATCACGTCACTGGCGTCTAATCAGGCCTTGATTGGAACCCCTCAAAGAAACAGCCTGTAAATCAATCAGACGTGGAGTGCTGCTTCAAGGGCTCCCTGCAAGTTAAGCTACTGCTTTTGTGCGTCTTGCATGAAAAAAACATTTTCTCATCTTATTGTGTTCAGCAGACTTTGTGAAGCAGTGGTACTAATTATAATTCAACCGCTGCCATGGACTTGCTGTTGTGAATTATGATAAAGCACATTGTTGTGGCCAATTATCCTGCACCGAGCGACTGACCTGTTCTTCTCCTGAGCTGTCGTTACCAATGGAAACGAGTGCAAGGCTAACATTTACCCTCACTCTTTTGTTTGATGTATTGCGGCAAAAAATGGATGAACAAAGCACAGTGGCATGCGAAAGACAGAGACTGAACTTTCCCAACTAATGTACCTGGCGAGTTGGTGGTGACAAAGATAAATTAGCCAGAGAAAGAGAGGGGTATGCTTCAACAGCAACCGACCCTCCGACACCAATTAGCAGATTGATTACTCGCCTAAGAGAAGCGGACGCTTGTCAGTCAGCGCCACACAAGGGGAGCGACAGGAAGGAGCTAGTGTGGATGTACCTGGAATGTTAAAGGAACAAGAGGCTGCTCCAGGGATGCCATACAGAGGCACTGATCCATAGGACTGTGTAGCGCTCAGCACTGACACACTGAAACAGCAAAGGTGCAAATACCACTATGCCACAAAGAAGCCTGAATGCCTTTACAAGCTGCAAACTCAAATACCTGTATGACTCCTGTTCAAAGCCGTGCCATGATGGCGGTTGTGCTTCCTGTACTGTATGATCTGAGTGGATTACTGCAACCCATAATTGTGCTGAAGTAGGTCTTTCTGTGTATTCATATGAAGAGCTAGCACACACGTGCACGCAGAGGTGTTATCCATCAACTGCTTCTGTCCTCTGGATGGTGACAGTCCTGTTCGCCTTCATTTAGCAAGGACACCAGCAAGGACACAAAGTAAATAAACGCCATCCGCTAAATTTAGTGCTGCCTGACGGCTGCAAAGGCCCAAACAAGAGAGAGTTACAGTGCTGTTGTAATGAGATTTAGGAAGACAACACTGCCTCTGTTGATGCAGAAGTCTAAACTGCCTGTTGCCAGAATTTGAAGAAATAAGTCCAGTTAAGTCCAGACAACTCAGTCCTCTTCAATGGGGCAGTTAAACTTGAGGGAGATAAGGACACAATTAGATTTGGCTGTGGGAGGAGAAATCATTAGGTCCTGATTCTGCCTCCCACTCAGAATATATGGTCCACAGTCACTCTTAAAAGGATGAGATGATGACATCACCTTCATAGTCAGAATACCCACTGCATGAAAGAAGAAAAAATAGGAGCGGAAACAGAAACCAATTTGTTAGATTAAACATATCTCATGCGGGTGTGTGATTTAGAAGGTCTGCTGACCGCAGTTGCACAAGGTCTTACCTCCCTAAGACACACTATTTTGTCACTCTGGCCCAGCCAGAATTTCTAATTAGGCTACAGACGCAAGAAGGTCAAAAGCTTATTAAAAGTCAAGATTAAAATTCCCATTGCATATTATAAGCTACCTCCTCCTCTGACTAGCAATTATTTGCTAACTCATGCCTGTACAGTGCGCAACATATCTCAGGAGAAACCTGTTACATGTGGAACAGATGTGTGTCAGAGCTGGGGTTAATAGTGTTATAAATGATAATGGGAAAAGTTATTTGACTTCCCTCATACCAGTCTGCACCTTTGTACTTCCTAATCATCGCAGGTCAGAAGAATAAAGTGTGGTCAAAGAGGACACCAGGCTGTTTATCTTCTTCTTTAATGTGACATACACAGAATTAATTTGGAAAACTATCACACAGTTCTCTGCAGCTGACTGCTTTTAATTAATGTTAATATATGTTGAAAAGGCCTTACTGTTTGAGGCAGTAAAGGCTACGGCTGTAGCTCATGCTTGTGTTTTCAGTTAAGTCTCAGACCATGAATGCTACATGTTGACAAGACTTCAAAACTATTTGCTTGCAGTTTTGCCTGAAAGTCTAGCCCTGGAGTAGCATATTTTTGCAGCATGGCAACAGTCTCATCGTGTCAAGCGGGGTCATCACAATAAACATCTTTTTCTTCTTCTTTCTCAGAGAGACTTCTTTACTCACCTTTAAAAAAGCCCCCAAAAGATGTGCGGACAGACGGCTCAGTGGAGCAGCTAAGCTGTTGCTAGCAGACATGCTCTGTTATGAACCAAGGCCATTTCAGTCAACAGGGTTGATCGAAATTAGGATAAAACGTCTTTCTGTCCTTCTGGATTGCTTCTGGCAATGTCCAACCCTAACCTTAAGTGCCAGCCTCATAATTGATAAAAAGTAAAATAATGACATGACACCTGTTTAATTAGTTTACTTTGATACTTGCAAATGAAAGCAGCCACACACACTTAGTTGTGAGGATAATGAAAGCTGCAAGGTGAAAAGCACTTTATCAAATGAATGGCTGAAACTCTGGAGACCGTAGTTATTATGAGTCCGGGCTGGAGGGTGAGACTCCTGTGAAGACCGGGATCTGGATTTAATTGCTAGGTGGAGAATAGGTGTAAGGAGCGGGAGTCTGCCATATTCCTGAAAGTAAACATGATAGTGCTGCTTCTTCACATGTGGTTTCCCAATATCAGGTCATCTTCCCTGCATCTGCCCCTCATAAAGGCAGCTGCTCAGGAATCAAGTATTAATTATGGCTGTGGTTGATGCTGTCTGGGGCTATAAGAGCATGGCTGCTCATTTTAAGTTTTGCCCATCGTAATTTCTGTATGTTTGAGCTGGAAAACAGGACCAGGCTTGTTTATGGTCTACACCCACTGTCTAAAGCAGAACCTAAAAGTCATCTTCATACCTGTAACAATAACCTTCTCTGTGCCTCGAAGCAGCTATGTGACAGCCATACCCTTCTCCAGACAAATGTGTTACTGGTGACCCTCTTCTCTGACTTCTTCTGCTTTGGTTAGAGTGACAAAACCAAGAGACACATCACAGACACATTGGTTGGAGATAATAGAGTCCCTTGATATTTTGTGGTTGTCCACATTGCATTATTCATGGCACCTGCAGAACAACCCAACTCAGCCCACTCCAAGTTCATACATGTCCATTATGGTAATTAAAAAAAAACGTTTTATTACTGAGCTTCTGCTATATTTCCCAGACATTGCCTGCCCTTGTATGTATTTTTTTAATTTTTTTATTTAAATGTCCTTTTGATGTGTTCTTCCATAAAGCAGAGGTGCTTTTAATGCACAGGTATCAGTAGGAATTACAGGAGGGCTGCTGCACACTGTCAGCCACACTTTCTTGTGGCGTACTAAGTAGAGCTGGCTGCTGTCGGAGATGAAGGGCCATAACACATACATATACGATCATGCCTGATTTTTTATGTTCCCTGCTCCAACCTTTGAACACAGGATGTGTTTCCAAGTCAAGTAATTAACTCAGAGCACAGCCATTTTTCATCTGCACTCTGTCAACGTTGTTGGAAAAAGTTACCAAAAAATGAAAATGAAAGATCAATAGTTTGCAATTTCCCGTTCCCAGTTGCATTATTCTAAATGTATGCATGACTCAGTGATGAGGCCACTTTAAGTAAACATTTAAATCAAGCCAAGTTCTGAAACCATTTTCACTCAGCTCATAATTTAGAAGTTAAATCTATTGCACTGCATTGCACAAATACCTAATATTTGGTCTGGAAACAATATCTGGTTAATTAAATGGTCCTCAGTTGCACTGATTTTGTGGCACCCCATCCCAGTCTTTTAAATCAAATATAATTACAGTTTAGCAAATTTTGCAAATATTATGTTCTGTGCAACGTCCCACCGGCCAATTAAGGAAAAGCTTATTTGGGGGAAAAAAAATTCTCAAAGGCTAGTTTATGTATATAGCGGTAGTTAACTAGCGGTAGTTAACTAGCGGTAGCGCTAGTTCACATTCTATAGTTTTTATTTTTACTTTTAAGGGTGCATTGTGTAAAATGTTGTGGTATACCGTTAAACAAAAAAGATTAAATCAGTCAAAAGCATGTTGTCAGTAGTGTAAAAAATAAAAGTACTTGCATTTAACTATTTTGGGGAGAACAATTAAGCACAAAGGTTTTTCATTTATGAACTAAATTGATTTTGTTTTAATGTTTTAAAGGAACCCAGTATCAGACCTACTTCGGCCTACTGCTCCCGCTCTTCGGGAGAAAAACACCTGATTGGTTTTACTGTTACTGTGCTTGCCTACACTTTGTTTGGAGGGGCTATATGGCTTCTTCTTCTTTAGATTAGTATAAGTCTAATATAAGTACGTTTAGATCCTGGAATACAATATACAGTCTGAGTTAGTAATTTGTCACGTGTCAGCTGAGTGAGTATTTAAAGCGTGCTCCGTTCCTGTGCCGTTGCCGTAGAGATCCCTTGCAGAGATTTTTAGCTGCATCAATTCCTTCAGTGCCACTGGTGCATCTCTGCGTCGCAGCCAGAGTTATCAGTGATGTAATGCCTCATCCAAAAAACACTGACATATGATATTACATCATCCTGGTAGAGTGCGTGCACACACACACACACACACACACACACACACATCAAGGATAATTAAGCTTTTTGCTGCTCAGTTGCCATTGTTAACATTCATCGGCTTTTCAGAACTTTTGAATGTGGTGCTAATTTGGCAACGGTGGTGCCTTTTTATCATTGAGCAGATGCTTTTCAATCGCCTGTAATGGCCTGGGGGGAGCCTGAGCGTCACAGGAGAGTCTGGAGGAGTTTGGTAAGTTGGTGGATCTGAGGGGGGAAATGAGGAAGCTTTCAATATGTCTGCACTCGGGGTGGGACTGACAAGACCAGGGCGCAGGAAGAAGCAATTACATCCCCCCAAGAGTTGTTTGACAGCTTTATAGTGCAACATCTATGTTTTCTTTTTCAGTCCTCCATATCCACATCTGTTTGAGGCAAAGGAGCTATTAGTTCTTCGATCTCAATAATTGATGTAATGCTTTTGAAAAAACACTGGCTCTCATTGGGGTAGTTCAGTTATTGTTTTCACATTGGCATCGAAATATATGTATTAAAAGTTCTCAACGTGTTTGCACATGTTTACGTTGGAGCGTTGACAGACATAAATGCTACTTATGACACTTGTAGATCATTTTAAATGCTCGCAGCGATCAAATGTCAAAGAGGTTTGTGATACGCTAAAGCTATAATTACACACTGACAGCAAACAACACTAGATCGCAGATAAAATTTATTCTCCCTGGTGTTTCCATCGGTCTTATCGGCCCTGGTTTGGAGCTGGAAGAAGGAAATGAAGCGACTCAGCACGACATACAGTATGAGTTGTGGTTACACAAGTGATAAGAATGAAATTTCCACATATTGAAGTCCAGGATGGCAAATATTTACCTTGCTCTGCTAACAATCCTGCCAAAGTACTGCTAGGCTGCACATTATAGCTCTGGAGAAAATGCATCACAAAATATATTTAATGGCATGGCCTGTCGCCTTATAACAGTCTTTTATCAGGAGTACTTTTTTTTTTACTCAAAGTACTTTGAAATCTACCAATCAAACCTTAACTTTTCCATGTTCAACGGCTGTACGCAATGCTATGATATCATAAGTGCCTCGGGTCACTCAGAGAGTCGCTTTCTTTTCACTTTTGTTTAACCAAAAAATGTGTTTAGTTTAGTGTTTCTTTTTTAGCACATTTCAGATCAATTTGCTTCTGTAATGTATTTCTGCGTACAGCATTAGAGCTAGACCTTTGCAACAATGTGAAATACATACCCTTGTGCTGAAACAGGGTTCTTGCAAGATTTGGAAGTTTACAAAATCATGAAAATCCATCTTGAACTGTTCCAAACAAAGTACTCACAGTCGAACCATGGGCTTGTTGTGGCAGCTCTGACAGGTCTGTGCGTGTTTTAGGTTTGAAGATGTAGCGACCGTTTACCGTTACAAACGTAAACAACATGGCGCTGCTCTGTTTGGATAAAACTGAGGTTGATAAATCCAGTCACCAACAAGGTATTTATTTAAAGTACTTGCCCTATTGCAAACACTTTCAACAGGAGACCCCAGATGATATTTTGAACAGGATACGTACTGTCGAGCAGAGTCAGCTTATGAAATAAATGCATTTCCTTTAACTGTTGTAACTAAAATTTTATTTTGCAGGAGCCTGAGAGTTTTGTTTGGATAACTAGGACTAGGACTTGCTCTTTCTTATGGCTTGTGTTTTAAAATGAAAATAATGGTACCTTTAAATGCTATTTTCTGTAAAATATTCTTATTACACCCATATCTCAGGATTAGTTTTGTTTCTTTGTCTTGACCCTTTACAAATATCCCATAACAGCAGTGTAAGTTTGACAACGTAATGTTTTTTAATTTGATAGGCTCAGTGTAGATAGACTGGAAACAGGGTGACAGAGAGGGGAAGGACATTGAGCAAATGGACCCGTGCTGGAATCAATCCAGTTCACTCGCGTATGTGACCAATCCTAGACACAAATTCATCTGACACTGGAACAGGAATCCTTCATTCATTCTTTTCACCGCTTATTTAAAATCATGTTGGGTGCATTAATGAGGTACACCCTGGACACCAGTCAACTGCAAGTAAACTTAGAGAAATGCACATAAATTTACTCTCACATTCATTCACTATGGGCAATTTAGATTGACCAGTCTGTATGTACAGTGTTCGAGTCTAGATGTCTTCATTGTGCCCCTTTTAACTTCCCCCCACCGTCCAAAGACATGCATGTGTTGGCATATTCATTTTAATTTTACTCTACACTTAAATCATATCACAATCAGAAAATGGCAAAAAATTACCAATCGAGGGGAACTTCTTAAGTGCCCTGGCCAGTAAATGACTTGCTTTTATAAGATGGATGCTCTGGTTGTATTAGATGTGATGCAAACAAGCCTATGTTTGGTCAGTTCTCAAATTTCAGTCATTTTGGACGGGGACATTCTGGAAGACATGAGGAAAATATTTGGAGTAACTCTGAATTTGGATTCTGTGTCTTTGCTCTTGGGCTATAGAGACAGTAATGTTGGTTTGGGCTCCAGGAGATAATATTCTTTAATTAATAGTTTAATAGCAGTGATGGTGGTGGATGGTAAATGATGGGTGAATTCATCTGAAAACAAAATAAAAAACTTGTTATGGAGCTCTTTTTTCCCTGTAATACTTGTCCTGTCTGCCTCATGGAAGTGTAAACCCCTTATCTCCACTTTGCTGACATTTCTGTGGCTTTGTTTCTGGGCAGTGCTGTGGTGGACTAGCCATGAACATTTTATTTTTTTTCTTGTTTAATTTATCTTCTTGGACCTGTTGTGCTGTGCTTTGTTTATCTGTTTGTGAACATTTTCATTGAATAATTTGATTGTTCTACAGACATAATCAGTACAGACAGCAAAGCACGGGCATTATGACAAAGAATATCAAGATACATAACAGTGTTGTTGTTGCCCTTCCATATTCATCGCATATGCTTATTGACCTATTATCAGTGAAAATGCAACATTCCCAGGACTGCTCAGCACATCGTCTGCCGTCAGCAATCATATCGTGTTCAAAGTTGCCTAAATCATAGTCTTCTATAAGAATGGGAGCTACCTGCTGATTCACTGTCTGTCTGCAGGATCAGCCCGAGTGTATAAACAGGAAGAGGTGCCTAATAATGCCACCGCAGTGTACACAGAGAGCTGTTTTCACCCACCCTGTATTCTTTTCCCTCATAAGTATATTGTTTTGATGCGTGGACTTCCTTATCTTAACACGGGTGTTGGTGTAGCGGTTCTTCAGTGAGAGTTTGTTGCCTCTCACAATTACGTGCGAGCATCATCATTACTTAGCTCAATACCCTGTAATATTATTTCTTCTCACCGTGAATTAAGGTCTATGAAAATTACAGGCTGGGGCTGTGGCTTACAGTTTTATGAAGTTTAAGTGCTGATATTGATGGAAGGCTAATGGTAGTCCTTGGCCCGGAGTGTAAATAGTATCTAAGGTGATTACGCTTTTATCACGTGGAGAACAAAAGGAGGAACATGTGAGCGCTGACAGGGACAGCTGCAGTCTCATTATCAGGAGTTTGTCTCATCGGTGGTAATATCATGGTAATATAGAGGTAGTAAAAACCTATGTGTACTCATAATTTTGGATGTAATTCATTTGTCAACTTTTTCAGAAATGTTCCAGAATACTATGTTGAAATTACATTTTATAATGCACAGCAATGTTAATGTAGCTGGACCAGTCAAACCCATTTAACAAAATGGACTGGAATTGCTTCCCTTTATTTTCACTCAGTAGCAATCCTGTTGAACCAATCATAACCATTGCTTTAAAAGATGGTCTGCATCTGTTGTTTAGGATTCCTGACCAGGCCAGTGTGTAGAGCTGTACCATTTTTGAATTTTTTTTTTTATTAAAAATTAAAATCAAAATTGCATAATGTGATTATTTATGGTATAATTTTCTTTCTGCTTATTTACATATTTACAATCAATAAATATGACCGACACTTAGCTTAACAAACCAATGTTTCTTGTCGGCCAGGCTTATGTTATTAAGAAATTAGATTATGAAAGACTTTTTATTTTTTATATTATTATTTTATTTAATCATTTAAATCCCAGGAGTGGACTTGGCTTCTGCACCAGAAGTTGAAGTTGAACTGTGTGGTGTTTGTTCAGCCTTCTTTCAGACACAACCTCAAGGTGATTTAAAAAATTTGATTAATTCTTCAGCCCTACTAATGTCTATATACTTTATTTCAATTTAAAACAATCTGAGTTGGAATTTTTATCATTTTTATAACTGCCAGCTGCCATTGTTAGCTACGTACTTTATTTGTTTTTCTAATGGTTAGCAACAAGACCTAACTGCGCAGCATTGAAGCAGTTTAATGAGAATGATAAGAAAAAAGAAACATCATCTAGGCTTTAAAATAAAGAAATTAATTGGATGAGAATGTTCAGTCAATCACATACTTGCTCTCATCGTTCTATGTCCAATTGGAAGAAATGGCTACCAATACAGAGAAAGTGTCTATACACCAAACATTTTTACTTAAAACAAACTTAAAAAATAAAACAGTGGAAGCAAAGTGAAAGGAGGATAAATATTTTCAATGCGTTTATGCGATGTGTAACGGGTTGGAGATAATTGTGGGATTACATCAGTCGTGGGGTGCACGTGGCAGAGTGGTTAGCACTCCTGCCTCACAGCAAGAAGGTCGTGAGTTCAAAACCCGGCCAACTCAAATATTCTCGGCCGACTCCAGTCCTTCTGTGAGGAGTCTGCATGTCCTCCACGTGTTACCGTGGGTTCTCTCCGGGTACTCCGGCTTCCTCCCACCGTTCAAAAACATGCATGTACAGGTTAATCGGCAACTCTAAAGTGTCCCTAGTGAATGAATGTGAGAGTGAATGGTTGTCTGTCATTGTCTGTCTCTATATGTCAGCCCTGCGACTAACTGGCCACTGTCCAGGGTGTACCCCGCCTCAGGCCCAAAGCTGCTGGAATAGGCTCCAGTCACCCGCGACCCCTAACGGGACAAAGCGGTAGAAAATGAATGAATGAATGAACATCAGTCGGACTCTGACCTCAGAGCTAGAAATTTAAGTAATGCTAAATTTTAGTTTGATGTAATGTATTATTCTTTTGTGCTGGTGAATTGGTCATCTTGTACCTTTCTTTAATAAAATAAAATCAGGTAAGGCCACAATGCTGTTGCTGGGGGGGTGAGGACTGAGACTGTATATTCATGGGAGAGTCCTACACATTTCATGGGAAGGATCTTAATTAATTGATGATGTACACGAGTTGGAACATTTGTAAAGATGGAACTTCAGTATTGTCCTTGTAAATGCAGAGCCTGCATATAATCTTGGCCTCCACTTGAACAGATGCTTTGGAGTCACCAGAACACCAAAGAGATTGACAACAAAAACACGTGCAACGTCAGCATATCCTGGACAACTTCAACAAACAACTTTGATTTTTATTCAGTTACTGCCCTGCCCTTGCAAACGGTTTCATGGAAAAGCCCTTCAGGAAGTTTGTACATCCAGTGACCAAATCAAACTAAAATCATGATGTAAGTGTAGGCTCTTGTGCAGAGAGTGAGATGTTCCGATCTGGCAGCGCTCCACATCACTCTGTGACAGCGCAGTCACATCACCGATCAATCTACATGGCAGCTCCTCTGTTCACTGCAAAGAGGCTGTTAAATTGTTTGGCCTAATTTATATCTGGGAGTTCCTGTTACGCACAGGCTCTCTTGACACCAATGTCGGAGGGTTAAGATTTTTGATTTTCTGCCACTCGCCGCCCCTCCCTCGTTCCCGGCGAAGCTGAACGTATAGCTGATATCTTTCAATCAAGAGCTCTGCCGTCCTTGCAATCACAGTGTCATTGTTCGTCTCATGTTGTGGAAAGCCTTTTTGACAGAGCGCCGTGATGAATCACCTGGCTAAGGCGTTTTGGAATAGAAGCCTTCAGATCCCATCGCCCTCTTTTTCATACAGAGAAAAAAAACATTCAATTCATTTCTCCTGCTCTTTCATGTCTCTTGCACACACTGTTTTAAAAAAGTTATTCACTCACTCGTTTTTTTTTTTTTTTCTTTTTTGCTGGGCTCCACAAAGCAAATATCTGGCGGGTTTAGTTCATAAAGGCAACGCTTTTACTTGCTTAAGGTGCTGACGGCAAGGCACACTCTGTTATGTTGGAGGCTTAGAAAAACAAAACTTAGCAGGCTAAGTCTCAGTCACCAAATTAAGTGGCAGAGGTTTCTGTGTCTTCCCATGTGGAAAAACGAATCCCCCCACTCCTTTGTCGTGTAAGCTCAGGCAATGTAGAGAAACTTGTGCCTCGTTCTGTCAATTTCCCTTATATCAACTTGTAAAAGTCAAAAGAGGGACAAATATAAACTTGCAGGAGAAGCGTGTGAGCACATGAACACTTTCAAGTTGAGTGTTTTTCAAAAGGCCTGCGCACATCACAGGAGGGACCGATAGTGTGAGCATGACACTCCTTCAACTCAGTGATTTAGAGCACCTGTTATTCCACAACACCGGAGCACAATGCACTCGCAGTAAAAATGCCGTTACTTGTGCATGTGGCATATATCACTGCACTGTACTGCTGATGTGACTGGAAAGCATCACCGGCTTTTGGCGTGTTACCTGTAACAGTTTTATTGCAGGGGTTGGCTAAAGGTGAGTGGATGTCATACATGGCACCTAAATGTGAATTTATATATCCAGACGTATTGTATCTGCCATCTGTGCAGCAATCACTCCACCCGATCCTCCAAATGCAGACATAACAAGCCTCCTGAGTGATAGGATACAAATTTTTGGACTGGCCTCTGTGTTACTGACAGAGAGAGCTTAACCTTAAGCAAACATCACAAACTTCAATGACTCCCAGCTTAAACTATATGAGTATAGCTATATTTAAACATCTAAAGTCATGCTTGAGCCAAACGAAGGGCATTTATGAGTGATCAAAACACCTCAGTGGAGTTTAATGAGTTTATGGAAAAAAGGTGTGTCCGTAATGCTTGGAATAGTACATTGCTGTAAAATATCTGACATCCAAACATTTATCAAACAAATATACTCTCTCTTCTGAATGGAGTTTAGGAAGTTTTCTTTAGACTATGTTCACAAACACGGCTTTCAAAAGTGTTTTGAAAGAGTCTTCCTATTCCATGCGGCCTGAGATGTCTTAAATACGGGCATGTTTGAACATTTCAATGAGGAGCGCTGCTATTTTGTGACATTATTTTTGTTCAAACTTCTTTCATGGCGATATTGAATGGAGCAATCTGCACAATTAAGGCCTTACACAAGGTTCCCTATGTGAATTTGGGAAAACCTGGACAAACCCTTTGCTGTCTGCAGCAGGAGGCCTGACACCTGGGCAAACACTGCAGCTCGATGATCTGTCATCAGCTATGGAAACCAGCACCAACCCGGTCGCTTTTGTCAGCGCACAAAAGAAAATGCCTCAAATTAATTTAGCACTCCGCATTCATCTTCTGTTGAGGCTTAAGACCTCATCTAAGCTTGCGAAACAGCACGGGGCTCACAGGGCTTCATGTAAGAATTTTGGCTCATAGACGAAGCCGAGCGCTGTTAAGACGTGACATGTTGACTGTTTAGTGAAGTATGTGTATTCTGTTAATTCAGACAGTGGGTAATACCTGGGATCTGCACGGGCCTCAGATGTTCCTCTGTGGGTGCCCTCCTTCTGTGATCTCTTTTACTCAGCCTTCCCTCCTAAATACCAGACCTTTCGAGGATGTACATGATAATTGTCGCTTAGCCTTCTCCTTCCCACAGACAACATCAAACGGAGCCCTCCCTGTGCCACGTTATGTTGAGCGTTGGCTGGTGATGATTTTGAGGCGCTCCATGATGACATGTTGGGTTTCTGCCGTGGCCGTCTCATGGATGCATTGCACACAATTAAATATTAGCACATATAAATGAGTATTGTATCACTTAACCTTTCCCTGAAAAATAAGGAGAGAACATAAAAAATTACATTGAGTATGGCTTTTATTTCTTTGTGAATATGTGTTGTTGCCAGTTGTACTGACCATTCACAGTCTGCAACCATAATTTCTTTCTCAAATGTGTTTTTTGTTTTTGGTATACATTTATTTATAATATAATACAAATAACAGCTGTATTGACCAATGAGAGCAGAACTATATTTATACAATAAATGTTTTTTTTTTTCCTACACAGATGATCTTTTTTTTCTCCAGATTACAGTCTGTGTATAAATGGCACTGTCTGCTTTAAAAGATGACTCCATAGTGAAGAAATGTATTGCAGGTATCACTGCTGCGGACTGCCACAAAGCATAGCACAAAAGAAATAACCTGAATGTCATTTCCATGGTAACACCATGTGGCTTGGCTGCAATCAGTGCAGTCTAGCTACTGCTGTCACACAAAGCCATTCAAACAGTCAAACGACGAGAGACCTTGAGAATAAGACGGAAGGAGAGCCAGTGTGACAGGGCCTTTTCTTCTCGGTGCCACACCATAGGGCATGCACACTGCTCCGACTCCCGATCACACACCAGAGGAACTCATCTTAAGCTCTTTAAATTATAATCCACTGATATGTGCAATGTGACATGAATCTTTTGGCTGGAAAGGAGGGCATGCCACCGCATCTCATTCAGGTCACCTAATTCCTTGTCAGTGTTATCTATCCCACATGTTTTTTATTCTTAACAATACTTGCTTTTAGATCAAGCACTTAAAAGGGAGTTAGTGTATTATCTGGATTTACTCGAATGACAGGAGAATCTGGCAAATGCACAAAATGCAACTTATGATGTTTTTTACATTTTTGTTTTTATATTGTGTTTTTGTTTTATGTTTTGTATTTATTTATTTTTATTGCAGGTGTTTTTGCATCACAGCAATTGTGTAGACTAATAGTTGAGTCACCTGGTTGGTCAATGCCCTTGTAATATATAAAATCCCAGAATCCTTTTGGCATGTGTATAGAAAACATTAGGGCTTAAAGCAACACTGTGCAATTTTACAGAATTTGCAACCTCTAAAGGAATTTGTCTGCATCTGCACTGGTGCAAAATAACACAGGACAATAAATGGCTTATAAAGCATTATTTTGAATCTCCAATATTTGGTAGTATTTACTAATGGCTGCAAAATACAAAAAACTATAATGAAACGCTTTGAAATTATTACCATCTCTGTTGAGTTAGGCAATAGACTAATTAATAATTCATTTCTCAGTTTACAAATCTTTCCAGGTTTCCTCCAGAATAGTTGGAACAATATACTTTGTCAGTGCAGCGGGCTCATGGCTGGCTTCCCTGCAGGTTTCTTTTCAGCAACAGGTTAGCCACCAGGGCAGCTTAAGCCCTCTCCCCTCCCCGACGGTGCAGTAATACTAGCAGGCTGTATAGAGCCCATGTCGGGTTCTGCCTGTTGAATGGTGGCTTATGGCAGCTAAAGACCTCTAGAGGGGGAATCCTGAGGGGATTACTCTCACGTTCTCCATGAAGTGGGAAATCAAAACAGTGTATAGGGATGATCTCGAACACAGCATGCACACTCACACGCACACCCACATGCACGCATATACCCACACTGATGCACTCAACGCTCTCATTTGCAAACACAGCGGCTCACAGACACACACCTAAACTTAGGCATATTGGACAGCACTATCCCTGTTACCCATTGACACCCAAGGTTTTTATACCCGACTATAGTCATCCAACAGGGGCCAGCTCCACTCTGAGAGGATTAGTGTAAGTCCAACTGATAATGAAATCATGGACTGAGTAGCTCTTGGGAGGATTTTATACAAAAGAGGTCCGAATTACTTTGTCTTTTCTTTTTTTTTTTTCAAGTCTTTTATACTCTATGGTGAGAACATTAAGAGCTGTATGAATTCTGCCACACATGTCACCCGGTGGCCCTCAGTGGCTCTGTGCGGGGAAACCCAACGATTCTCCCCCTGATTCAGAGAGAAGTGCTTAGGCTGCTCTCATCAGCGGCGGAACACATCATCCTGGCAGTAATCTGCTGTAAGGCCGGCATCCTCTTTCAGCAGAACAATGGAGACTGGGATAACACACACGACAGCCGCTTGCTCGCATAAACTGATTATTACACCAAGGTAACAAAGTGAGCTGCACTGTGGTCAATAGTCATTTAAAGTATCCATAGTTTTATAGAGATAAATGTTGAGTCTATTTTAAATAAGCTCTTACAATTCTTCTAAAACGGCAACAATGACATGATAGAATTCTCGGAAAAAGGTAAAAAACAAAAAAAATCTCCTTTAAGAAATGAGCCTAAGCATGTAAAAATAACTATAGGCTCAGTATTTGGCAAGTACCAACTCACCATTGTCCTTTTATCCTTAATACTGTATAGTAAGATCTTATTAATAATTAGTAATATCTAACCTATTTAAAAATCTATAAACCCTAAGTGCACTCTTTAAAGTGGCACTAAAACTAAGTCATATCAAAATCTCTCTCAATTCTTACTTAATATTTTACTTCATTTTTCATTTCAAGTCAATTTTAAGTTATGTTGAAACTAAGGTAGAAATCAGTTTTAATAGTAGCAATATTTACAACATCAAATAATGTGAAAAAAAGCAAAAAATAGCCTCTGACCAGTGCATGGCTATGGATTTCATGCAGGGATATTGTCACTCCACATGTATCATCAGAGTCTGTGAGCGTGACATCATCTCTATTCTCCAGCTGTTTTTCAAAGTAATGTCCAATCATAAAGCCTTTTACGATGCACTCCAACAACCATAAAGCTGATGATGAAGACTTTGCATAAGCACTTGTCACATGACTATGCTGACTGGAACCATCAAGGCCCTGTATGTTTTGCTAATATTGTGCAATTGAATGTTGGAATAATAGCATTAGTGTTACTTTATATGAGTTAGTCATAATGTATTTGAGTTTAATACAGATTTAACCTCACCATTCTTTTTTAATTAAAAGCGAAATGTATGTAAATACTCATTAATGACTGGACTTGACTGTTAAGGGTTAACTACTGTACTGTAATGGCGATCAGTATCTTCCATATTGATTGAAGACCTATTGGTGGCACAGGGGTTAGCACTGTTGCCTCACAGCAAGAAGGTCCAGAGTTCAACTCCTGGGCTGGATGGGGCCTTTCTGTGTGGAGTTTGTATGTTCTCCCTGTGCTTGGTTGGGTTTTCTCCAGGTACTCCTGTTTCCCCCTTCAAAATCAAAACCTGTGAAACAACTATAGTTTTCAGTTAGTGGCATGACCAGGAGTACCTGAGCGCCTCCTGGTGGCGGCTGCCGACAATAAATTTCCCCACAGGATAATAATAATAATAAAATAAAAAAGTCCAACTTGATTTTTTTTGGATTTTCTTGTGTAGGTGACAACTAATGCACTAATGTAAACTGTATTTATGCAAAGAGCTGCTGAGCAATATTATGCTAAATCAACTTTTCTGCTGTCATGATGAGCAGACATTAGACGTCAAGTCAGGCAACAAATTTTAACTTTGTCTGCATTTTTTACCTCAGAATATTTTTTTCTGGGTTTCTGAGGGCCACACAAACACAGCAAATATTCATATTCAGTATATGCTCAGTCCTAAATGGAATCCATGTTACAGCTCACATGATGTTAATAGTATTTCCCTTCATATTAGGTTATGCTATGTTACTTCATGTTGCATGGATGCTTCATTGAGGAAGACATTTTTACTCACTTTGTCAGGCTTCAAAGTAGCTACACAGAGAACACTTCTCAGTGGACCTGTCCACCTACACCATCACATCATCAAAGGAGGTTTTTTTCACTACGCGCTGTGGTAATGAGTCACGCACAAACATCCTTTCAGCTCCGTTTGTGGTAATGCAACCACTATCAGCTGTTAATGACAAGACTGATGTGGCATGGCTTTGTGTCGACGTCTCTGCAAGGCTGACCTGTTGACTGTGGACGGCCAGAAGCTAATTATGTGGTCTGTCAAACGAGGCTTACATCAAGACATTTCACAAGCACTGCTGTAGCTGTGCCTGCACATGCTTGCTGGAAACGCGTATCGTGGGATTGGTGGGGCTGTTATTTGTTTGGCTGTGGGATACAGTCACACCTTCACCTCGTGAACTTAATGGTCTTCAAAAGCTTAAGTCCAAACGTCAGTGCAAGCTGTCATGCCGCTTTTGTTGTCTCAAATCAAACAGAATGCAGCAATGACGATCATATTTGTCAAAGCCGTTTCTTTTGGAGGGTCCCGCAGATGAGCAGTAATTTAGGGATCAGGAAGAAGAGCCACCTGTTGAGAGACGCGGGGTAAAAGGTTTTTGAGGGCCTACCCAGCCTCCATCTCTGCTCAGATCCAGGAAGTACAGTCTCTAAGCTTAAAGTGGCATTCCACAAGTTGCCTGACTGTGATCACACAGGAATGCTGCTCTAAAGTGTGTGAGATTAATATTTAACACAAAGCTGGTTAAAAAAGGCTGCCCCCAGTCGTAGAGGTTGCGTGCTTGTGTTTTCTTAAGAACTCTGCTGCCACTGTTATCAGGCTCGACTCCATAACAAAGCATTTGTGGCTTGTCTCGAATGATTGATAAATAGTCAGGTGTGTTGTTCTCCCAGCATATGGACGACTTTAAGCCTGTGCATTATGGGCGCTCTCCTTTGTTACATTAAGACAATAGTGTATTAAAATAAAAATTGTGATTTGTAAATTTGTTAAATGAGAATTGCAACAGTAGTTACAAATTCCCCCGGAGCCACTGTGTTCTGAGCACTTAGATGGGACCAGTGCAGCGCAGCGAGTGGGGACCCACAGAGAGATGGGCGACTTCATCCATAATGAAGATGTATCGGATGTCTCCTGCTCCACTGCTGCGTATTTGTCAAACTCTGATTCATTTGTCCTTCAAACTCACTATAACTATATTAGATTCAGGAGGAATGACCTGGATAAAGAGAAAATGTTATAGCGACAACAATGCTATATGTTGTGACTGACACTAAACATGTTTCAGTGCTTTCAAATGATTCTATTGTAATATTTAGTTATTTTTATTCATACATTTATCATTTATTGAACCCACTAAATATCAGACAATTAATATAAAACCATTACAAACATTTATTAAAGTCATGCACAGTTATGTATATTATCATGCATATATGATTCAGTATTCAAATGAGGGAAATACTATGAAAACAGTGTGCAGATAAAGAATGTAAGCGCCTTAGAAAAAGGTGCAAACATAACTCCCTCCAAGCGATCATCGCACTGATTGGGTGACAAAGATGAAAAAGGCCTTTTCAATAACTCAGACTAATGTTGTGGCTTTGCTTGGTGCGGCTGTTGCCCCGGGTGCGTGTGAAATGCTTGGCGTGGACAAAGTAAACCACAGCCAGTGCCCATGCTCCATTGTCCTCAAAGCCTCCTAAAGAGGTCTCTTCATGGGTCCAGCAAACACACTCTCCAGACTCTTGGCATATCTCTGAAGATCCTCCTTTTGTGTGCGGAAACACATTACTCTCTCAAGGAGAGGAACAGGGAAACAAGGCAGCACTAGTGAAAAGGCTTAAGTATCTCAACCCCCCCCCCCCAGTCACACCCCTCTCCTCCTCACCAGATGATAATTGGGACTGAAACACTTTTTAGGTGCGGGCCTAATTCAGTGAGTAAATTGCAACATGGGAAAAACATGAATGGGGCCCAAGCTGTGTGGTGACTCAGCCTCAGAGATGCTAAGAGTTGCTCTTTGTGGTCGGCTACAAAAGGGAAATGTTCTGTTAATCAGCATTGTTATATACTAAGTTAGAGAGCTTTCCTCCACAACTGCATTTGAACGTCTCCTTCAAAATAGTGACGCAAAATATTGATACTGACAGATGAGAACCAGCACCACAAATATTAGAATGCTGTAAAAGCGAACACACATTGTAACATCTGTCCAAATTCTTCTTTCTGTCTCTCAACAAATGTGAGTCCCCTTTTACGATAAAACACAAAACGCTCTGGGTTTGGGTCTAATTGCATCCATTAGTCATTCTCACAGGGTTTGAAATCCTTGCAGTTGGCATGGAAAACAAACCACAATGCTGACCTGACCAGCTTAAAGAGAATTGTTTCCCACTGCTTGTATGAAAAAAAAACGCAAAGCAGATTAAAAATGAACAAGGAATGCTAAAAATGCCTCGGCAAGGATCAGCTAATGCAATGTAGATGTTTACTTCCTGACACAGATAAGGACAGACCGAATAGTGACTATAGCGTATCACTTCACATGTGACATCCGTATATACGTGTAAGTTCAGTTTTGCCGCACAGGTCATATCAAAGACTGCATTTGGCCTGGTAGTGTGACAAGAGTGAATTATCTCATGGTTGAAGGGCTTAAACATCAGTAAAACTGAATGGGAAGTTGTGGACTACTATCGCCTTTCATTATGGTAATTGAAGACTGTCTAATTTGAATCTTCAAATTCACTCTTGTAAAATTACAATGTAGCATTGCATTTACAAAAAAAAAAATGAAAGTGAGTACCACCTGAGTAGTCACCTGAGTAATAGTGGCTTTGAAACAGTGACTTAAAGTTGAGGAAGGCTATGCATAAAGACTGAAAAAAGGATAGGTATTTATATGATCAAGATTCAAGATTTATGTAAAAATATACTCAACAAAAATACTTAGTAACAAAGTGTTCTGTGAAAAAACTGCTCAGAATTCAAATGATTTATAGGACAAAAACTACTACTTTTTGTCAATGTTGGTGGTACCCAAATCAAAAAATAGTTACTTGAGTAATATACTGTCTGCTGAAATTATAAAAAAAAATAATTAAATTAAAAAGGTAGTCTAGTGTGTGTAATGTATATTATTATATTTTTTACCTGAAAATACATAAATAGAAACCGCCCTGACAAACTTATGAAGGGATCTGCTGTAGTGACATTCTGCCTATACTTCTTGCACAACCTGTATAAACCAAAAAATAAGTTGAAAATATGAACAGGAATATACAGAAGTATAGCTAGAGGCTATTCACAATGGATAATAAAAAAGAAAAAATTCTAGTTCTTTTGTCGCGCTGAACCAGTTCAAATCTCTTGCTCAGACAGACGACCCTCTCATTACTGCTCTCTCCGAACATACAGCAGCAAGTGGCCATGTGTATGCAAGTCACAATATTACAAAAGAGAAGAGTGTAAACTAGATTATTCAAATCAACTCTTTAGCTGAATCAGAGTTTTCAGATTAGGGACCATACATCGGATTTTATAAGGATCCGAGTCTTTTAGAGGAACATGCTGTTCTCTGTCCCTGGGAATGTGCCTGTTGCTTCCTGGTTTATGCCATGCAATGTGGAAACAAACCAAAGGGACATAAAGGATGATAATCTCCTTGGAATTCCACAGTGTCTTCTTGTTGGGAGAAGGGGAGCGCTGGACAGTGGGGTTAAAAGGTCAACGGGGACCAGTTTGCTGAGGCCCATCTGTCAGCTCCTTGCTCTGTTTACGCACATGGAGTGAAAGGCCAGCGTCTCAAGAGCCGTCCCGTTTTCATATCACCTCGGCACCACTCCGTGTACTGTGGTGGTCCAGTCCCCATTCATCATCCGCTCACTAATAAGCAATGGACAAGGCTTCAACTCAAGAGGGCCTTTATCTCAAAAGTCCTGCACCGTTAGCTTTGATGTCTCCTGTTTTTCAATAAGATAAAGCCTACCGACGCATAAAAGCAGCACATATTGTGACAGGTGTATTTATAGGCTCACAAACAGATACGACACCGGGTTATCTATAGAAACGCAGCGCAGAGATAAAAATAAACATTAAAGCCACAGTTATTACTCTGGGAAGTCAGATCTTGCACGTGCAAGCTAAGTGTAATTATGCTTCCCAGTTAAGATATGAAGTTAGGGCAATTATCTATTTTACTTTTAAAATGTTCTCTAAGACGCATAAAAAGTAGCATTTCCAGCATTCCAACACTAAACACACGAATGGAAGAAGCAAGTAATCATTAATAGGATACAAAGAGTAGACAAAAGTGTGTCTTAGAGTTCAGTGGAGAAACATTAATGAGTAGAATAAATATATGAATATGAATATTAATCAATTAATTACTCTTAAATATGCTATAAAAAGATGAATTTTAAAAAGAGACTACTGAGAATTTAAATGTCAAATAGCGGTTGGGATAAAAGATTTTGAACACCGATTTGTTTTACAAAGAGATTTCCCATTTTAGGATATGCCCAAATGAAGCACAAATTGTATTGTCATTCTGGACAATGTGTTATAGAAAGAAGTCCCTCTGCTGCACTCCTGGGTTTTTAGAACTGATTTTGACTATATATGCCACACCGCATAATGTAAATGTCATCCCGGGACATTTCTGTACATCGGCAGATTTGAGCAGATTTAAACAGTCTGCTCCAGAGCCTTCCTGTTAGCAGCAGAGCAGTTTCTTTACCCGACAAGGATGGAAGTGAGGACTCACTTTGTGAGGACTGAGTACGGTCTTCATTCTCCTCAAAAAGGTCCAGGCACTGGTGGACCTTACTCTTATTAGCACTGGTGGCTTATACATACCAAATTTAACCCTATCTCTCAGTAAAGACGGTAGACGTGAATCATTTAAAAGGTTCTTTTCAGGAGGTTGAGAAGGCCACAAGCATCCAGGTTTTTTCATCTTTAACGTAACTTTTTATTTATATTCTGTGGCCTATTCCTCGCCATAATAAGGAGTGTTTCTTGCCTAAAGACAAAAAGTTAATGCCAAATGCCAAAAACATTTAGATTTGACCTATTTGTATTTCTTGAAAAGTAAAATTTGTAAAAAGTGTTGCATCCTGTCTGCAAAAGTCAAAACTGCATCCTTCTCTGCAGGCTTGTCAGATCAAACTGCTGTAAGTGGGCGCTTCATACCTGCCATTTGCAGTGGTTTCATTCACAAAATCTATCATTATATGTTTTAATAACACCGTGTCGTGGGATGAGAGAAAGGCTGCTTTTCCAGCTCCTCCTGGAGTACTATGAGCCATTTGATACTGTATTTAGAGCACATTTTGCCTTACCTTGACAAAATTACAGCTGTGGCTCTGTATTTAAGAGGAGCCGAGATCAGGCAACAGGCACAGTATGAAGAGCCCATGACCACATTAAATGGCCCTTTAATATTTCACTTCAAAGTCATAAAGGTGGATCACCAGGAGCAAGAACGAGCAGTGAAAACAATAATTTTATGTATCATTAAAAATATTAGTCAGTTTTGAGAGGTTTTACTATTGTGACTTGAAATTGACAGCTTTAGGAGATAACTGCGTCATAAACATAAATTTGGTTTAATGCAGAGATAAGACAAATGTCAGACATAAAGTGACACTTCCAAACTGAGGCCTACACAAGCTACAAGTTTCAGAATATTATTTTCTGACATGACAAAGGATGCAATTACACGCCCCGCTGTGTTCTGTTCATGGCATTAATCACGGCAGATTAACTTGGTTTAGCTAATAGATTCTGAGGTAGCACTTCGCTGCCATGAACCCTCGTAAAAGGAAACACTGAGGCCAAATCTTCTGAGATAACCCGGCTTTGTGTTGTGAGTTGTGTAAACCAGGGAAATTCCTGTTGTTGGCAGATGTACCAGCAGAGACCTACAAAGTCCTTTAGGGATCTGCGGTGTGCAAGTCTTGGCTCTGCGAGACACAGCCCCGAGGAGCTCAGACGCACTATTCAAAGCCTGAATCAAGTCGTCACACGGGGCAAAGAAAGAGCCCTGTCAACTGTAGTTCACATGTCAAAGATGCGCTATTATGTCACCTTCATTTTACACACTAAGTATCCAGTATAAAATAATGACGGCTGTGACAAATAGGAACATCAAAGTGAGCTTCATTAAACTTTCTGAAGACAGAACTGAGCATGCCCAGACAAGCCTGCGAGGGCATTTAATAAATCTTACATTGAAGGAGGAAAACCCTTAACTGACTGATTAACTGCTGACAGCTTTATGAGAAAATTACTATTGTTGCACTCAAAGCACTCATCATTAGTTAAATCAATGGTAGGGCATGATCATTTTAACTACAGCGCGCTTCCACTGTCTCTGTCAACCTTTTCATTTGGTCCTAATCTCTCAGCAGTCCCCAGCGGTACAACACACAGGTCCCACTAATAGAGAGGAGTTATGACAGCCGCTGTCAAGTGACACCTAACGGTCTAGTGTACAGGCTTTACATGACAACAACAAGGTAAAAATAGGATTAAACACACAATTATACAGCAGCATTTATGTTGTTAGAATTCATTAGAAAGGGCTATTCCAAATAAAGTGTGCGAAGTCAGACGTCTAATAGCTGCAGCAATTTTTAGTGACAATTAGTAAGAATGTGTAATAGCTTAGATGATACAAAATAGTAGAAAATAGAATTTGTGAAAAAGGCAGTAAATATGAAACAGTGCTGCTAAATGAGAAGTGCACAAGTAGTACAGTAAACCAATATAAAAAGCTAACTATATTTAAGAAAACGCTCTCGTCTTTAAAACCATTTCCACTTAGTAGAAATCATCTTGCACCAATCATAATCGTTTATCTCAAATGGGGCAGGCTTTATTTCAAGCTAAATTCCTCTGGTTGGTTGTATGTCACTCCAGTTGTGTCCAGAGGCAGTTTATTCTGTGTACATTGGTACTGCTCTCTGGAAATCTAATTTGATTACATAGTGACGAATTCTTTGTATAGAGTAGAAAAACAATTAAGAAAACCGGCCAGGCTTCTAAACTGAGATCAACTGAGATTACCTGACTATGTGTGACATAGTGGTGACAGAAAGAACACTTCTTTCTTGTCTCCAGGTAAAAACAAAACAAAAGATACAGTACTGGTTAGCTAAATTATGTCTGTACCCTTTGTGCTATAGCCAGAAAGACTCTCTCTATGTCAAAAAGAGACGAGAACAGTCAAATGCAGTCAGAGGGCAGTGTGTGTGTGCTCCACATTGTTCTGGAGGGCCGTAGAAGGGGTAAGAAGGATGTGGATTCATTTTCTTTTTAACGAAGAGTGCGTCTCATTAAAGGTTAACTTTTTTTTCGTCCATAATTCCCTTTTCTGCAAATCAATCCCGGTCGCAAGTGGAAAAACACTCCACACAATGCCATGTTGTTCAAGTGAAATGATTAGGCTGAATCACATTTGTTTGGCTAAAGCAGCTTACAGCAAGGAACGTGTATTTGCCAGTGACTGGAGAGAGGCTTAAGAAATACCTAAAGTCTGACAAAACAATAAACAGTTGCTAATGACCTCATTCTGTCATCAAAACTTGTCAACATCAATGTGCCCAGTAATTCTGATTGTACTAGCTTTAGTTTTGTCGGTTTGACATATTTAACTTAATATATATTCAATAATATAAATTGAACTGTTTGACTTTTTTGGTCTATAAAAAATATTCAAGTCAAATTCCAGTGTGCATTTGGCTGTTTCACTGTCTAATCTCTGCTAAGCTAGTCTCACAGCAGTTTTGAACTTCACTCAACACATGCCCCTTTCAAAGACTAGGGGCAACCTAATATGCCCTCAGCCTGGGGTCAACCTCTTTTTTCCTGAGCGACAGCCGCGAAGCTGCAGCCGTCAGTAACTTCATCCAGTCCACCTCTCATAAGGTGTGTCTGTTTACAAAATCCCTGGCAAACACAACACTTAGCGCGTCGGTGGGTACAAAGTCCTACTCGAGTGATTCAGGCCTCGGCAATGACAGATAAAAAGCTCTGATCGGGACGGGCACTCCTGAGCACATGTCTGAGGGATGCTCTCAGAGAACCTTTCCCAGACAGGTGGAAGGGAAAAGATGGCCGACACACAACAACACACAAGAACACAAGACGGGGGTGGGGGCGTTGGCTAAAGCTTAATTTCTGTTTGATACACTTTGATATGTGCACTCCACCTGAGCCCAGACTATGAGTGTGCAGCCATGATGAGCAGAGACTTGTCAGACACTTTTTGGGATGCGCCGTTTGTTTATTAATCACTAGGTTCTGTGATGTGTCTCTCATCACCCCAACAGGTATAATTAAGCTTTAAAGGGCACCAGAAGCTTGATGTGTGTGCAGTTCATTTTGTTTTATCTCCTTCTTCCTTTTGAAGTCCCTGCAGCGTGGCTAAGTTGGGAGTGTATGGGAGTGTATGATCACGTGCGTGTACAGTACGTGGTCAGGGAGAGTCTTAATAAAGTCTGTGGTTCCTATTTTGCATGACCTCCAAAATGTCTGCTTGCACGCCAGCTTGTTTGACCTGACACGTCTTGTTTATTGACTTGTCTCAAGGAGTGACAGTTCAAAGCTTTGAGATGGCCAGGTACGGATGCGCTTGTATCGCGTTTTAGGTTCCATCAGGCAGCTGCGTTGGTCTGTTTTTTCCAGGGCAGGTATGTGACAAACGTTAGGGAAAATAAACACCGAGCGATAGCTTTGTGACTGACATGGCACTATTGACCCTATCCAAAGGTCAAGCGACATGGCATATTCACTACAGAAATGTTTGAATTTCAGAAGTTTCTCCCCACTTGATCTCTCTAATAAATTGTGGTGTCAAAAGAGACTTGCTGAGTGGGACATCATGTAGGAATGTAAACACAGTAGCGGTCCGTTTCACTAGCCTTGATCTTCTATTACAGCTCTTGCCAGCTGGAGAGATCCTCGCATTAACCTTGAATGAGAAGGAAGTGCTGCACTAGTGATAAAATAAGGTTTATATACCACTATATTTAAAGGGTTGATAATGTGACCATTTAGTGTGGTGTCCCGTCCCCTTTAACCCAATCAGAAGCAGGTTTCTAACCTATAGCAGAGACAGATATTGGCAGGATGTGTTTGTTGTCACTGTAATAATATATTGTAATGTATTTCCTGTGTCAAGGTTCAAGAAACATTTTTGCCATTGTGCTGTAGTGGAGACAAAACTACTTTTAAAAATATCTTGCTAATGAGGTTCTATTAGATACTTGGCCCTTGGCCCAATACTAGCACTACTTCCTAAGCACTTCATCAAAGTGCGCAAAGTAAACAAGGGTCCAAAGCGGTTAAATTGTAGAATTAGGACACTCCTGTATACGTCACTCTTCCTGGTAACTTTCATTATGTTCAGAACAATTAGAAAAAAGAGTAACTGTGGCTAGATTTATCAGAAAAAGCCAGCAGCAGATAATTGAAGAAATCTTTCTCACAGAAAGACAAGGCATGCACTTATAGGTGTTTTGTTGCTTAGAAATGAAAGCCCCATCCATTTGAAGCATCACAGTGAAAGAGATTGTGGGTAATATTCTTCAGCAAAGTCAGGTCTGATCCACACTTGCTGGAAGGGTGGATAAAGTGCGCAGTAAAGTGCCGTTGAGAACGTTACTGGAGAATTGGGACACAATACACACTTGCGCCCTTCAACAGGAACTCGCTTTTGAAGGACACAAGGGCCTCGATAGCTATAGTTACTGTATAGTTAGCATACTTCCAGTTTGGAGAAGCAGACAGCAGTAATGCCACAGAAACTAAACCATGCAGTGCTATAAATGTGTCCAGATGAGTGTCCATTGTGTGTTGTCCATAAATACATTAACAGTACATTTCTACAATGTGATAATATCTGAGAGATGGTCTATAATTTTTGGTTCAGGAGGGCCACAGGTAGATGTAAATGAAGCGCAATGAGTCAAAAAAGCTCCAAATTAATGTCTTTTGTAGTATTATACCTATGTGTAAGTAGGTCAGACCTGTCCATACAGTGTGACTTCTTGGTTCTGTTCCCTGTGATTCTGTCAGGAGCAGACAGGGGTGTGAAAAGATGAGAAGTCTACTTGTTTACTTTGGCAGCGGACAGTGTGCAGGCGAACAGCCAATAGCCTGTCACTTCTCCCGATGGATTCTGCGCTAGTGTCCCCTCTCATGTGAGTGACTCGGTGTAAGTCTAACATGACAAGCACATGTCGGGGGAACGTTTCAGGATTTGAAGTTTATATAAATTATATGTGGAATTTATCTTACAAATTGTAATCGAGTGGATTAGCTAATACTGTCACAATACTTTGTAATGACTAATCTGTGGTAGAACAGTGAACAAATAAGCTTCCTAACACAGGAGCTCAAGAATGACAAATCAAGAGTGAGCCAAAATCTTTATTTTCCGATATTGAACTTTCCTACCCTCCGACAGTTTACAACCTGTCTCTCAAATTTGAGTGCACCATGGGAAATGCAATTAAACTGTGACAGTCAAACACCAGCATAACATAAAGCCAACAACTGTATTCCCTGCTGCTGGCGTTTTATATGAAAATCTTATGGAAAGTAAATAAATGGTTGGTAAAAGCTTATGTCATTAGTTTAGCATTATTAGAGAGTCTCTTTCAAAGTGTGCCATTTAAGGTGTAAACACTTCAGATGATCGGAGGAACAGCTTCAATGAGACAGATAATGGAAACAAAAACATGTGGCTGCAGCTTTGGCACATTGAGCAACACATAAATAACCACTGCTACTTTACTTTTCATCAGACACTAAAATTACAACAAGGAAGCCAATCGGCAGAGCCTCTTTGGCAGCACATCAGGGAACTTTGAAGCGAGAGGGCGATGCTCTACAACTTGGTGATGAAGCAACACGTGTCATTTTGAAGTGATGGAGAGATTTGATGTTTGTTTTATTAGCACTAAAGTCTTGCAGTCTGATAACACCTCCAATGCTTATTAGACTACAGAAATAAGTAACAACAATAACACTCTTTACATTTGCCTATTCTATGTAAAATAATATATACAGTATATATGTATATATAGAGCACAGCTGGAAGAGACCCACATTTATGTTTCACACAAGCAAAAAGTCTTACATGAAGGCTTAGGCTGATAAACTAAAGAAATTTTGTTTAAACTAATTTATTTTCACTTTGTTTGTTCATGGACAACTGCATGTCCATGCAAGGATACCATAGGTGGTCACAGGCTGCAGAAAGGAGGAGGTGAGTTGAAAATGGACAAAAAAAACTTTCACACAACAAACTAAAGCACCTAAATGGGGGTTACAAAAACCAAAGCACTGATCTATGTATCCTCTTATCTTGGTATCCATATGTATCATTGTTTGTTTGATGGAGTCATCTCATCACGGTCTCATTTTTTCCAGTTGAGCTTTTTCCAATGTCAAATGGCTCTGTGTTATGTGTCAACAGCACACTTCAAACTAATGCTATGATGAAACAGGGTGAACACAAGAGACTCAATAAGCTCTTCAATTACTCTTGTTGTTGTTGTGGCCTTAAATTGTGTGATGTTGCTCTAAATATGGCCATTCTCACCTTGTTACTTACCCTCATCGCCTAAATATGGGCTCATGTGTCGTAGTAAGGTAAGGATGTAGGTTAGAAGGAGGAGGAGACAGTGGGGTCCTGTGCAGACACGGAAAGTCCCCAATTATGTGGTAATTCTAGAGAGTGGTTGTGATATTTATTCTTATTGCCCAAAGAACTTGGCATTTATGAGACTCACCACAAACACATTCCCCACAGCGGAGGCAAACTTCAGGCTCTTTGCAATCTGTTCAATCAGATTAAATAGCTGCTGCTGTTGATTTATGGTGGAGTTTTGACAGGAAGTTTCCAGCTCTGTTCATTTAATTCAGGTGCTCCTTTAAAAAAATTTAATTATTTAATTACCTTTAGTGTACCTCCTCTTTGGGCTGCTTGATAAATATGTCTGTAAATCTCCACAGTTGTGACAAACACTATGTTTGTTTCCAGTCTAATGTGTACAGAACAGAGCAGAAATATCAACAAAATGTTTCAATTTACTCTTTTTTTTTTAATCTTTTAGCCACCCAAAGACAGGACATAGTGCATTGCTAACATAATGCTGTAAAAAGGTCAGTTTAGCTGACAACTGAACATAAAAGCTATGATTCGACTGGAGTGAGTGTGCACTGTATGTAATCAGCATGGAGTCAACGCGAAGGCTGAAAGGGGATACATACAAGTTGCAATGCCTCGCAGACGCAGCGAGAGCAGTGGGGTTTCTGTACTCATGCCTTCACAAGGTGCAATTTATGGCCATTATGGGGGTCTATTTCTAGCCATAGTGATGGATTTTGCTCAATTATTGTCCATTATGGAGAAAGATGGCCATTCGAACCAGGCCAGAATTGCCAGTAATGCACTGACATTACATTAAAACCATCGCTGCATGTTCAGCTCAGTAAGCTAAACGGGAAGTCTATTTTAATTGCAGATTATTTGGATTGGGAAGTGTCAAATACAGTAGGAATCAATGCAACAGTATAGGCTAGAGAACATCCTTTTTGAGCCATCTAACTTCAATTTAGTCCACTTTATATAGATATACTAAATGCAATTAACTTTGCATGCAAGTCAGTTACATATACTGTATAATTATGTCTCAATAAACACACTTATAGATACAGAACAGTCAGTAATTTAATTCTTTTTTTTTGGCTATTTTGCCTTTATTGGAGGCTGCAGTAGCTCAGTGGGTTGAGCAGTCGTCTTTCAACCAGAGGGTAGGCGGTTTGATTCCTGCTCTCCCCAAAGTTCATACTGTTGTTTTGTCCTTGGGCAAGACACTTAACCCATCTTGCCTCCAGTGGCTGTAACACTGGTAATTACTGTAGAACAATGTAAGTCGCTTTGGATAAAAGCATCAGCTAAATGAATTAATGTAAATGTAAATTTGTTTGGATAGTAGACAGGGTGAAAGAGAGAGGAATGACACTAGGCAAATGAACCAAGCGGGAATTCAACCAGGGTCTCCCAAGTATACCAAGGCGTCCCCACATTCAATAATTTTTAAGAAGCACTTCTGATATGTTCAGAAGTCACCTTGCGCTGAAGCTAGATTCTCGCAAGATTTAGATGTTTACAAACTTATGAAAATCCATCTTGAACTGCTCCAAGCAACATGCTTACCAGCTTGTTGTGACCAATGATGTGGCAGCACTAACAGGATTGTGTTTTAGGTTTGAAAATGTAGCAACTGCTCTGATTGGATAAACTGCCGTTGATTAATCCAATCACCAACCAGGTAGTCATGTAAAGTACCTGCCCTTTTGCAAATGCTATCAACGGGAGCCCTCCAAATAATACTGTGTAAAAGAATGTATTGTGTAGCAGTTCTATCTGGCAGTGTCAGGTTAGATCAGTAGCCCAGTTGTAAACAATTAATCTTCACGGTAATGTTGGTCTATTGAGAGTGACTTCAGACAGAGCTTCTCATTAAAAGCCTATAAGGTACCACTTATGTCTGGCTTTGTCATCATTATAACCTGAACAACCTCTGTGTTGACTAAGATTATTATTATGTCTTCTTTATAGAAATAAAAAAATGCATCACATTAAATTTCTAGATTCTTTGTGGCCATTCTCTTTCCTCAAAGAAATGCCAATTATCCAACAATCTCCTGCTCTGCTGCTGACCTGACATTACATTACAGTAAATCAGCAAAGAGCCATCCTCTAAATGTTTACTCTAAATATTAAACAGAACTGGGAAACAGAGGATGAGTTAGCGTTGTTTCTGGCATGGGGACACTGCAGTGACGATCGTCTCGCCAACTCCGGGGCAGGCATCAGCACAAACCTGAGGTAATTGAGACGAGTCCCAGCCAGCTGCCAGGGGCCACCGCGGGCCTTTGAATGCCATCGTAGACGCCGACGACATTAATCAAAATGCCCGATCAATAACTTCTCAAGTGCTAATAAGCACTGGCACATTTTGTGATATGTGAGGCCCTCCATCATTTCAACTACTATGGGATTTATTGGAAATCCATTGTTAGGTCCAAAGTATGAGGTAATGTAGCACTTAGTAAATGAAGTAAAACCAAAAGCCTGGGGTGATTTGTATTTCATTTACAAAGGACATGTCTAATCATTAGGAGCTCCATCTCTCTGAAATGCAACCAACAGGCGGTAATGATGGCTGTGTTCTTTTATAGCTTACTTACTCAGCAATGACGCAGGAGATAACAGCAAATAGTAATGCTTGCCTGTGCTCTTCAGCCGGCCGGTTCACTCCCTTACTGCCATGGGGGACTCCTATCCACCATGCAGTGATTAAAGTCATGTTATGGAAGCATTATGGGTCAGGTCATAAAATAATTCGATTTCTGTCCCTCTCCACTGTCTCCGATCAAACTGATTGGTCTCCTGGTCATCTCACTGGCTGACATAATTGTTCATTAACCATTATAGTCTGCCCTTTCTCATCTATATCTCACAGTAATTTCTCATTTGACAACAATGCATTGTATCACAGTAATGATTAATGGGCAGTGAGCTGTTTAGAAGCGGGGAATAACTCATGATGTCTTGATGCTTTGAGAAAGGCATTTTTATGTTATGTTTGTTGTGTGATTGCACTGTAGCAGAGCAGTGAGAAGGTTATTTTCAAGATTGTCTGTAAAATAGTTACCCAATAAACATCTTCTTAAGGCATTAGCTCTTTGTCCATCAAGGTGAGCTGTCTTTTCTGAAATACCACAGATCAGGTAAAGAGGTCCAGAGAAAAGAAAGTTAAATAAAAAGCTCTTTAAACTGGTATTCATGACGAAAAAGACAAACAGTGTCCGTGTTGAAAATTAAAGCACACGCTGAAATCCTCTCCGATGACAGTTGGAAGAAAGAAGGCTTTATGGGGGACTTGAGCCCCATCTTTGCCGTATCTTTTAAGCATGATTATTTACTTAAAAAAACAAACCAAAGCCCCAAGTCTGGCACTGTGGACGTTAGGCCTTTGATTGAGCGCTGGGCTTGAATTCTTAACTAATAAATTGTTCCACGCCTTTGTCTGGGGCATTAACAACAGTGGTCTGCGTTTTTCTTGTCCTAATCTCAAGAATGCGGCAGCCTCTTGAGAAGCTCAGGGGTTTCCTCCTCGCAGAGCTAGGTCTTCACTTTGTTTTCTTAGAAGAGTCCCTGGATTGACAGGCCTCACCGTTAGCCCACTCCATGGCCATCTGTTTTCGTAGATTCTGACTGAACACATCAAAGTCAATCAAGACCGCAAAGCATTTTGAAAGTCACACACCCCTGCACTGTGTGTGAGATATAAAGCAAACTTTTCATCGGGCTTACAAAAAGAGATGGTTTGGAGCATGTTTGTGTGTATGGTTTTCCATGTAAGGCTGACCTGGGAGGGATCCCTTAGCTCACGGCACAGGTATGAGCAGCTTAGCTTTGTTCAGCGCCTACTCTGACGACAGCTCAGTGAGTCACTTAGGCACACAAACTTACCTCCTTTGGTCATGTTCCAACTATTCACTGACAAGTGTCTCACTATAAAATAATCATTAGTGAGATTGAGACATCACACAAAGCTTTCAATGAGTTATTTAGATATAAAATTACATCAAATTGTAATAGAGGAGGATAGTATTTTAAAACAACACAATACACTATGCAAGTCAAATAACATTTTTGAATATAAAATTGTGCACATGGTAGCCTATTAGGCTGTGAAACCTTTTACATATATATTTGATTAAAAAAATATATATATATATATATATATATATATATATATATATATATATATATATATATATATATATATATATATATATATATAGATTGGAGTTCAGGTCGGAGTTTCGTACACCGATTTTCTGATGGACCAGTCAGCTAATTAGGAATAAAATAATAAAAGTGAAGTCTTCAATGTAGTCTACAATGTATAGGCCTGTGAAAGGGCAGATTTTCACACGTAGGCTACTTACCTAGTTATAACCGACTTTATGATGATGTGTTCAGTGTTCTCGTTTATCCATTAGAGTAGGTTGTTGAGCTCAATCAAATCCTTCAGCTCAACCAATGGGAAGTCACGGTGCAGCTGAAGGTGGGCGGGAACTGTTGCTAAGTAACCGCACCAACAGTGTTTTGGGAGATGGCAACGCGGAAGGTTTGCCTTTTAGTTTCTTTATCATTCTCTTAAACAATATGTAAATAGCCAGCCTTGTTTCTTTAAGAGATTGGTTCTTGCTTACTTAATGCAGAATAAGAAGACTCTTTTCTTTCTTTATAATTTGCATCTGCTAACCTTGCTAGCTAGCTAATTATCTAATTAAACTGAATAGACGTGCGGAAGGTGACGAATGTGACGAAAATTATAGCTTAAACTTTAGCCTCAAAAGTTAAATTTTCTCCAGGAAAATTCTAAGTGGGTTGTTATTATTATCCACATTTTCTACCTTACCAAATAAATTCTGCTCTCTCGTATTTAACAGGGTTTATCACATAAGGCCAGCAACAGGTTGGTGATAACTTCAGTTGCCTTCCAAGACCACATCACCAGGAAGTTGCTGTTGCCAAGTTTTTCATTGTCTGACCCTCTGCTAAAATGCAAACAAAAAGCCCCTTCAAAAAGCAGAAATACCCTAATAGTGGTAGAGAAGGACTTGGAGACCCAAGGTGGACACGATGAGAGAGAATATGTAATTGAGGGTTCTTCTTGTCCGTTGACATTAGGTAATGTAAAGCGTGACGTATGTAATGTAATCAAAAATTATATATTGCTGTACTACTGATGCATTGTCTCTTTCAGCTCAGAAAATGGGTTTAGTGGCCTGCCCGACTGAGAGGCTGACTGAAGAGCAGTGGACACGTGTGAAAGCTAGGTCTGTTCAGCAGGGAGAGTCAGCTCGTCCTTGTGCGATATGCAAGGAGGAGTTTCATCTTAAGCCACAGGTATTACCTCAACTGCTCAATAGATCTGTCTTGTTTCTCACATCTTTCTTAGATTTCTCTGCCTGTCTTTGGGGGGATGGAAGTGTTTTCCATACACACAGGAGCACACACATACACAAAGACCCTGCTGCCCCCCGTAGTTCCTGTATGTTCTAATCTGTGTAGACAACTGTACAAATTTACCCATACTGCCTTGGAACTCAACTGTGACGTGATGATGTAGCAATCAGTCTGTTATAGTGAGGGTCATTCAGTCTTTTACACCTTTCCAATCCCCCTTTTAAGATGCCAATCTCCTCAAGAATGCAGCAGCAGAATAGGCGGCCTTTCAAAGCACAGTTTCCATAGATGCACATGTAAATATTAGTTTGACTAAGAAAAAATGCTTAGTACAGGCTGATGTCATCAACGTAAATTGACATTAGGAAAGCTTTGTTTCTTTTTCTTTTGTGTTATAACAATATATTAATTTGCGGAAATGTGCAAAAAGCAGAGCTGCTCTATCTGTATTTAAATGTTGTATTGAATATTGTGTTATGGGAATTTGTGTAGCCGCTTTCAGAAATCATCTTTAGTTAAAAAAGCAGATGATTTATTTTGACTTTATATTGTACGCCTGGCCATAAGCTGTAGCCTGTTGCCTTTAAGCTTATTAAGAAGTGAAATTTCTCTCTGGTCTAATGGCTTGTCCAGCTTCTAGAAATTGTACACTGCAGGGTGCCCTTTCACCGGTGATGGAGTGCGTTGGTCAGGCCAAAAACAATGGGAAATCAATACCCCCCTTCTCCCCCCGGAGCTCTGAGTAAACTGGTTTGTGTGCCAAGCCCCATAGCTGTTGCTGTCGCCTTTCAGACGATAAAAGCGTCCCTCTCACAGGTAAAGGAGGCTATAGTCCTAGTCCCAGCCGGCCCAATGGGGGTCCTCACTCTCTTTATCCTTTTGGCAAATAACACTTAAAAGGAGACACACACATTCACAAATGCACACAGATTTAGCATGGATTAACATCACCTAAACCAGTACTGTATGTACACAGACTAAGGACACGTGTATTCTAAAACATCTTTAGTAACTGGATACATTTGTGAACATATGTGAATAACACACAGCTGCCTCAGACTTCAATTGTTAGATGTAGCTAGACTAAACATACATTTTATGGATAGTATTTAATGTATATCATTCATTTGTACTCATGTGATTCTTTCAGGTGTTGCTGTCTTGCTCACATATTTTCCACAGAGCTTGTGTGCAGGCCTTTGAGAGGTTTTCAGGGAGAAAGCGCTGCCCTGTCTGCAGAAGGGAACAGTATGAGACAAGGGTGATCCATGATGCAGCTTGTCTTTTTAGACACCACTGTGCCACCAGGTAAATACACTAACACAGAGACCTGTCTAGGAAAGCATTATTTGTTCTGTAGTTGTGTGGGTGTTATTATTACTTTTTAAAGTATTAGTTATTATGTGTCTGCAGGATTCAAGCATGCTGGCGAGGATATGCTGTCCAAAAGTGGTACAGAAATATCAAGAAAAGTAGATGCCCAAGAGACAAAGTGCTCCGACGGATATTTTTTGAAGAAAAGGTAAGATTTAACCAAGCAACAAACATAAAAATTATACTGTAATCCCAGTTTTGCATTTTTGAGGGTAGGCATAAAAATTATAATGTCTCTAGTTCAACTGTACCTTTTCTCTAAGCTCCACTAAGCACTAATGTGATGAATGTATATGGTGACTATGATTGACAGGTGCTGCAAGCTGCTTATTGGCTAACAGGCTAAACTGGCTATTGATTAGACCCATGTCGTATGCATTATATGCATTACCAATCTTCTGTCCAAGTTCCGTCTAAGTTTGTTTGGTTGAGAAGTCAGATCTGTCCTAATTGTACTAAAACTAACAATCAATGATGGACCTAGCAGAAACAAGCCTTTAACCTCCTTGGATCAAAAATTGCACTGGCTCTAACCACAATGGCGGTCACGCTAGAGAACAGGTCCATTTTTTGAATGCATTTACTTGTCTGTGTGGTTGTCTCTACTCATAAAGTTGAGATATGAGTTTTAGGCACTCACTGAACCCAGATACAGCCTGTATATACACACAGGTATACATCTCCTTCACCTGCTCTATGCCTCTTAAAGGCCTTTGATGCTTTGTGAAGCACACACTGTTTGTTCACTAATCTAGACTGAGGCTTGTGTTTTGGTCAAACAGTCCACACATTCCAGGGTCAGCACAAAAGCAAGTGTCATGCAAGTATAGGATCTGGCCTGCCTTTAGTGTGTGTTGTGTTGTAGATGTCTTTGGATTGAAGAAGGTGAAGAAGTGAATGGCTGAGTTTTCAGATACCTAACATGTAGTTTTTTATGTCATTAAAACAAAAAATCAAACAAACATGACTTGATGCAGTAGATGGTTGAGTGCTAACTAGTTCAATGGCCATTGTGGATGGGTTATTTTTAGTGAGATTCTGTGTTTACTTCATATTGACTCTGAGGAAAAGGGAACATTGCCACCTAGTGAAAACCTTCCAGTTGAGTGGTCACCATGTTAAATAGTTAAATAATAATAACTCATTTAGTGCTAAGTAAATCAGATTGAACACATCAAATAGTTAAGAAAAGTCTATTTATCTGCCTTGTGTTTATGATGTGTCCTTATGATGATGCTGATCAGTCAGAAGTGACAAATGCAAGAGCACCCAACTTCCAATGAGCTTCAATAGTCTGTGTCCATAAATCCGTCAGTCATCATGCTTATTAACCATGCTTGATCAAGTCACATAAACAATCTCAGCATCTACTAAGCTGGTTAATGCTCTTCTGTGTCATTAGGCAGTTTGTCCAACACCATGTGCTAAGGCATACATAGTCGCCATTTTACCTTCATGATGTGTGATCAGTAGTCGTGGGTGGTCATGAGATTGTCTCATATCTTTTGTCACACAGATGATGATCTTCAAGAGCTGTGAGCTGTGCAGCACAGTGCTGACAGGATTGATTGACTTGATTTTCAAGGGGAAGAATTATTTGCTTAGCTGACTGTAATGCAAACAGGCATGTTAGCGCTAGGCTGGAACTTGTGTAAGATGGAGGAAACCTTTTCTTGCTAGTGATAGCTGGAGGTCATAAAGTATCGTTGTATTGTGAAGCCACAGGTGTTTTACTAGGAATGCCAATATCAGGTCCGCTTTACAAGCGTTATCAGCTGATCCTGCATCCCAGTTTTTCATTTTTATTCACATCAGAGGTATAACCCTGTCATTAAGGGGATATCTAGATGGATTGCTGCAAGATAACATTTCTGCACTGAACTTTTTCCTTCTCATGTTTTTTCTCCTGTTCACATTCATCGTAGTGCAAGGCAAAGTTCAGTGCTGTTTGCCTTTTCCGTTGAAAAGTCAGCCAAGCTCATAAAACCCTCCATCTGAATGGTTGACGGTTGTTTAATTAGTGATAAAAGCCAAGCTGTAAAGCAATTTTGGTTTCATTGTGACCAAGAGAAAGGGTTTGTATTTGTGTGTCAGAGGGACTCAGAAAACAAGTATAGTTCTCCTATCAGCAACATGTCATAGAAATAAAAAGGCAAACAAATTCACATATGACTTATGTAATCAAAAATATCAAGGGAGGAACTAAAATGTTATCAAAAGATGTGTCAACATGGAGGCATTTTTTAGTACTTACATCCACATAGTTTGTCCCATATTCTGTTATATAAATATCCTATTCATTGGCTTTTGAATAGTTTTTAGATTTTAAACATTAATATTCATTGGCAGGCATAAATTGTTGCCTAGCAACAGTTGCTGTAAATGGAGAAAGACAAATTCTAGGCGGATACTGTTGTTTGAGAATGAAAGTGGTGACTGATGATTTAAACAAAGACTTAACATTCACATTATTTTGAATACACTAGCACATAATTTAAATAACATAAACGCCATGAAAGTTGATACTTAGTTGATATTAGATGCATATATCTATATACTTTTTTACGGTTTGAGTGAATTCCTAGATGACCTTCATCACATTAATTAGTTTGCATTAATTCACACTGTTAGTACAAAACATGATCTATTTATCAACTGCGCCCTGTCAGCATGCCTCAGTCTTTACAATACATACGGGCAACTAGCCTTCACTGAAAACAGGACTCTATTGTATGTCTGAATGAAACTTGCCTCTTTTGTGCTGTGAAATGTTTTTCTAATTAGTTGCAGGAGTTGAATGACAGCTTTGTCCAATACTGTCACACCGACACGGAGGCTTTTTTGAGTGATATCGACCACTCCCTGTCATCAAGCAGACAAGTATTTCAGGCGCTTGAGAGAAAACACATGTCTGAGCCTCAGAAGGATGACTGGGACAGAATAAAAACCCAGGTTGGGAAGATGACGCACCCTCTTTAACGGGAAACTTATAATCTTATTAAACTATCCCCCATACAATATATATATATTTATACTTTCTTACCCAGGCTTTGTATTTCCTCAATATTTCTTCAGAGGTAATTATTCATTAAATAGCAGAAAACATGCAAATTATTTTATTTAACAAACACAATCTGGCTAAGCCTTGACAAGGTGTATCAAAAAGTGAATATGCTTTCAACACATACTTAGCACCTTTTTCATGGTTAAAAACTCTATAAAACATGAGTGCAGCTCACTATAAAACATTTAAGGGTGCCACACTGGCCCTAAATACAGTAGCTGTCTTTAATCTTTGGCAATGCAGTGCATGGCTTGGATTCTTTTTATAAGGATCAGAGTGCAGGCAGTAGGTGCCAGCAGTTCAACACAATGAAATTGCTTTGACGAGAGCTGGGTCACTTACAAACATATTCAGTAATCACACTTAATCAGGTTACATTTGCATAGCTTTTCTGTGCTGCTGTCATTGTGTAGTGCATTTCAAGTTGTAGTAATGAATATTCTAACGTGGTAAAACATTCTATTTATGACAGGTCATCCAGAGAGGTGCCTGGGACTGTCCCATCTGTTTAACCCCACTGCACAGCCCTAGCCTGACAATTGACACAGGAACATCCAGGGATCCACAACACAGACACACTGTGCTTTTGTCTTGCTCCCACCCTTTTCATCAGCAGTGTCTGGAGTCCTTTGAAACCTTTACTGCAGACAGCAGGCTGTCCTGTCCACTCTGCAGATCTGTCTACTACAAAAAACTTCTCTAACTTGGGAAAACAATCAAATATACGTATATATATATATATATATATATATATATATATATATATATATATATATATATATATATATATATTTAACATGTTACTTGAAGCATTTGTTATATGTAGTTTACAAATACTGTAGAAATTATGTCAACATAATGTCCAATGTATTATGAAGATTTCACCCAGTAATAATACTCTGGTCAGCTAAATGATCATTATAAAGATGTTTTATTCATTTTATTTGCAAAGACACAAAGATCAAAAATAACAAAACATACATATCAAGAAAATGTAAAAAAATACATTCACAAAACATGTACCAAATGTTACATGCATTGACTCGGAGAAAAAGGAGCTACTTTACCAGACCAGGCAAACCATCACCTTTTACAAAACAAGATGAATTTTAAAGGCAACCAGAAACAGCTTATTGGAATAGAAAATAACATGTCAGTTCTTATCTCAAATGTAACTGGATTTTTTATCTTTTTTATAAGTGCCTAATTGTACAATATACACCAAGTAGCCCATAATTCAGTGCAACCACAATCCCCAGCTAAGTAGATGTATACTACGCCTGATTATGTGGGTGAAAAACACCCTTTCGTTTGAAGCATTACAGTTGAGTTAATCTGAACTAGTTTGCTTAATTTGTATTAACCACTGTTAATGGTTTGTATAATGGTTTGTGTTAACCACTGTTAATACAAATTAAGCAAGTGCACTTTATACGCCTGCTTTGGTTTTGGGCAATTAAAAAGATACGCTCTGTATTACTTTTTGTTTTATCTTTAGTCTTAAGTCAACAAACAAACCTGTGTAAAGCAGTTCTTTTTTAAAGATGTATAAGGACTTAACATCCTTTGAGTGACATCACTGACATCATTACCATAGGCAAAACATAAAAATGATGCTACATAAATAGCATCATCTCCCAGGCAAACAAAAATGATTTTCAAAGTGATGGTTTAATCCTGAATACCCTGCCTTTAAACTTGGTGGCATACATGGATCACAGTGAAACTGTCTAGACTCACACCGTACATTTTCCTTCACTGTACTTAAAACACAGAACAATTAACAACCTTAATATCAAGCCTGCAAAATGCTTATTATAAGGCATTTCAGGTGCTTCTGGAAACTGAAAACGTCACAGTTCAGCATTATGCAGCAATACAACATATACATGGGGCCTGAGTTACCTACTCTTTGCAAAGTAGCACACATTTAACTTTAAGTGTAAATGTGGACTGTTACAGATTTGCATCATGTTAAGATGTTATAAAATGGGTTTTATTCAGTAAGACTCCTGTGTACTTATTTAAAGCCCCTAAAGTTTACATCCAGAAAATGTAAAAGAGCTATGAAACACAATATAGTATGTACATGTAAATCCAACATTTACAAAACAGAAATTGTTTTACTTTTTTTTTTTTTTTTTTTTTTTTACTTTTCTCTGGGACCTGTGAATTTAAAAGGATTTCCATATGCACATGTAATGTCATTCAGGTGCATAGCAACATTTTTGCTAATATGACCAAAGAATCAGTTATAGCTAGAACACCCATACACACATTCAGTGAAGTCCCTCCTCTAATTGTGTACTGACCAAATCCTTCTACTGACATCATGAATTAGGTACAACCACACTTGAGTAAAGCCAGATAAAACAATGACAGCACAATGTTCAAATATTATAACATCAGTGTTTGTGTATAATCTTTGTACTTGATGTGAATCAAAACTACGCTACGCAGAGCATTTTGTTTTTTACAAAATGAGCTAAACCAATTAAAATGACAAAAGAATATCTTGACATACTGTACACATTCCCACAATCGTCACAAATCAGTATAAAAAAAAATGCTCTATGGAAGCCTGGGGGATATTGTTGTCCAATGTGGAAGGCGCATTATTTCACCTGCTCAACCCTTTTGCATGAAACCTAAAGTAAGAAAACAGAGAGTGGTGCAGGGAGAGAGTATTTCTAAAGCCATAATTAGGTGTTTGGAAGTCACAGTCACTGTTGAGGTCAGCATCAAGGTCACTGCAGTGATGCCAGTCTTTTTTACTCCTCCTGGCTCTGTCCCAGCTTCCATCCAAGATGCAGACAATGGAATGTCATGAAGCTAAATTGCTCTCAGCCTCCATTTGCAGCATCCATCAGACACTGCCTGGGTTTATTAAGTTCCTTCCAATCCCTTTAACTTTCAGCAGTCAGGCAGTACTGTTGAAATCTCCCTTTGGCTGTGCTAAGGTGTGTGTCTGTGTGCATGCGTGGATGTTGCTCTTTTGTCCTTTTCAGAGAGCTTTCTGATGTCCATTCGCAAGCTTCCCAGATTCAGGGTCTGTAGGGCTGTTTGACAGTTGCAATTTATCCAGACCTGGACCAGAGAGATAAGGGAGCGAAAACTCATTAAAAAGCCCCTGACTCACTTGGACAGAAGTAGATGTGCTTCGTTCCCCACAGTAGATATTTTAGTTCCATATCCCAGTCTGCGTAAGAAACACACAGGCCTGGACTAGGCAAATATTATAGCACTCTCACAATACATTGAATCTTTTATTACTTCCGTTTTTCAGTTTTTATACTAATCATTTGTAAATGAATACGTAGATGTACCTAATGCCTTCAGAAGCTCTTCTCGTACTGCTGAGGTAAATTTTCTCACAAGACAGAGGGTTGTCACAACAGCAAACAGCAAGTTGTATGAAAGGACAATGTAAAAGTTTCCCAGCCAGTTAAATCTTCCAAAGTCTCCCAAGAGGTCAAACCTGGTGATTCCTGAAAAGGGAAAAAAAGTGTTACAATTGAAATTTAAGTTCATTTAGATACAATAAAAGATATGTAAGGAATTCTATTGATATTGTGTTTGTTGACAATACCACACAAATATACTACGGTAGAAATGCTGAATCTATAGCAAATTAAGAAATAATTTAATTCAAAGCCATCTTAGTTGCACTCATACTTGGCTAGCTATAATGTTTTGTAGAGTATGTGAGTGTCTCATACTGACAAACAAACCGCAGATCAAGACATAAATGCTTTTCCTGTCTTGTAAGTCTCACTTTGTCACACTCAACATGTCTTTTTTTCTCCTTTGCTGGGAGGGCTTTTCTTTTCAACTCTGTCTCATGCATTTATTCCTTTTCATCTATTCAGTGGCACAAAGCAGAACCTGTTGATATTTTGCAAAGCCCCCAGTGAGTCACTGTATGCTTGCTCCTTCCTATTCTCCCACTCTGTTGGTCTCTCACAATCACACACAGTGTATTGCTATTTGAACAGCTGTGCTCTGCACTCTGCATGTTTATTTCAGCCATTGTAATGGTACTACTGTCATTTTTACCTTTTCTTCTTCCACTACAGGGCTCTATGTGAAACTATAGAAGAGTGTGCTTTTTGTATTGGGGCTGGTAATGAGACAGTTTGTTAATAAAAAAAAATTAAAATAAAACTCTCTGTAGATGGCAAAAAATTCACAATAAATGTACTTACCTAGAGTTCTGGACATCACTGGCAATGCAGAGCTTAAGACCAAGATAGACACACAGCAGCCAATAATCTACAAAATCAGAACAGCTTTACTTAAAGGTCAAACCTGATACCAATGCCATAACCTTAGAATGTAATTCTTGTGATGCACACGCTGCCCAGACAAATTAAGCAGAGATGTGTTCACTTGATGTTAAATTGGCTACACGTCTTGTACAATTAGTAGCACTAAAGTTGCTCATTACCAGCTTCCTTCCATTGTCCTTTCAAGTCCTTTCACTGGCACGTCATGGCTGGTTAATAAGCTGCACCTCTCCCAAACTCATTACCAAGTGAATAGGTGCCACTGTGCGCCAACACACCACACATCCTTCACATCCCTAAAACCCCATCCCTCTGATGTTCAAAAAGAGACTTGCACTTTGCCTGTGCAGGTTGGACAGGGTTACTAAAGCTATTGAGTGGCCCTGGGGAACCTATAAGTGAGCTGTGGTGGTTAGAATAGAAAGGATAGGCAAAAGAAAGGCAAAAACAATGAAATCATATCTGCCCCTATTTCACTGTCGCCTCGGCCCTCCTTCCCATCTTTACCGTTGTCATGGTTGTATCGTCCTTTCTTGGAGTAAGTCCCTCAAAGACTCGCAGGCTGTAGAAGCCGACAACAGAGGACACCATTAAGTAGCTGTTGAACAAATCAAGGACCAAAAACACTTTTCAAATCCAACTTGTCCACGCTAGTGCCCAAAGTGTGCACTGTACCATGTATAATGAAAGGTGAAGAAAGCGCAAAAATAAGTTCCACAAGACTCCCAGCTAAAGCCAGAGACACAGTAAAGGGAATGGAGGGGAGTCAGTAAAAGGATACAACATGAGGATGATCTCCAGCGCTGCTTGAGCCACACCAAATGTGGACAGAGAGGTGTTCCCAATGCCTCGGTCCTAAAGGGGGAAGGAAAAGGAGCTTAGTACTTAATGTCAGTAATCAATTCATTATGGAATGATAACAACACTAGAGCAGATAGTTGCACCCACACACACTTAAAGAATTCCTGCAAAGTAAGTATCCACTACATAAAGAATTTTCAACTTGAGAAAAACAGAATCAAATTGGCAGGAATAATAATGGAATGGAAGTAATGAATGGAACAGGATGAAAGAGGTTATCAAATAACTGTCCATCATACACTATGTGAACAGGTGTTCAAACAAAACGGCACATGCTTACAGTAAGAAAAGTGTATTGAAAGCAAGCAAGAACACGACAACAAAACATATCAAATCAAAGAAATGCACTACTACAGCCCCACACCTTCTTAAAGCCTAAGCCTTTAAAGGTTAGGCAGAATACATACAGTATTGACAAGTACTACAATTTCTAAACATTTGTTTTGAAAAATGATAAATATTTTTTTATTAAACACGTATTTATACACATTTTATCTCTAGAGGCAAACAGTATCCTGGGAGCTGCATGATGCTCTCTCCAATAGTGCATTACACAGTCCTTTACCTGTATCATGTGGCGTGAATAAATCAAGCAATGTGTTAATAATATGTGCTAATATGAACATTTATACCTTTTGCTTTAGTCAGTTAGAGGTATTATAATCCACCATTAACCACCTTGGCTGTCCTTATCTTAATTTGTTTTGTAAAAGTACCAGAAGAAAAAGGGAAACCTTGCAGGTTGTTTCACGTCTTTTTTACTGAACATTACAATGCCCATGTGACTCATGTTTGTGACTCTGGAGTGTGACAGTGAGTGACTGTGTGCATAAGTGAGGAAATGGGATGCTTATCATCTTTGAGAACTTGCGTTGGAAGAAAACGAATGCATAAATGCAGACCAGTTATCGGTTTGTTGATTTAAACTGATTAACTGTTGTTAATTCAATTTAATTGTTTTATTTATTATTTTCCTAAAGCTTACTAACTTACCAACATACTACTTTTCAAATTTTCATATCACTAGTAATGAAACCCTGAAATCCTTACCCACATGTTGGTTCTCATTTAATAACCAACACATTTGTAATGTTGTAAATTTGCAGTAAAAAGGGAAACCGCTTTATGCTTTTACTTCTATTTATTAATGGGATATATATGTATATTGTATTATTATATTTGTATTACCACACAATTTAAAGAACTTATCTTAATTCCATCTGCGACTCAGCTTAACACAGTTTGATATTACCATCAATAAAATGTAGCGCTGTTTTATGGCATTCTTGTCCAAACAATTCTTATTTCAACATCTTCATTATCATTATTTTTCCTATTTTGCCTCATTGTGAGCGACTTGAATACGTGTAGAAATAAAAGAATATTATCAGACATGGAAATAATAAATATAGACAGTGCAGCATCAGTTAATTGTAATATTAGTCATTGTCACATGTGGCAGATATCGAACAGGAGGGCCTGCAGTTAACAGTTTTATTGGTTCCTCTTTGTAATCATCACGCTGTAAAATTCAGGACACTCCTTTTAACAAGGGCAACCCCAGTCCCTTCTCATTTCTTCCTTCTTTCTCTTTCCAGTGTTACTACTGTTTCCACCTGCTTCTCCTCCCTGTCCCCTTTGCTCATCAACCTTCCCCACCTCCAGCCTTTATTTTGTAAAACTGAGTGGGACATTGCTCGTGTGCTCAGAGCCATGGAGAGATGCGTCGTTAGAAGGGAAGACAAACATTGACTGGGCACTTCCATTGTGCTCTTCCCCACAACAATCAGTGCATCGGGGCCTCATTTGACTTTCCCACAGTCTGACTGCTGCCATCTTTGGCAGCACCTTGTGCAGTCCTGTAGTCACTTTCTCTACCTAATGACATTTTCTTTGCTTCCTATTAGTTACTCAATGGGTATCTGTTAGGGAGTTTCTGTGCTAGAGGGCTTAAGGGTATAGAGTTAACAGAGAAACATCTCTGTATTGATTATAAAGAACCCTCTCCATTCTTCCATCTTCCACTTATAGCACTGCGTGGCATCTATCCAGCACAACAAACGCATAAAACTATTTAGTGGGGGCACACTGACAGGGAGGACAATTTCAAGCTGCATGACAAGTGTAATTTAGGGGATTTTCTACAATGCGTCATGCCAAAGAAAACATCCCTGCTCGATTAAATAATTGGAATGTCATTAGGCCATGTCTGTCAGTTTCCCATGAGATGAAAAATTAAAATCAGAAATAGGATACATTATGTTGCCCTATGTTTGACAAAAAAGCAACCACTAACACGCATGCAAGCGCATGCACGCTCTCCTGCCACTGCAGATAAAATGAGATAAGGAAAGCTTAAAACACATTGCATGTAAGGTGGAGATGAAAATCTCTTCCACACTTGGTTAGTCTGCATCAGCTGGCTTTTCTGCCCTTACAGCATGGAGAAAAAGCAGCTTATTCAACTGTGGACTTGAGACACGTAGCTACCTCATTGAATCTGCACACTGCTGTGAAATGACTTTCAATGAGCTTTCAAAACAAAACTAGAGGCACACGGTTCGGGCCTGATTAAAATCTGCTCAGTTCCTTTCTTCCAACAAGCACCTGAGCATATCCGGAATTTGATTTATGTCTCCGCCAGCAACATGGCAGCTTCACAGCAGTTTACATTTGGGGTATGTATCAATTACGCATGTTTAGAGTCTAAAATGTTAGACTATAGACTTACTGTGGATCCTTTGGGCATGGCAGTCTCATCCACCAGAAGGTAGAGGATATTCAATACCACCATTAGAACAGAAATAGTCTGTACACAAATGGGAAGATAAACATATGGTGTCATTGTTGTATGCTTAAATATTTCAATGGCAGCAGACATAAAAAAAACTAATTAACAAGGCTTTTTCTTACTATGACAACGGTTTAATCACATTACTAATTACATTGTCAATTTCAGAATTGTTTTGAATACTTAATACATTCAGACCTTTCAGTTTTATCTAAAAAAAAAAACTTCAGGCGCAAGTAACATTTCCCAATCGTCCTTCAACCGGAAGGTTGGCGGATCAATTCCCGCTCTCCCCACAATTTGTACTATTGTTGTGTCCTTGGGCAAGACACTTAAACCTCCCTTGCATCCAGTGGTGTTCCAGCTGTAACACTGGTGAATGGAACCTTAATGTATGTCGCTTTAAATGAAAGCCTCAACTGTAAAAATGTAACACTGGGTAACGCAAGTTGAATAAATGTAAATGTAAATTATCTAATAAAAAAATTGTTTCAGATGGCTACTATCATCTGTTAAACACAAGTTGTTCCCCACAGTGAATCAGTTGGAAAACTGTAAGAGGAGGCACAATGTTAGTCTCTATGGCCACCAGTCAGGCTCTGGAGAACAAAGTTGTTAGGTCAGGACTTACCGTTCCTGTGAGCAGAATGAGCATCACAATAGGATACAACAAGTTCTTCTCCCAACCAGATGCTCTCTTTCTTCTTTCTGATAAAGATCAACAAGTTGCGTTGACAAGTAAATTTATTAAAGAGAGCTACTGAAACAGTTATGCCCTGTCTGGATATATTTTACAGTTTGGTGGAACCAAAAAATTATTTTATCTTTCATAACAATCACTGCCCTGGTTAAAAGATTTGTAATTTATCTCTCATAAAGTTGCTATAATCAGAGCAGAAATGATAAAAAAATATTAATAATAATAATAATGTGAACAAAATAAGTGTGACTAATATTTTTGTCAACTTCTCAGTGTTTGTCAGACCTCACTTCCAGTTGCCCACATATACAATAACTGATATTACAAATATCCCCAGCCTACACAGTCCACCCTAGCTGTCCTATAGCCCTTGGCATATTGACTTTCCTTCACCATTTCCAGCCTTGTACACACTCCTTATTCTCAAAGTGCACCCACCCTGACGGCCTGAGAAGTTTGCCAAATGCACTTTATATGCACCATCCTTCTAAATTAATGACATCACTAAAAGGCTTGCTACAATATAAAGTTTGCATCTTGTCCAATATCCTAAGTGCCTTTGTGCTCCCCCACTCTGCTCCCCAAAAGGCTGAGGCCTCATTTATAATATCCTAAAATGGATGGAAAATTATCAGGCAGTTCTGGTCCGAGTCCAAATTAAGGCAGACGTGTAGAAAGTGGCTGCCTGTCAGCAATATGTAAAAAGCTAACTTCTTGGCATATACAGTATTTTGATGGTAATTCAAGGCCTAGGTTCTAGGGAAAGAGATACATCAGCCTTGTCATACTATACAAATACTTACCTAATTTATTCCTCTGATTTATAATATTGTCCAGTTCTTTGTGGAGCTGATGAGCAAAGCCCACTCTGGTATAGACTGCATGGCTAGATGATCCTGTAAAAGTAAAACAATTAAAATGGGATAAACATCCCCTAAATTCATTAAACATTAATCTATGTGGCTTTGTACAAGTCTCACATGCAAAAGCTTGAAAATTCAAATTTATTTCTGAATCAGAAGTGAATAGCTTGATAAAATTAGGGGACTCGTTTTCTGAACATAACAATGTGATCGCAAACAAGTAAAAAAATAATCCCTTGTGTCGGGAGCTGCCTAGCGCAAGCCACAACTGGTTGAGTGGGTCTGAGAAGACAGCAAGGGATTCTCCAGGAAAACCACAAGGCCAGCTCATTTAAGGCTAATTTATCAATTTTACTCTGTTTTGCTTCCAGCTTGACATACTAGTGTCAAAGCCCCCTGGAGAAAAAGTGGAAGAGTATCTATTTGCAGGTGATTGACAGATCAAGACCAATTAGTTCAGTGTTACACTGTTACTAGCATGCAATAAAAATACCATCTTTCATCTTGGTTACAGGAGTAAAAGACCAATCACTTTGATCAAACCTTTTTCACCGCTCTGTTATTATGACACGCCCTGTCTGGATAGCTTTATGTAGGGAGGAGAGAGAGCGAGATACAGTCTTGTCTGTGCCCTTGCAGACACCTGTCCCGGGATCTAAGCAGGGGAAAGTTTGAACCCTCAGAGCAAATGCAGGCACCACACAACAGGAAATGTCACCAACAGTTCAACAGGTTTTTCTGAAGTGAACCATCCCTCAGGGCAGTCAGATCTGTTCAGTGATAGGTAAACTCATTTAGGCAGGTCAGACAAATCCATGATCAAATTAATTACTGTTTCCCAATGAGCACAAGACTGAAGTGGATTTAACTAAACATAATATATAAACATCAGAGATCTTAAATGACTTCACTCCAGACAGTTTTGTCATAGTCTCTTCCTTCACTGGCAGCCTCCAGTAAAAGACTGAGTTACAGCGAGGCATAGATGCTGAGTGAGGGATCTGGCAGCCAGGAAAGCCAAGAGTAATTCAACATATCCTTTCCAACCTTCACCAGTCAAACAATTACGTCATCCACAAATATGCTAAACATCACGCTGAGACAACAGAGGCACTGGCAAGGTCACTGTGCCGCATAGCATCTGGACAGATTGCTCCACAATCAGCAAATCAGTGTTGTCACATCTTATGCCTTCGCCTGTGCTGCAGCTTATGCCCGTCTTCTAGGTTATGTGACATACAAATGTAATTGTGGCAACAGCCCAGTGCAGTGTAATGAGTAATTCAAAAAAGTGTTTTAGTGTCTCATAACGTTTGCATTGTTTTTTTTAGCCAAAGGACACTATCACTGTAAATGCTGTGCAGTCAAATCACTGGTACAAGTGGATGTTCAAAACTTCAGAAATTAAAACGGCATGTAAATAAGGAACAGTTAACAACACGTAAATAAACGGAGATGCACATAAATGCACCTGATGTGGCTCAGCTACTCTGCAGTATAAACACAGGATGGGGACAATTTGTTAAAGAGGCTGGATGCAGAGTGGACACAAATGAAGCTAGAAGACAACATTGCTTGCCTGTGGAGTGTGTCCTATGAACTGTTCCTGAACTGCAATGGACTCGGCAGATCAAAGGAGAGCAACGCCTTCAGTTTCACCTGTGTGTGAGCATTAACACTGACAGTGTGCATGTGCATACAGTATGTGCATAAAAAACATGTATGTCTGATAAGCCTAAGCCTCTGCTGATCACCATCTTCCTTTAGCCCTTATTCCTGTCTCTTTAACAGGTCCAAATGAACTGCAGCTTGGCCTCAGTGCACATATGGAGTTGACCACGGATATTTTGTGCCTCACAGACTTGTAAAGATCAAACGATCTCATAGATGATAAGGAACAGATTACAATTTTCTACTGTTAGTTCAAAGCAAGGCACTGTGGAATGAGCTCTATGGAACCAAACGCTTAAGTGGCAGTCCATGGAGGTGGCCGACACAGCATCTGAAAACATGCGTTATCAGGGAGCGATCTCTCCTTACCTCCCTGATTTGAAAGAGCACTTCATCCTCTTCATTTACTGCATCTGTACACTTGGTTGCGTGCATGAGTTAATATTAAAGTACGTTTTGGAGCCTGGTCGAAATACTTCCTGCTTTTCAGAGATTACCAAGTGGCAAACAAGACATTTAGGGACACGGTGTGCAGCACATTAAAAAACGTAACCCATCCCTTTACTGTAAAATTTCTGCCTCTAGACACAACAGAAATGCATATTTTATTTTTGTAGGACTGAGCATATCTTATGAGGCATGTCATTTTAAATAATTTGTCTTCACTACCCAGGCTACCATCTGAATTTATCTTAGCACTGTAGTGGTATTGGCATTTCTATTGAGCAAGGTCCTGACATTTGCAAGGGTTTTAACATAAGGTTATCAAAGTATCAAAACATTTTTTGTCACAAAGGGAAGTGAATTTTCAATGCCAAGTAAATCTAGTGTGGTGTGCTTCATCACACCCAATAGCACAGTTAACCTCTCCCACTCCCTATAATGTGCCACCACCTCTCCCGCAGACATACCGTTTAATCTTCTCTGAAGGGCTTCCTCCTGCAAATGGATGCAGTAAATCTGCTCATCCAGGTCCTCCAGGATCTAGAAGAGATGAAATGGTTATAATTAGGTCCAAAGTGGGACTGAAGAGATGGCAGATGGGAAGTTGAGTTGCAGCTGTATTTGCATTCCTCTGACATGGGTGTAACTAGAGGTCTGAGACGGATATCTTTTCGGATGTTGAAGCATAAAGGGCACAGAGTTCTTTAAAATTATTATCTTACTGTTGGCTTCACTAGCAACTGTCCCATGATGGTGAACATCCGAGACAATCCAACTGGAGTGCAGACTACACAAGAAACACAAAACATGATGTGAGAAAACACAGAAATACATACACATATACATATTTAAAAAATACAACTTACGCAGCAAAAGCAGTCCTCCCATTAGAGATATACAAGAGTAAAGGTAGGGTAGGTAAAATTCCCAAAGATCTTAAAAAAAGAGCAAATGTTATTCTGATATCCTGCAATGAGTTACTGAGGTATTACTAACTTACCATATAGTGACTCCATACTGGCTGCATCGTTGTCAATGAGCGCTGATGCCACCCACACAATGCCAAGGATGAGCAAAGCAAGCAGGAAGAGCATTACAAAGGTCTCCAGAATTCGAGCTTTTATACCCTAAAGAAATAAAAAAGAACATGTACACAAGATTGTATTTGTTCGCAAGATATATAGCCTCATATCTGCGCACAGCAAGCATAAAATAAACACTTTCATGGACAATGCTTTAATACTCCAACAAGGTCTATAAAACAGGTCCAATGGGCCCTGGTAGTAGCAAAGGTAAAATAAAAAGTGGAGGTAGGGGTGCTATAAGGAGCGTGAAGGCTGCCTGGGTCAGCTACTGTCTGCGATCAAGAACAGACCTCCCATCTGGACCTGATTAGCAGCTCTCTTGGCACAGGCTGCACAGACTTGAGGCTTTTGGGGTAATTTGGGTTTTCCGGGTCACAAACTGCTGAGTGGTTAATAAAGTCCTCCTCTACCTGTTCACACAGTTTTCACCCCCCACCCCCCGGCTGGAGAGCCACGCCGTCTAGCACTGTAAGATAGATGGGCATGCTCGTACACATGTCAGGCAGCCTACAAGGGGCAGGATAACAAGGGCTTGCTGCTGCTGCTGGTGGACTGCTGTTAAATTGCCTACATATGAGCAATTTGTTACCAGCTAACATAATTCCTACATGGTCGCTGTTCAGTATTTGCCAACAAGTTTCATTAAGGGGGTCTCTCTTTGAAACTTGCCCTATAAATCTCGAGTTGTTTTATAGAATAGAAATGGTTATAATTTCGCAAATTAAAAGAGGCAAGGCTTAGTTTTTCCACTTATTACTAGGTGGCATTTCCCAAAGCAGTCCAGTTTTTTTTTTATTTGGTATGGGTGGCACTTACTTTATTTATTTAGGTTAGATCTACAGTATTTTTTAAACCTTATATTTGCAGATGCAAATAACCCGTTTAGCCTTATTAATAAGGGATTGGGTCTACTATAGCGCTGATGCCAATCTGCAGCATCATTATTCATTTCTATACACTTGCATCCTCTTATGGTGATCTCCTGGAAAGGCTTGTGAGGGAGTGTCGAATTTTCTAGCACTACAGAGAGAAAATGGACAGTGACTGGAGTGCCCCAGTGTGGCCAAGGTGGACACTGCAGCAGTTCTACAGGTAATACTTAAAAAGGGGCATTATGAGCTTGAAAGCCCTCTCAATAATATAAATGTAATGCAGAGGGAGTCCGTATGTAGTTTTTTTTTTTTTGTGAAGCTAGGAGAAGGGCTGGTGCTGTTAAAAAATGACTTATTTTTGCTTGCTTCAATAAACTAAATACACAACTAAACAAACAAAGCAGGAGAACAAAAAGAGTGCTTCTCGTAGTGAAGAGGAGTCGACATCTGAGCGCATTGCCATCCCCAGAGGTAAAAGAGGTGATAGAGGGATGCTTTCAGGGATTTGAGACACGTCCCACACGTGTTCTCTTAAGGATGCATCCAGATAAGTAGAAGCAGCGAGCAGGACCACGGAACATGTGTCCATTCAAGCGCACCAGTCCACCTTAACAAGCTACCCATGCCAAGCTGAAGGTGTATTCCCTTTAGATAGGCCTCTCAATCATTTATAAGACTCAGGCCATTACCCATTCAGATCATTTAGGGCAAAAGCAGTGCTTGTCACCTGCTGTAACATCAGTGTCTTTGACAGAGCAATCCAATGTGTTAGACATGATTTGCACATGGTATGTTCCGTTACTGTTGCAAAGGTAAGTGAGTGCAGGTTTGTGCTATTTCAAGTGAAACAATTCAGTCTAAAATTAGCTGCATGTAACTATGTCATTGTCATTGATCATAGGCAACTGTCAACTGGTGAAGAAAGGCAGGGGAAAAAAGAAAGGCCAGCTTGGCATCAGAGCCTGCTGAAGGTTTCTATTCTCGCCATTCTAAATGTGTAACCATCTCTAAATATAGCAGCTCTGAAATATTCAGCATCCCCAGATCCTAACACTGACATCAAGTGTGGGGCAAGTTAACTGCAATGATGCTCATACACGCCTGGAAAGACTTCCAAGAAATGTGTGCAGTGGCCAAATGCAACTGGTGCATATGCAGTCACCAGCAACAACAAACATGCATGAATTAACCAACACATGAGCAGAAAACCTATCCTCCAAATCTATCCAGACTGACTGCACACTGCACTCAGTTTGTGTGCTGCAGAACCTCTAAAACTGCATGGTTGCAACAGAGGTTAAAAGGGAGACCACAGACTCAGAGTATGAGTGACCAAAGGAAGCCTAGTTGTTGCAGTTGTCACCATTAATCGTTAGCAGGTCAACAGGTTGTGGTAGAGATCACCCCGTCACCCATCTTTCTGCTCACTGTCAGGGGCATGTGGAACAAGGGCAAAAGTATCAGTGAGGGAGGGAGCGTGGGTAAGCAGTAGAAAGGCTGCCCTCTGCTAAAGACAGACCAGATGCCCAGGGACATTATTAGTGTATGCTTCAGCCATGGGCCACAGCGCACTGACCGTGTCAAAGACAGAAAGCAGAGAAGGACACTGCCCAGTAAAGCTGCAGAATGCACTTCTAAAGACTCTTAATAAGCCTTCTTAATAAAGCCCTAATGACATGAGAGCATGCAGCATGATCAACAGCACATCGTATCATTTAAACCGGGGGCTTGGAGGGGACGGGTTACTGCAGCTTGAGGTAGGCTTCAGAAACATTGCTTGTAAAACCTTCACAACTGATTCATCAGTTGAGTCAGATAGCACAGTGGTTTATATGCGGAAAAGAGCTTAAATACTTATGATCGCAGCTACATTTTATTTGCCATCCTACAGAGAGGACAGCTTGTTCTGATTACAGAAAGGTGTCGACGTCTTCAAAGAATACATGACTACAGCTTTTCTCATGGGACACTGAGGACTTGTACACCCTTTAAAACTTAAATTCAGTTCAACAGGGAAGTGTGGATCAATGACCAGAGACTTGCTTTAAAGACAGCAAAATAGTCAAAAGTCTGATGGCCAATAAATACCCATCACTTCATTTGGAAAAACTGAGTCACAAGAGAAAAGGGGAAAAAATCCTGAGTAACTTGCTTGTTCTTTTAAAATTCCCAGCTTCAGCTAATATGTTTCCATGGAAACGGACATTGTAACAGGCAGCTTTAGGGAGACATTGTGACCTTAAAGGAAGGTATGTAAACACCACTTTATATTCTTCTGCTGGCCTTGCCCGAAAGAAGGCCTGGGAAAAATGTCTGCATGTGCAGAAGATTTGAAATAAATATCCAGGCCCCATTGTGAGGTTTCAACAAAGACGAGTATCTTAGTAACACCACGCGGGTTTGCTCGGCGAGACGTTTTCTCCCCCCGCACCTCCCTCCCACAATAAACACACTTCTCATCATCAGGCGGGTTAGGGCTTAGGATGAGATTGATGAGGAGTTTCTTTAACCACCAGATGAAACCTGTTGGCCCTTTGCTGGGTCAGTCCAGGGGTCAGACTCGTTCCAACTCGTTTTAGGATCAAACAGATTTCAATACTTGGGAGTAGAGCAGCAGAACAAACTTGTAATTAGACATTTTGAACACTTTGGCTGGCCGATTCATTTTGAACTTATTAAGGAAGCAGATTTCTTATTCTATGCATTTTAATTCCTACGCGTCTTGGTATAAACATGTTACATTATTATTAGTTATTCACGTTTCAACAAACATTTTCTTCAAACATTTCTTCATTGTCTCTCATCATCATAAATCCATCTACAGGCAATGTAATAACTTTTTACTAAAAGTTAAATGTATATAGTGCAGCTCTAGTACCAAAACTAGAGCTGCACTCCCCATCTACTACAAAACGGCTTTTGGCGCCTTAAATCATGCAGCTTATTTGCAAAGATTTGAGCACACTGCTCTAAAACGCCTGCTACTTTACAGCACCAAATAATGCCACGTCATAACATCTGACATCAGGACCCCAAGTCACTCTGAACCATCCACAATTTGGACAATTTGTTTGCCTATTAATCATCCAAGTGACAGAGCCTCTGAAGAGCTGAACTGTTAAAAAAGGAAAAAAAAAAAACATCCACATTTCAGCCTTTATTCTGGTGGCGTCTTTTACTACATCGTCAAAAGTAAACGCAGCCACATGAGACGGCTGACTTGCAACGTTACAAGTCAAATTCATCATTCACTTCATTTCCGCTGTCAAAAGGACCTTGCAGTGCTACAACACTAGCCCGAGAGTTTAAAATGCCACATAAAACCTTACAACATTGTGCTCTAATGCTGTTATTGGGACAAGGGATAATATCACATTATAAAAAAATAAAAAATTAAATCAGCTTCATGATAGATTGTAGGTGTCACCCCGCCCCCGTTTCAGTTCACAGGGACAGAGTATATATTAAAACTTATGGAAGATCAGTAGCTCAAAATAGAGAAGGAAAAAGCGAAAGAGGCCCTCGTCCTGCCTCCTGCACATCGGGGTCTGACCTCTATTGAAGAAATCCAACGTAAAACAAATTAGCGGGGCTGAGGAAAAAAAGCAGTGACTATACACTACAGTACAGACAAATTTTTATGTGCGTTTGCCAGAAGGGACATAAACCAGAGAAGTTTCAAACTGTGACACAGGATAGAGGTGTATTAAAAGTAAATCTTGCCCCCTCTATTTTGCGAGGCTCTATTGTGCTGTCATGTTGCTGCGACTTTATGGACCTTCGGAACACGAACCCGCCAGCCTCTTGTTTTTTTTTCCAGGGTAATCAATTAAACAAGGAAGTTCACTGAGCCTTACAACTCGATTATTAGCCCCTTCTTTTGAAGTTTTATTTTGAGGGGGCTGGGGCAGGGGGGTGACAAGGAATCAGGCTTTAAATCAGAGGGGCCGATGCAGTGGTGTTGAAGCGTTTGCAGCCCATGGCCTTATTGAAAGGGTTTGTCAGGATGTGGCACTGGGCAAAGACCAGGTTTGGACTTTCATGGTTAATGAGCTTTGTGCGGTGGTAGTTACGGTCAGTGGCGTGAGTCAGAGGGCAACAGCGAGGCACCTGCTGATGCCCCTTGCTCTGCCGCTGACAGGGAACTCAAGGGGCCTGGTGCCCAAAGGCTTTGATATGAACAGTATTTACTACGTGTTCAAATGGTATCGCATTTCTGCTGGGTCTCAAAAGTGTCTCAGATATTAGCTAATTTTAAGTGCTATTGAGAAATTATTTAGGCCACTATTTTATTGTTGCCATTAAAAAGTATGGGAATAATGATAATAACAATTTTATTTTGTATTCCTACAATCCTCATATTGACTTTAGGACATTAAGCATCACAGGAAGGAAATTTAAAAGCATTACACTGGAAAAAAAACAGTCCTTTAAATTTAAACTTAATTATTAATATTGATAGATTGTATTAGAGCTAACTAGCTTCCAAATAGGCCTAATCAAGTATCTCACTAAACACATAATTATTATGTTTATCCCTTATAGTTTTTGTTTTTTATAAAATACTGGCACAACAACAAAACCAACATTTAAACAAGCAAAATGTTGTAGTTGGTCTTGTGTCATATTATCATTTTCATCTAAGAGTAAAAAAGGCAACATATTTTTATGTGTTTCTTGCAGAAAATTGATCAGTTAAGGTAGTAGACAACTGATTAGACCCTCATTAATAAAGACTAAATCTCTTTCTACCTTGACATACACAAGCTAGTCACAAGCTAGTCAATGTAAAAGCAATAATAATAACCAGTTCTTTTTTAGTTTTTTGTGTGTGCTAAATATTACTTCATATAGCTTAGAATAAATTGTAGTGAAGATGATGGGTGAGCACAGCAGGAAAGGTTGTATATATAGTTTTACAGCAAAAGTAACAAATCTTCTGTAGTCATTGCCAAAAACAGGTTGTGCAAACTACAACAAAAATCTTCTATTAAACAGTCAAAATTTACAAAATATCCTCTAAAGACAGCCAGGATTTTATTTACCTTTTTAGATCCCGCAAAGCCTTCGGACTCCAAGAAGAAGTAGGCAAAGGGCATCAGGACAAACAGGCAGAGGTTGGAGAAGAGCGACACCAGGTTCCACAGTCCTGCACAAACGCACATAGGCAGGGTTTACTCATTCAATCTGAGCTGTAACAACGATGAACAAATGCTTTATGTTGAAAAAAAATTTGATATAGTTTTTTTCTGGTGCATTTTCTATTTTGTAGGTTGCGTTCTGAGCTATTCATGTCATGGGCTCTGATGACCTCTGGTGGTCAGTAAGGAGAACAACAGCCTCTCAGAACATATATACAGATAATATAGTAAATTATGCACCTAATTCCTTATGGAGCATTATTTTATCATGAATATACACAAAAAGACAAAAAACTTAGCGCAAATATATGAAATGCAACAATGTCTAGTCAATCACAGTGTTTCAGTAAATCTATCAAGAGTCATTTGACAAGACAGAGAACGGTTTCAAGAATGGAAATGCAGGACATAATCAATTGTCTGTACCACTGACCGTGAATGAGGGAGCCATTGAGCCACTGAATGTAATAGTTTTTGGGGAAGGAGAGGAGGATCTCATTACTAATGATTGAGAAAGGCAGCAGGAAGACGGCACCACCCGACACTGCCAGGGTGAAGGTGCACAAGTACAATCTGTGAATAGAATCAGACAAACGGACAAATACACATATCACACAGTGTTACAGCTAACAAACAAAAGATGTTCAAGAGAGACTAAAAGTTAATGCCCCAAATGAATGGACACTAATCGGATTTTGCAATTAATTACTTGTTATCACAGGATTAGTATGGGATTATACAGAGTTGTTTTTTTTCTGTTGGATCATGAATTAATATTAAGAGATGGTGTTAATTTTTTGTCCAACACCAGCATTACAGCCTACCTCAGCCGGAAACAAACAGGTATGATATCTAGTGCTACACAAGACATACTGTGGCTAGATTTTAACCTAATATAACCACATGTATGGTCATATGTAGCTTGGTTATATCATTAGTGTACATTCAATTTAAGTATTAGTGAAGTTTAACACAGAGACAAACTATATTGTTTAATCAGATAATTCTTTAGGCATTCTATAAAACAGATTATATAAATATCTCTATATTTCTTGATTTATTTTGGCAATAACAAATGAAGACAAGACACAACCCTGGCTTTAACTGAAAAGCAGCACTCACGATATTCTGTTGACAATAGCATCTTCATCCTCATGGTCATCTGTAAATAAAAAAGCAACATATATTGCAGAAAATGTCTTGGCAGCTGCGTGACAATATACAAGGCAAAATCTACTGTGCATTCAAAACAGGTCTAAGAGGCAAATATATTGTATAATAATATAGATTTTCTTTTGTTTTTCCAAAAACCATGTTGTTTTGCTAACCAGGCTGGATATTAAACTCCACAGGGGAGCTTACACTGCAAAGTGATATATTCTTTCAAACTACTGTTTTTTTTTTCCCAGTTCACTTGCTTTGGCTTCTGTAGCAGTTTTTCACATTTGTAAATTGTAATACTCTCAAACACTTTTGTGATTGATAGTACATAAAAGGTCTCAATACATTTGTAATACTGTAACAAACATCTGAAGGGCGGATACTGTTTACACTGATACAGAGCTCACTTATCTGCACAGGGATAGGTGTGGTTTGACACAGCTTAAGCCTGCTTGCACTGACCTTCTTTTAGCCCTGATACAATGAAGGTCTGTATGTGAACAAACACAGCAAAGGAAAAGCAGACTGTCTACATTCCACAAAACACAGAGACAGAGTTTTTAAATGAATGATGACATATACCAGTCTTCCTCTTGTAGCGTGTTATGATGAAGTATGAGACAATGTAGAGGACAGCAAACAGGAGGAAGCAGATCTGCAAAAACAAAAGGGGAATTTTAAAAGGTTGCACATAAAAGTAGCTTAAATATTCATAGCTGCTCAGGTCCATTTGAGAAACAGGGAGAAATGACTGTTGAGTCATTGAATGACCTACAATCCTGGACTGGTTCAAGGAAGGATTTTGATGACTTATGTATTTATCAATGACGTGTGGTGTATAAATTTTGACAACTCTTATTTCAATAATGTAATCAGGGTTTAATTTGACAAATAGGCTGCTAAACGGTTGTATCTTAAATATGACCCTATTACCCAATGAATAATGTCTGTCACTAATTAGGGTTGGAGTTGCATGTGTAGTGCTGCAGAATTGTCAAGCATGGAATTTATTAGGTAACCGTGGCTTCAAAACAAGCTGGATGGTCTTACAAGAGGATCATATTCCCCATTCCTTCTTCTACTGTGACAGTGACTGGGACATACTAATGTTAGAAGCCCTCACTTCAGCACTTTGCACACTGTCAACATCACACAACTCATGGTGAGAAAGGCGAGATCCTGAGATGACTCAGCTACACACGGTGGCAGACACTTTACAAATGGACATAATGACCATCCAAAGCATTTCCACCACCTAAAAAGTGACACAATTATCTTGACAAATGGTCTCACACAGTGTGCCAATGCAAACGCAGAATTACACAGATTATCAGGTGAAGAGCTGATAAATTGGAACAGGCATAGCAGTTGGACTTGAGATCTATATTTTAAAGGTTGGGGCCAAATTTTAATGAGAAGAATGTGCTGCTGTGTCAAACAATGCTGTAGACATGGACAGAGTGCTCCACAAACTATAACTAAAAATTGTTAACAAATTGCAATATAGAGAACAGTACATCTTTATTAAATGTACGTCAAGGTCTGACCATAACGGCATAGTTGTGTTTACAGGAAGCAGAAAATGTGATTACTGGTTGACAAGCATAAAAACTACATAGACATTAACTTGTCACACTTTGTCCTGTCTGAAATATGATTACTCACAGAAAGCTTTTTTTCTGCACTGCTGTTAAGATAATGCACGACCTCTTTCAAGATCTAATCAAATTTATGATGCAGTTTTCCTTACTTTACCCAGAACCTTGAAGACCTGATTCATGTTTACTTGCCTTTATGGAACTCTAAATAAACTCCAACAGCAGTAAATAAACCTTTTCAACACCTGCAATTTTGTCATCTCACTTCCTAACAGGACTACAGGGTAAAATGACACAGAAGCATGATAGCATCATGTGTTGGAAAAGATCTTATTCGGGTAAATAGTGGATATTGGATACAGAGAACTGTTCAGACTAAAGCTGAAGCATCCAGCTTGCCAGGAAGATATGCGATAGTTTGTTTATTTTGTTTGACAGCACTACATAGATCCCCTGGGTTATACAATTATATTTTAATATGCCCTGGTTTAGCTACGGATGAGCATGCTAAATTAAGTTTGTGCAAGGTGAAAATACAAGATGAAAATGTAAAAGCCAAATGGAATAAACTATTAACGCAAATAGCCTTAAGTTATAATTTGCTAAATGCTAATTCGCCTACTTTACGAATATATTAACACTTAAAATATTATATTAACGGCGGGTGGTTTTGAGCTAAAATTCTACAATATTTGACGCTAAATCCCCGAAATACAAAGAAATTGCCCATCATAAAATTTGAATCATCTGAAACTGTCAAAACAAGCTAATGCTAAAAGCCGTTGGCGTCACAATGCACTAGAGGACGTCGTTAGCATGCTAGCTTTAACTAGCCGCTCTGTTACTTACAATGTACTCTCGAACTTGGCTGTGGAAATTCTGCTCTCTGATAGTAACATCGTCTTCTTCCATGCTTCATATTGCTCCTACAAGAAGCCACATACGTACTACATGTTAACTAGTTTCATTCATGAATACAACCACAATTGCATCCCTTCCTTCTTCAGCGAAAACCTGACGGGTTAAATAGACAGTTTACATCTAAGCAACCCCGCTCCGTGCCAAAATACGCCCCAAAATAAACTACGTCTTTATTACGCGTCGACGTAACCCGGAAAAGAACAGTCACGTGTTCATGGGTCATATCAACAAAAAAAAATCGCCTCATGGAGTAACGTGGAGTTCATAAGGTAGTTATACCTTTTATTTTAAAATAGACAACACAAAAACGACATATTATTTACAAGCAATAGGTTGTATATTATATTAGAGTGAAAATGAAAGGTAAATGGAAGCAAAGGAGTAAAAAGAAAACCAAGGGGAATGAGGTATTACAGAAGTACATGGTAGCGGTGGAAGAGTTTGTTAAAGATAAAAGTGTCTCGGACGATGTGGACCAAAACAGCGCTTTTAACTATATTAAAAAGAAAAGCAGAAAGGAGCTACGCAAAGAAAAGCGAAGATTTAAAAAAATTAAAATGAAAAATTATTATGAAGGCAAAAAAGATTGTAGTTTCCTTCCAACTAATGATGAAAAGGCTGATAAACAGAAAAATCTGCAAAAGGAGAAGAAAAATGACAAACAAAGCAAAAAGTTAGACACATCTTCGAGCAAGATTTCTGTGAAAAAAATAGAAAAGTCAAAACCGTCATCTTCTAAGGGAGACAAGAAAATGAATAAGCTTCTTGAGTCAAGAAAGATGGCACTTTTGGAGGCAAATGAACAAGAGGACAGAGAAATTAAAAAGCTTGAGCGATCCCTTGGACTAAACAAAAGGAAAAATAAAAAATCCCTTCCCCAGTCTTTTGTCGCTGATGGACTTGATTATATTCTTGGTGTGCTTGACTCTGGCTCAGCTGCAGTGGGAATGTACAACAGCGAAGATGACATGGACATGGCCAAGGAGAACTTCTTCAAACTTGACAAGAATGAATCTCAGGTGTCAGATGATGAAGAGCAACATGAAATGAGCAGTTATGAAGGTAAAAGTCCTACGTCTTCTGATGATGAAAATGATAGTCATAACAATAATGAAAACATGGACAATGAAGAGACTGAAGAGGAAGAGCCGGGTGATGAAACAGAGGATGAAGAGGATGAGCCCCATGAGAATGATGAAGAAAACGAAGAGGAAGATGAGGAAATGGGATCAGAAGTAGAGGACAATGACAACACTACTGACACACAGATGACAGAGTCAAATGCAGGGGTGGTAAGTCCAGTCATTTTATGTTAGAATCCAGATTGTATTTTTTACACTGTATCTAATGCTGCTTAACACATTTGACTGTCTACTTTAGACCGCCTCCACCAGCAAATATCTACCACCTCACCTACGGGACACAGGGGATGATAAACGCAAAGCTGAATTAGAAAAACTGAAGAGGAATGTGAAAGGCCTAGTGAACAGGTTATTGTTATAAAATATACACAACATATAAAAGTGACTGAAGAGACATGAACTAAATTTAACTGTGTTTTGTTAGGTTGAGTGAACCCAATATGGCATCCATCAGTAGTCAACTTGAGGAGTTGTACATGAGTTGCAGTAGAAAGGATATGAACGATACATTAACGGAGATATTACTAGCAGCCTGTGTCACACCCACTCTGATGCCCGACCGACTGCTCATGGAGCATGTCCTGCTTGTCTGTGTCCTGCACCATGCTGTTGGCTTAGAGGTAAACATACACCCTTCATTTTTACATCACAGTCTAAAAAGCATTGCAACAAAAAGAATGATTGGCTTTGTTTTTTTACTAGAGGATGCATTGTGTATATCAGTTATATGCTACTGTGTATAGTGATGGTAAGTATTTTTGAAGAACTCGAGTGCTGACTTTTTTTCATACTATCTGTTTTGTTATTCTTTAAGGTTGGAGCACATTTCCTTGAGACAGTTGTTAGAAAATTTGATGAGCTCTACAAAAACCCAAGCGAGAGCAAAGAGTGTGACAACTTGATTGCCATCATTGCTCACCTGTATAACTTTCAGGTGGTGCACTCCCTTCTGATCTTTGATATCCTCAAGCTCTTAGTAGGAGCCTTCACAGAGAAAGACATTGAGCTAGTATTGTTTGTCTTGAGAAATGTTGGCTTTGCACTGAGAAAGGATGATGCTCTGGCTCTCAAGGATCTCATTTCTGAGGCCCAACGCAAGGCCAGTGACACTGGGACAAAGTTTCAGGATCAAACCAGGGTATGACAGTAGACACTTTTAATTATCCAATTATTTTGCAACAATTTTATAAATTAATAAAAACAATAGTAAATTAATTTTATTTATTTATTATTTTTATTATACACATAAATTGAAAGTCAGTATGGATGTAAGTAATGTTTCCTTTAGGTGCGTTTCATGTTGGAAACTATGCTGGCCTTGAAGAACAATGACATGCGAAAAATTCCTGGCTATGACCCTGAGCCGGTGGAGAGACTGAGGAAGTTGCAAAGAACTCTGGTAGGTCACTGGGAAAGGGATTTACATATGATCCCTTTTATACCCACACCAACAACAAATTACAAGCAATTTGTTGTTTCCATAGTAAACACTATATATGTACCACTTTGGACCACAAGATGGCCCTAGAGAACTCTTTTTCAGAAACAGACCTTCTTGTTCCAGTTTTTCTTTTTAATTTAACTTTATCAGCATATTTATTTTTTTAAATCATGCTTATTTTTCCTATTGTCAGATATTCATGGTTCTTGATTTAAGTGGTAATTTTTTAAATACAGATCCATCGAAGCATTGGGGGAAGTGACATGAAGCTGCGGGTGTCATTGGACTGTCTCCTAAGAGCCGAGCAGGTTGGCCGCTGGTGGATTGTTGGCTCGTCTTGGAGTGGAGCGCCAATGATCTCTGATCCGGGGAGTAGTGCAGCAAAAGAGTCTACATCTGTTGGACAGGTATTATGTATTCCAATACATAGGGCACATAAGAATTAGATTTGTGGAACTTGTGTATTGTTATTTTAGCATGCTAACAATTTTTATTAAATTTTTTCAGTTTAGTGCCCAGGTTTTGGAGCTGGCGAGAAAACAGCGGATGAACACAGAGGTTAGGAGAAACATCTTTTGTGTGCTGATGACCAGTGAAGACTATCTGGATGCTTTTGAAAAACTACTTAGGTTTGTGGATATTTAGCTTTTTTTTTTTTTTTTTTTTATATTACATCAAAAGATTCTTTTGTTTTAAAGCTGAGATTAAAAGTTATGTTTCTATACCCTTTCTTAAGGATGGGCCTGAAGGACAAGCAGGAGAGAGAGATTGTCCATGTGCTCATGGACTGCTGCCTGCAGGAGAAAACCTTTAATGCATTTTATGCAGTGCTGGGAGAAAAATTTTGCTCACATGACCGACGCTTTCAGGTATTGTAACTGATAAATGCCAGTATCAAATGCAGGCATTAATAACCATCGGCGATCATTCATATACAACATGTCAAAGAATAAATAGTAATATTCTTCTAAATAAGCTGCACATGATTATCAATTATACTGATGAACCTAAAATAAAATACACACAAATATCCAAATGGCCGTTATTGTCCCTCCTCCAAACCATACGGTCCAAAAATAATGATCTTTTTTAGTGAAAATGCTTTTCATCCCAGCGATTTAATATAGTACTAATCGGTTCATACTGTTGTTGTGTCCTTGAGCAAGACACTTAACCCTCCTTGCCTCCGGTGCCACAGCTTTAGTGTATGAATGTGTGAGACTGTGGAGCTGAGTTTGGTGGTAGGTGGAGAGGGCTGTGAGTGTTGTGTGTATGGCAGCGCCCCTCGCTGTCTGCCCCAGAATATGTGAATGCATGATGTAAAGCACTTTGGGTGCCCAAGAAAGGTATATTTACCATTAGATTGACACTGAATATATGCTGTATGAACTGATAATAAATAGGCGATGAGACTACAAGTGCTTCTGGATGTGTGTGGCCACCCACTTTCCTAAACTCAGTCAGTGACCTGCATGTGCCCTTCAGTGTGAGAACCATTCACACCTCTCTCCTCTGAAATTATTTGACTTAACTTGAGCGCAAACAATGGGGGAAAGAGCACATTTCCTACTCCACTGCCATGTAGGCCACTGGTCCATATCAGAAACTGATGACCATTGTCCTCATCAAAGAGCCTTAAAGTAGACCTGCTGGGAATGTTTGCGTTTCACATGTAAACTGGATCTGAACGAGAAGATAACCTGTGAGAAGATGGTTAAGTTGTTTAGTTCTCTGTTTTGGGCAGTTTGTTAATCATGGCTTCTTTAACATTGTTCTGAATATGTTATGTATCCACCTTTATAGATGACATTCCAGTTCAGCCTATGGGACAAATTCAAGGAACTGTCCAACCTTTCTAGCAGCACATTTAACAATCTCGTACAGCTGGTTGCACAATTTCTGCAGAAGAATTGTCTCCCCCTCTCTATTCTTAAAGTAAGTAGCACACCAATGTCATTGTATAGCTTTATTGTTTTATTTAAATATATATATATATATATATATATATATATATATATATATTAATTTGTATTATAAAATGAATTGTTTGTTTTCATAGGTAATTGAATTTGGGGAACTAGACAAGCCCAAAGTTCGTTTTTTGCGTCAGATGTTGACAAAGCTTCTAAAGGAAACTGAACCTGAGGACTTAGCTTGTATTTTTGGAAAGTAAGCATCAATGTGTAAAGACGATGTGACATTTACATAAAATAGTGAAACTATTGTTGAATGACACAGACAAAAACGGTCAAACATATAGGTGACGTTAACATCTGTTAACCCACATCTTGTAAAGCTGCTACTCTTCACTGTTGAATTGTGTGTGCGTGTGTGTCTGAAACCAATGTCCCTCATTGTTTCCTCACCTTCAGGATTTCAGGAATTCCCAAACTTGGAATGCTCAGGGAGGGCTTGAAGCTTTTCATCAGCCACTTTCTGCTAAAGAATGCCCAGTCACAGGGACCAGCTGAGCAAGTAGCACTGCTGTCGGAGCGTGCCCGGGTCGCCACCAGAGCTATGGAGGCCAAAGAGGCTAAGCTTAAACTGTAAAAGCAGCGAAGACACACGGCAGAAACCTAAGAATCTGTGAATGAGAATTGTCTAACAGAAAAACAATTGGTGGGAAATTCCTTCTAGCATAGAAAACATCAGTTATGTTTATTAAGGTGCTGTTTTGATAAATTGTAAATAATACATTTTAAATATAACAAAAACTACAGTATAGTTCAAAAATGTGTCTGTTTATTTTTAAACTCAGATGATCCATTGTATGATTCAAACATTATTTTGTCCACAGTGAAACTCTATTGCTTGAATGTATATTATTTTGCTACATTTATTCATGAAAACAGTTTGAATATATATTGAACCTCAAACACTTTCCCTTAAAACCTGCTTTCTACATTTTAAAAGGTTGGATGCAGTGTACGTTGACAAATTGTTAGAGCGTAGACGCCTGAAATAATTTGTAAAGGCCCAGGTCTATTTACACACTTTCAAGGCCATTATAATAAAGTTTCTTCTTTAATAAAGTCTTTTTTGTTCACTGAGCTACTGCAAGCGTGACATTAACAATAGGATTGAGAATGTAGTGCCGATGCGGTCGTTCATTCAGTGTTTACACACTCTGATGAATTGACCCAGCACCTTGACTTTTTCCCTTTCTGTTTGCCTGTGCTCACCATGCAGGCACACGGATAGCATAGCAGAGTCATTCTGTTACATTTGATAAAATTGTTCCTATTAATTAGCTCCGTTGGTGTAGCCAATGTCTGTCTCAATGTTAGAGGTCAAGAATGGACCACCAAGGTCAGCCAGTCATATCCTTAACTACACAGCAGGATCCAAAGACTGTACAGTGAGTCACTGCTTGGTGTACTCTGCTTTGGCCTGACCCTCTGCTGAACTTTGATTTAGGTCTGCTAAAGCAAACACGCCAGATAACCACCAAATCTCTCAGTAATCCTGTCACAAATGACACATAATCAGTCAACCCCACTGTGTTTATCCATCGAGTTACCACTGATTGACTTGAGACCTTATTGTGCCTGTTTGGGAACCGGTACATATGGTGTGATTAGCATACATGCATCATTAGTAGAAGTTGTACATAATGTCCTTTATTTGTTAACACATGACATACTGTAGCTTTGGGTTATTGTTTTTGATGTCAAGATTATTCTCAATTTGCAAAATACATTAAAGGCCAAAGATTTAGCCAAAAAAACGTCATAGCACATCCGTTACACTTGTTAATGTCTGTCTTGACCAGATAAAAACACCTTTATTGACTGATTACAAATCAAATTAAAAACAAAATGCTTCTCTATAGGTTGATCCGTTTATCGAAGCGTTTAAAGGCTTTGTGAATACAAGCCTATTGCTAGTGTGGTGTGAAATGTTTCCTCTGTCTGACTGCCTACTCGCTGTTTGCTCTCACTGCACGTTTGCACAGATCCGACAGCGCTATTAACAGTAATTCCCATGACCCGAGCTGTCAGAGCAAGGAGAAAAACAGGGTTGTGCGCGCATCCAGTTCGGCCGCTGCAGCCCAGCCGTAAATCAGCCCACATAGCATGTACGCTTTATATAGAAAACACTTTATTATCACATTGTTCTGCAAAGAGAGACGCTAAACAATAATTTAGCATGCATTGGTAAAATATAAATACAATATAGAAAAATAAACACACTTTTTTCGTTGTTATGTAACGTCAATAAACGGTAACGACACGAAGAACAGAAACAGGCCAAATGAGGTAAATTTAGACTGAGTCAAATGAACCATCCATAGCCTACTGCAATGTCCTGGGCCAGTTTACAGACTATAGGCCTATTGGATTTAAACCATGCAATGGCGCGTTCTGAGTGATGCGTTTATGTGCGTAAGAAAATGTCGTCTTTATTGCTTCTCGAAAGGTGATTAGACCTGACATTAAAATTCTTTATAATTCCGTGTAGGTGATAAAGTTTGGATAACATGCAACCACGGCCCCCAGTAGTTTTTAGAAAGTCAATAGTCAAGTTCAGGGGTGCGGGCTCGTGTCACTGGCGCGGTTCCTCTCGTCGTCTGAAGAGCAGTCTGAAGAGTTGTACATGTAATTGTCACCTTCCTCGTCGTCACTGTCTCTAAAGTCTCTTATTCTGCCGTTCTTCGAGTCTGTCTTGCTGTGATACTCCGACTGATCGAGTCCGTCTGATTTCTCTTGGTTCTTGTTGCCCTTCTGCTTTTCGGCCTCCTGAGCGGCCTGCTCCTTGGCCTTCTTGCTTCTCTTCCACTTCATTCGTCTGTTCTGAAACCAGATTTTAACCTGAAGAAAAGAAGAACATAACGTTACAGAGCGCCGCCATTTATTAATCGCGCGTAAAAGATGCGTAAGGCTAGCATTGCCCTTTACAAGGACGAATAATGGCCTTATCACCATATAGTTTGGAAACATTATTACTTAATATTAGAAACAACATCCTTTTAAAATTCATTGAAGAAAAGACGCTCATCGGAACAATAGCCTATATTGATATAATTACAATAAAAACAATGTTGTACATTCTAATGGAATACTGCACTAAAACTGCTAAGACATGCTATGCTATCTAATATGTGTGTGCGTCGTGACATGGTTACCTGAGTTTCCGTGAGCATGAGGGATGTCGCCACTTCAAAGCGCTTGGGTCGTGACAGATATTTGTTCAGTTTGAACTGATGCTCCAGCTCCAGCAGCTGCTGACTGGTGAACGCTGTCCTCGGTCGTCTGCATTTACCCAGCAAATTGGACTGCGCCTGGGCTGTAAGAATAAATATATAATAGTTTATTACTCTAGCACATAAAAAATAAAAAATACTCAGTTTAACAAAGGGCTTTACAATATAAAAATATAAATACAATGCAAGAAACAACAAAAGACGTTACCAAAAAAAGAAAACTGAAAGATATTGATATTTCCTGGTCTGTCCCAGACTGTATGAATATGTCTATAGAGGGACTGTCTCCTCACCTTGAACAAATCTGCTAAAACGGGTTGAGACAAAAAGGCAGTATCTGGTGAGCAAATAGCATGTGGACTGTGGGTTTCACACTGCTCTGCCACTTTCCCACTGTCCATTATCTGTCCATTTTAGTTCCTCTTAGAGAAACCTCATGACATTTCCACATTCATATTCCAGTGAGTATTAATACATTCTACTTAACACAAAACAACACTTTACTTCCGCACCAGTGGATTTATAGGGGCCTTTTATACCGTGAACATTTTCACGCGGAAACAGTTTGTTTTAAACCCAAATATATGTCCATCATTATTCATGTTTGATGTGTAAGGCACAAAAACATTAGGTGAGGGATACTTACAGTTGAAGTCGGACATTTTGGGAAGCATCATGCCGGCTGTGGAAACGCGCAGCCAGTGGTCCAGCTGGAAGGTGCTGGCCGTAAGTTTGATGGGGTCCGTGGCGTGGTGATGATGCGAGCCGTGCGGATAGGAGTAGGACAGCGCGGGGTGTTGGCCGGTGAGGGCAGCGGCGGAATACGTGTACATGGGATGTCCGTACAGAGCCTGCGCCGGGATGCCCGCAGTGCTCTGCGGATGTAATCCGACCACACTGTGCGGACTGTTGAGGAAACCTGGTTTGGGAATCAAGCATGTGGACATCCTCGGAGGCGACGGCGTCTCATTGCGTAAAGACTCAGAGCTGGTGGTGAGCTCCGGGGCTGCCAGGCTCCCAGACGACTGCATAGAGGAGTTAGATGACAGGCTAGTCACTAAAGCGAGCGGTGAAGTCTGCACTTTTGGTGTATCGACCGCCAGCAAAGCGTCGATGCGAAAATTTTTGGATTTCTCCATCCTTTCCACGCGTCTTTGTTGCTTTCCTTGAAAAGTGAAGGAGATGTGAGCGTGTTTTGCCACCTCTCAAAAGTTATGATGTGGTGTGGACTCTGTGTGACACTTATTGCCTGTCAGAGAGAGCCCATTGGTGCAGCGAGGACCAGAGGGCGGGCCGAGCGCACTAATCACTGCACTGTCTAGCTCTCACTATTATAGCAAATAAGAGAAACGTTAAAATAGGCTAAATTATTCAAATAATTTTTTTGTACAAAATCGATAAAAAAATCTTCCCTGGTTTACGATTAGTTATAGTTTTGTTTTTAATTATCAATCTCAATGATCATGTTTTAATAACTAATAACATTTCAATAATATTTGTGTTCTATAAAACCACACGTTTCTTTTTATCTTTTTTTTTTATTAACATCTTTACAGTATTATCGTAAGGGCGATGACGAGCTGAAACAATTAGGCTATACATCAGGTCCAGTAATTGTTAGAAGATAAAATAATAACAGTGTTATTATTTTTCATTAAAAGTCTTATTCAAGGAATTTATTAATCAACAGTCATCTCCCTACATAGTGTGGTTCATCTGAGGATAGGGCCTCATTTAGCCCAAAATTCAAAAAGTCCAAAGGATAGTGTCGGTCCAAAACTGTATGGAGCACACTATGGTAATACCCTTTAGGTTTTTGGACAATATTTACCTGATTAAATTTAAATATAAAGTTTAATTAGAGAAAACGTTAAATGTATTAACATACACAAAAAAAACGTAAACAGTGAACATCTTGAGGCGCAACTCCCTAACAGGCCAACAGGGAAATTGGAGTAAAAGCCCTCCTTCTGTCGCTGCGCAGACTGGGAGGTGACGGCACACTCTGACCTGCTTTAATGGAGAAACGCATAAGTCATATACCCCCCGTTCATTTGGCATCTTCACTTTGTGTTTTGTATGAAGACCCCCATGAAAACCCTTGTGATAAAACAATTTCTAAAAAATAAAATAAAATGTAGAAAATGCAATTGAGCTGCTGCTTAATTTGTCTTGAGCCATTTTGAACTACACACACGTGGTCCTATATCAGATGAACGGCTTGTCAAAATACCTGACATTAGGTCTAAGCAAAAAAATCTTAATTGAACGCCTTAAGTGTAACGAGCAGAGATATGTAATGTAGGCCCCGTGGCTTTGGGTGACTTCGGTCTAATAAGCCACTTAAAGTTAATGGAAGCGGAGGTCAAAATGAGAATTATTGACACCCAGTTGCCCTTAACCTGTCTACCAATAAAGCTGATTAGTTTTTTGTCAATTCATCAGCGGGGCGCGCGCCGGGGACGTTTATTTGCTCGGGGGGAAATCAACAAGTCAGCGGCTAGTTTTCAAGTAAAAGGATCGCCATTTAATTGTGGACCTGGATGATCATGAGCAATTACAGAATGATAACGTGGAGATTGATGCCTGCGTGCGTTGGAGGACGTGGCCCTGCGTGCGTGGAGACAGGGATCCATCCCATCCAAGACATATAGCCCATGTTCAATATTCGCTTTTGGAATATGTTTCTGTTTTATTTGACTTTTACGCACATGTAACCATTTGCGCCTGTTGTGCATCTCAACAACGGTGGAGTGAATAAAAGGAGTGAATAAAAGCAGGGTATGATTTGTTAATAAATAAACACCCCCAAATAGATTTGTATTTTGTTCTTTTGTAATTAGAGCCACTTGAACCCTTCCTGGTGATTATCCTAACAGGCTCGCGGCCCGTGCCCCTTGCGTCTTGTACCTCAACGAAACGCACAGGTTTAATTTCATTAAGGGAGCCGCCGTATATGAATATTTCTATTAAAGCCCGGGTGAAATATGGAGCCATTTACTATTGGCCCTCACCGATCACCGAGATTTATCGCTCCTTTTCATCACATCTAAGGGGGAGAGAAAATTAATAAGGGCCCTGTCTAGATGGAAGCGAAACCCTGAAAAGCCCGGTCTTTCATGAAAGCTGTTCATTTGCTCCGTAATTACTTTCACAATTAACTAAAAGACAAATCAAGGTGACAAATCGCGACGCTTTATGGATGAATTACCTTGGGAAAATGTGTTCATTATAAAAAGGCGATTTAAAGGGACCCGCTCACCGTCTCATTCACGTCAATAAATGCGCTTAGTCAAACTGCTTTATACGTGATTATTGTTTCTGTTTGATTTTATAGCCTGCTTTTTGTCCCTGAAATTAACGTTAATGCCTCTTACGTAAATGATCTCCCGGAGTTAAACGCGCGCGCATCAAAACTCTTCGTCATAACCAAAGCGTAATTGTCCAAGACCTGTTATCAATACAGTGCACAGCAAGCGGAGAGCCTACCTCTTCATCATGGTGTTCCACTGCGGCGCGCGTGCATGTTATCAAAGCCTTCATTCGCCCGGGCCGTTAAAAAAAAAAACAGCATTAAGGATCTATTTACGCACGCTATATAATAATAATAATAATAATAATAATAATAATAATAATAATAATAATAATAATAATAATAATAATAATAATAATAATAACAACTTTTTGGGGTCATAGATGGGGTGTTAAAAATGTAATTAAAAAAAATTATTGGGTACAAAATTTATACTATATGCAAAAAATAAAATACAAAATAAAAAAAAGAGTCGCTGAAAACATTGACACATTAAAAATATTCTAGGCTTTTATTTATTTTATTAGGCCTAAGCTTAGCTAAATAATCCGTAGGCTATTTATTTAAATTAAAATGTCTGCTTATATTTTTCCTGCTTTTCCCTGCGTTTACTGTTTGTATCATGTATTATGATTGTTGTATTAACAAGCACAGCCACAGGAAGCTATCACGCACTTACAGCGGATAAAGTTCAATGTCAGCCATCTTATGTCACGGCAGCAGAGCAGTGACATATTAAACTATAAGGACCATCTTTTACCGGCGGTTCATCAAGGCTCATTATTAAATAGAACCATTATAACTTTCCGATGGGATTAGTCTGCAAGCTACTAATTACTAAATTCCTAAAAGAGACAGGAGTCAGGGATGTGATTTTACATTTTACAATGACATCAGATAACAAGATCTTTGGACTTCAGAGACATTACACTATCCAAGAGTGAAAACAAAAGCAAGAGGCTTACAGCTAAAAATATTATCATTTTGTTGATTAGCCCATCGGTTTAAAAGAAAAAAAAAAAAAAAAAAAAAAATAATAATAATAATAATAATAATAATAATAATAATAATAATAATAATAATAATAATAATAATAATAATAATATAAGCAATAATAATAATTAGTTAACCTATTTGGTAGACTTAGTCCAATGTATTTATCAGTGCAATATTTAAGCCCACGGAGAATAAGAAAACCTTCAGTTAGTGACTCCTCTTAAAGGCTTAATTGTATTATTTTCAGTTAATATCAATTAAATGTCCCATCGGAGAGCCTATCTAATTATCTAGTTGTGTGTAGATGAGCACAGATTTGTATAGTCACTGATGTGCTGACAGTGTGCAGTAGTTCCATGGATGTATATTGAGGTCTAATAATATGTGAGTACCTCAAACACATATATGAGAGAAGCTTATCAATGGTCCTGGCAAAAGGGGTGGGTTTAAGAGGCTTGGATTTGATTGACGTAGATGTTGTCCAATCTGCTTCCTGGTATTGCAGGAAGCGGATGCAGTTCACTCTGTTCTCTGTGCTGTGTTGATTTCTATAGAGGAGAGAGGAAAAGAAGATTTGGCGATTGGATTTACTTTGAATTACCAGAAATTTGTTTTACTCCTTTTTTGAAAAGTTCAAGGTAAACGCTTTATAGGTTGTTTATTTTTTATTAAAATTCCTGTCCTAGAATGTGAACGGTGTCAAAAAACACAGAAAAACACCCCCGTAAACTTAGCCTGTTTCACTACCTAGCTGCTCTGCTAGCTACAGTGCTAACGTCAACATAATCATGTTACATACACTTGTTTGAAACAGTAATGCGACATGTCATAAATAAATGTATTGTAAGTTCCACTGTGCGTTGGTATTTCAAGATTTTAATCGAAATTGGACAGCTTTTACACCCTGACAGCTGCTGAGTCATTAGCTAGCTAACTTAACCGGCTGCTAGCTCACTATTGTTGGCATTGAAACTGTCAGTTGCATAACTTCTGTATTGCTTTCTCACTTTCCCTGAAGATCGGTCTATATTAAAGTCTAAAACTACAGCAATATATACTGGTCTTATTGGATGTAGAATTAGCATTGATAAATGTTCACGCAAGGTGTGTTCTTTTTCCCTAAATCACAAGTCTCACACATTCTAACCGTTAATTTTCATTTCCTTTCAGAACTCTGTGGCAGCTTTGGGATTAGTTGATGGGAAAAAATTAAAATGTTTAGCTTTGAGGGAGATTTCAAGACAAGACCCAAGGTATCACTTGGAGGTGCCAGTAAAAAGGTGAATGACATTTGGCTTAAAAGGAAACTTTTGCTGAGACACTTTCAGTACTTTACACCATAGCAGCACATAACTAATATACGTTATGTTCTGTTGTCCAGGAGGAGAAGGCTTCTCTGCTGCACCGCACTCAGGAAGAGAGAAGAAAACGAGAGGTAACATAGACAGCTCAGTGCACTTATGATCTTTAATGTCTCTCAATTACAAACATAAATACACAGTCAGTGTCAACTCCAGATGTCTTAATGAATGTTGTTTATGTTTTGTGTTATTTTTAATCAGGATGAAAGAAAACGGTTGAAGAATGCAATTATTATCCAATCCTATATACGTGGGTACCAGGATTTAAAACAACAGGTATGTCTCCAAGCTCTAATTCCAAACCGGAGCCTAATATTTCATCTAACACCTCAGTAATTTCACAGATGTGTTCCAATGGAAAAGTTTGTGCTGAATAAATCATACATACATAATTTCATATTCTGAATGTGCATGTGAATTGGGGATATATTGTGTAGCATAATTTGGTTGAACTGTATATTTCTGTTGTAGACAGAGATTCTCTTCATCTAATCTAATTTAAACAGTTATATCTGAACAGAGTTTTGAATAAAACCTAACTTTTCCCTCCAGTATGCCTTGCAAAGAGCCCACTTTGATGAGTGTGTCAACCAGACACAAGGACTGGCTTCTCAGCATGTCTTAGATGGTCCTGGTCTCTGCCTCTTATCCAGACAGTTAATATTTTTCTACAGACAGAGTGTGGATTCACACAGATTGGTGAGAATTTGGTATATTTTTAATTTCTTTTCAGATGTTGCAATGGCATCGCATAGCTTGCATTGCATTTCTGTTTTTGCTGTATATCACTGCTTCATGTCATCTGTGTCTGTCTCTTAATCAAGATATGGCTGTGCCACAATCTGGTGAAACACAACAACCAGTTTGTTAAGCAGCTATTGGGCCCACAAAAACAGACGTGTATTTTTCAGATCAAGAGAATCCTTGGCTTCTGCTGCAGGTTAAAAATGATTTATCTGTACACTTTACATTATGATAAAGTATAAAATTGTCATTGACTTACATTTCTCTTTGTTTTGCAGACTCTTGCAGAATTGCATCGATGACAGTTTAAATGTGACAGTTCCCATGCGAATGCTAGATATTTTTGCCTCTGAAAAAACGTATCTTCCCGTTATTCCAGACGCTAACTATGTAGCTTCATTACTCGAGCAGATTTTGCACTATATAGTACAGAAAGGTAAGCTATGTGTTAGCAGTCTACAGCTGATATAATATTGCAGCATATATAAATATATGCTTGCCTAAAAGTTTTAAAATGTTAACACAAATTTTTATCATTGATATAATACTGTCCATTTACAATATTTTAATCCATTTTTCCCTGTGCGTTCTTTTAAGGATACTACAGGTCATTGTACATTCTTGTGAACCACAGACTACCCTCCAGTCTGGAGTACAGTGACACAGCGTCTATCCCTCTGGCAAGCACACTTTTGGAGCACATTCTAAAACCCCTGCACTTTACTTACTCCTCTTGCACAACAGACGCAAGGTACAGAGTGTAAAAGATTAGAAGGCTAAATGTCATAACTCCTGTATTTATTATTCTGCAGTTGCTTTTTGATCACAGAAAAAGACAACAGATTTACTGGCTAAAAGGAAAGTTATCGTCTATATAAATTAACTTAAAATCATCCATTAGTCTGATCAAACTACAGCAGTTTTGTTTCCTCCAGTCAGTGGTAAAGCCGTAATTGCTTCAAAGACCAATTTACAACAAGCTATAAAAGACCCTCAGACTCGCTTACCTGCCAGAGTCCAGAATATCAGGCTGTTTGCCTTCAGTTTGCGACAATCTCTGACATGACATGTTGAATCTTTTTCTTCTTTAAACAACAGCAAAGCGGGAGTGTGAGGACCTTGTGTACACTTGCACTCAAACAGCTACTTATTTGTTGTGACCCACCAGATGTCTGTGACTGAGCCACACAAAGCAAATCTGTTTAGAGAGGAAATATTTGTGAGACTAGCTAACTCTCACAGAGTCACTTAAAATCACAGAAAAGGAATCACTGCTTAGTTACTTAGTTTGGGTAAGGAGTATGTTTATGAAATTTGTTTGTTCTTTCTATTACTATTTTCAGGCAATTTGTGTTTGCGGCCTTTACTGAGGAGTTTATCTCGGCGCCGTTCACGGAACAAATCTTTCACTACTATATTCCGGCACTGTCAGATCTGCATGTATCATTCCCATTTGAGGCCTTCCTGAGCTCCCTTAAGGCCACCATAGACTCATCTTCATCTGCACAAAGCCAGGCACCGTGGCTCCTCTACTTTGTCCTTTCTGCAGGAGAGAACTGCTTAGGTTGGTGTAGCTGTAGTCTATATTTTTTTTTTTGTTTTTATTACATTGCCACTATATTATAGTGTTTGGGATTGGAAAAAAACATGGTGTATGATGCTTAAGCCCCAGCATTATGTGACTGATTTCTAGAGTATATTGATTGGTGTGTGTCGACAGGCTCATTGTCAGAGGAAGGTCTGCTCTTATACCTACGAGCTCTGCAAACACTACTGCCCCTTCTCCCAGTGTCAGAGAGCAGCAACAGGCCAGAACTGAACAGTGACTCTGAGGATGAGGACGATGCTGGAATCCATCCACCATCCATGCAGGTAGAATAAATATTTAGATTTTCTGCCTTTTCTATAGAAGTTCACCTGTCCAAAATCCACTCACTATATATCAGCAACCAAAAAGCATAAGCACTTTTTTCCCCTTTGTGTCTGCATCAGGACAACAGCCGAATCTCTGTGCAGCTGATCACGGAAGAGTGTGTTCACAAGTTGGACACCAAGCAGCAGACAAATGCCCTGCTCAACCTGGTATGGAGGGACTCGGCCAGTGAGGAGGTCTTTACTATGATGGCTTCTATCTGCCACACACTGATGGTCCAGCATCGACTCATGGTGCCAAAAGTCAGGTACAAATATGAAGCTGCACAGGCTCCAAAAATAACCAAAAACACTGATATATTCTGTGATTTTTACTAACCTGTGTTCAATATTTAATACACTAATAAACTCTGGACATGTCGCATATTTCGAGAAGTGATACGTTTACACAGCTGTCTGATTGAGAGGAAAACTGTATCGTTATGTGTTTCCGCGCTGTAAGCAGTAATGTAAATAACGGCGAAGTGAGGCAGGCAGTTATCTGTGGCCCACACCCACTGGCATTTACAACCGGCAGAGGAAGCCGGGATGTCAGGGAGGCTGTCAGCTCTGGATAGGGGCAATTGCCTCTCCTCAGGTTGATTACATTAGAACCAGGATGTCAGAGGTGGCATGGGGGGTGGGAGTAGCAGTGAGTGACAGTAGGTGATCTAGACTGAGATTCATGGATGGTAAACCTGCACTAGTTAATTATTAGTGGGGCTAGTTGGTACCATTTGCTACTATTTCTATAAACTCAGCAGTGCTAACAGTAATATTGCCGCAAATTTAAACTGATGTCTGTGGATACGGCTAATTCTCCTTAATTTTACGGCTTCCTCCGTCCATGCGCTTTTACCATAAATCCTAGCCTTCGTCTTCCATCATTATTGGATATCTGTACAAAATAATTAGCTCACTGAAAAAGATTAATCACTGCAGAAGTGGACGGGATAGCTTTACAAGAGGCTAAGGGGAGCAAATTGCATCCCTGCCTTGATTTACTGCAGTTAAAGCAAAAAAAAAAAAAAAAAAAAAAAAAGAGTCTGGCCGGTGGTCCCGCCAGACCGGCATGCTGCCGTTTTAATAAATATGTAAAATGTCCATGAAACTGCACTCTGCCTTCTCAATCAGAAGACAAGTTAAAAGCAGGCCCAAAAATTGATTTTTATTTGATGGATTTGCTAATTGTACTGAGCTCATCTATGTTTTAGTAGATGTGGTGTAATTTAACTTTAATAGTTTAGTCTTGAATATTTGCTCATTTGGGTTGTCCTACTCTAGAGTTGTGTTGCTAACAGCTTGTGCTTTTGTAGAAGTGAGTGTAGATGAGTGGGCTCTTTCATTTACTTTTGAATGGTTAGTGTGACTTTGGTGTTGGCATGAGATAATGACATCAATGTTACAATGGAAAAGAAATTTGTTGTTTGCTGGGAAAATATTCTACTTTTGTCTGAATGGCATAAAAGCTGCACCACTTGAACACATTTTTTTATTACTACAAAATGAAATGATCTGGGCGTTATTCATCAAGTAGCTTTTTGCACATACACATACATACGCAAGCCTTTTGATGTCTTGACTTTGTTTATTAGCAGTTCATTTCGTGATTGAAATGGGGGTTTGGGTTCTCTCAGGCTGTAAATCAATTGTCAAGTGGCATTTAGTGCTTTGTTTCCCATTTCAATCAAACACCCGCATCACTTGTTATAAGCCCACAGCACTAGTGCTTTCCTCTCTCTTGAGTCTTGTAGTAGTGACAGATGGTGCGCGCCTGGTGCAAACCATTTTTCAAAAGCAAATTGTTTGGTTGTCTGCCACCCCGCTACTGTAGTTCATTTCCATAAGATTATGAAATCACTTTTGTTTTTTTTTTGATGAATGAAATGTCGGGATGAAAACTTTGTCCCTTAAATGAAATGATTAGAAGACTTATACACACATTTTCTGCTCTTTTGATCTTTACCCTTACTACAGGTGCCAGTGCCAACACATTTTAAGATAAGGGCCTATTATATGCGGGTAACTTTATTTCTCTCTTTAGCTTACTTTCCACATTATGGTCTGTTCTTCCCCTTTGTGTGAAAAAGCATGCGTTTTAGGAGTACACAAACGCACACAAACTTGAACAAAGAGGCGCTTTACACCTTGGTGCCACAGACTCGTTGAGCTACTATAGCGAGGTATGTGAGCCCACCTCGGTGTGTTATCATCCAATTGACTGAGTGTGGAAGCATGCTGGAGCTGAGGGGTCACAGCCAGGACCGGGCCTCCCCCTCCTTCTCCTCTGTCCTCTATTGTCTCGCACCCTGGCCATTAAGTTAAATGGGGCTCCAGCAGGAAGCCAGAGGGCTGTTTATGACCCAAGCTTGGTACCCTTGCCAGCAACTAGTTTACTAATGGAAGGTGCCTCGCCTAAATAAAGCTTAATGGCTCGTTTAATAACTTTTTGGCCCCCACAAAGTATAAAAGGTGGAGAAAAGGCCAAGAAATTCTATGAGACAAATATTGGTTAACAGTGCCATTTCTTTTGTTCCTCTCCTTTTACTCATGTCCTCTGGTTAATGAGGCTGGGTTTACCATTTCTACATAGCGGACAAATTGGCGGATAGTACTTTTACAGTTTTTCACACTTGAAATCTGCCCTCTAGTCACGTCTTTATTTATTTACACTTTAATTTTACACTTAAGTGTAATATTTGATTATAAAATAAATGTGTTGTATTTTTCTTTGTGCCCTGCAGACTTTTATACAGTTTAGCCTTCAATGCACGTTTCCTGAGGCATCTCTGGTACCTGATCACTTCAATGACAACCAAAATGATCACAGGGTAAAATAGCCTGCATCTACATCTAAAAACAATATTTTATTTGTGATTTCCATATATGTGTACAAATATGTATATGTGTCTCTCGTCCTGCCACAGCTCAATGGTCCCACTGCTGCAGCTCATGTCGAGAGGATCTCCCATGTTGTTTGAGGACTCCAATCGCATTATTCCCATTTTTTATCTCTTCAGTTCTCTCTTCAGTCACTCTCTTATCTCTGTGCATGACAGCGAGTTCTTTGGTCATGAAATGGAAGGTAATACTTTTCACTGTAAAAGTTTTAAAATGGTTGATCTATTTGCATATTTACCTTTTTTTTTACAATTTTATTTGTTTTGTTGTATTTAAAAACAAAATTGTGAAGTTTGTTTTTTAGGTTAAATTAAACTTTGTTTTTTGTAAATGTATAGCTCAACGCCATACCTAACCTTCTATTTCTTTTAGTTTTTATCACAGTGTGTTAACCTCCATCTAAATGGGAGAATCAATAAGAACAAATGACAATGAATGTTGTACCTCTGACTCTCAACAGGTCAGACACAGTCCTCCATGATGCCCTTCACACTGTCAGAGCTGGTGACACTGTCTCGCTGCCTGAGAGATGCGTGCCTGGGAATCATCAAACTCGCTTATCCCGAGACTAAAACAGAGCACCGCGAAGAATACATGGCTGCTTTCCGCAGTGTTGGTGTCAAAACCAACACAGAGGTTCAGCAGCGCATCCAGGCTGAGCAGAAACGCTGGGTGCAGCTCTTCAAGGTAAGACTGAAAGCAAAAATATAATAACTTAAAAATAACTTTAAAAAATATATTCTTGAAAACTCTGAAATTCTTTAAACAAATGGTGGAGTTTTTAATCTGCCTAAGCTAAATTTACAAAATGTTACCATTTGCTTGATTATTGATTTTTACATCACTTGTAATTTTGCTGTATTGTCCCAATTTCCTGCAACATAAAGCACCTTAGCACCAGGTTTAATTGCCGTGTCACCTCTAAGGGTTCTGGAGCATACAGGGCTAATACTTGTTAGTGGAAGCCAAGCATATGTTCATGAAGGTGGATCCCTACTGTACAGGTCACCTACTGGTTGCTTACTAAGTAAATGTGGCAGAAAACAGTATTAACTTAATTCCCCTTGTCTTTTGTAGTTCAGAACCTCATTTTCCTTCAAAGTCTGTCAAGGAAACTGTCATTAAGTATCCTTGTTCTTGGCTGTTAGTCTTTGACAGAAGGATTTAAAAGCAAACACCGTTGTTGCACAAAAGGTGGCAAATACACAAAGAGCACACAAGGAATTTTCATAAAAGATCTGCTCAAAGCCCTCTTGTCAGCTAAAACGACCCATTAAAGAAGTGGGGAGCAGGGAAAACGCATTTTCCAAATTGAATGGTGGGATTTACAGTCAGTTTAACGCTGCTGACCCCTAACACGCTAATGTTTGGTTCGTGTCATCAGCCGTCCCTCCCATCTTTTATCACCTCCATTGTCGAGCTATCTATTTAATTGAAAGAAGTTAATTGAATGAAAATGATCAACTAAGCTTGTATTAATATTGCTAATGGAACTTTCTTCTTGGCCATGTTTGGAGAACGATGTCACACAGGAGTTTGGGAAAGGCCCATTAAGGCTTGCACTTAACCCAATGGGCTAATTAAGGAATGCTTATTCATTCCTAGAGTCAGGGGGTATGCCTGCTCCAAACCCATCGCCACTCGCCTTTTACAGCATTTTGCACTTGCCCTTATTGCAGACTGGAGTTGCCTTCTGGTGATTTGCTGAGATTGATTGTCACTCTATGAAAATGATGTGCTTTAGGAAAGAACATTTCGACTGAAACAATCTAGGCTGGGTATTATATGGAAATGGGCTGGCTCTAACTGTTATTGCGGGCTTCAAAGATCCTTTTACTAACCGTCATGCAATGACACGCAAGAGGTTATACAGTGGAAGACTGGCAGCAGCAAGTCAAAGCCCATTATTATTAGGGATGGACAATATATCAACGCTAATTTTGTTATAAACTGATATGTGTTTATTAATTCATTTTCTTCACCTTGTGAGAAAAAAATGTTCGATGTTATATACTATCGACCAGTTTGTTTGTGCCTGTGACACCGTACACACAGCGTAGCTTCATTTCAGGCATGTGCACTTTGCCAATGCATAGTAAAGTCTTGTAAGTTCAGTGCTGCAGCAGTCACCTAGTCAACCATCTGGACATATTTCACAGAGTCAAAAAAAGACAGTTGAATGATAATATGCAACACATGCAATGGCAATGTTATGTGAGGAGTCATTCAATACCACCAATTCAATACCAATTTAATAACAAGCTAACGATAGTATGCAGCGATCCCTAACAAAAGAAGCAAGCACACAAATAAAATATTTGACAGTGTAGTGAATAGTATGTTTAAAGTGCATGCTATATAGTCAAATAACTTCACATAATCTGACTACATGTAGTTCTGTGCTCCAGTGCTGCTGCTTATTTGTGTTTTTATGTTGATGGGTGATGTCAGCAGATGGGGCCAGTAATGAAAAGACTTGAACATTAAATCTCGGGGCTGGTTGTTTTTTCTTTTATACTCCGTATAAATGACTCACTAATGGCTGATTTTTCAAATTGCTTTAAAAAAAAAAAAATCTGAAAAGAAGGCACCTCCTTGTATTGAACAGATGACATACGGGAAAGACATATATCACTTCTGCATTGTTTTGAATAAGATGTATGTGCTGTCTGATCTACTGCGCAGGTCATCACTAACCTGGTGAAGATGGTGAAAGCTCGTGACATTAGACGACCTTTTTGTCCAGCGGGCCATTGGCTTTCTGAGGAGGTCAACATTCGAGCCGATAGGGTAAATTCACTGCAGCTGTTTAGTTCAGGTCTTATACTTGTGATATTTTTTACTTACTTTTAGTCAATCAATCCTTGGGCTCCTGTATACTCATTTCAACAAAGGGTTTAGTTTAATATTTATGTTAAAGCTCACTACATTTGCTGGAGCCAGATTGTTGATAAGAACTAAAGTTGACCTTTTCTGACTTTTGCAGGTCACTCAACTATACGTGCCTTCTGCGAGACATGTGTGGCGGACACGTCGGATGGGTCGCATAGGTCCACTACAGTCAATGCTGGATGGTAAGCTTGAGAATTTTACACAAAAGTTAGAGTTGATAGAAAATAAATGACATAGACACGAGATATTTTATATATATATATATATATATATATATATATATATATATATATATATATTTTTTTTTTATATATTTATATATATATATATATTAAACAAGGTGTGAAAACAAGCTGATGAGAATGTGTGCATGATCTGCCTAATGCCACTCAAAGCCTGTATGGGATTAATTCAATTAGTGTGAAAGTACCTGATGAACCTTAGCACATCTGGTCAATGTGTTTGTCTAGCCTTTTCTCATTTCCTTAAATGGACAGACCCATGGCTGATGAATGAGCAATGTATTGACCACTGCAAGGCCATATTTCTTCTCAAAGATGGAAACCTGATGGGGAAAATGCAGATCAGACTGGCTAATTGAGCAGAATAATTGAGTTGAAGTGGGTGCAAAGTGAGGATAGTGAGAAGCAGTTTAGCCATTATGGTATTTTTGTGGACTAAAGAGTGAAATCCTGAGTTAAATACAAAACAAACTTCAACCTAATGGGTAAAGGTGTGTTAGATGGGCCGCTCAGTGTGAGGTTAATACCCAGCATGTAACCTAAAAACAGTAGACAATGGACAATCTTATGTTTGCCTTTTGTTTGTGTTTAATTTGAGTCACAATTTTATTCTTTTGAGCAGGCTTTCCATAGATGTGTTAAAACTTTATTGTCTCCTGCAGTTGGCTCCGAACCCCCACAACTGTCTGTGTCGGAAGAGAGACATCTGGCCATCCTCACTGAGCTTCCTTTTGTTGTTCCCTTTGAGGAGCGAGTCAAGGTACAGCCCTGTGTTAGATTAGTATAGCAAGGGAATAGAATATTTGATTGGAATAACATAGAATGAACAGATGAATGAAAAGAAAATGCAATTTGCTGATTGCGATGCTGGATTTCCATCTGATTCCCAGATCTTCCAGAGGTTAATCTTTGCCGACAAACGGGATGTACAGGGGGACGGCCCTTTCCCCGATGGCATCAATGTCACCATCAGACGAAACTACATCTATGAAGATGCTTATGATAAACTATCTCCAGAAAATGGTAAAAGTCAATTGATGTTTTTAGATTCCATTACATTTGTTTTAAGGCAAGTTAGTGTAAGAAAAAAATAGGTCACACTTTATTTGACACTACACTTGATAAATTGTCTCTACCTCATTAAGGACAATGTAACACACTGTAACAAACTGTAATAACAGGTAACTACAAAGTACATACAATCCCTAACCCTTCCTACAATTTGTAAGTACTCACTATGTAGTTACATGTTATTACCGTTTGTTACACCGTGTGTTACATTGTACATAATGAGGTAGAGACAATGTATGTATCAAGTGTAAAATAAAGTGTGACCAAAAATATACTGCCATTACTAGCCTTATAAGAATCAAGTTGATCTTGCTCTTAAAGCATAGTATTGAATACTGGTGAAGCATAATTGTGATCCCGATTATTATTATTGACACCATAAAAGATGAATCAAATATTTAAAGCCACCTCTTTTGTGTTTAAATTTAAAAGGGCACTTCAGAGGGGAGCAATCGGATTAAAAGAGTAGTGGGAGACATGGGCTTGAAGACATGATCTACATCGTTTAGATGTTAAGAAGTTATAGCTGCCTTGATTTATCACTGTATATGAATTATTCTGAAAGATAACCTCTTACAGAATTTGTTTTGAATATTCTGCAGGTCACCCAAATACTATCATATCACAGACATACTTTTGTAAAATCTAACATTTATGGTCAATGATATTTTCTCATCTTATTTCAATGTCCCAAAAGGGTTAAAAATGTACATTTCTGAATTCAGCTTTATCATTTATGAGGCTGCTGTTTTTTCAGACTTAACATCTCAATAGTTACATTTACAGGTGTAATCACTGAACTGAGTTGTATCCAACATAGAGCACAATGTATGTGTATTATACATTTACATTCATTTTTGTTCTTTTTTCTTATTTAATATAAGAGCCTGACCTAAAGAAGCGGATTAGAGTTCATCTGCTGAACGCCCATGGCCTGGATGAGGCCGGTATCGACGGCGGGGGAATCTTCCGAGAGTTTCTTAACGAACTTCTCAAGTCAGGCTTCAACCCCAACCAGGGTTTTTTTAGGACAACCAACGAGGGCCTGTTGTACCCCAGCCCCACAGCAGAAATGCTGGTTGGAGACTCCTTTACAAGACACTACTACTTCCTAGGCAGGATTCTTGGAAAGGTATATAAAAGGAAATGTTATTTGTGTGATTGATTACCATTAGTATGTTTTGAAGTCATCCTTAGTTAATCTATAACTTGTGGGTTTTAGTGTCCAGCCAGTGACGGTTTTGAACTCTGCACTTAAGAGCAAGCTTTAGCTTCAGTAGTTAATTAGCGTAGTGCGTAATCTGTTGATGCCATTGTTTTTCTGTCCCCTTCTTCCATTGATGACACTATTTATTAGAGCCTAATGTTTCTAAATCATCCTTAATGCATGTGGTAGGGATTGTTTATCAAGATGCTCTCTTTAGAGGGAGGGAGGGGATGGGGGAGGCTTTCACCTGAAACTGGGAGAAGAATTACCTCATGACAAGCGGTCGTCTCTCAATTAGGACTTCCATTAGCCGATGATTCTTGCCTCTTGTTTGTGTAGTGATTGCATTTGGCCAGCACTAAATCAGCAGTTCCACACAGACAGGACATAAATAAGGGTTCAAAGCATGTGCTAATAGCATTTTGATCTGTTTTACAGTCAGGAACATCCAGGTCTCTTCCTTCCTTTCTTAGCCCAGGACTGTCTGGTTTGCATATGGAAGCATCATAACTCCTCCTTCCCACTTCTTCTTCTCCGTATTCCTTGTTCGTGAGAAATGACCCATCAGCAGCCACAAGCTTTCCGCCCACACTCTTCAATAGTCTGCTCTCTGTAGCTAATGGTTCAGGCAATTAGGTCAGGGGAAATTAATTAGAATTTGACTTTCAATTAACCCTATCTTAAGTTCCTCTTTCTCAATAAAAATGGCCGTTTGAGTGGCCGTTTGAAAGGTGTATTGATATTTGTTTAGTGCCTGGATAAAAGGCGACCGGTTATATAGATTGGGATTGCATCACCGACACCGCCGACGCAGTGTGCACGGTGCACGCTGCGGCTCAAAGGACACGGGAGATTAATATTGTTAATTAATGTTCGAGGCGTGCCATTGTTGTGGAGGTGATGTATTACAGGCAGGAGTGGCTTGTCTAGAGTACTCACTGAAATGGGATTGAACATCAGAATAGAGGCCGGTCGTCATCCCTCTTCCTCACTTGTCCACCCCGGCTGACAAGAAGGAAGATTTAAGTCACAAATGGGAAGACATGAAAACGGGTTACTTGCGTTATTTTGTAAAAGTCCAAATATGTAGAAATGAATTGTAATGGGAGAGTTTTCTTATATTGTCCAAACTCCATTGTCCCATTATGTAGTGTAGTTCACTTCCGTGGGGCCTCATCTATCTCTCATTAGCACACCCTGCAACCTTTTCATCATTTACGACTCTTACTCCTAAGACACAAGGATATTTGAGCCTCTTTCCAACTCACACTTCTGCCCCGTTTGTTCTCACTAGTCTCCCGGCGTTCGACAGTTGCTTTTAAAGGTGTGTGAGGTTGGCACCCCTGATTGATAGAGATGTGTTTGAAAGGAATTATAATTTTATTGATTCTTAATGTTGTAAATTAAGTCATTTATTTGGCAGCTAACAGAATGCACCTGAAATGTTGTTGGCATTTATTCCACCTGATGGTGCTGCGATCTGCTTTAATTGCGTTGCCACTGCACTCACTTATATTAAAAGGCCCAGGCCATAATAATTATTTCTTCCTAGCCCAGGTCATTTTGGCACAATTTCTGGCAATAAACACCCATAAATAAAGTGAGTGCCATTGAAAAAATAAGCCTGAGTTTTTTTCCATATACTTATTGCTGCCTCTTCCCGGCACAAGTGTTATTGATAGGTTTCAAGGGGCCATGACGTGCATATGGTCTGAAACGAGCGCCGGCCACAAGAGAAATACTAAGTGGATTATTTTGCATAAAAAATAGACAATGTTTGAAGTTGTGCAATTAACCTGTGTTTAGAAAATAGCTTTGATTTATGCGTGCGTGTGTGTTTAAGATGCGTGCATTATGGAAATCAGCGAGATTTATAATCCATTTAGCTGATGTGGTCAGGGTTTTTAGCGCTATCATTTATAAGGACCTGTATATTTTAATGCCTCCAGCGAGCGCTTTTTTTGGACTATTCCAGTACATTAGCTTTGGATTTTATGAGTCACCTGCCCGCCTGTGCTTCTTAATAGCATTAAGGTCAAGGTGAGAATTGGCATTTATAAAGTTTGAGGCGGGGTAAACCTCGGCCTGTGTGTTTTAAATAGATGGGCCTTGTTGTTCTATGTTTGCCTCTTTAAGTCCGCCATACTCATATGATTGTGAGTAGAGAGAATATTATGCTGTGTGTAGTAAAATTATTTGTGTATATATACTTCTTGCTGGATGCAGTTCATCTAGTTTTGTTTTTATCTAATCAGTTGACGTCTTCTCCTCTGAATAGGCGCTGTATGAGAACATGCTGGTGGAGTTGCCCTTTGCCAGTTTCTTTCTGTCCAAACTGCTGGGAACAAGTGCCGACGTGGACATCCACCATCTGGCTTCACTGGACCCAGAGATGTACCGCAACCTGCTTTTTCTCAAGAGCTACGAGGGTGATGTGGAGGAGCTGGGCCTCAACTTCACAGTGGTCAATAATGATTTGGGAGAGGCTCAGGTAAGTGGGATTGTATGACAAGCTGTGTTTTAATAACATTTTCCCATCTACCATCTATTTACCTGCTTTTCCTTCCTTCCTTTTGGTTTTTCTTGCGTGAATAATTCATTGGCTTCAGGGTGCACCAATTTCAGCGCCAAAAGAGATAAAGCACGTCACTAGTGTCATTCTAAGCGCTGCTGCAGTTGAGCTCTGTTGACCATTCCACCTGCCTTTACCACAGGAATTATCTCAAAACACGCCTGACAGAAGCCGCTAGATGCTCTTAGGCACGTCCTCTCTGAAGCTTAAGGCTAGGAAGACAAGCAACCAGCACTCTGAGTCACCTGGTCTTAGACCTGCACTCAACCCGGAGCCCATGTTTGCTCAGGCCTTTAACACGTCTTATTAGCTCTTCTCAAACAACACCTGAAATGGCTACGTTACAATGTAGCCCTTCTGGTCACAAATAGGGCATCACAAACATGATAGGGTAAACAATTTGCGAAAGATTAGGCACACACCCGGGAGCAGTTTGCCCTGCATTTGCCCTCATGAGATAGCTAAAGCACGCAAGATAACAACAGTAATTCTCTTACATTAGTGCATAATTCAATCGACTGTGGGGGAAAAACTGAAAATGATTACATGTCATAGAGCCACATGCTCAGTCCACAACTTTCAGCAGATAGACAAAATAGGAAATACACCTTACACTATTACGCAGTCCAATTCTTTAGCACACTCACCATGCCTTATTGTTACGTTATCTATCTGTTGGGTCGAGACTGCGTCACAGTAGAGCTGAATCAACTCCTTTATACATTTTTACTGTACTCCTGTACTTTCCGAACAATGTATTGTCATTATAGGTCTTTATTTAGAGACACATGTAACATTTGTTTCTTTGTTTTATGATAATTTTTAACCATATGGTTAAGTACTAAAAGACGGTATGTTTTATTTTAAACTAATTTTTAATAAAACTCAAACAGAATCCAGTAAATGTGTTTGCTAAAAATGAGTACAATAAAAAAATGTATTAAATGAAAAATTGTGTTGATTTAGGCCCGTCTATATAATATGTTTCATATGTGGCCATTTTGTTCCAATATAGATGTTCTTTGTGTTATTTGCTTTTTTCCGCAATTTGTTATGTTATTTTGAAATATACTGTTTCTTTTAATGATAAAGAAATTTATTAGAGGTATTAAGAGGTAGAAAAATCACTAACTGCTCTATAGCTAATGAAATTGAACCTTGGGCCAAATTGCATTGGACCAGACGTTTACTCCTGCAGCAGAAGCACTCTCACACAGATTCCTACCTTGAATCAGTTTTGTTGGAATAAATTTTGAATTACTGTATTTTTCAGGTGGTTGAGCTGAAACTTGGCGGAAAGGACATTCCTGTGACCACAGCCAACCGGATTGCCTATATCCATCTTGTGGCTGACTACAGACTGAACAAGCAGATCCGGCCTCACTGCTTGGCTTTTAGGCAGGGCCTGGCCAATGTGGTCAACCTAGAGTGGCTGCGTATGTTTGACCAGCAGGAGATACAGGTTTCTATGTTGTTTCTATCTACAACTTACAGATTTTTTTTAAACAAAGATTAAACATTTATCTCTACTCCTTGTAGGTGCTTATATCTGGAGCTCATGTGCCAATTTGTCTTGATGACCTGAAAAAGTTCACTAATTACTCGGGTAAGAGCAAATAAAAATGTGAAGTATATAGAACTGTATTTTTAGAAATGACTTCTAATTGTCTTTCCTATCGCTCCTATCCAGGTGGTTACTCAGCCACCCACCCTGTCATCCAGATCTTCTGGGAAGTGGTGGAAGGCTTCACAGATGAAGAGAAGCGTAAGCTCCTAAGATTTGTCACCAGCTGCTCCAGACCACCTCTGCTGGGCTTTAAGGTACATGCTCACCTACACAAAAGTTATCTACTCTGGCCAGTTGTTTACATGTTTGTTCTCTCTTTTTTTGCAAAAAATGTGTTAAAAGCAGCAATTATTTGTTACCACTAACGATACAGTCATGGGATCATGTTCAAATTAGGTAGTGATAACTGTAGGTTAGGGTGTTTATCTCTATGACTGTATATTAGTTCATGACCTTATTATGTTGACTCACTCTGTCTGCAGCCCTGCATGTGTAGACTAAGAACCTTTTCCCTTTTATATATGATGTAACTAAAATGGTGATATCCTGTTAAATGAACAACCTAGACAATGTCTAATTTTTAAAGAGACCAAATTGGATACTACAGACAACAGAACTCTTCCAAAAATATTTTCCATTACTTCCTGTCTTGGTTTGAGGGGTTTCTACCCTCCTCATTTAATCAGTCTGACTTTGGCCAGAGTGTTGCCCCTCCCTCCCTGTCTTTTCTCTGTGCTGGAGAGGGCAGTAATTTGTGGGGGAGTGGCCCCTGACCCGGCCCTCAGTTTCAGCCAGCTAAGGCTTAATTAGCTGTCGGGAAACGGCCCAGGATTCATTAGAGGAGAAATAGCTCTGTCAGGAGAAGCCATTTAAAAAAGATGATGGAAACTCTCTTTTTTTCCAAAATGATAGCCGTGGTAATGACACTTTCTCAATAAGCAACGATAGTTTAATACGGTAATTGTCAGAAAAATGGGGTCATTACGGCTAAGCCCCAGAAGAGCCATTTAATCGGGGTAGTGTGCCTGTGAAACCGTATACGCTAACTTTAAATAGTAGGATGAAATGGAGGAGAGTTTTGTTGGCTTCGCTCGTGATGGAAACGTCCAGTGTCACAGTCTGCAGATGAGGTGGCCTTATCATCAGGAGGCTTGATTTAAAAAATGCCAGATAGACAACATGAAATGACCATTCGTTAAGGATCTCATTCAAGGGTCAAACTCTAGGCCAGTCACCCACTCAGTACCTTTCAAGCACTTAGCTGATTTCCTAAATTTATATTTATACTGTATTAGGTTAGCTCTTAATGTCTCTCTTTTAACATTTATCCCCTGATGGAATTTGACACTTATTGCTTAATTAGAATTGCTTTGAGCATTGCGGCCAACATTGACATAAATAGACTCGCCTTTCTCATTTTTTGTCTGAAACTAAACATTCTTATCTGTGTTGAGTTGTAATTTGTAAGACTCATATTAATGTCTTATACTCTATATGTCTACAGGAACTCTACCCAGCCTTCTGCATCCACAATGGTGGATCAGATGTAGAGCGTCTGCCCACCGCAAGCACCTGCATGAACCTGCTCAAGCTCCCAGAGTTCTGTGACCAGCATTTGATGAGGAACAAACTCCTGTACGCTATAGAGTCATCTGCCGGATTTGAACTGAGCTGAGGAGGACCAAAGCTTCTCTGTCCCTGCATCCATAAACTTAATACACCAGAAATAACCTGGAAAAAATAAGGCAGTGATGCACAGCCTTGCCTGAATGTGTGCTTGTGTGAATGTGTGTAAGCTCCCAGTAAATGAATGAATGAATGTCTGTGGCCTGAGGAAAGGGGTGTGAGGATGAAGCCGGGTAGAAAACCTTTTTATCCTGGTTAGTTTTAAACTCTTTTAACGTCAGAACACTTTGGATGAACAGCAATAGCGGGTTGCAGGAAATGTCAAAATCAAGTGGTAGCAGCTGCTCTCTATGTGATCTTATATGAACAAGAGTATTTTTCACCAAAGATTCAGTGGCGTCATAATAAAAAGGCAATATAATGACAGCGCAGCGGACATTAGGACTTTGAAGCCACTTCGTGGTGTGCCAAGGGCTGTGGCAGCAAAGGAGCTTCTGCGAATAGCTATCATGTATTCTCACATAGAGGTCACCAACATTGTGAGTTCTCCAATGATCACCACTATTAATACGTGTCATGACTGATACCCGTACCATAGGTGTGCACATGCCATCTGATGCTACATGTGTTCTGTTGGAGCAAGTGGCTTTGCAGTAATAGACTAAGGGAGAATATTATATGATTATGGATTTGTGAATATGTATATGTTTTCTCTTGTGTTATTGATTATTTGTACAGGATTGTTTTTCTTTTCGTTACGTGATGAACGAAGGCCTAGTGTTTTTAGACAAGCTTGCTAATGTGAACAATCTCTGGTCCTTGGTCAGCACCCTAAAGTCTGCTGTGAGGGCACCAACCCTGTCAACACGACCTGGCTGCCAGTCATAAGTGCACCAACACATGAAAACAAGTGAATAAACCCACTGTTCTTTTTCATTTCCCTTGCCCAAATCTCTTTTATTGTTGCTTGTAATTTACCCTAATGATCATGACATAAAACAGTGCTTTGTGGGAGATTTCTTTCTTAGTTTTATGGCCTCTGACATATAATTAAAGAAACATCCAGTTAAGAAACACTGAGCAGAACTATTCTGGCCTTGAGATGCATTATCGGGCTGAGCACAAATTAAGATGGTGAGCGATTGTCATAAATCTACCTGCCCTCTGATGCTGCACAGCCCAGGGGAAGATCCATCCCACTTTGGACCGAGTCCATCTCTCCATCCTCTTGTTCAAACGGCTGAGAGTGCTGCCCCCTCTTCTCCTTTTAAAGCCCAAACCCCACACACCCAATGGGCCAGAGAACTCAAAGTGGTAATTGGGTCTTAAAAACCAGAGTTGTCATTGAAATGAGGGATTCATCTCAATTACTAGGAGATTTATTTAAGACCATTACCTTGTGATGGATTATAACTGACAAAGTTAATGTAGGATGTTATGAATCATCTTCAGCGTAATATACTAATATACTAGCTTGCTTGCAGGCCTTTTAGAGGCCAATTGAAGCTTCTATCATTGTTTATCTAATGGCAGAGTGAGGAAACATAAACAAGAAGTTATTGGCTATTGAAGCCCATTGTCCAAAAGGTAATTTAGGAAATGCCAATTGCAGTAACCCATCAAAGAGTCTTTAACACAGATGAATGTGAAGCCTGTGAAGAAATGTTTTCAACAAGATAAGCAAACCTAAACACGCCCTGAATAAATGTGATTTAACAAGATGAAGTACATACTGGCAATAAATCTCACCGAAGAAAAAAGGCATTTATGGTCCTTCAGGATTAATACAAGAGCGCCATCTCCTGTTCAATAATTTAATCGTTTCAACAATAGTGTCAATACAGCAGTAATTCACCAGTAACTGCTTGGTAAATAAAAAAAGTAATGAAAAACCCATGGCAACGGCTTTCTGTTTGTCCTAATGACTGAATCTATTCTCTGAAAGAAAAAAAGAAAAAATCAGACAGGTTTAAATTTAATCTGTTTCTGTCAAAGTGTTATGTGACAGCCAGGGGCCGTCTAGACATTGTAGAGAAGGGACCAACACCTCCTTTTGGGTTTTGTAAGGACATTCTTTAATCTTTTTGTATAGCTCTGCAGAAAAAGCAAGTGCAGTTCTGGGATCACTGTGAAAAAGTCAATTAATAGTTTAAATGTGGAGGACAATATGTTCTATGAACTGCATTGACTGCAAAGCATAATGACCACTCTCAACCTGTTCGTGAGATCTATTTCTGTGATTCTTTCTACTCCCTGAGTATAATTAGGTGCTGACTGCCAGTAATAATCCTGTATAATAGCCATCTGTCATTTTCATTGGGTCTTCTTTCGTTGGCAAAAGCTTCTGCCATTGATAACTGCATGAACGACCTTCATATTACATTTTATATCAATGCCCATCGTAATTTCAGAATAACACAGGCCCAAAACCTGCAGTACATTTCAGATTTCTTAAGATGCACCTGTTATAATTGTTACTCAGATTAACCATGAAAATTTGATTGCCTCAAAGAAGGGATTGTTGATAGGCTATTTTCCTTATTATTCAAATAATATACTAATTCACTAATGTATATTACCTGATTATAATAACTTTATTCAAGACAAGCTTCCAAAATGGTAATCACTAGCCTATACAATATTTAACCTCAAGATACTACAAATCCCACAAAAGACATTTAACTGAGCTTGAGCTGTTAAAACAAACCAAGAGCTATAAGACAAAAGGCGTCATAGTAGGCTACTGTCTTTGTATATTTTTCATGGACTTATGTTTTGACCTGTATCTCCGTGGTTTTGACACTTAGGTGGTTGTCGGTGGTAGTAGTGGGCTATAATAGGCGACAGATGGCGCACAAAGCCGTGGTGAAGTGCATCTACCGGGAGTGTGATTGTCTTTATGTCTTAATCTTTTTGAGAAAATGTGCATTCAACATAACAGTACTCTCTGAATACGACAGAAATATTCGATCCTTTTTAATCTGTCTCAATAAAATAAGATAAAATGGTACACTGACTGTTATTGCTTTAAAATTATGCTGCATTCATGGTGGCCTTGAGAAATATACCAGGTAGGCTAACCTATGTCTGTTGTCCAACGTAGATATCAGACAGTATCATCAATATCTTAATAAAAAGTAGTTTTTGCCTAAATAGATTTAAATAGTTTAGCCGTGGTGCATACGTTCTAAAACGCCCAAACAAAACATTTAATTTGAGAAAGTTAAAATAATAATTATAAACTCCGGACGCTCTTGAATCCAGCAGCAACGTAGACGGTAGCCACACCACCAACACCAACCAGCCCCCAGCGCCTGCTCCTACATTTCCGTGCACACTCCACACACAGAAAACCAGGCCTTTAGACTGGGCATTTCGCAACTACAGGTAAGCAGGCAATTAATACCACAACAGAATATATAATTTGTAGCTGAACGGATTGAAGAAGTTTACCATGTCTTGTCACATCGCCACCAGCTAGCTACATGCGGGGATGCTCTAGTGTCGCACCCGTAAATGTCCTAGTTACGTCAAAATTGATCACACAGCGCGATTATTCTTTCTGCTGTTATCGCTAAATAAATCTCATACAGAGGTTATTTTGTACTTGAGACACATATGGATGTCATATTTAAGTCAGCTGGCTAGCCAAGTCTCATATGGCCACTTGTCAAATTGCCTTTTTTTCTTTATATAGACCTTACGAGCTCTAACGTATCTACCATTAGCTGGTGAAGTTTATTGATTATAGTATTAACGTTAAATAAGTTTTATACCTAGCGTTAGCTAATTGTAGAACGATTGCTAACGTTAAGTTATATAGTAAGAGTAACATTTTGTTTAGCTATCGATGTTACGCTTGGTTAGAAACCGCGACCTTGTAACGTGGTGTTCTTCGTCAACTATCAAAGTTATAACAAGTCTATTTTAGAGATGTCACAGAACCTATTGTGGATGTTAACGTTAACTTTGCCACTAATTTGCCAATAACGTTTGAAGTTTTTATATTAAGGTTTTCTAGAAGTTTCTCACTTGCGCTGTTTCTATAGTAACGCGAGTATTTGTGAGCGCTGATTGGCTCGTTGACAAGTCTGGGGCCAAAGTTTTCATCTGAGATAAGCGGAAGTGTTTTTAGCTTTTATTAATAACTTTATTTTTGTTTGTGTGCTACTTAAAACGCTCTAGGTCGTTAATACATTTTTTCTCTCGAAGTTTTCTTGCTCTTTAAGTAGGTTTATTTAATTGTTTGTGTGTTACTCATTTTAAAACATTTTACCCCAGAATAATTGATCTCTTATTTAACACATATACATAATACAAGCAGAGAGTTTTATATATATTTACTATGTTCTATTAAATATAGCCTTTTAGCTGAATGGAAATGTGAAGCGTTCTGTAGCCAAACATACTTGACTTCTTGTTTAAATTGTTGAACTGTGCTCTTAGGTGCAGCCTTTTGTTTTTTGGCTGACATCTGTGTCTTTGTGCTGTCAGCTTTGATTTGTGTAGGGTTTTGTTCCGGTTACACTGAGCTTGCTTTGTCTGCTGCTCTTGTCTTGTTAATGTCAAATCTGCAGCAGTGCTAGTATTCTTCAAAGCACTGTTATTGCAATCACAGTAACTATGCCCTTCACCATTAACTGTTAATAGTATTTACATGTTTTTGATTGCCTTACTTATTACTGTATACTTATTATTATTGTTGTTGTTGTTGTTGTTGTTATTATTTTTATTTTTTTTAGCTTCTGTTTCTTTTACAAAGGCATGGACAGAGCCTTTGCAAGAACAATATTGTGGCTTCATTTATTGACATGCTGCAACTTGTGGTGTGTCAGAATATTTTCAGCAATTTACAATTAAATTTTTTTTTTTTTTTTAATTTAACTTTTCTGATTTTGATTTAAGATGTACTATTCAAAAGATAGATGTTGTAATGATCAGGTGTGATTGTTTGCTACAGCATACAGTGTAAAGCTCCACTGGGTCAAAGTTACTTTCTGGTTTTGGAGACCCATGGTAATGGGAGCTCATATGAATTACAGACTCACTGCAGCTTTTCGCAAATCATCAAATATTTTCTCTTTTACTTATTCTGGAAATCTGTGTATTCTTCCCCATTGGCACCTAGGCATCCCTTTGTTCAAAGCCTGTGCCTCTGAGTGCTCTCTCAGTCAAGTGTCTCAGTGCATCTGCTGATGAATAAGGGGCTGTTTATGTTGACTAAATTTAATTTTTCTCAAGGAGCCTAAAAGCCAAACATTTGAAAAGTGTACCTGACAGCCTTGCTGAGTGAAAACATGTAATTTGGCAGTTACAGTACAGCAAGAGTTTGTTCTTTAGAAACTCAAGCTCAAATAAAATATAACCATATGGAACCAGTGTCAGTGCTGCTCCAGAAAACACCAGAAGTTTTGAAGCTGAGTTGTGTGTAAAGACTGTGGCTACTGTCTGTCATGACATACACAGGTTTTTATTTTTATTTATTTATTTATTTATTATACTTTAGAATAAAAATGTGTTCAAGGCTAAATTATAATAAATAAACCTCTTTGAGTCTAACCAAACATCCAGACGGCCTGCGCTGGTCTCTATGTAAACATGGCAGAAGGACCTCATCACTTAAGGTTAGCAAAATAAAGCTGTCTGACCTGTCCACAGCTTTAATTTACCCTCTGAGCATTGTGTAGAGATGCACTTACATTCTTTAAGTCAACAAAGATTAAGGACAAAACCATGTTCAGTTAGCAAGTTTAACCAAATGTTTCGATTTTGCAGCTTTTATAATCTCAACTTTAAATTCCTTTTAATTGTCCTGATTGACTATTTTTTGGGGTGTGTGTGTGTGGGGGGGGTGCCTTTCACGTGAGTATGATCTATTTGCAGATTAATATGTGAAAATGTTTGTGTGTGAACAAATATTATTAGTTCCAAAAGGCAAGCGTTAGCTGATGTTTTATGGGATTGACTGACCCACATGCAGGACTCTCTTAGAGGCACGGCTCAATCTGAACGCTGTAGAAATCCATCAAATCTGGGTTAGCTGCGTAATGCCACTGTAGGGCAAACCTACATACGCACACAAAGAAACAAGTACACACTGTGAACACTACTAGTGCTCATTAAACCGAGCTGCTTTGTGCACTGGTGATGCCTTAGTAGGTTAGCGATGGCTGGATGCAAACAAAGATGAAATATCCAAACTGATGAGTCAGGACACAGAGCGGCTTGGTTCTTATGAAAACATTAAAGCAAATGTAATCTTTCTGGGTCATATTTTTTCCCTCATGTTTGGAGAAGTCTAAACAAGTAACATTTTTAATATTTTTAACGAAGGTGGAACACAAGTGTTCAGTGTGACATTTTCCACCTGATACAGTCTTGATGGTCCCTGTATCATTTCTCAACCAAGAACTATTCCTTGGCACTGCGGCGGGCCAAACAGCCCCAACCCCCCACGCCCCACCCACCCAGTACACACACAAACACAATCTAACTGCAAAGGCCAGTGGTTATAAATAGTTCAAACAAACAGTACACAGTGGGCTGCAATTGGGAATCCAATACTATCTCAAGTTAACGGTTCATTTTTGATGATTGTACATTTAGATGGATTCTTTGTTAATTAGGATTATTAGAGACAAATAACTAAATATGTTGTTGCAACATTTTGGCAAGAGTGTATTTTTTTCCCTTTTAAGGACTAGTTTTACAGTCTTCAGATGAGATAAGCACATTTAATCAATAATAGATAAACAGAATACCTATGAAATGGTAACGCTTTAAGAGCTTGAGCACCACATACCATGTTTAAGTCTTGTTCCAATTGGAAAATCATGCTTTGCTGCTCTGTATAGACAGTGTTTTCCACATCTCATGCTGGATTATGTCTACAAATATAGATGATAAGCAACACTGAGGAGAAATATGATTACGGTCATATGACTGCATATGAACATAGCACGACGCAGACCATTTTCAGTTTTGAGGAGATTACATCAACAGGACTTTTGTGGATTTCAACACTATGCAACTTTTCTGTGATGGTTACTCTCCAGTTGAGTGCTCCAGGGCGCATTAAACATTCAATAAGAGTGACTTTTTCTCAGACATGTTCTGTCTTGTTTCCACGTTTAAGCTTCATTTCTGCAACATAAGCTTGTGTTATGAAAAATCTTTTAATAAAATCAGTCTAAAATCCAACAGTGGAACAAGAGTCTTTTTTTCTTGTGCCCGGAAGGTAAGTGCTGATCACCCAGTTATTATGTAGTTTCTCTGGGCTTGTATTAGTTTAGCTGTCCTCTTATCTATTTTAGTGCACTTAGTTACATTGTTGGGAATTGCCATCCTCTTTCCAAGTGCACCTCGCCTGTTGTGGTTTCGTACTACTCTCAGTTGAGATTGTTTGATTTTATCTTTGGCAGCAAACATGTCTTAACACTACTTTTTTCTCTCCCCCACCCCTCAAACTGCAGGACCCTTGTGGAAGACAGCGCTCACAAACGCAAGAGCAGCCATGGTTGAGTACTACCACATATTAGGCGTCCAGAAAAATGCAACGCAAGAGGACATCAAAAAAGCGTAAGGACTGTTTTAAATGAGAGGCATGTAAAAGGTTAATATATCCCCCGGAGCAAACTGACACAAATAGAGACAGAGAGACTGCAATGCATAAAGCTTCCACTTTTCTTCATGTAACCTTGTTGCTAGAGAGGAAGCGTGTGAATTCCACCTCCTCACAGGTTTCTCCCTCACACACCTCTGATTCAAATGGAATGTCTTTCTTATGTAAACAAGTGTCTTTTAATATTGGACAAGCACAAATGTAGCATTACATCGGCAACCACTGATAAAAGTCTTGTTGAACAGTAGGGAGAACTGTAAATGGGTTCATTAAACTGTAAACTGATATCAAACAAAGTTCAATTGTGATTTTCCATTGCTCAGTGAAAACAAGCTCAGTGAAGGCTCCGCAACAAAAGTTTTAAGGAGTGAAACAGCTATTACAGACTTGATGGACCTGATTCTCTTAAGCAACCTTTGCTTTATGCTAGTACTTCAAATGCTCTTTCTCTTTTAGTTCATAGCCAGGCCTCTGGAATTAATAAAATAATTTTGCCACATGATCTTAATGTTCACCCTGGAATATCTGCTGCTGAAATATGTCAAATATAGTTTGTATATAACTGTCTAAATTCGAGATTTTTTAAAACCACAAGCCTGTTGAGTGAACTGATCACAAAGACATATGTTACTGTACATTTTATTGTTTGACACCGTTTGTCTGAATGACCCTTGACCAACAGGCTTTACACAATTATTTCTGCTTGGGTGGAAAGTCTGTGTGTTTCTTACAGAAATATTATCAAACACATAGACAAACTGCATATTTTCTTTTTATAACGGAAACAAAGTAGCTGAAATTAAAGTGTCAGATGTTGTTGTGTTTCAGTTACAGGAAACTGGCTCTGAAGTGGCACCCCGACAAGAACCCTGACAACAAGGAAGAGGCAGAGAGGAAGTTCAAAGAACTGTCAGAGGCATACGAGGTCCTCTCAGATGGTAAGACCTTTGTTCTTCTGCCTGGACAACATGATAAGAAATACAAACCCAATTTAAAAAAGGTTGGGACACTGTACAAATTGTGAATAAAAACAGAATCCAATTATGTGGAAAATACAACATAGAATAATGTTTAAACTGAGAAAAAATCTCAGAAAATTTTCCATTTTAAGAGAAAAATAAGTTGATTTTAAAATTCATGGCATCAACACATCTCAAAAAAGTTGGGACACGGCCACTGTGTGACATCCACTCTTCTTTATACAACAGTCTGCAAACGTCTGGGGACTGAGGAGACAAGTTGCTCAAGTTTAGGAATGTTGTCTCATTCTTGTCTAATACAGGTTTCTTGTTGCTCATCTGTCTTAGGTCTTTTTTGTCGCATCTTCCACTTTATGATGTACCAGATGTTTTCTCTGGGTGAAAGATCTGGCCATTTCAAAACCAGATCCTTCTTCTAGTCAGCCATGATGTTGTGACTGATGCAGTATGTGGTCTAGCATTGACATGTTGGAAAATGCAAGGTCTTCCCTGTAAGGGATGACATCTGGATGGGAGCATATGTTGTTCTAGAACTTGGATATAGCTTTCAGCATTGATGGTGCCTTTACAGATGTATAAGCTGCCCATGCCACATGCACTCATGCAACCCCATCCCCATGAACTGAGCGCTGATAAAAACATGGGTTGTCCTTGTCCTCTTTAGTCCAGATGACATGGACAGTTTTCCAAAAAGAACCTCAAATTTTGATTGGTCTGACCACAGAACAGATTTCCACTTTGCCACAGTCCATTTTAAATGAGCCTTGACTCAAAGAAAACACCAGCGCTTCTGGATTATGTTTAGATATGGCTTCTTTTTTGACCTATAGAGTTTTAGTTGGCAACAGCGAATGGCCCGGTGAATTGTGTTCACAGACAATGTTTTCTGGAAGTATTCTTGAGCCCATGTTGTGATTTCCATTACAGCAGCATTCCTATGTGCTGCAGTGCCGTCTAAAGACCCGATCACCACAAATATCCAGTATGTTTTTCCGGCCTTGACCCTTATGCACAAAGATTGTTCCAGATTCTCTAACTCTTTGGTTGATATTATGCACTGTAGATGATAACTCTTTGCAATTTTTCTTTGAGAAACTCTTTTCTAATATTGCTCCACTATTGTTTGCCGCAGCATTGGGGGAAAGTTCATCTTGATTTCTGAGAGACACTGCCACTCTTAGAGCCTCTTTTTTTACCCAAGAAATTGATCTAATAAGTTGCAAGTTGGTCCTCCAGCAGTTCCTCATATGTACATTTATCTTTTCTGGCCTCTTATTGCTACCTATCCCAACTTTTTTGGAATGTGTAGCTCTCGTAAAATTCAAAATGAGCCAATATCTGGCATTATATTTCCAACCTTTTGGGAATCGGGTTTATATTTCATTACAAATTCATGAGCCCTCTGAGGACAGTACCACATATTTATTGTTAAATCATCATTAAATATTAATAATCTCCAATTAATACATAATTTATAGACTTATTTCATAGTTCAAATGAAGCACATGTAGTTTGTTGGATCAAAGCCACAACTGAATACATTATTAAGTTTCTGCTAGAAAGACAAATAAGTTTTAGGATTTCTAATAGAGGTTACATGGCTGGAGTGTGTTACATTTTTGTTTTTAGTTTTAGTTTAAGGTATGTCCCATACACCCATTCAGAAGCTGTTGGCATTGGTTATTGTTTTTAACAAAGATCTTTTTGTTATCTTGTGAGTTTAGGTCATAGGAAGCTATTAGTTTAGCCCAAGAATGTGTGTCTGCATCTTAGTTGTTGCTAAAAGCTCACAGCAAATGGCGAACATCTAAATTATAAAAGGTCAAATGTTGAAAGCACAAAATATGCTCATGATCGTAAAATCTTTCACAGACAATCTAATCTGTATCTTATCTAAATCTGCCACAGAAAACAAGAGGAATATTTATGACCGATACGGTAAAGAAGGCCTTTCAGGAGGAGGAGGAGGAGGAAGTGGTAAGGAAATGACTCAAAATAACTTTAGTCTGTGCCATTCCTGTTAGCCAACCTTGTAATCAAAGTTTTTTTTTTTTTTTTTTTATGTAACAGGAGGCCATTACGATCACTTTGGAGGCGGCGGCTTCACATTCCGTAACCCTGAAGACGTTTTTAGGGAATTCTTTGGGGGCAGAGATCCATTTGCAGATTTTTTTGGTAAGCCCATGTTTCTGCCATGTGAGATTAATTGTTGGCTTGCACTGGTGTTAATCTGCACAGCTATGTAGTGTACCATCACTAATATACTATACAGGGCTCACCCCAAGAGGTCTTCTGACACTAAATGTCACTTGTAGAAAAACACATGGCTTCTCTGCTGGATGTTGAGCTGACTGACCAACTCCAGTCAGATTCACAGACCTGACATTTCAACTTGACCTCAAATATCAATAGATGTTTTTTTTTCTATATACACTTATGCATATTGCACATTACCTCTATGCTTTTACTCTTGTTTATAAAGAGGTCTTTGTTGGGGATTATGCTGTTCTTCATGTATTGTTGTTTACATCGTCTTGAGTGTTACACAGAATAAACTGATCATCTCTGAGCGTATCCTACAGAATCCGGAGTTTAACGTCCGCCCTGGTTCGTCTGGGTTCAGCTAAAGGCTGATTGGAAGGCATGTGTGGTTCACCCCGTGGAGCTCTAAATATGGAGTTCAGATGCAGGCAGTGGATAGATTAGAACATCTACATCACTCAACTGGAATGCTTTCAAAAATAGCTTCCGTATTAAAACAAAAGCAGATGTAATAACGGCAAGTGTGAGTGACTGCATGTGTCAGAAAACATGGTCAGCTTAAATCTCTCATACGTACATGCATAGTTAGGAAAATATATGAGGACACATTGAAGCATAGCATTTGTATCAGCTTTTATTACTTTTATTTATTAACGGAACGCATCAGAGGCTGTTTACCCTTACCAGCATATCACACCATCTGAAGTTTGGTTTCTATTTTGACTGGGCCAACTATATTGTGAATTTGCAACAAGATATGAGACTTTATATTTCATTTGCTTCTTATACGTTCCCTCGGCGAGAAGCTTTTCCTGACCTTACTAAAGTTGGAAAAGGCCGGACATGTTTAAAACGTCCAGCCTGTCCAGTCCAGCAGCTTGTCTCAGTGAACAGCAGCTGGTCCTGTGGATCTGTCACCCACCTCAGAGCAGCAGGCAGACTGGTGGAGGGAGGGGGTTGTTGTTAAGTAAGACAGAATCGGGCTTTCTGCCAAGAACGGCAAACACATCTATTCTCAAAGAAACATGTGGAGAACAGGGTCCACATTAACACTTTAATTGATTTTTCTACACGTGTGTGTGTGTGTGTGTGTGTGTGTGTGTGTGTGTGTGTGTGTGTGTGTGTGTGTGTGTGTGTGTGTGTGTGTGTGTGTGTGTGTGTGTGTGTGTGTGTGTGTGTGTGTGTGTCCTTTTGTATAACCAATCTTTTTAATAAACTGTTATTTTTTTCCTCCCTTTCTTAATCTGTCGTACTAAGAAGCAGTCATGGAATTGCTTTATCTACAGCTTTCTGTCAGAGAGCACTGCTTTCTCGCGGCTGAGTTCAAGGTGGATGAAGGAGACATCTATTAGCAAACAGTGCCAGTGATCCAGCCCTCTGCTGCTGGAGTGACACAGTTTGGCCGTGCACAATTAGTACCATGTCCATAGGATGACAAAATGAGGGCTCTGCTTTGTATTGTGTTTGGAATAAATCATTTTGGGGTTTAATCAGGTTCTGTTACAAAGTCTGCAGTAGGAGGTCTTTATTTTTATCATGTGCTTTTTTTTTTGTTTGTTTCTACAGCTGAAGACGACAATTTCTTTGGAGGTTTTCATAATCAACACAGAGGCGCCAGTCGAAGCAGAATGGCAGGGCCCATCTTTGGTTTTGGGGGCTTCCCAGGGTTTGGGCATAGCTTCTCAGGGTTTGATTCAGGTGCAACAACAAATAACTTAATTATTTGCAGTATAAATGAGGATAAATTATAGATTTTAATAAAAAAACATCTATAATTATATTTTTGACAGGTTTTGGTTCATTCGGAAATATGGGCGGAGGCTTTACTTCTTTCTCCTCTTCATCATTTGGTGGAGGAGGAGGAGGAGGAGGAGGAATGGGAAACTTCAGATCTGTGTCCACTTCCACCAAGTTTATCAACGGCAGGAAAATTACAACCAAACGGTACTCAAATATTTACTTACCAAACATAAAAAAGAAAAAAAAAAGCTGACAATATAGTTTTATTTTTGTGTTTGTGACAGGATTGTTGAAAATGGCCAGGAGCGAGTTGAAGTGGAGGAGGATGGTCAGTTAAAATCTTTAACAGTTAATGGTAAGGAGCAGCTCCTAAGACTGGATAACAAGTAACTATCTCAACCCAACATTAAGTTCTGAAACCTGGAAAAACACGCCAAGTGACTGTTTGTCAGGAGTTGGATTTATTCTCTCTGTCCATCTCATCTTGAAGAAAATTTTCTCAATTTAGTAAAACGGGAGGAGACAGAGAGAACTGAATAGTATTTGTATATTTGTATTTATTCCATTCTTTTGGGGAACATTGTTTAGGGATACTTTTTTTTTAATAAGATTTGAATTGCAACCTTTTTCCGTATGCACAAAGCTGGGTGCGTGCTGTGTATGATATTATAATTCTTGTTGTACCCTGAGAACAAGAGGTTGTACATTTTACTCAAGCATGCCATTGTTTTGCTCTTTTCATTTGACCAATTTAAGTGAGGGATAAAAGCTTAACCACTCCACCACAATGTCTTTAACTTAAAATGCACATGGCTAACCTGTTTATCATGTTCATGCGTTGTGACTGATATAGGTTATTAATAAATTAATATGATAAATTGCATTTTTCTTACTTGAAAGTTTGGTGTATTTCAAAACCACACTGTGTTTTCTCTGCATGGTTTGTGATTCCAGGTGGCTGCTTTATAGTTTCACTGTAACTATTAACAGCTCATGTCATGAACTTCACACAACACTGTTTATCGGACAAACAGGGAATTTTTCCATTCTTTTTTTTTTTTGTAAGACAAAAAGTAATCTAAGAGTTTGGATTTGGTCAATAAACTTCAGATTCATGTTGTGGAAAATGCTACTGCAGTCGCCTGGTGTCTTTGTAGTTTTTGCTTGAATGGCTTTCCTTCACACTTTTACAGGTTGTGTGCTTGTGCCTGGTCACGTTTGAAACATTTGCTTTACATAATCGCAATAAAGGAAACCACTGCTTTGATTGAACTCTCACAATTCATCATACAGCTCACTTTGTGCTTTGTTAACCTACTAATGCCTGAGTTTCAGCGGAAGTCACTTTTATTGGTCTCTGTTTTTTATTTTTTCCTCAGCAAAGTATGTAAATTTTTTTTTTTTTTTTTTACAATCACTCAACTTTACTTAGGACCAGGTAAGTATAAAGCCGCTGAGAAGCTCTCTAACATAAGATCTAGATTTGAAACTTGGCCGCCATTTAAATTATCTACCTAATTTAACTTATTGGTTAAAGTAAAATCTGTGAAATGGTAAACTGTTCTTTAAATTCGCTCATGACCAAAATCCTGGCTGATTCAGGGGTCACTCCGTACAGAGAAGACGGTTAGTTCTTGTGGAATGTGCTCGGGGCTAGTTTATTTACACAATCCTCGCCGCATATTTTTGTGAGTCAAGTAAAGAGAAACAGGACAGGGTGAGGCTCATATCTACGGTTAAAGTTCAGTGCTGACAGCCTGTCCCTTATAGGCTACGGCTAACCTACGACTGTTCTTCGTATAGTATGCCTAAGTAAAAGGTTCATTTCATTCTATTTCATTTTCCAGCAGGTCTTTTCAAAGCGAGGACTGCGCATGCGGGGTGTTGTTGCTAGGTGACACAGCACCGCCAAAAACCAATCACTTTTTTGTTACCTATGATTCACCCTGTTCTTGCGCAAGATTATTGTCGTAGGTCTATAGTCTAGATCACTTATTGAAGATAATTAATTGACAATAAGGAACCGTCAAGTTACTGTAGCTGCTAAGTCATTTGTGATGGATAACATTGGTAAATTTTAATTATTGTAGCCAGGCTATGAATGTATTCATGGCTATTTATCACAAATTAGCGATAGCTCTATCGGAGTAATTTGTGCTAGCAGCAAATTACCAAAAAATGTATTTTATCCCTTATTATTAGCCACTGTCAATATCAGTGTTATGTACCTGTGTCAGTGTAGAATATTATAAAAATAATATTTTTTTTAACTATGTGCACCTTCATCCATAGCAATAACAGGATGTAAGGTGTACAGTGCAACATCGCCCTCTGCTGGAAACATACAGGTACTAGTGCAAGTGTTTTTAGAATTTTTTTTTTTTTTAATTAAACATATAATTCTAAGTGTAAAATAAAATTACTTAAAAATATATTTAAACCCAGTCTCACTAACTTAAAATATAAGAAAGCTAATTATGTTGTTGGTTTTGAGATAACCACTAGGTGTCACTGTCTGTTCACAAACGAACAAAACGCGGATGCCAGAATGGATTTGTTAAACATGATTTAGAAAAATGTACAGATACACCAAAACAGTATGATATTACTTTACACAAAGAGTTTTGCAGCATATTTCTAAATTGACAAAGATGGTATCTATAAGTCTCAATACTGGGTAGTTTAAAAAATAAAAGATGGCTTTCTCTTGACAGATTTAATCCCCTTCCAACTTGTTTGAGTTTGTTAAAAGTCCCTTCAAGCCAGGACCACTTCTTAAGTCTTAGATAAGGCTGTAGGTCCTCTTTGACAATGTGTGAACAACAACGCTGTCGGTATCTGTCTGCTCAGCACTGAAGCCACATCAGCACAACCACAGGCTTCCAAGAAAAGAGAATAGTTGATAATAATCCCATCTATACTTGTAGTTGTCGTGTAGAGTTAGCCTCCTCCTGAACAGTGATTTATTTCTAACTTTTCCCAAGCGTCTAATGCAGCTCCCACCTGCTGTATAGTGCAAGGCCGGTTGGTCTGTTAGAGATAAATTGTGTCTCTGTGTGTTCAGAGGTTCACCATAGTGTATGCGTCAGTCTAGACAGTGTACACAACAAAGCTTTTACACACACATACATACACGGAGTGTATGGCAATAGATGGCTGCCATTCTCAAGACAATAGCTGCAAATGAAAGCACCCAGGAACTCTGGACTCACTCAGCTTTTCAAATTTAGTCTTTGATCCAGAAAATACCATCGCTCCTTTTTGAGAATTCAAAGATCTCATCATCACCATTGCTCTTTGATATTGTTTTGTTGAAATTATTAAATGATAATGGATTAAGGGACTTGGTAGCTAAGGCAATCTTATCACGCAGGTAACTGGACCATAATAGACGCAAATATTGACCCTCTCTGGAGGATGCTGGGACACAAAGCACACAACCTTGGGAGTCACATGTTGGTTTTATCCAGCCATCTACTTCAGCACGCAGCAGGACTGATAGGATCGCCAGACACTGTGCGAATGGGAAATACAGGTTGGGATTAGTTGTGTTTCCAAAGCCGGATAGAGACTGAGCAGGGGTAGAAGCAGTCTTGAGGGCAAAGCTTCCAATTGTCCTGCTTTAGCCAATCCACACTGGGAGTTAGTCTCCCTTGGCGGGGTCACCTCTGTGGTTTTTTAAAAGGCACTGTGGCCGTCTGATTGAGTGTGGGATTTATAATAGGCTGATTTGCAAACTTGAAAAAAGGAGAAATTTAAGCCTGCAGCAAAAACAGCATAAATCAGATTTCTTGTTTGGAGTAAACAAGCGCAGTATACTGCCAATCTGACCTCACAAAACACTCCCAAACAGAAGGATGACCTGCTGTAATGAGATGGCTATTCAGTGAGAGATTGAATCTAGTGATGTATTTGTTTCTCTTAAGGCCTCTTTAAGTCAGAGCAAGCCTAGTTTTCCATCAACCCCACATTCATTTAAAATACACTTATGCCATATGCAAAGAAAGAAAACCCATCAAGGCTAGAGTTGCAAATGACTACAAAAGAGAGTTGTCGCTCTTACATTAATGATTCAGACCACTATGTGTCAGATCCAGACGGCTTATATTCCCCTACAAACGCGCCGCAATGTCTCAAACAAAGCCGCCGTGCCTCTAATGACTCGTGATTTGTTTAAGGCCGGCCTATTACACACCACGCCATGCAAGGCTTAGAATGCTGCTGGTCCAGGTTGGGCACAGTGAGCATCTGGCCTCCTTTTCTTCTCCTCTCCACTGCCTTAATTACACAACACAATGGCGATGAGATCTGCCTGTAATCTCACAGCATAATAAGTATCCCACCCCACCCCCACCCTCCCTGCCACTAATTCAATATAAATGTAAATTAGAGAAAAGAATAACCAAATCTCATTTTATTTACATGACTAATCACAATAAAGTCAGGCAGAGGAAATATGAATGGAATATATGGTTGAAGCAAGGCTTGTACATGGCCTTGAGTGCTCTTTGAACTTCCTGTTTCCTATTTGCACTAGCTGTAATAGATGTGTATATGTGTGTTTTTTTACGCTGCCTGAATGTATTGTGTCACACTGCCAAAGGGGTCACAAGGTAATATGTTTTCATTTCAGTTTTCTGCATCACACGTTTCCTGTCAGCAAGACGAAATTCACACTCAAAAAATAAATAAAAATGAAGATCTAACGGTGGTTGCAGCACCTCGGGGCCACATGGAGCAGACACTTAGGAGATAGGGTTTGGTTTGATTCATTTTCACCCACCCTTGCTCTGCTCACACCCACAGATATTGGAGCTGAAGACCCCCCGGAGGAAGAGTTTCGCCGGCGCAGGCAGAACACACTGCCCAGCATGGGTTTCCATCAGAGGTGCCTGCGAAACTCCGCCCAGAGCCCGTCAGAGGAAGAGGAGGAGCACAACCTAACACGAGGTCCGCCCATGCACCTGCAGAGATTCATCATCCAGACTGTGCACTGCTTTAAACTGAAAAAAATGTTGTTAGGGTATCCTCACACTGGCCTCAAATGTGGGACCTGATCTTAATTTGGTTAAACCAAATGTGTGCAAACAAAACTTCAATGCGATCAGATTTTTGCCACTTTCACATGTTTATCTTGGAACTAAATTAAGTTAGTTCTATTGACTTGGCATCACACTATGGCTACATTTCTATATTTCACAAATATAGGCCTACTTACATTGAGATACTATAAATGTGTAGCAGGAGGGCATCTTTAGTCAAATTAATTTACTAAAGATGTAAATGTATTCATATCTGTGAGAGAATTTGAGTCCTGCTGCAGATTTTTTAATGCTAACAATAAACTTAGCCCAAGCTCTGAGTCATTGCGGCTTTATTTAGTTGTAAAAACAAACTGTCTCCAACAGCACATGCCTTCGGCTGTTCACGCTGAAGTTTGCCCATCTCTAAATAGACACACAGGTAGTTTGTGTGAAAACTTGGATTATATAGAAGCTAACCATGATAAACTGTGCATGCACTTACCAGACAAAAGAGCAAAACAATGTTGGTTTGCATTGCTATTAACATAACGCTAAGCAGCAGTAAGAAGTAATCCCTGTAGTGTCATTCTTAAGTCATGCACGTTTACTATTCTTAATAAATAGCTTTAGCCACTGTATTTAATGTCCTTTATGCTACCTCCATGCTAAAGCTATCTAGCAGCTAGCCATGTGTTGAACATGTCAAAAAGGATGTAAGGATGTACTCACCACTACATTATCTTTTGAGTACCATACAGTAGAAGAGGGTGTCTACTATATGAGCTTTTTTTTTTTTTTGTAAAAATATTGCTTTAAATCCACAGATTTCGTGTTCTTAAGTTACTTACAAATCAGTCATGTTCATTGTTTTGCTTTTGTCATGAGCAATTAAACATTCCATAGAAATAATGTGAGCACAAATAATTAGATAAAAATCCAACCTAAGCCACATTCCCCTCCAGTGTAAACGCAGCCTAAATAACCGCAGCTAATTGTCTGCTTTGTCTGCCGGGCCACACAAAGCACTGTGTCCACGAGTGCGGCGCCTGATTGGCACACGCAAACGATGAAAACAGAAGTGTTCATTAGAAAAGCTCTGTTATACAGCGCATTAACGGCTAAAGGTCAAAGGTCACTGGCTGTTTCTCTTCACTGGGTCACAACGTCACACGGTGGAAAAAAGCTGAGCAATTATCTCCAGAGCAAGCTCCCTGAATGGTTTATAATGGCGGCTTCGTTAGTTAAGTAAAGAAGCTTTAATTTTTGCTGCGCGTGGTTCCTGCTGGGACGCAAACAAAAGCCTTAATTCTCTTTGTGAGATAATGACAGCGCTCTAATGTGGGGCCTTGGAGAATGGGGTTTTAACTAGTGCTGCTGAGTGTGATTGAGCGTTGGAATACTGCAGTTTCTGAGTTTCAAACCTGCATAAATATAAATAGTATTTCTTCATTCTTCGGAAACGTAGTGCAAACTGAGTTAACTGAGCCGGAATGGCACATGTATCCCCATTAGTGCAAAGTGTAGCATACATCACGTTTTATATCATTACATATTAATAACACTTTGCCTACTTCAGAAAGACCCACCCCAAGTTCTATTACTTCCTGGTTCTACTGCCCGAGCGGACAAACTGAGCACTTCTGAAGGGGAGAAACATTCATACTTTGATTTCAACATACAAACAACATTTAAGGTTTCAGACATCAATCTAAATATCATAAATGGATAAATGTAGGTAACCTATTTCACTTGGTTTTGCGTGCAACAAAACAGTATGTCCCTGCAGAGCTACCATAGAATTTCACAAAGAAAAGATGCCACCAAAAACTACACACACAACCTCTGAACTTAATAAAGCAGGACATGCAATAAAGGTTATTCAATTACAAGTGAGTGTAACAATTAATGATTCTTGTCTGTTTTTGCAGGACATAACGACACAAAGAGGAAGAAGCTGTGGTTAAAAGAGGCTGATCCCAAAAAGAAGCGAGCTCCTCGCCTCTTCCCCAGATTCAGTGGATTCGGCTCCTTTTTTTAAACCCTCACACAAATCAACCTGTCAGCCATTAATCGATTGTAACTTCAAGTGGCCTTAAATCCCCACAGCTGTATATACCCGTCTCTCAGATCTCACTTCATATACATGTTATTTTATTCTACATAGGCCTATATATTTATACGGTAAACGCTTCAGGTAAGACTGGTGACAGATGTGCAGTGGGCAAAACAAATAGTGGGCAATAGTAATTGGAGTTTCCTATTTATATAGCAGGATTTCCTGTACAATGTTTGAATGAGGCAGTAGATTTACAATAGGAGCATGGCTATAGCTGCTGTATGTGGAGTGTAAAAGCAAGTGAAGGTTAAACTATTAAGAGGATTTTTTTTTTAGTGTAGAGAAAAAGGGATGAGTGTAAAGTGAAAGTAAAGCGGAAGAAAATATTGTAAAGCAGAGGTTACAGCTCACTATGTGCTGGTAACATTCATAATCCTTTTGCCTCAATCAAGAATGAAACCCTCTCAAAGTCTCCCGTGGTTGTTTTATGTGGAAATGTGGACACGTATGAGAAATGTTATTTTTTTTTTATGGACTCTTATCAATAAAGGCACAAAAACCTTCTCGGGTGTGACATTGCAGTTCAAGACTTGGGTGTCATGGACCAGGAAACCTTGTGAAGACAACAGTCCCTACAATGCAAAGGGGAAACCTCAAGTGATTTCAGAGATGGCCTTTTTAAGATTAGAGTTAAGAGGTGAACGTTAACTTATAATTACAAGTAAGTACAAGTAAACTTCAAACATCAAAAGAATACATTATTGAAGAAAACATATAAATTAGAGGAACACCTAGACTCCTGGATCTTCAGTGTAATTCTTCCTATTCTTTAAAATGCTTTTAAAATATTTTTTGTGGGAAAGCCAGTTGCACAGATCAAACATATCCCACATACTCCTAAACAATAAAGTCATTTTAACTTTAACAGAGAGTGCCTTGGGTCTTCTGTTCGCACCTCTTTTTATAACTTTTTATCACTGCTTGGATGTCCTGGAAGCATCCCTAAAAAAAACAATGTAGTATATCCCACATGAGGTTGCATAACAGCGGACGGCTTTTTCCTTCAATTTTTCCTTGTTTAAAGGTGTTATTGTCTGAAAAAAAATGAGAGTGTTCAAATAAGGGGAATCCCGGTACTCCGGTTTCCCCCATCTACATCACAAAAATGCCGGGCGCCCTCTGCTGGTGGCTGCCTACAGTGATTTTCCCCACGGGGATAATAAAGTAGATAAGTTAATGAAGACACAAGACATTTCCACATAAAACTTCCAAAAGTTGTTTCCATATGAGCCAAGATTACCAAGGCAACATATACATTACATTTACACAATACACCTCATATTTAATAACCAGTGGCCTCACCTGTGCCACACGTCTTCCCGCTAACTGCTCCCTGCTGTAAGCACACACTAATTGAATAGACAACACCCTGGATTTTCCTGTCACGAGGCCAGAGCTCTGGAAGGAGCAGTATTGGGCGATTATTTTCAATGAGCCTGCAGTGTTTTGTATTATTCATGGGGCAGAACTCATGCACATGACCCAGCAACTCATTTGGCCCTTGTTCCCATGCAGCTGCTAGTCTCTAAGGGTTTAATTAAACTGTGTCGAGGCAGTGGCCCATCTCCGTGCGTCGTCTTACTCTCACAGCTCTCCTTCTCCGTTTTTACTTTTGACCGTTCAAAAAAAAAAAAAAAAGGGAAAAAAGGGTGGGGGGATTGTCCCGTTGACTCCCAGTCTTTGGATGTGTGGGTCTCAGAGAGCAAAGGGCAGACTGACAGCTCTGTGTCAATCTCTATCTCCAAGAACATCTCCCACTGACTAGAGCACAATGACACTCCAGAAAAATCACACAAAACAAAATAATTTCTGTACAAGACGCAAAATACTCCAAATGCAAAGCAGCAAATCAAACGGAAGGAGGAAAATTACATGTGTAGAGAGCTGATTAAACCCCAAACTTTGTTCTCGCCGGAGTCACAAATTGCATCTTGCATGTTTTATTCATGTAGCAGAGAAGTGGCTATTGTTTGAACTGTTCAATCCAGATGGCCCCTTTATTGTTATTATAATAATATAAAAAGGTTGTGACTGCTGAAAACGCATTGTCTTGTTAAAAAAAAAAGAAATAAATGAAATTGTATTTAAACAGCTCTTGATGGGAACAAAACAAGCTCCATCAAAACGTAATCTGCTCTTTGGACACTCTTTGAAAAGTGGTGACAACAAAAGCACTCAAAGATTTCAAAACTTACTTGTATGTAATAATTGAAGTTGAAGGAGATTGATCATTTTCTATCAGTTTAGTTGCAAAATAAACCCATGCAGTGGAAATGAGGTAAGAACAGAACACAGCGACAAAACAGCACCTGGGTGTACTTTAGAGGAACAGCTGTCAGGCAGGGATTTAGGAGTTAAATTGGAGAGAGATTTCGTCCTTTTTTTTTTTTTTTTCTGCAAAGCACTCAGCAGATTAGGACACAGGAAACAGTGAGGGTTCTTTTCGAGCGCTACCAATAAAAAATAAATAAAAAATTCTAATATGACTTCTTTGACTGTCAAAGTCAAAAGGCACAAGATATACACATATATACAGTATTATCCCTTTATTATCACATAAGGAAATTCATTTTTGGCAGCCACTTTCAGCCTACTCCAGTCATGTTATTAACTGGAGAGTCATGTTTTTATGTTGGTGGGAAAACCCAGAGTACCTAGAGAAAACTCAGCATGCAAAGTCCACACCTGAAAGCCCCGCCCAGCACGGGAGTCAAACTCTTGCTGTGAGATGACAGTGCTTAACTACTATTCCACTCGTTCTCATCTTTCCCTTTAAACATAAAGTGGAGCTGTGTTACATCTCTGTTTGGTGGGAAGTTTTATGTGTTTCCAAGTTGGACCATAGGAACAAAAGTAGAAAGGCAGCATCCAATCTGAAATCTCTGGCTGTTGTGTGGTGACTCAGTGGGCTGTTTTGTCCCAGACTGGACTCAGGGTCAGTGTGGGCTGAATGCACTCTATTCACTGTAGGCGAGTTCAATGCTATTACTAATGTGTCACTTTGCAGAGAAGAATGTCTTTCTAACTCACCTCAGGTGCATCTTTTTATTCTTGTCTTTCCCTTGAACTGTCTGACGTGCACTTCTCACTCGTACTTTGTTCATTCTTGTTTGACGCACTTGAGGAGAAGCAGTAACTTCTACAGGAATTGGGTATATATAGTATTATTCTGATATTTCCCACATTTACTATGCATGGAAAGTTGAATACAACACTTAACACATCACTGACTGACCAGAAGGAAGAGCATCAAACTCCCTGGAAATGTACATACCTGATAACTGTCACTGTGAACTGCCGAGACTCCACAGACGACTCCAAAGAGGTGAAAGATACATCAATGTGTGATCCATTACTGTCTGCCTTTTATCGCAGCGCTTGGTCCGGGGCTGTCCGTGCCGGTGCACATTCCTTTCAAGTGCAGATCAGGCCTGTGTGACACCAGATGACAGCCAGAGCGCTCGGTGACAAATGATGATGATTACAGCCTGAGCAGATGAACATAAATCCCACACTTTGGACTGATTTACATGTGAGAGGTGTACAATGTGAATCGGTGCTATCATTATCGAGTGTGTAGGCTATCGATGAACACAAAGAGGTGAGTCCTTTTTCATCATTAGTATTATTTCAGTGCAGTACTATATTATTGTACACAACAAGCGGCTTAAACCAACAAGCTTACAAAATAGCTGAGGATATGCTAGGAATAAATGGTTTGTATTTTGAAGTAATGCCCTGAATTTTGACTTTGGGTTATAATGGAAATATTGCACACACACTGTAGCACACACCCATCTGACTGAATGGGGAAATGCATCATCACGTTTCCCGCCAGTGTTCATTGGCTCCATTCTGATCAGGCATCAAAGTTTTCTGATAGGTTGCCAGGGCGACAGAGAGTTGTTGCTGTTGCTAGGATCCTGTTGCCAGGAATGGTTGCTATCTCGGGCAGCTCAGCGGGAAACATGTAATGAATCATGGATGGTTGATTTTTCTCTAAGCGCCCTAATCTGTGATGCAGATGAGCCCTAAAAAAAGTCTCCTTCACCCCCTTCCTCTTCAGACCCCCACCCCACTGAACATCCACCCTCCAGACCAGCTCATTAGAAAAAAATAAAAAAAGGCAGGCAGGTCTGGTTTTGGAGGGCTGTGGTTGTCATACAGGCAGCTGCAATTTACTGATGGCAATTCTTATGCATAAAACACCAATGTCAAAGGTCTTTATCACTTATCTGTTGACTGAAGACTTAGGCATACCGCAAATGACCCCTGGGGACCCCAGAGTTAATTCTTCCTCACGTGATCTTGAAAGCTCACTGGTAAAATTTGAAATTGTGAGAACTGTGAAAACACCTTTTTAATTGGAGCCAGAAAGGAATAAAAACCAAGCTAATAGCTCTCTTTGGACAATGTGTTTACTGCCAACTTTACAATGCCATGATTTAATTTGATGGTGCTCACAAAACCGTTCGACTAGAGAGACTTTTCACACAACTGTTATTGTGCTACATGCTACAGTATGTTTAGTTTTAGAAAACTGGCTTGGAGGGGGAAAAAAGCCTCATTAGGATTCACAAAAGGTCATCCATCGTGCGGCAAATGTGCTGCTGTGACTTAACAATCGCTGTGGGCATTTTTAATATCATGCTATTATACTGCACGAGGGGAAACACAGGCCTGCGTTTAGCCGAAAAACACAAGGAGGGCATTTTCAACCCTCAGCTGAACCGTAGTGTGTATGACTTATTTATTCCTGTCCTGTAAAAGAAAAGGCTGCAGCTGTTGCCTGTAAAGTGGCAAACAGTTAAAGCACTCATATGAAACACTTGTGGTATAGACGCTGAACATTATCCACAGAGGGTAAAGGCAGCGTAAAAAGTGGTAATTACCGACAACAGATGACACACAATATGGGCCTGCTGCTACAGTGGGTCTGCTGTGTACGTAAAAATATCTTGGTTGATTGTTCACCACTGAGTATCTCTACTTTTGAAAAGCTTTGAACCTCAGAATATTGGTTATTGACTAATGACGGTCGCCTCAAAGCAAGAAGTTCCAGAGTTCGACTCCCCTCTGTGGGTTGTTTGCATGTTCAATCCCATGCTTGGCTGGGTTTTCTCTCCCATCAACATAAAAACAGGCTATAGTCTTTGCTTGGTGACATGACTGAATTGACAATTGACAGTGTAGTAGCCTATCCCAGCTGTGGCAGGGTAAACCCTGGACAATGGCCACTTAATCACAGGGCGAACACTTGACGTCAAATTCATTCACTGGAGTGATTTAGATCCACCATTTAAACAATACATGCATGTCTTTGAACGATTGGAAGAACAAGTTTTAGACCCCCCCATTTTATTTAAAATGAAAGTCCCAGACAATTATTTAGACTGAAAGTCATTTTCATTTCATATCAAGCCTCTCTGGAAAGGTGTAACTCTTGCAATGGTTCAGGAAAGTCATTTTATGTAAGCTCCAAAGGCAAATGTTTCAGAGTTATTCGAATCATTATTGATGGAATGTTTTTCTTGTCATCTCTATGTTTATCACTATGCCTACATTTTATACCTGGACTAGCAACCACGTAATCAAATGAAGCAACACTGAAAATAAGTTGTTACCTTATCGGTTCTTAGAGAAAGCATGTATAAGCGTCTGCATTCTTGCTTCTGAATCTTTTCTGACAGAGCTAGGATCCTGTTTCTGACACCAAAACTGATCTCAGAAAGCCCTGAGAGCAATTATTATCTTTTTCCCTCCCTTATCTCTTATCATATTGCTTTTTTACTTATTACCAGCACAGGACCATGTACATTTAATTTGTCAAGCCTTAGACTATGTTTACAGAGGTGTGCATTTTTGTTCTTTTTGACAGACATTTGTAATTCCTCTGGGGCTTTTTTTCTTTCTATACCCCTGATTTAAACCCGAAAAATTATCACACTTCTTAACATGGCCCATCCCTGGTTTAATTAACCTCTTCCCTTCATGCAAAAGTGCATCTCTTGACAGTTGTGCTCTGCAGCTTTGCCCCGTCTCTCCTCCTGCGCCTGTCTAAACGGATCCTTTAGAATCTAGTTGTATACCCGACGCTAATATTTTCTGACACATTTGTTCGCCGCCTCTTTATCATTAATAATTATGCAAAAGAGGCGCGTCCTCAGCCGAGCAAAAGAAAGCAATCTAAGTATGCAAATTTTGAACGTCCCGGCGGAGTGCGGCCGATTAGATGTGTGTTGATAAACTCACTTATGATGAGTGACAGAGAGCAGGATTGAAGTCGCTCTGGTCAGCACCACCGCAGACAGAGATGAGAACACTGTCGCAAAATGCCAGGGTATCCCCAGATGCATGATGGGACAGAGATGAGACGCTGTAAAATGTCATTGTGGCGGCAGTGTGCACATTAATAACCAGAGAGAAGGCACCACAGGGTAATGAGAGGAGATTTGTTTTCTGATTGAAGGCTTAGGATCTTCTTTGCTCACTCAGATGCAGGCTCTTCCTCCTTCAGAACCTGTTGCTCTGTCAATCACTGAACTGTTTTTGTTTTTAGATCTTTTTTTTTGCCTTTATTTGATTTTAGACAGTAGGTCGACAGGAAACAGGGTGAAAAAGGGGAACAGCATGAGCTAGGGGCACCCCCCGTCAATCACTGAACTTATCCTGAACCCATTTTAATGAAGGAAGCCAAGGTTAATGTCACAGTGACCTCACTTGACCCCTTTGAAAAAGCTTGAGCAAAACATTATACAAAGAAAGAACACCATACTAACAGGTGCTAACATTGCGCTGCAGCTGAATTTCTTGTGATTATGAGTTTTTAAACTCGCTAAAATACATCTTGTACTGCTCTAAAGTATTCGGGCTTATCGACTTGTTGTGTTCAATGATGTGGCAGGTCTGACAGGTCTGGGCGTGTTTTAGGTCTGAAGACGTAGCAACCGTCTTACCGTTATGAACGTAAACTACATGCCGCTGCTCTGATTGGATAAACTGTGGTTGATGGTACTGTGGAGCAGACTTGTTCTGTGGAGCAGTTATATCTGGCAGAGTCAGGTTAGTGAGGCACTGGTTTGATAAAAATTTTTAAAAATAGATATTTGCTCCCTGTAAAATATCAGTCTATACAAGAGCATTCAGAAAATATCATTTCCCTCAACAACTGCTCCAAATGAGCACTGCAAATCCCCAGGGAAGGGTTTTATGAGATAACAACATTGTGATTTATCAGGTTTTTAATGTGTATGGACAGGTTCTATGGTTGTTTAATCTTATATTACAGTAGAAAGTGATGAAAGCTCTAAGCTCACAAACAATATGAGTTCAAAAACCTGTTAATGTTGTTACCACTATGTGTAATGTATAAATATGTATATACACAGAAGAACAATGAGCGTGTACAGAAAAAGTTCTGGCAACAGCACAGACCTGAAAAAATACCTAAATTTCCTTTTAGTTTAAAACAATATTTACTTTGGATCGGTTTTGCGTGGATAAGTGGCCCACATTTAAGGTTGACACAAAATACACTAGACTTCCACTCTTAGTCCCTCTCCAGTTCAGAGGTTTTATGAGGTGTCTAAGCGAGACAGTAAACTCTCCATTTCCAACACTGATCAGAAGGAAATCCCTCATAGAAGAGATCAACCAAAAACATAAAACACCACAAACATCAGACATTTCAAGGCTAGTCGGTTTCAAGACTCTTTGTATCACAGATCTTATACGGTGGTACAGTAAACTTGTTTTGATTAGAGCCAGGTTTCTTGGAAATGGCCCTCTCTTCCACATAAGCAGCAACTTCATTTACATTTAGTTATTTAGCAGATGCTTTTATCCAAAGCGACTTACAAGTGAGGAAAACAATGGAAGCAATTTCAACAACACAAGGTAACAAAAAGCATAAGTGCACCAAAAACTAGTCAGTTAAAACCTAGCACAGTAATCAAAGCTAAGGATAAGAATTTTTATTTATTTTTCTTAAGAAAAAGGAATCAATAGAAAGGAAGTAGAATTCAGTGTTTGTCAGTCAGGTGTTGACAGAAGAGATGTGTTTTCAAGCGTTTTTTAAAGATGGCTACTGAATCTGCTGATCTTGTAGCAGCAGTAGATAATTCCATCAATGTGGAACAGATCCAGAGAAAGTACGTGAGAGTGATTTTTTTCCTTTTTGGGATGGTACCACCAGTTCATTAGCAGAGCGCAGGGATCTGGTAGGATGTCTGTATCAGTGAGTGAAGATATGAGGGGGCGGAGCCAGTGGTGGTCTTGTAGGCCAAGAGCATAGCTTTGAACTTGATGCGGGCATCAACTGGGAGCCAGTGTAACCTAATGAACAGAGGAGTTACATGCGCTCTCTTTGGTTCTTTGACTAGAACCAAAGCAACTATTTAAACTGTCTCTGTTACCTAACGACAAACAGTGCCAAATGTTCTTAAAACACTCTAAATCTAAATGTGGTAATTGGTCAGTTAGACTATAGAGTTGAGGGTGTGAGGTTTGAGACAAACTGTATGAAGTCTACATTCAGATTTCCTGAGGTTGCTGCAGAGCCATGGGTGTACTATTTTCAGGCAACTCAGACAATCAATTTTCTCAGGATCTGCATTTTGACAGAAGTAGCAGCGGAGGCACTAGCCGGGAGTGCCAGGTTTAAGAGCTTGTTTGTTTCTGAAGAAGATCAAAGGTACAAAGGCCTTGGACAGACATGAGACACACAGCAGCTCGGCAATCTGCTCCCCATTCACCCCCAACAACGCCAGCAAAGAAAAAAAACAAGGCTCCTCTCTTTTGGGGAATCCTGGAAGGCATCCCAGACTCTTTTCCCGACTGGCCAACACTCTGGGACATCCCAGAGCCTTCTGGGGGAACGACATGTTTGCCAGCATGTTGTGTTAAATCACTCAAAAGTGAATGATCAGCAGGTTAGTATTTCTGACAAGACCAACCAATGCTCACAAAATAACAGCGTAAAAGTCATGTTCTTTGTGGGTTTGTTCTTAACACTTCAAAGGGAAAGTTTCTCTAGGGCGACCATATTTCCAGATCTCCAGATTGGGACACTGAAACCCTTTTCAAACATGCTTCCTGGATGTAATCAAGGTTATTTCAGACTCTTCCCTGACATTTTTTGTGTTGCCATAAACATGCCATGAATATTCTGGGTGTCTTTTCCAAACTAACATGATGCTAGCGGACAAATGAGCCGACTGAAGGTGGTTTCCATTGACAATTGCGCTAATATTGAAACTCGATTTATTCAAACAAATGCAACTTAATTTTACGGTTGAAAGTAAAGTAAAAACATTTGTGGACAGTACTCGACTTTTAGAACATAATCTAAGCACAAGACGTACATGAGTTAAAATGAATTAAGTGACAAAAGTTTGCTGCTAAATTTATTTTATTAAAATGGGGACAATAGTCTGTTCAAAAATTTGAAAGTGGTCGCCTAAGTTATTCTAAGAATGAAATGTCTGATTTGTGGACTGTATTGCTGATGTCTCTCTTTACTTACACATAGAGCCATTGAACAAATAAAAAATAAAATGCATATAACAGAGTTGATTGTAGCCTATTGTATGTTAAACCACTGCAGCTCAATGCTAGTTAGCTTTAGCATTAGCAGTTAGCGAACGGCATATGTTGCTAACGTTCCGTAGAACATAAAGTAAACAGAAGTTAGTTGATAAAAGATTAGCTACACAACAATGTAGATGATGTAAGCTATGCCACACAAGAAACTATAGACTCGTTTTAATTTTGTTGGTTTTACACAATTTTTTATAAGTTGTAGAATTGAGGCTAAGCTAAGTCTTAATTTATATAACCTACCCCCCTCCCAAGCTACCTCAGTCCTAGCCAGGTTGGAAATCATGTCATCAAAGAAGGGAGACTCACCAAAAGAAGACTAGTGACTGGACTTTGTCGTGCACGCTCTTATTCAACGGTCTGAATTAACAAGTGTGTCAAAGGAAGCCAGTGCCAAGTGTGATTACAATAAACCACAGAGAGATCATCAAAGAGTGGGCAGGATCTGCAAGACTCTGCACGGTCTGTGGCGGTAAAGGCCCACTCGACGGTCTTGGCCGGGTGTAGGCCCCTCTGAGGAACCTGCCCAGTGCACGGTTTTAATCTGCTTGTTTCAGGGCTGAATAATTCATTGGCAGGGATTGCTTTACTTCAGAGCTCTCTTGTTAGATGTTTCCTTCTCATTTCATGCCCGTGACTTTTCTTTTTGTGTCGCTCTTGATTTCGCAGCTTATTTCTCTGCTAGTGAACATTTTTGCAGGTGTGGGAGTGTTTTAGTAGAATCATGAGTACACAGACACTTGCCTACGTTGTAGCCATTTATATCCCTATGATGTGCCCAACAACAGTAAGATACGCTGATTTTGACGAAACTCACTCCAAAGACTTATCCGGGCTTAAGCAGTAATTTGAAAATGCCTAAATTAAAAATCACTTTGAGTTAAAGCAGGCATCCAAAAAGGCCAGACATAGTATGTAATTTTGTGACTTTTTCAGAGTGCATTAATCCTCCTAAATGGGAGTTGACAGGATATCATATGGTATTGTAGCCCACCAGATACCTCAGGAAGCAATTACCATGAATATATTTTTCTAATAAACTTGTACCCATCAGATGATAAGCAATTAAACATGCGTAATTATGGTTTCCATACAGTAATTTCTAAGCTGATTAGGTTTGTGTGCTTTACAACCTGAATGGAAGAATATTAATAGGACTTTGGTTTGGTGGTGCTGGTTAGCGGTGGCAGCTCATCAGCGAATCATATGCAAATGAGGCCTCAGGAAGTGCATGAAGCCTCATTCCCGGCTATTAAAAGTGTCAGGGGAGGAGGGACGTGTCAGAGGGCCGCACACACACACGCACACACGCACACACACGCACACACACGCACACACACGCACACACACGCACACTGCTAGGATATTATAGATTCTCTATTCATACCACATGTATTCAAGTTTGTTCTCTTTCTGTGCTAATAGAATCCATCTTATATTTCGTCTTTAGACAATTCCCACTTATCGACTTTGTTTTAAAACCATAATGATTTCTAACAGTAACCATCATTTCATCGGCTGTATCTGTATGATTGCTGATTTCTAATGAGGCCTACTTTATCCGTTTGTCAGATGTGCGTGAGTAATGGATATGCTAATTATTAATCAATCATGTAGCGTTATAGCACGAAATATGGATGCAATCACTTTATAGAAGAAACAGAAACATCTTATGTTCTAATAAATAAAGCCAAATAATGAAGCTCTTACTCACAGACATTACTTGTATCAAAGTAGCACAAAAATGTTACCTCTTTCAACAATAAGCTCATTTTTAGAGACCTGTCTTTCAGCAAAGTCATGTTTTGCCTTGGAAACTAATTATCCTTGCATTTACCCAGCTTCTGGGCAAGTATCATAAAGTCATGTATAATAAAGTAGTCAAAGCCTTTGGAGCACCTGTCATTGCACAATCCAGACACACCATTATCTTTAACATATCACAAAGTCCGCCGACGCTTCGTTTGAGAAAAATGTAGATTTGGTGTCTGTATATGCATTTCATTTGCAGCAAAACATTTCTTTATATGCTTTAAGCAGTACTTAGTATGTTGAGCTATTTAAAGCGTTACCTTATGTAATACTTCAAAATCCTTAAAGTTTGTAATTTTTGCCTTTCACAGAACAATTAAACAGTTAAAGGCGTTGCCATTACTGTAGGTATAGGTATAGAACCTCTTATTGAACATCAAAACCACAATACAAAGATAGTAAAAGACAATTCCACTAATATCTTAATCTCTGATTCTTCTTTTCATTAAGTCACCTTCCAGGGGGTCCTCAGTGGATGGACACACGACTGGTTTCATTTCAAATGGGAGCCAGCTCCTGTGCTGACAGAGCTGCCAAAGCAAACATCTCATCTAGACCAATCTCAGTGTGTTATCCAGATAGAAACCCAGAGGGAGCCTTCTTTGTGACTTTACTCTGGCTTCAGTTCAATCAAATGCCACTCGGCTCTCCACTCCTGTTTATCTGTGCATGAGTGTGTTACACAAAATAAGACTGAAAGCCACACGAGAGGTTGGTATAATCGTTCCTGATTTATTTATTATCAATTTTAATATTACTTTGTTCACATAAAATATATTGAGTCTCTCAGTATACATTTCAGATAGTACTATATAGACTCATTCCTTTTCCACTGATAGAGGGAATGATCTGTCACAAAATATCACACTATACCAGAGATGGGATGACAAATAGATTCTATACAAGTCTGTCTCTTTAAGCACATTCTTTTATTACTATTGCATGATGATATGGATCTAAAGATATTTAGCTGTAATACACTGAATATTAACAAGGGTAAAACAAATCATTCAGGCAATAATGAGTAAAAAAAGAACTGATATGAACAGAATATCTGGACCCATAATACAATACACTCACTTCAACATTTGCACATGTGATGCTGAGTATATAGTCCATTTAGATCACAGAGAGGGAAAACAAGAGGGCTTTATTTCCAAAGTGTTATATCCGATCCAAATGTTAATCCAATACATTCCATTTATAGTCACTATACAAAGACGAGGACTACATTTCGTAGATTCAGAATTGGCCACTAATCTTCTTTAATGGTGAATAGAATATTTTAGAGGAAACTTGACATCACATAAACTTGTGATTAGTGGCACTAGTGGGGTTTGTATATCACATGAAATAGCTCTGGGGCTCATATCAACAAGAACCTCATTTCTACCAAGCAGTGCAGTTCAGTTTAAGTAGCTATGGCGCACATTAATTTCTCTTGCAGTCAGAACTTTGGGAAGGGAACCAACATGTAAAGTGCACATTCCACTTCCCACATCAACCTGACACTGGAACTGGTTGAATTGATGGAAAGCAGTGTTTTGACTAGTCGACAGAAAATTGTCACTTTTTTTAAAGCTTGTCATAATCAGCCATATGTTGTAAACAAGGAATGCAAAATGCTGCATATTTTTCAGAATAAACTACAACATAATGACCGTCTTGTATCAACAGCTGTTTTGTCTTACGGCTCTTGCTTTGTGAATTTAAAACCCTGTGTTCATTGTTTGTGTTACATTAAACACAACAAGAACTTGGAAAATGAAATAATAAGATGCCTGAAGATAAATAAGTTTTTCACTTTGGGTTTAGAAAGCAGGACCCAGAAATATTTTTCCAACGGTCATTCTAACATTTTTATACTTCCAGGAACAGCACAGGAGACAGGTGCAAATTTAATTTTGTCATGTTATTGCAGTAACATTCTAAAAGTCCACTTCAGAATTGGTTTATGTATAAAATAGGAACACAATATGCATGTCTGTAGTATGACTGCATCTTATGTGTAGTCACCACACTGAACCCAGATTAGAGGTGGCTGTACAAAATGATCCTTGGTAAAAATGAGGCTACAAGGTCTCAAAGTATGAGTGCCGATAAATTTGTTTCAATCTTCACCGCTGACACGAAATCGACATTCGCACTCCGAGGCCAACACTTGTGAATATGGCTCCAGTCTTGAGAGATCTGGCACGACATTCAGAAGTATACACCTATACAGTATATAGATAGAGATGGAGAGGAAAGAGGTGTCAGTCTAGAGTGGGCAGAGGAAGCGATGCTCAGTGAGCCAGGAGAAGAAGGTGTGTGGGGAGAGGGAAGGGGGGCACGACACCTTCACTGAGGGAGCGCTTTCAGGATGGCGTTCACCTCCTCTGCCACGGCTGTCAGGGCAAACTCAAACTGCTCCTGAAGAGAGAAAGAGGTAAAAAACAAGGATGTTTTTAGGTTGTTTGCATTTGGTGCTTTTTTCCCTCTTCTTTGTTGACCCTGACCACAGTCTTTTCAGCCACTTGTTAAAGGTGAGGCCCCTTCTGGACTTTCAACCGGGAGCACACGAGTAGCCGGCGCTGCCATTGATCTGGGCCAGGTGTGCCTTAAAATGGAAGCCTTTGTGTGAAGCTATCTCTCAGGTGTGTGTGCGTTTGTTGGTGAATATGACTCAGAGTTGTCCCATAGGAGTGTGAAAGGAGTGGATTGATGTGTGCCCCCCGGCCCTGCTGTTTTTATATTCCTCTCCCCGGGCTCCCGGCCACGGGGTCCACTCACACAGAAAAGGCTATGTAGGAGTTTGGAGGGAACAGTCTTTAGATGTGTCAACACACAGCCTGCCATAGTCTGGCCTGAGGATAGGCTAAATCAATACCAACCAGTCACCGGTGGCTGTGCTTTGCCTTTGCTGTGGAGATTATCAAGAGTGTTTTTCTATTTCTGTGCGTCCTCTGATGTTGTGAGAATATATAAGTGCACCTGTCTATAGCTACGTCGCTGTTTTATGGCTCTACCGTATATCTTATGCCTACATTTGAAAAGATACTTTAAAAAGCCTTCAGGGTCTGTCGCATAGTACACCTTTCAACCACCAGGGGGAGATCAATGTCTGTCCACCTGATCACAGACAAATGCTTAGTGAGGAGGAAAAATGGCTAGACATGCTGTAATTACTGCATGTTGATGCCTGTCACATGGAGTAGCCAAAAAGAAGGCAAATCAATGTTTTTTTTTTTTTTTCATTCAAGCCCCATCCAAAAATAAAGTGGCACCATTATAAAGGAAAGAAAGGATAATTGGCAGCCCAATCCTTGAAATCTAACTCAGAATTTCATAGCTCATTACAAGCTAATTTCTATGTAGACCCAGCATGGAGCCCCAAAGTGGAATCAACAGTATTCCAATATAATTTCACTTAGACATGTCAGGGTAGAATAAGAGAGAAGGGTTGTGTGCATGAAAAGCTGTTTTTTTATTTTATTTTATTTTTATTTTTTTTACAACAGAGCTGTAAAAGCAACATTAATGAACCATCGAGCAACAGTGGGGTCTGTTTGCAAGCAAGAAACTGCCATAAATATGATCACCCACTGCTGTACGAGGCCAGCTTTATTATTATTGTTATTATCCCTTTCGATTACAAAGGAGAAACAAAAGGGACTCACTGCCTGTTTGTATTAGAGCATGAAATGTTTGGAACACAGCGCTACTATTCTCCAAAATGGTGGAGGTGGAGAGGACCTGCTGTGAAACGACTCTTAGATGGAGGATCGGAAATAGCAGCACTGATGGGACCAATATTAACACCGGTGTTGCAATCAAAGTTATCAAAACTTCACCAGACATTTCAAAAGACTCTGCTTTGGTTGAGAGCTGGTAAGACCAACTGGTAGGCAAGATAATTAATTTATAAAACATGCAAGAACAATAATACTAAAGTTTTTAAAATTGAAGGATATAGCAGCATTGTAAAATCGCAGGCCTAGGCGTTGAGTACTGAGCAGATTGGTAAACTTGAGATATTTGTGTGACATACAAATGAAATAAATACAAATACTGTCAATGCAGTGATAAATCTACTGCAGTGACCAAACCTGTCGCAGTTATCAATTACCACATCATTTCCCCTGATCCTGCACACATAAAGTAGACAATTGTCTGTTTGAATGCCTTCGACCCGTCCCTCCCTCCATCTCCCCACCACCCCACAGCCGACACTCTAACTCAAAGCCGAGGACCTTACCTTTGTCTGGACCATGCCAGCTCTCTGGTCTCTCAAGTGCTCCAGGGTAGCGGCAATATCAATCTCTTTAGCACCTGCAACACAGCGAAAATTGGACTGAGTTCAAAGCAGCCCGAGTAATCCAGCTCACATCTGTCAATCTCGCTTTATGCTGGGCTCCCTTTGGAACAGCGCAGCGATTGAAAATTATTACATTCATTCCTCGAAAGACTTGGACCAGAGCCACGGTTGGTTTTGAGATAAAATATGCACAAGGATATTTTTGGTTCTGACAAATGTACAATAATGCAATCAGGAACTCTATGAGCTTCAATGTGAGGGTCTTATACAACAATCTAACTATGTATGAATGTATATGTGCTCCTGTACCAGCAACACCAACTCTAAATAAAATGATTTATAGCCTTCCCCGCAGCTGCTCTCGTGCAACAGTTGCTGGACTTCCTTAGTGATCAGCTGCTCTTTATTTAAGTCCATTTTAGCTTCGCGAATGTGTGATGCTAATCTGAAAAATCTCACTCTCCTTTCAAATTTATGAATTTTGCGCGGGCTGCCAGGGTTTCATTTGAAAAAAAGGGAGGAAAAAGTGCAGAGAGCTCCCGAGATGTTTTGAAAGCCAGTGAAAATGCAACGTCCGGAGAGTGTGAGCGGAAAAAAAGGGGGATTTAATGCAGCTGGACTTAGCACTCAAAGTACTCCGGTGCTCCGACAAGACTTTCATGTCTCAGAAGGGTTGGATTCCAAAGTTAAGCTGAAGAGAGGCTCTCACACCAAGGGAAAAAGCTTTGGAGACTAAGATTATACAGAAGCAGGAAACAAAAGGTTAAAAAGAAAGGGGTCTGGGGTCGGGCTTGGGCACCTGCACCGTGGTCAGTGTCCAATTCATTCTGAGCTCCTTCCAGACGGGTCAGCCTTATTACTGCTGTACACACGCTGGGAGAGGGCTGCTGTGAACGCTCCAAAACTGTTCTGAAGGGCTGTGGGTGCACCAGAAGGGGGGTGCACAGACACACACAGAGAGAGGGCGCATAGGCCAGAGGTCGCAGGGCAAAGGCCAGAGGGCAGCCTAAGCCATGAAGGGCTTTAGGGTGACGTAAGGGAGTGCTTTTAATAACAACAGATAAGTCAGGTGCCACGAGAGTTGGGCACATTTGAATTTTGGCTAAAGATTTAAATAAGAAAGAAAACCTAATATTTGTAACCTTGCAGCTGCTCTAAACTGTTGTCCAAAATGCCATTAACCATTTGCACAGTGGATAAACATATAAGTTTGGTTAGAAATGTGGTTATATGCTTTAAAAAAAATCTGAATCAATAATAAAGTCAGACACAATGACATAAACCCCAGCTACCATTAAATATTAAATATTGATTTACAGGTTCAAGACCACCTGCGCAACATTTCTCTTTAAACATTTCATCTCCATGCATATGCTATCTAAATTCACGCTGCGATTGTGATGCAGGTCAATATGGTGTGACCGCAGCTTAAATAGATAATCACTAATGTGGGTTTCCCATTTCTCCAGCTTTCCCACTTTGCTTCTGACTCTTTGTTCTACTCTCTCCACTCCTACCCCGCTCCCTCCTTCCTCCGCCACTCTCTCTGTCTGTCCAGGCCTCAGAAAAGTCACCCTCTAATGCATCTCCAAGACCCTCTGTGGAAAATGAGCGGCTTTACCGTTGCCAGGGAAACGCCTCAAGACAAGCAGAAAGAGTGAAAGGAAAGTCATTGATCGTTACCTTTCGCCATCTTATTGAGGACCATGTCAATCAGGATGTAAGTCCCAGCCCTGCCCGCTCCATCGCTGCAAGAGCCAGAGAGAGGGAGATCATTAAGGTGGCAGAGGAAAGCCGTGCACGCTTTAATCTCTGAGTGTTTTTCTTTTAAGGAAACAAATTGCTCATTTACATGTGCATCTGCAGAGAGACTGTGAAGTAGAGAGTATATTTAAACACAAATTAGTCTATGCAGAGAGATACACACTGCTCCATCTGCTTAAAAGCCTGATATTACAGATAATATGGACCAGGCAAGTTGCAGAATTCTGTATTAATCCTTAATATTCCTGTGAAAATAACAGATCTGAATATTTGATGCTACAATAAAAGTGATTATGTTAAACCTTTGCACACGAGCTCATGTGTGGTCTGGAGACTTTGTGGGCTATTGGGGAGAGGGGAATGGTTTCTGAGGCACACTGGGGACAAAGGCTTTTAAATGCATGCACCTCAGGAGCAGAGGAGAGGTTGAGAGGCCAGGGGCGGTTCGAGAACAGCTTTTGGAGAGCCTTGCTTTTCCATTACTCCAGAGATAGTCTTATGAAAAGCCTCCCTTTGTGCCTGCCGGCCATTCAACGGCTCTGCATGTTAATTGCAAACAAGGCGTGCACATCTCTCTAATAAAGGCGAGGCCAATAAAACAGGAGAGCGGCTTGAGCACCACTGCTTCATTAATCCACTGCTAGACACTCAGTCCGTACATCTCCCTCTGAGGGAGAGCGCGGCTGCCTGGCCCCACGCATGACTTAACAGGATGTGACTATTAAAAGTGGCCAGACAGATACCTGGTGTTTAATACAAACCAATCACAGTCAGTTAACTAAGTCAACCAAATGGGAAATGGAAGAGTTTTGGGTGAGTGTCTGCATGGCACTATTTCCATAAGGACACAGCCAGTGGAATAAACATCTGCTTCACTGGACCCACAAAGAGTAAATGGACTGAGCAGCTTTAAGTAAACAGCCTCTCCCTTCGAACACACAGACCAAGACAAACACTTTTCCACTTCCCAATTCAGCAGGGTCAGCCACTGTCATTGGGTTCACATAGTTATACTTGCCTGCAGTGGACAATTATCGGGCAAGATCGGCCCCGGTAGCACTTGTTAACCTTTCTGAAATAAAAACAGAGAAAATTCGATGTTATTGCGAGCATGATTGCAAAAGGTCCTAAGTGAATAAGCTGATAAATCATTTTGTGGAGAAAAGATCGACTCTTCCTGCTGATAACAGTGACAATTAAAGAAAATGTGGCTCATGAGGGACGTCTCCTCTGGGGTTGATGCAAAATTAATGGGTGCAATAATCAGAAGATTGAATGAAATCTTGAGTGATGTGCTCCCCTGTCAATCAATCACTTTAATTTGAACACCGAGAGAGAAATCCATGTCGCAGCATGTAAATAAATTGAGCATCCTTTCAAACAGTGTTTTTGTGACATGTGGGTGATGGATGCGACGGTGTGATGTTGTGATTGCCGTCCGCCGACACATTAACCCCGGCCAATTATGAATGTTTTACACCACAGGCGCAGTGAAGGCCAACAAGCCCTTTTTACACCCTGCTGTTGCCATGGAAACTGACTACACTGAGAGCTCCCCACATTTTCCCATATATTTCCATTTCTCACTTATCAATGGGAAAAACGACTACAGATACTGAAAAAAAAACACTTTTGTTTTTGCCCTCATTTTTATGAGCTGAACTAAAAGATCTAAGACTTTTTCTATGTACGCAAAAAGCCTATTTCTCTCAAATATTATTCACAAATTTGTTCAAATCTGTGTTAGTGAGCACTTCTCCTTTGCTGAGATAATTTATCTGGCCACATTAAAAGGCCACTCTTGAATGTGCAGTTTTATCACAGCCCGATGCCACAGATCCACAGATGTCTCAAGTTTTGAGACAAACTGTTAGAAACCGTCTCAGTGAAGCTCGACGTCCTCATCGGGATCTTGACCTGACTGCAGTTTGTCGTTGTAATCAAATTGAGTGGGCAAATGCTAACATTCAATGGTGTCTGGCACTTAGGAGAGGTGTTCTTTACAAATGGTGGTCACACCAGATAATGACTGGTTTTCCCACGGACTTTCAGTGTTCAGTTCCAATACAGTACAATACTCTGCATATTTCAGAGTAGCCTTTTATTGTAGTCAGCCTAAGGCACACCTGTGCAATAATCATACTCTCATCAGCGTCTGGATATGCCACACATGTGAGGTGGACTGATTATCTCAAAGGAGAAGTGCTCACTAACACAGATTTAGACAGATTTGTGAACAATATTTTAGAGAAAACAAAAGTGTTGTGTTAAAATGTTTGTTCAGTATATTTCATCACAGGGATACTTAATTATCACATTTGTTTTTTTTTACACCTAAGTGGTAAGTAGCACTGGACACGTGACTAAATATGGTAGTTTATGCATTTTTATTATCAGTGGAAAAATGTGTTACATGGAATTGCAACATGTATATCTAAACCAGCTAAAGTGCAGCTTTGTACTACATTTCCCATGGTTCCTTGGACTCACAAACAGGAATAGTGGAAAAAACACACTGTGGCATCACCTATTTAAACATAAACAGTGAATTTGTCAAACTGAAGTAGAGTGAAGAGTAGTCTGGGTTCAATATAGTCATTGCTGTGCTTTAAAAGGAAAATTTAATAGTACAGCTTAGAGGATAGTGGCAAGTGAGCAAGCTGTTACACACCTCGTATCACACCAGTTATCCTCCATCTACTGTCGATTAAAATGTTTAGAAATAGGAGTCAAGAGGAGCCAGGTTTCTTGGAGCCAACCCTAACTTTTCCTGTGAACTTCCTTCTTAGCAGCTGATCCCACTGTCCACTATTTCTACTGTCTATGTTTGTAATTTACATAACATATACTGCCATGTTTCCATTTCCTATCAATATTAGACAATATTATTGATTTCCTATTCAGCTGTAAAATATTCAGAGCATACAAGGTTGGAGTCGGCGTATCCATGCAAGCCAGAGGAAGGGGCAGTAAGAGGAGGAGGAGGAGGAGGGGGAGGGGGAGAGTGAGAGAAGAGACAGTTTGTGCACAGGCCTGGCTGAGGAGACACAGTTTCCAATGATCACTTTTGTGACTATGCAACTGGGCTCATATTACTAGCTGCAACATCACAAAAATGACACTGGCAACCGCAAAATACAGAGTTGGCCGAAACCGTGACACAAGTGTGGAGTGTATGTTATGTAGTGTGTAGTCCTCTAGATCACGTAATGGTGGCGCGAGAGCTCTGAGATTTGATTCAAGGTTAATGACATTAGTTGAATGACAGGGGGTCTCAACATCATATTGTTTGTGTATGAATTGTCATCATTAATAAACATAGTTAACGTCTCACAGTATCTCTGTCAAGGAGGGATAACATGAGTGCATAGTCCTTCTGTTTCATTTGCATTACAGGGACACACTTCCATCCACAAATCAGATGCATCTATTCTCATTTGGAGGGCTTTTCCTATTCTTCCTGGCTTTTCCCTGAGGAGCAGTTGCTACTCCTTCGCTGGAGCACATTACACGGAGAACAGAGCGAGGTTATTCAGTCACTAGCTTTCCTCTCTCCCGTGTTTTTAGTCAGACAGCTCTCATTTAATTGGGTGTTTGAATTAGGTGTTTTTTTTTTTATTTATTTCTTTTCTTCCCAAGCCAAGCCAGGCAGTGCGGGGCTGTTAATTTGCTGCATCACATGTGCTGGAGGGAGATGAGGGAATTAGGCCCAGGATGAAAGGGATAGTAGAGAAACATACAATTTTTTTTAGAAACAGGCATTCTCTAGGACAACCAAAAGGCGTGAAGGGGCAAAAGGCACATGGACCAGAGAGGCGCTGACAGAACACAAATTTTAAGGAAAGAGGTCATTAAGAACAAGCTCAGGGTAAAGGCCAGTTGCTGCAGGGGTCTGTTTGAAATCTGAAAGAATTTCTGAGTTATGTTTACAGGAATCGCCACAATACCTGCGGAAGTCTAACAGGGTCCTTGCCGAGGTGGGGATCCCTCGGTCCATCCAGGACAGGTAGTGGAACTGGGTGACGGTGCGGGTCTCATTGGTCTGAAGGTTTTTCAGGTAGAAACTTCGCACGAGAAAGTCCTCACACCAAATGTGCTCAGAGACCAAGTTCACCTGAGCAAAGAAATAGGTTCCCAAATTAGTAAAACACAGACTTTTTTAATGAAATGCTGTAATTTTTGATGCTGTAAAATAAACTGCTACATGAGAAGGACGTTGGGTCGGCTAATTATCTACTTGTCCATCCGAGTGTCACCTATGCTGACAGTCAAGTGTTCAATTTGTGAAGTAGACAGGTGTATTTAAAATCTAGTTATGCATTAAGTGGTGGCATGACAGTGTTAGAGGCAACAAAAAAAAACGCTCACCTTAAAGATGTCCACTTACATATTTACATATTAAGGATATGTTGAGCAACAGAATTCATTAGCCCTGCCAGTCACCCTTAATCTTTTTCAAGCCTAGTGTTTTTGAGTGAATTTGAGATGGATTTCCTACGGCAGCACCAAAGGACACAGAATAAACTACCTCTGAACGCACAGACATGCCAACAATCAAAGACGAGGGTGCAGCAACATATGCAGGATAAACTCAATTTGAAAATCAGACAAACAATCAGAGAAACAATGCATTGCATAAAACATGCGGTTAAAATTGACTGACCGAGGGAAATTGTTGTCAATCCAATGGATGAAGTAGAAGAGTAGAATAGACTGACCAATTAAATGACAACATTTAAGTTATAGTATCAAGCTATGATGAATTTCAGAATAATAGGGTGATGTATTAAAATGTTTTTTGGCTCTCTAAGCTAAAACGTCTGTTGCTCTTTGAAGTAGAAATTTGAGCTCTAGCTGCTTCTCCAAACACCAGTCATTTTGTGCAAGTAGTACTCTATCTACTGCGGCTAAACAACAGCCTGTTATATTTATAAAGTAAATTGAACTTGTTTTGGACTTACCTCATAGATGTGGTAGACGTCAGATCCTTCATCAGGCCAGTAATGGTGACACTGCTTTACTCCATTTTCAGAGAGAGGGGTCAGCATGACAATGACCACACAACCACTCTCCCACACCATCTACAGAGCAGAGAAAAGACACATCCGAGTTAGAGTACACCTCTCTGTGTGTATGGCATTAGAGCAGCACTAGCTGAACTCTGTCACCATGAGCCCCATATTGCACATTAGCATTACTGACAGCTTTGTATTAGACTGAAATTGATTTCTTAATCTGGGTCCAGGAAGTATGAATAAATGTCACCTCTCTGCATGTGACAAATGATAAATGTTGGCTGGAGCGGCAGGGGGGCGCGTCATGTGTCGCCCGCGCTCACTTGTGCCGGGGCTCCAACGCAAACTCCACAGAGCTGCTGCTCCATTTCATCGTATCGCAATCTAATGTGTCCTTGGGAAAGAAATACAGGCCCAAGGCAGCTATTAGGAAAATGAGGAGGAAACGCGGGTTTTATGATTGCTATAAAAACACAATGGCCCTGACTATACACTAATCACAAGCTTCTGTGATCCAGCCCAGTGGACACATTAGATGCCAACTGTGCCAGGATGTGATGACATTAGGCAAGGTGATAATACGAGGGAATATGTCCCATTTAGTTGCGGAAGGTTTGGCAAATATTTGGAGGTAGTTAGGAACAGGTTTTTCTCATCTTGCACAAGTGCAGAGCCAGACATCTGTGACACGATTTTGAGGCTCCAAAACACACATGCCACATATATTATTTATGGACTCATTCTCTAAGTTTCTGCACTGTAAACTCTTGCTGACTGCCCTGATTTCTGTCGAGGAGGAGAGGGCTCGAAATGAGAGCCCACCAGAGCCGTGGTAAAAGTGAGGAGAGGAGGATTAGAGCAGAGCTGCCTTTCAGACCGCTGCCCGGGGCTGGGCTGGATTAGATAGGACACAGCAGAGATTTGCCTCTTGCCATTTGCATGAGACTACCAGCGTTTCCCCCTTTTTGTTTACTTTTAATAAGTGAAAGAGTGCTGTTTCTCCTGCTGTAATCCAACCTCAACTGAATAATAAATGGCTACTACTTATTCTGAGGCACAAAATTGATGTTCACCATGTCAGCAAGTCAACCCACGTCTAATTCTCCATTACTTTTGCTTAATTGAGGAGAGTTTAGAGTTGAATTCACAGCTAAACAGCTCATTTCATTAGATAATGCATTCTTTCACCTGGCATGGAAAGAACTGTCAGCCAAATAAACAAATAGACAAAATGACTAAGTGATAATTATCACCTGTTTAGTTTGAGGCTCTTTTAAATTTACTAATTAAACCATTTCCATTTTGTTCCGTTTTGAGCCAGTGCAGTCAATTAGGACCACACACCTGAAACAATGAGTTTACTTGTAAATTAATTGTGATTGGCTTTTACAGCTGCAACTGCTTTACCTTTAGAAGGTAATTTACAACAAAAACAAGAGTGCAGCCATTTTGGGTTTTTTTGCAGGCACAAGTAGAACTTTGGCTTTGCTAATAAACAGAGCTGAATAGTGTAGCCAAAATAAAAGGACAATTTAAAGTAGTGGAGTAAATGCAACTTCCCACATTTGCAAAAAAGTCAACACAAACAAGACACAAACAAGACAGATTTGAACCTAAGAAGATGTCGAGTGCAGGGCCAGCTGCTCTGCCACAATTGATGTCCCACACTTCCAAACCCTGGTCACGCTAGCTGAGTTACTTCACCATATGGAGGTGATGGGCCCACTAATTACTACAGTGCTGTCCTATTAACACATGAGAATGCCATTTGGCAACCATGCATCATTTAAGGCACCAAGTCGCCGTGTTTTACAATGGCCTATATCTGCTGATTAATGACACGCTCCTCTGACATTTATGGACAAGGCAATGAACGCAAATGGCACCAGGAAAACATGCTAATATGAGTAAACATGAGCGTTATTGAAAACTATATGAGGCTTTATACTGGTTTGTGTGAGAGAAAGCTTTGTAGCACATCTTTATCCGCCGCTATTTTTATAAAGAAGAGTACATTCAAACTTCAAAGACAGGTAGTCATGAAAAACACATGGACCCCTTGAGTAGTGCGGCTCTTGTGCGAGTCTTACAAACCGGACTCAAAACGCTGCAAGATGAAAGACAGTGCAGTGAATAGAGATGGTTTTTACCTGCCAGAAGTCCGCCACGGTGGAAGGAAGTGGGCCCTGCGAGGCGATGTAAGTGGGGTTGCGCGGGTCATGGTCCATCTGGGAAAGAGGGAGCACAGTGTGAGTCGGTGTATGGGCAGCGGCTGGCAGATGAAAACATACTGTCTGGGTAAGACTTCCATCAAAGACTCCATCTGGATGGAGGAGCGAGAGCAGAGTAGCATCTCCTGGGAACAACGCCGCTTCCCTGTGATGTATTTCTCCCTTTTCTAACTCATTCACTCTCAGGCTTTCTCTGACTTTATTTCTATCCTCCAGATATGTCCATCTATTAAAGGCTCTGATTAAAATAAATTAAAATGCAAAGGAACCGCAGGCTGTTGTTTGTAAATGCTGAATGTCACACAGGCATGAAGTAGATGTCGAACACAAATCTGAAGGACGTGCTTTGTATGCCTGTCAGCTCATGCAGTGTTTGTAAAAAGAATTTTAAACATCAGCATTCACATGTTTTTTTTTGTTTTTTTTTTTTTACACAGAAACACTATCTCAGCCTTGGACTGGGTTATTATTTCACTCTAGGTCAACATGAGCAGAAAGAAATCTCTTGTGTTTAGCAGAATGAGTTTTAAAAGTTCTCAATTTGTGTATAGCTGCAGGGTTCACCTCTGAAAAGACACTATTTGAAAAGGTTTGGGAACTGGCTTATGATTGGTCAACTGTGCCAAATACCAAAAGCCTTTATCCTAAACCTTTTCCTTATCTTTTCTCACCTGTGTTTTATTTAAGTCATTTAAAATAGCTCCCAATGCTTCATCAAAACGCTCCACCCCGGATTTGTAAGTAACCACTTTCAAAATGCCATTGTTCATGTTTTGACGTGTAGCATGAGCCCTAAAGATCCTAAAGGCGTGACATAATGACACGCGTAGGGGACTTGAAATGAGGGATGTGATTGAGACCTGATTGAGTAGGTGTTGGCTCTGATGCAGGCCCCTCCCCCAACTCACTTCCTCACCCCAAAATCAATGATCACGCTTTATGGAGTGAATTTTAATGCGTGCCCTCAAGATGCAGCCACGAAATGATGTTGACATCTCACGGGGAAAATGGGTGCATATACAAGAATACATTATGCATGTTTTGAGGCGCGTCAAGGCAGTACTGTTTTAGTATTGTGTTACAAAAGGGGCTCAGACTAGCTTACCATGTACATACGATTTTGACAGTAAATTTGTTTACGTATATGAGTGTAGCTGCCGGATTGGGGAGATCCAGAATCCTATTGAATCTAATGTCATGACTAAATTACTATTTGAATTAAACCAACTTTTAGGGCTGCACAATATATTTATATTTATTTATATTTTATCGCGTCATCCGTATCGCAAAAAATTACATGTATGTCAATTACGCTACACTTTTCCATTTAATAGATTTTCTGTCAAAATTACCCAAAATTGTCCAAACAAAGCTTTAAATCAAACTGTGTTGCATCCTAATGAAAAAGTCCTGGTTTAGACCTGGTTCATTTCTACATTTAGTCCTAGTTTAAACCCGTTTAATCCTGGTTTAAACCTAGTTTAGACCCGTTTAATCCTGGTTTAGTCCTTAATATAGTATAATCTTTAATACTGATTCACGAGTGTGAGTTAGTCCAGAAAGTTATATTTCTTTTTTTCTATTTAAATGAGCATTGAAATATCACGGCTCATATTGTTATCACAATATTTAAAATAGTTATCGTACATTTCACACTTTTAAAATATTATGCAGCCCTGCCACATTTAATTAAAACCAGTTTACTGGTTAAAGTTAAGCGTTATAATTCAGTAAAAATATCAATATATTTCACATCCGATGACCACTTGACCTCCCTAATGAGGCTATAAAAACAATTAAACATTAACCATTCGGTATGTGCCTGTTGCTTAGTTAGAAATACATATATTCTTTACTTTTATTAGAGCCTGATGATTTGTACTTCTCTTATTGTTTAACTTTTGGACATCTTTGCCTCAGAACCTCAACGTACCCTCATAAACTGTGTGACAAACAGCATTTATGCATGACTTTCTTCTTATTCTAATGAGATCTCCCCTAAAGCCAAACATACAACTTCAAATTAAATTGCTTCTCCTACCGCTGTCATGTCTCCATGTTTACTTCCACTCTGCTTGTTTAAACATGTCACATACTGTAATGTGTTCTCATTTTAATCCGCCCTCCTCTTGGTGATGAAATTATAAACCCTGCAACACAGACTAATTATTTGATGAGAAAATACTTTAGGAGGTGACTGCTACTGTTGTTTTTTAGGTCAGTGAAATCCTTAATTAAAATGTATCTGAATGAGACTGGAGATTATTTTTATGCATAATGTTTGAGACTAAATGGGCCAGAAGTTAAAGTTGTCCCCCCAACAGTGTGACAGAAAAGTCTGAAAACACACATAAATCATTCAGAATGTTCATTACCCACTGGTCGACTTCAATTAGGATCTGTATATACATTTTTCTTGTTACCCTTTCTGGTAAAAAAAAAATAAATGAAAAAATTCAAATGAAAGGGTGATGCAAAAGCTAGCAGTTTAGCCAATCTCAAGGACACAGACATGCTGTAGCTACGCGCTGACATCCCTACTTGAATACTAAAGCGCTAACATGAAAGGGCTGCCCTGCGTTCCCATCTTCCCCTTGCTATTGTGCCGAGAAGAAGACTACAGTAAAAAGAAAAACAGAAAGAAAACACAAGAAGCAGTGCTCTATTGGTTTGAAGTCAAATGGCTTGTGGTGAAACGATGTGCTCTCCCAGAATGCATGACAACTTTCAACACCTGGCTCCCACCTCAGAAGCTAAACGCTGAGACAATAGTTGAGAAACAAAAGAACAAAAGAGAAGATTTTGTTTGGCATTCTTGTGCATTCCTTCCAACCATTCTTCACACTAATGATGCTGTACATCTGCACGGAAAGAAAGCATCATTTGTGGTTAGCCATTAGCCAAAGCGTCACCTTTTGCTACACAAGCTCTCTCTTTCGCCTGTCTGACCCTGGGTTCCCAGAAAGAGGCGACAGATTATTTACTCGTAGGCTGCTGCCCTAAAGCTAATGAGGAGGAAGAAGCTGCAATGACAGACATAATTACCACAGTTTTGCTGGGCTCAGCCAGGGGTCCCTTTTGTGGCGTAATTACTGTCCTTTCATCCGCACACCATTGCATCTGCCATGCCTTTACAATCTTTACCATTATGTTGTTACAGAACTGCACTGGTTGTATTCCGTGTCTATGTTTATGCCAGTCCCTTAATAAATCAACTTTAAAAATGTTAAATATGAAAGAAAAATGGTGGAGTTGAAAGCCTGCGTTGTTTGTTTTTTGAAGAGTAATGGGCTTTTAGTCTTTCCTCATCTATCACCTCAAACATTTCTTTGCCAGTGTATTTGAAATGCATAGTTTCCTGTTCCCTTTGATGGAATCCCATCTCAAGAGCCTCAGGGGAGGCAATGACTGGCAATGTTTTAGGGATAAACTACAAAAAAAGTAACCTTAGCCCTTTACAGTATTGTGATATGTGGGACATGCATTTGTTTAAGGCCAAAATAATGCACTATGTTATTCTTTTGAGAGTGTCTCCAGGGATCGGTCATTTTGAAGGTGGTAAAAAAAAGGGGGCTTCAACAAGATGAACCAATCCACTGAGGCGCCCAGCTTCATGGAGAACAAAGTCACAGAAAAAAGATCAATGGATGTGAATCAATGAGGAGTGCTTTTGAAGTGTTTTTTATCTTGACGTAGGATACAACCTCAACAGGTGCTCCTTCTGCGGAAAAGGCTTCAAAACAACACATAGTCACATAGCCACCACAGAATAAACACTACTCACTATGGGACTGGCGTTGATGTAATCCGAGTTGCAGTGGTTATTCTCCGCTTTCAAGGTGATCCTCGAATGATCATCTGTAATAGAGATGTACATAATTCATCAACATTTCCACTGTTTTCTACCACTGCGCAACAACAACGCTATAAAAATTTTTTTTAACAGCAGCAACAGAGGGATTTGAGAATCAAAAACGGCTGCAGGGACCGCAATTTCACCAGACTTTTATCACAGCGACACACATTGTTTTAAGTCCTAAATCAGTCCATCTTCAATTTGCAGTGTTCCAAGTAAAATCATCATATTTAAAACGACTCTGGATGAAAAAGTCGGGTGTCGAAATGGTTGCTGTAAAGCTTTTGTTTATCGCAACTCTTGAAGCCACTTTGGTAATCTTCTCACATGTTCTTTTATAAATGAAGTCCCTAAAACTTGGTCTCCAATGCAACATTTTTCTCTGAACAATATTAAAAATGAATGGGAAAGGGGAAAATTTAAGATAATGCCCAATAATATAGACCAATAGATGTTATCTAAAGGCCACCATTATGTGAAGGTAACCAGATATAATGAGATCTGCCAAAAGAATAACATTTCCAACACTATTTTCCACATTCGACTAAAAAGAGATCCCCTTCCTTTTAGTGTATTGTTTATTTTGCGTTCCCGGCCTCTATCAATTTTGCTGTGTATGTAAATGCTAGTAAACAGCTTGTAGTGGTTCTCCTAATAAGGACGCCACATCTATTGAAGGTGCAGTTACAGCAGTCCAAGGTCATGTTGAGAAATACTTGATTGAGAGTTTGATTAGCTCAGAAAAATTACACTTTGAACTGTTTTTGCCCTTGTGACTGTGTCCTTGTACATAGTGTGTGTACTGCTTTGTCATTAGCAAAGCGGTAAAAACACTCACATGCGACGACAGCATCTGAGCGGTTCCTCTTGAAGTTCTGCTCTCCCTGTCCCACGTTGCATGTGCTCGGCTCAGCCTGGTAAGAGCACAGGGCCTCCCACTCACGCTCCAGACGGTTCTTGTTCTTCAAGTGGTCCTCCATGTACGTCTGCGAGAAAACACGCAGCACCTCAGACGCCATTTCAAAAACACAATCACGTCCAATCTGTGTCTAAAAAAACAGCTTTTTGTTTATTTTTGGAGCCACTGTCGTCTTTAAGCTGAATGAAGCACAGCAATACAAACTAGAGACACAATAGAGCTGTGAGAACATGTCTCATGGGTGTATTATTGTACTATAAGCTGGTGTACGGTGTTAAATAAAGGCTAAGAAGAAGGCGGTTGGAGGTGCTCTAACGTTTGGGTCTTGTGTGTTTGGACAAAAGAATAGTAGGAAAATACACAATTAAGACTGGTGAAAGGTTCGTCTGCATTAGCAATACTTGAGGGGTGTTTCAATCACGTCCCTCACTGCTTGCACCACCGCTGATAAGATTGTCTGCATTTAAGCCGTCGCTTGGAGAAGACAAAATTGAATTCGCTGGAGAGACAAAGATGGAAAAAGAGAAGGGGGAGGGGAACAGGCCGGGTATATATATGTGTGTGACTGTGGATACTCCCAATTCTCCCAAACCGGGGCAAGTCTTAGGGAGCTTAGAGGCTGTTGCTGGCAAGACAAGTGTTTCTTAGCTTGCGCCGTGTTCTGCTCTTTCTTTCTTGTATCATGGCACCCCTCCCCACGGGGTTAAATGGTTTAGTCCTCTATTGTGTGGCCCAGAAGATTACAGACTCATAAACTGATGTCAGGGATCAGCTGGTTAATACAATGAAAGTGATACCCAGATGTGCTTGGATTTTTATCCTGTATCAAAGGCAGTATAGGTAAACCTGAACACCGAGGCGACACTCTATTGTTAGACCCAACATACGTGTATCTGTCAGAGGGCGCTTGGTGATAATGACAATGATGTTATCCAGCACATAATAATTACCCTTTTGCATGGGCGCTAAATATGTCAGGTGACACATAAGAACATTACCATTCAACTCACAATGGAAATCAAAGTTAATTGTTAGATATGGCACCAGGGTGACACTCAAGCCTTAGCAGCAATGATAGGAACCCTTGCAATTAATGCAGATGCATATAAAGGAGCAAAAGTTCTACCTTAAAGAGCTATTACCTCTGTCAAATCAGAGGCAAAGGCCTTAATTAGCAAAAAAAATCTCCTTAATGTCAATTCTAATAGTGTCGACACATGTATATTTGCATGTGTGGAACGCATACGCAAACACACATCCACTGTTGTCCCGTGGAAATGACAGCATGCCATTATGGCCACTTGACAGAGCCTGTCACCACTACGCTCTCATCACCCCACACAAGTACTATGTGCTCGCCAGCGTGACAGCATCCCACCTCCCCAACCAATATTACATCTCCATGCACTTGATACATCCACTCTGAATTGCATTCGCATTCTATTCAAACGATGCCCCCGAATCGATTGCATTCCAAATTCATATTTCGGTGCTCTTAATGTGATGCAGGCAGCAGGCCCTTATCGAGCACCTCCCGTCTCTAGAAGGCAGTGGACCATGGCGTATTCCACAGACAGGGTAACGAAGGTTTACTGAATAGGGGGATTATGTCTGCCAATCAGAGGCTTCGGATGGGAGGCCTGGGTGTCAGGGAAACAATGTCTAATCCTTCCTAAGCAGAAATCAGGATGAAGGGATGAGTGGGAGCCAGACACAACAGGTAACAGCACTGTCAGGTTAAAACAGTCTGCTTTTTGATAATAATAACTAAATCAAATTATTATTTAAATGGGACACAAATAAATTTGAATATGCAACCAGTGATGGTTGCTGCAAAAGTCAATATTTTAAAATAATCACATATATAGATATACTATATATCCCAAGGAAATATTTATTATGGTATTTATTTATTTATTTATCATATTATTTTATTTTGGTCATGCCAAGCATTATCCACAATTTGGCTCTTTTTCTGGACACAAAGAAACCTTTTTGCTGTTCATACCTGTAAATGCTGTCCATGGTGCTGAAATAATCCACCAACACATTTCCACATTACACCTTGTAATAATACTTGACAATGGGAGCCATTAACTAGGTATCACTCGCTTGGTTTTGGCAGCAAACCTCAACTGAAGCTGGCAGAGTGAAGAAGAGGTGTGTCAAAAACACACACACAGCAGATGACTCAGCACACAATGCCATCAAATTCCAGTTTTGAAGTTAGAAGTCATTATGCAAGACTTTTTTTTGGTTTAAAGGTGAGCGGCATGGAAGGGGAGAACATTGTGGTTCATTTATCCTGACTCCAGCCATAGCATTGTGCCTCAGAAAAGACCCCCAGCATGTGTGCTTTGGAGGGGTCGGTATTCATCATCCTTCTCCACACGGTGTGAGCTCCAAAGAGCGCAAGAGGGAGAGCAGAGCAGAGATGGAAAAATATAGGTCTGAGATCAGTGATAACAAGGCAATCTCACACATGGTTTCATGTGAGATGGCAGCAGAATTTTAACACTCAAGCCCCTATAGGACATCTCCATGTCAATCACAGACTGAGAGAGAAGTAAAGGTCCCTGTGTGGTTCACCTTCCTGCAGCATAATGCCTATGAACAAGTAACTGCAGCTAATCATAATAATAACAGCTCCTTGAAATGATTCACAGTCTCTTTTGTTATTGCGGGCTAAATGCTTTCCTATTGTCACTGTTTTCAAAAGGAGCTCCACATACAAGACTTGACGAGTGCAACAAAACCCATCTATTACCACCAATACAAGGCAGATTCACTCTCATTCATTATAGCCTCCCAATATAAAAGCTAGACATGCAGCGTGATGAATGCTTTCTCCATTAATGGAAACACTGCAAGGCATCTATCCATCTCTTTTATCAAGCTTGTCTCAAATGAATGAAGTTGTGCAAAATTAAAACAATCCATTGTGTGTGTTTGTGCAGGCTTTTTTAAGCAGAAAACATCCCAATGACAATCAAACAAGTAATAATATTTCACTTTGGACCAGCTCTAGTCACACTGAACAATGTGTTGGTGATTTTTGCAGCAGAGATGAATATGAAAGAAAGAGAAGGAGAAAACAGCATTATGGGTAGAGAGGAAAGAACAGAGGTGGGATAAAATGAGTAAACCACAAGAAAAGTGATGAAGAAGCAAAAGGAGATACTAAAGTAAAATAATAAAGAGACACACATTCACAGTTAAACACTACAGTGTGAGCTCATATGAAATGTGTAGAAACCTATTTGACATGCTACAGCAGCGTGACTGAGTAGTCAGAAATATGCACTGGGGTTTCACAAAACACACCCTGGCAGCACAAAGTCAGCGCGGTGTGATAAGATGTGGCATTCAGATGTAACAATCACAACTGCCAGTGCTCTCCGAGACTCTGACATCAAACCAGTCTATAAACCTCCTTTCTCCTTTTCCGGGGTTTGAGGGCGTGGCTTACCAGGATCATGTGACCAGTTGAGATGTCCATGTTGGAGGGTACGGGCTCCTCGCACCAGGAGGAGGTGCTGCTGCGCGTGGAGGGGCTGGCCGCGGGCCCGTCGCTGAACTGGGACGACACGCTGTTGAGGCGGGAGTGACGCAACGTCTCGGGCCGCTCCACGCGCTCGGATGTCCGAATGGCCATGCGCTGGCGACATAGCTCCTGTGTGGAGATCACAGGGAAAGGGTTTTTACACTGTTTATCCGTCCTTTCATGCACACAACAATACTCCGCTGTACGTTCTGTGCTTATCCTCGCTGTAAGGGGCTGAGTTCTCTGGAAAATCCCGTCTGACTTGATCTGTCCTCACTTGTGTATGTAGATTAATGGCTTATCCTTGTGGATTATGGAGCTTATACTAATTATGTCCCCCAAAAATATACATGGTTGAGGAAGTTGACATGATTTGCAGAAGAAATTCACGATGTCACACCTGACTGCCACGCAACAGCTGTCTGCAAATGAATCATTTAGCTGTGATCTTTTACTCCAAACACAAAAAACACCCATCACTCCTGGCATGCACTTGAGCCACATAGGGAAATAAATACATGGTGAAGAAAGAGATAGAAAGTTGACAGGGAACTGGGCTCATAAATCAAGCAGAGACTGTGTTGTAAATAACACCACAAAACCAACCAGGAGATTAAAATGTATTAGCTTTAGTTGTGGGGAATAATTCTCTGTATTGATTGATACTTCCAGGTTCCAACTAAAAGTCTGTCTCACTGACTGCAATAGGATTACAACTGCCAGTGACTCAGCTTTTCTCCCATCAGGCCTCACTACAGACACAGTATTAAGCAGTCCTAGATTTGTTAGACTGTTGCAGTCTTCCTCTAAACACGCAGACAAATTCTCCCAAAATGTGGTGGTGATTGTCTATTGTTAACTGCTCAGTTTATAATCATCTGCAAGTTTGGCTTTGAGTGAAAAGTAATCCATCGTCTCTGACTTCATTTCCATAGTAAATTATCTGCAGCGAGGGGCAAAGCAGGCCACAGAGCGAGCCTTGTGAAAGCACATGCTAACTCATGATCTACAGCATCACAGTGATATTTCCCTCTGGAACTACACTACACTAAGCCCTGGTCTTGGATCAGCTTTTCCAGCCGTCAGACTTTAATGATTAGAGCCATGAAGTGGTGCCCTGGGCCTTGGCCTCAGGGCGATATCTCGGTCCTCCTCATAACTCATCCTGCTTCTCAACATCTCTGCAAAGTGCTAGCAGAATGGTCAGAGCGATCCCAGACGAAGGCAGTAGGATGCAGTGGAGGGCAGAATCATGAAGGGTAGAAGGAAACGTTGCTTTAATTCACCCATTTTGACACCTAAGTAATTTCACCAAAAACAGGTTTGAAAAGTAACAAATATGTCCTGTATTCTCTTTTAATTCACAAGACACTACCAAACATGTTTCAATGCACTCCTTTTCTAATGCTAAAAACAAAACAAAATGCACCATATACTAGATCCTTAAATTAATTTTTGTGTCTTATTTTCCCATCCTATGACAGAAGAGGAACGCTGTGTAAATCTGATTAAATATTGAAAATGTTAACGCGACATGCAGATAAATGTGTTGTGAGTGCCACGCTGGGCACAGCTGAGCCCCAGCTCTGAAAATCAATACAGGCCAGGCTGCCCGCGGCCCAGAGGAACGGAGGGAATAGGTCACAGCGGCGGGTTGCTCTCCTGTCTCGCACTACTCACTGATACACAGCGACACACACAAGGGTGAGCTCTGAATAAGACTCTGCTTGAGCGACTGGGCAGAGGACAACGCGTGGTAAATATAGATATGTGTAGAAATGTCTATGCTCTGACAATCCAGAGACCTATAGGATATGTCTATGTGTTCAGTGTAAATAACTATACAGTGTTTTTTCTGCAACTCTTTTTCAAAATTAATTTTAAATTTTCTTGACAATTCAGAACAGCCTTTTCTCATTAATTATCCTGTAATACTGGACCAACCTATAGTATTATTCCTTATTTCTATATAACTATGTGTAGCCATCACTTAAATTATTCTGGCTATGCTTCTTTGCTTTAGTTTAAACTCTATGTCCACACAAACTTCAGCAGCCGTCAAGAGCCAAATCTCAAAAAACTAATTCCAAATGGCTTTACAAAGGGTATATATACAAAGTATAATATTGCATTGCTTGAAGCCATTTGAGTTTCAAATTAAATGCATACTAAAATGTCCTGCTTTTATATTATTCCTGGGCCATTTTTATTAATTTCATCGGGATCATTTCTATATCAAAAAAATACTCTTTACTCCAGCATTACCAGAATGTGTGGCAAAGCTTTCTAAAATTGTGCATTGAACAATGTAATACATTGAAATTGCCATGTCCATATCAAATAATAGTAAATTTATTTTTATATTTTATTTATATATAATTACAAAAGATCTGTTATATTAGAGCTTCTTCCTCCAATCACAGAGCCTGGGCTGTGATTGGCTGACTTTGAGGGGATGCTCTCACCTGATAGGTTGCGGTAGCGTCAGTGCTGGTGTCAGTCCCGAAGCTGGCCAGCTTTTCTTTCATGTGCAGGTGCGAGCGCTGCCGGACGCAGAAGAACGTCCCAGAAATGGCTAGCGCCACCAGGATGAAGAGCATGCACAGGACGGACAGCAACAGGAACTGGCCCGTCTCCACTCGGGTCTCCTTCACCACAGGGATCTGGGTCAGGCTGCCTCTCTGGAGGACACACAAAAACAGAGACAATATGAGAGCAGGAGCTGTGATAGTCCTGGCTGCTTTTTCCCAGTTAACTGCAGTGCATCACCTGACACTACAGCATTGTCCTTTCACTCTGCAGAGCTGTATAGCTGCGCTCCCGGTGCTAACTCCCACTCTGGCCGGCCCCACTCATTAGCCAGCTCCAACACTGGCCTTATAATGTGCATTCAGACTCAGTCAAGCCCTATTACCAGCTCCTGTCCACTGCTGTCTAACCACTATAGATATTTACAAGCCCATTTAGTGCTGGCATGGGGTGGGCTGGCACTGTGCAGCTACAGGAGGCTGGGATACTAAAAGCTTGTGCTTAATTAGCTCCTCTGGTCCTGAGTTTGGCCGGATTAGACTCTGGCTCAAGCTGCACAGCTAATGGCTATAGGACTAAGGGACACTCAGGAAGAAGCAGGCCGGACCTCCACACTGAGCCTCCACCATCAGTTGAACAGATGAAGTTTTAAAATAATTAGCCGTGCAGTAAGGTATTTGTTTTTTAATGTAAAAGCATCTGAGAGTTTATTATCAACGCAGGTTAAAGAACAGCGTTGATAATTGCTCCACTCATGGCCATTTACTGTAATGATACATTCCCAGAGGGCCTCGATGCAGAAAAACAGCAGTGATAATTGGGAAGGATAATTAATGATACCTAATATGTACTCATATTTATCCAGATTGAATAAAACACACATATTATGCTAAGTTTATTTCTCATTTTTTATCCTTGTTTTATTTCCCAGCTCATAAATCACCTCTATCTCTTTTATGAGTGACACAAAACCATAACAGTTGTGTAATGTATGTATGGCAGGCTATACGTCTCTGAAAGGGTAATATCAATAATGCTGCACAAATACATCAGCGGGCCCCTAATTGTGTGCATGCAATAGTGAAAGATTGATAGCTGGATTGAATCAAATGTACAACATGAAAAAAAAGAAATAAATAAAAAATGGCGGGTCCCTGACATTTAGCCCGGGGGGTCTAATGGGCCGGCTGAAGGATGGCTACATCTTGTTATAGCGTTCTCCAAACAAGACACTTCACCTCACACCAGTAACAATGTGCGTTGACCTTGTGGCTCGTAATTGCCAGTGTTTTAGCACCGCGTTAAAGCCCAGTTTTTTTTTTATGGCGACGCGCCGACTGATGACAGTTTGTCGTGATTGCAATCGCCGTGGCTCCCGTGTGTAGAGTAGTTTTAATCAAGCATTATGAGCCTGGACAACAACCGAGTGGTTATGAGACATTAACGGTGCAGAGCAAGGAGAGAGGAAGAGAGGGACTCGGTGGAAAATGTCCGAACTAAAACACATCTTAAGGGCAAATATTTGAGTTTTAGTTTTAACCAAAAAGCTTTAAAAGGATTGAGACTATTTAGAGAGTTAATCACAAAATGCCATGTAGCATTTGCGGCTAATTTAGAATATATTCAGGTAAACACTTTGAAAAGTAAGAAAATTATTAATAAAAAAAAAAAATAGTTTAAAGAGTATAAAGACTAGAAATGCAGTGCAAACATTAAAGAGCGTTTGAAGGCGCTAATCGTGTTATGCTGTTTGAGGAAAGAGGGAGGAAGAAAAGAGGAGGAGGAAAAGGCGGAGATTGGAGGTTCAGAATTAGCTTAGTGGGCCTTCACTGAGCTATTCATTAGCCTTCGCTTTTATTTAAACACTACTTCTAAACTGCCATAATTTTTTACCATTTATTATGTTCCAAGAAAAAAAAACAATTTTTTACGTAAAGATCTTTTCTGATAAAATTTGAACAACAAAAAAAAAAATGTGAGCTATTTTTTTTTTTTTTTTTATAAAATAATAAATTCTTAAGGCTAAATTGATAAATTTTGGTTTATTTAGCATTTGAATTTGATTTTTTTTATGTCAATGTATCTTGCATATAACAAATTATTCAAAGAATTGATTGACCGCTTTAAAATGATAACTCTTAAAACTAATTCATGTTCGCCTCAGCTCTCAGCTCGTGTCCTCTTGCCCGTGTCTCTGAATGAGCCCCTCAATGTGAGGGATAGCAGACAAGGGCCAGATGGATTTCGGAGCTCGGGATTATTCAAATGATCGAGGAAAGGTCAGGTTTTGAGGTGTGGTATGGACGCCACTATCCTGTCACATCACAAAACCGAAAAAAAGAAGAAGAGGAAATCCTTACAAAGTGAAAAAAATCACAGGAATCTTTAAAAAAAAAGCCATTTTCCATTTTCTTTTGCAATTTCACAAAAAAAGAAAGTACACTTTTTAATGTTAAGACAAAAAAAATACAATTCACTTAGCTAAAAAATTTAAACATTCTACATGAACATAAACATAAAATAATTTTCTTTCATACATCTGTCTACAGAAGAACAAGCAATAAATGAATATTAGGGCAATAAATCACCATCACATTGTCACAATAAAAAACGGCACTATAAATCATAAATCCACAAAACACGCCATTGCTTTGCCCAAGTCCTTCATAAATATTTAAAAGCCTAAAGTGGAATATTTTTAAAACATTTCATGAATTGGTTTTTGAATAAGATTACTGCAAACACACAGAGCATCAGTTGGACTGCTGCAGAGACTGAATGAACCTGCAAAGAGGACAAACTTTATCCCTGCAGCCAGATGTGGCACGAGGCAAACTGCCCTTAGGATTACATTTACATGTTCTTTTTGGTCAGGAGATAATATTTCTCCTTTAAAATGCAAAAAGAAAGAAGTAACTGAACTGCAGAATGCATTTTAAATGGATCACAGACATTTCTCCTGCACTAGAAACACAGGCTTCTAACGTTATGTTGCAGAAGTTCCAACCCATCCATCTCACACATTTTACACTGTACAATTATTCACTCGAAACAAGAGCAAGTTAAAAAGAAGACGCATTATTACCTCGCTCCATGTCTTGGTGCAGAGTACACACTGGCAGGGCGCGGATGCTGTGCGTGGTATTCCACAGAGCGGTGCGTAAACCACTGGCCGCTGCTCTCGGCAGCTCCGTGTGTGCGTGTCTCCCGACCGCCCCCTCACTCCCTCACTGAGTCCGCTCCTCCAGAAGAAGAAAAAAAGTTCCCCTTTTGCTTTTTGCTTTGGGTCCCATGCGTCTCCCTCCCGGCGCCAACAAAAGAGCGCGGCTTCAACACGGAGATGAAGAAGAAAGCGGGAGAAAAGGAGAAAAGGGGAGAAGAATGTGGGATATGCCCGCCTGATTTTCCGAGCCTCGGAAGAATGTGCAGAAGCCCCACTAGTGAGTCCTTTCAGCGCCTCTGTGCCAATGAAAAGAGATGGGGAGGCGGCGGGGTTGGGTTTTTTGCGATCATTTAGTTAAGGCTGAGCCCCTCCTTATATTCAGCAGCTCAGGAGTCCCCCGTCCATTGCACATGTCATATCCACCGGTTGCTATAGCGATACCTCCACATGTTGTCGACAGTGAATGTTGAAGGAGCGATGCCTGGCTAATAGGCTTGCGGGCTGAGGTCCGATATGAATGGACATAGGGCTAGTCACTCATTTGTTGAGCTACTAGGGGTCTCTGTGTTTGCTGTGTGAATTGCTGTTTTCTCAGGCTCCACTCCCAGGGATCCAGTGATGTGAGGGAAATAAGGGAGATGGCCCGGGCCATTCTTCAAAGTGGGCTTTGCATTCAAAGTCTATAATAAGAGGCCACAGCGCAAAGTACAGTAGGTGTGAACTATATGGAAGCTGCAAAGGAGACCAGCAGCGGAGGGGAAAGTAGATTGTGTATAATTGGTTAGGCTTTTCATTGCTTTCCTCTGAGATGTAAAGGAAAAGGAAGCAGGAGATAGCAAATTGAACAAGTTTTAAAGATAAAACTAAAATGGTATCCTAATTAGCAATCAGTAAAAAAAAAAAGAAAAGAATCCAAAGGAGAGCAACAGCTGCACTTAGCAGAGAGAGAAGGAGATGGAGAGGGGGATTATGGAGAGCAGAAAGGGAAAGAAAAGGGGCGGTGAAGAGAGGAGAACGGGGGTCCTGTCAAATGCAGATGACGAGTCTTTAGGAGGAGGGGGGTGCAGAGTATGTGTGTGTGTGTGTGTGACGGGGGTGCACTCCAGTTTATTTTTTCCCATTCACAAAGCACCCCCTCCTCTTTCTTCTCCTACTCTATTGTCCCTCTGTGTGACAGCTGGAGTTGGCAATGTGAAGGGGAGAACAAAAAGCAGCCCGCTGTCCAGCCCCGAGTTGCCGGACGCTTCGGACGCCACCCCACCTTCACACGCAGAGCAGAGCAGTGGGATAAAACCTCCGAGCTATCTCACTCACTGACTCACTACTGGGATACAGACTGCATTGTGCTTCTGCAATTTTTGATTGTCTTTTTTTTTAACTTTATATATATAATATATAAAGTTAAAAGTAGGGGTTAGTCTTGTGAAGGTTCTCAGTCATCCAGGACATCTTGAAGAAAAGGTTTGAGTAAAAGCAGATGCTTTTACTCAAACCTTTTCTTCAAGTAGGGGTTAGAAGTAGGGGTTTTACCAAATGTGTATTTTTTTCACTGAGTAGAGACAGTGCTGAATGTCGTTTGCTGAGTTTTATTAAATGAGTTCAATTCCTTAGCTGAGCCATTTGCTCTGTGTTGTCTCAGCTGAGCTAGATAAATGATTTTGCAATGTAGGTTGGGCATCTCACTTTTATAAAATATTACAAACATTTATGTAAATATGTGGAAATTTGTTGAAACAACTTCTGTACTATTTGTGTTTCTCTGATGCCTTGAAAAGGGGCAGACACAACCCTGCAGCAATGACACAGATTGAAAAAAATCAGTCAACAATTTTTTGTAAAAGCCAATAAATAGAATACTAACATTTTTTGTTGCTACTGATAGTATTTGGCCATATAATATTATATAAATCTTCAGTGCAATTTCTTGGGCGAGTCTTGAGGCCCAATTTAAGAAAGGCTCAGACAGGTTCCAGACCAACAGCCACACAAACTTTGACTTTTATCAATACAGTTTACCTTGGTAGTGTCAAAGATCAAGCATTTATCTGAACTACAAAAGTAATCCATCTTGCACCTTCATCTTCAGGATGCTGAACCAATGCATGCTGGGAGACTTTTATCAAGACTGCCAGTGACTGGTTTTATTACCAGCAAAGAATAAATAGTAGTTCCTGAAGTTAATCTCCAAAAAATCTGTTCCTCCGTTAAGTTGGCCATGCAATCCGACTGTATCTTCCTGAAGTGGAGTGAGGTTCAGTCTATTCATATGACACTCCAGTCACCCACCTGTCAGCCCTATCTCCTCCAAACAAGGGTATCCCCCGACACCTCCCGGCAGAGAGAAAGTCCACGAAGGATTCCGACAGTATCTTTACCTGTCCTTTGAAGGCGATGCCTGACTTAGCACCTGTTGTCCCCCTCCCCCCTTTGCCTGAACTCTGTGTAAATGGACACATTTTCACACGTTTTAGCCATTACGCACCGCACACAGTATGATTTCACATGCCATGTCAAATCCTCGGGTGAGACCAGCGCTAATGGTTATCACACCAGGGAGTTTTGACGTGCATCGATTCATCCTCACACACACACACACACACACACACACACAAAAAGAGAGGTAAAAACTTAGTAACATATTAGAGTCACGCTCATGGTCACTGGCACGCTGTCATGCTCTGTGTGCTCCTCCAGTAAGTACTTCCTACAACGGAGAAGTCCTGAAAAGGCTTATCTGTTCTCCACTCGGCTGCTTCCCTGTGTTTGCCTCCGTGACACATTTCCCATTTCTAATAATACAAAAAAAAAAAAAGATGGCTGTTTAAACAAGAAGGACGTGTAGGGCTCCAGTGTCGCAGAGAGAAAGAGAGCAGGATGAGCAATGTTAAACAAATGTCAGGATCAAGTGCACTACCTGCGATGGCAGATGCCACGGCATGTGTGTAGATACGGCAAGACAATAACCTGATCTGCCGCGTGAACCTACAAGCTGTACAATTGCAATGTTGTGTGTAATATTTACACTTCCTCTTCCTGTGGTGTGAAATATGAATATACCTATCATCGACGCATTTGTACATATAGATCTGGAGTTGAAATATATTTGAGCAAACAGAAGGGAGCGGCAGCTTGGAGAGGACAGGAAGATTCCTAATCACATACCCATCACGCCATAATGCTATCAGCGAGAGGCTAATGCCATATACAGAGTTGCACAGCTGCAGCATGTCTACCTGCAGACTTATGTAGTGTCACGCCAAAAATAGTTGGGATTTTTTTTGCGCGCAGCTCTTTGAAAGGAGGCGCTGTAAATTATTCATAATAATTTCTGAGCAAGACTGTTGCCGACGCTCCGTTTGGGAAGGTGTTGGAGGATTAGCTTCCAACTGGAACACAGACAGGAGTGTACTGAATCCGGGACAAACAAGTGTTCCAGAGTTTGTATCATTTTACACTCTTAACATGGGGCAGTTGATGAAGATTTAACTTCATTTAATCTATGGTTTATTTCTGCAAAATAACCTTAAAACAATAAAAGAGTACAGTAGTGTTTGTTTTTTCACAAAATAATTGCTTTACTGAAGCAATCTCTGAAGATATTCTTTGAACTATGCATTCATTTAACATTTAAGTTTTTCCAATATATGTCACCCTGACATTGTACTCCCCATCATGGACTTTATATGTAGAAAAAAAATCATAAAAATGAAACTAAAGCTTAAAAATATACTTTTATATAGATAGATTACACTGATAACATGAGCCCCTGCAGGGCACAGCCCTCAGAGTGGCACAAAAAAGGAGGTTTCTTGGCAACTGGTAAATGGAAAACCTGCTGCTTTTTTGGTGTTACAGTGTACACTAGAGTCAAATTTCTCCCATCATTCATAAAAAAGCACTTGGATTAAAGGTGAAACTTCTTCCTCTGAAGCTCACTTAAAGTTTCTTAAACATGCATGCCGCATATACGTTTGAGAGACAGAGAGGGGTAGCAAGCTTGTGTTTTCTAGTGGCAGATGTTCAAAGACCCAAAAAAAGGTCCCATTTCTGGGTTTTACTTGAAACTGAATTGCTGCACCTCATGCTGCTCACTTGCTCAGAGAGGATCCATTCAACGCCTGTGTGTGTCAGCCATGTCATTCTGCTATTCTCCCCAGATGAGCTTGTTCAAACAGGGATTTTTTTATGTGAATCCCAGCCCAGGCATTGCCGAAGCCAACTAGTTCAAAGCACTAAACATCAAGGTAAATGCTATGCCTGTCATCTTGACGATATTTAAAGCAGCAAGGCTACCCACACACACATGGCCGACAATGTGCACTTCAGAGAAGAGGCAGTGTTGTGGCGTCATTGCCTGGAGTAGGAAACCACACCATATCTGTACAGAGATAGAAACCCCTGTTGTAAGCCAGAAGATCACAACAAAGTGAGCTCACAGTTCATTTGCAGGACATTACATAAGGCTGCAGTTGCTCTAGGGTTCACCAGACAAAACACCACAGCCAAATCATCTTTTTACTAAAATAAATCAGTACATTCTGTGTTTAGATATTATCTTCAATATTATGTTGCTGGCTAATCCTATTCTAAGAAGTTCAGTTTCTATGAACTGTTTGAAATGAAGTGTACCATTTGTCTCTACCTGATCTGGTGAAGTATAAGCCCATTCTTAAAAGAATGGTGGTGGATGGAAAATTGAACCCATGTTAAGTTCTGGCAGAACTTTAATGACATCTGGCACAAGAGACGGAATTAAAGGCATACTATGGAGAATATCCAGGTGAATGTTTATTAACGGACCTGGCCCTGTGTCCCGTCCTCAGTACTCATCAGTAAAAGTCCAGTACACATTTCCTCTGAATTTAGAAGAGCACATGTCTGGAATAAGGAATTCCTGATGTGCGAGAATAAATATAAATATTAATGAAATTCCTTGAAGACAGACCCTATTTAAAACAAATGGCTCCATCTGTGTTATAACCATGACACCAAGCTTTTGTAAACCCAACAGGGCTCCCCATTAAAGGTTGCTTTAGGCTGTTTTAAAACATCTTGGTTATGATTAGAAAAAAAACATTGTTAAAAGAAAATAAATATTATCAGCAGTTTGCAGAAATGTCGCATAGACCTGTTGGAGTTTGTTAATTGAAAATACAAGCTCCAATCTCTGGGTCCTGAGTTGATTTTTTTCCCTTCATTTAAAGTGTTGCTTTCATTCTTGACTGCTTTTTGTCGACAGTAATGGTCTTTTCTACCTGTGCCCGTGTCAACAATAGAAATGAGTCTGACAGGGATAATGTTCTTGTTTGCAAATATAGCAGCCAAAATAAATTAGCCAAAGTTACCAAATGAAAGTTTCAATGAAAATCCCAACTCGGTATCAGTGAAGATGTGTGCCCCGTTGCCGGGTTTATTGCTATTAATCAAAAGGACATAAATTATTCTCAAGATGTAATTAGATTCTGATGAGGGATATTATGAAACTGTAGGTGAAAAGTCATTAGACGCCAAACAAAATGACCAGGGACACAATGTGATCCAGGTATGAGAAAACAAGCCCATCGCCAGAAGGTAATTGGAGGCAATACTTCATTCTATTGCGCTTGAAGATAAAAAAGAAGAACTGGCACTAAAATCTCACCGCAGTCCAAAACAGACAGAAAAACACCATGCTTTTAATTGTTTTGTTTGAATAGAACCCACACTACTCTTAGACTATTATGTTCTCGGCAGGCTTTTTTTTTATCTTGAAGAGAGATAAAACTGCAATTAATTTTGAAAGTGGGAAAAACAGTGAGACAATACATCAAGTCACACATGAGTGGTGGCAGGAAGGGATATGTGGACTGCCACGGAATAACGGAGGTAGTCAAAGGTAGCATTCATAATTGAAACCCCAGTCACAGGAGACTTAGTGGGCTGGGAGACTCTGATACTGAGGCTGACAGTGAAGGGGGACAAAGGAGAGTGACTTTAGAGGTTCAAAAGGATGGGTCCAGTCCACACCTTGGCCCCTATGCCATAAGCTGAGAAGAAGACTGTATTTCTGCACAGCGCTTGAAGCCTCAGGAATGTTCTTTAAAATCTAGACAGAAATCTTTCTTATTCTCAGAAAATGTTCAGCTGTAACTTGAAGTTTGGAGATGTAACACTTGACACACTCAGTATAAATGTACCGTACCGTAATGGACAGTTGGGTCAAATAGATCCAACAGAACAAATAGAAATATATTTTCTGGTATCTATCCCCACTTTTTGTTCAAATACAACTGGTATTTTCCAGTCTTAAAGTGAAAAGGTTTCATAGCGGTACCCCTCCTTTCCTCCTTTCCCCAAGCCAGTGAGCACCTACAGTAGCCCTGCAGGCACATACTATGAACCCAGTAAAAGTAAAAGTCCTCCCCCCAAAACAAACAAACAAACATGGGGGGTTTAAAGGAGAATTAAATTATTACGTTCGGCAATTTTTTCAATTATTATCACCCAAGAAAGATTAGATGCCAATAGTGCTAGTACTTCTATTTCTACAGGGGCCTAGAGTGGACAAAACAGAACACTGCTGGAAAAGGTGTGCATCTGTGAGCAGAGATGAACTAAACTGATTTGTTTTTTGCTTGACCTGATTGCAAAAATTTACACTGTTTCTACTTTTATTCAGGTTTTTTTCATTTAAAAGGCCCAAGTTACCCACCAGTGAGTAGGCCTACACTACATTCTAAAAATCAAATATGTCAAGTGAGTTTTAGTAATATAATCTAATATCATCAATTTTCTTCAAGGGACAGGCTGTAGCTCCTGACACGTTCTCTCTGTAGACTTTTAATCTGTACAGTGAAATGTCATTTTGTACCTTTACTTTTAGACGAGGAGGATTGCAAAGTATCTGGGGTCTTTTATCAACCTGTTATCAGCGTTCAGAATGTACTTGTCACTTTTTGTCACACTCAGTGTTTACTTAAGTGTTCACACAGAAGTTAGTGGTGTACTTAATAAAAACACAATCTGTCTTCTTCTTAAGAGTCTCTGAGCTGCGGCTGAATATATATCTATATATAGCTTCTGGCAAAAACCTCGATGTTTGTGAAAAAACACCTGAAGGAATTGGCTACAACATGGCTTTTTAAAACAAGGACCAAACCACTGATAAACAAAGTGGGAAGTCACATTTGCATTTCATAAACTTTTTGTTTGTATTTTAAGTGTGTTGAATATATTTTGGCAGTCAAATGAAGGTAATTCACACCAGATGTCACAGCTCTTTTAATCTCTTGAACAAGTCATATTGTCATTGCAACCTTTAACAGCAATACTGCATTGTACTTAGAAGGGACCCGTGCCCACAGCTGTACCTGGTGTTACTGGACAGGCAGCATATTGAGACAGCCTGTCCCAGCATACACCCTGATGATCAGCGCGCTCTGTGTAAGTGAAGATATAGATGTAGAACAACAGGAGGCGTAACGTGATAGGCTAAGGGTCGCATCCTTGTAAACGCACACCGCCCCGGCCTCATAAATTCTCATCAGTGTCTTCATTAAACGTTTTCCACTGCTATCGCCATGGAAACGCAAGCCCCAGCATGCAGCCACAAACAGGGACGTGTGCGCCTGGGGTTACTCAGAGGGTAACTTGGCACAGGCGGTGACACCCCACACCTCTCCTGCACAGTGGCTGACTATAGACGCATCAGAGGGAGGGGGCAGTGCGAGTGGCAGGCGGCCAGCGACGCTAGATCTGTTTCACGGCCATCTCACTTGACAGGCGCTGGCTGCGTCTGGACTGGAGGCGAGCGCTCTGATTTCTCTCTTTAATTACTGCTAATCGGAGGAGCCGCAGCCCATGCTAATGAAGCCACACCAATCAGCTGGGACAGAGTCAGGGGCCTTTCTCTGCAAAACAGCCCACCGCACGAACTGATCTGACACCGTGCAGTGCCACAGCCTCCCAAGTGTCTCGCTCACTGTCCATCTATCCGTCTGTCTGTCTCATCACTTTTTAACAGTGGTTTGCCCCCGAGCCAATGCTAGCAGCGCTGTTCGTCCAAAAGAAACCTCTGTGAATCCCTAATGAGTGCTGTCACTGCTGTAGTACGGTCTGATATCTCCCATCTCTGTTTCAAATCCCAATCTTTGGCAACAATACAAAGTTTGGCTGATCAGAAATTCTGAAGGCAGGAATAATTATGATTTATGTCAAGATTTTGATGGCTCTGTAATGTAATAATAGATTGATGTCTCATTATTGTAAATGCATATAATCAATCTATCCTATTTTCACCCACAAACATAATTACATTGTACACATTTTGTGAAGCAGTGATGGTGTCTTTTTCTCTCCTGCTTCAAAGTGAATATTGTAATGAATTCTGACTGACATGATTGGATGGCTTTGAGATGTGGCTTGCCTTTTTTTAGGTTGCCAACAAATAAAAAAAAAATTCTATTCATGTTGCAAGTGTGCATGTATGACGCAGGCCGGGCACACAGGCAGCTTGTGTTTGTGAGAAGATAATCCTGTTTTTATACAGGCATCCACCTGCACATCAGGTGATGGCTGCATCTGTGCATTTGCAGCGATCAGCCAATATGGCAGGTCCACTTATTAATGTAAATGTATACATGAACCTGACTGTGAAATGTAATGTGAAAATCCCATCACAGCAGGACACTGCTCCGGACACGGTACAGTATCAAGCCCTGATCTCTGCCACTGCTACTTCGTGTATCCTATATTTGCAACAGTTGCATCACATGTAAAAATCAAAGTATATTATATCACATTAAAGAGATGTAAGGATAATTATTAGCTATTACATTCTGTAATGTAAACACATAGGAACAGATTTAAAAAGGATATAAATGAAATGATTGTCCCAGTAGCATCGGCTTGAATAGTGAAAACTGTGTTGATGATTTCTAATGGTGAACACGACTGAAAAGCCACTTTTGGTTTCATTTCATGCTTTATCACAGCAGATGGAAGACGATACAGCCTTCTATATCAAGGTCATCATATAAAAGACCATAACATCTCATCAAGCAATTTAGCTGACCTTGTGATGCAGAAAGTAACTGGCAGTTATAGCAGCATTTGCAATTACACTCAATTAAAGTCAATAAAAATGATAAGCCAGTTGATTACATTTAATTTACTGTGAGCAAAGTGCTTTCTGTATTGTGTGCTCACTGAGCAATAATTAATCTACTGCTGCACATCAACCCAACTTAAAATGCAGTGTTTGCTAAAAAAGACTCATTTAGGTGTTCAGTTCATCGTGAGGAATTCAGCAATATATTTCTAAATGTGTAATTACTGTCAAATATCAAATAAAAGAGGAAAGATAATGATTGCTTCGAGGTCAGCATAAGGTGCAATTAAATATTTATTCTGTATTTTTGAAAGTATGTCCCTTTCAAGCTAAATTCCATGTATCTTAATTTGTGCGTTGTACCTTCAAAGCCAACTTTGTGAAATCTGAAAAGTTAATTCATTGGAAAATATTATCAACGTATTACTGTCTGTCAGAAGGAATTGCAATTTTCAACACTAGGAAATCCTCTGATAGAGATTTGAATGGTGTAGGATTTAGTTTTATTTAATCAGTATGAGTATAAAGTATGACTGAGGTCAGAATGGGAACTCAGGAACTAAAGTCCTTAAAAGTCCTTAAAAGCCTTGGAATTCATATGTACAGTTACTTTCAGCCGGAACAGTTTACTGATAAATGACTAAATATGACAATGTATAGCCAAAGTTTTCAGAAATTTACATTTATTCATTTAGCTGACGCTTTTATCTAAAGTGACTTACATTGTTCTACAGTAATTACCAGTGTTACAGCCACTGGAGGAAAGGTGGGTTAAGTGTCTTGCCCAAGGACACAACGACAGTATGAACTGTGGGGAGAGTGGGAATCAAACCGCCTACCTTCCGGTTGAAAGACGACTGCTCTACCCACTGAGCTACCGCAACCCCTTGAAATGTGGTGAGTTTCTTCAGATAAAATATTTGTGGCAGCATGCAGGACTGATTTGATTCAAATGGATCCTGCAGGCCTCATCTTGTTCTGAACATTACCATGGCCCACTGGTTATAGCCCGTAGCTGCTTTTCCTTGCTGCTGTGGACGTCGAGGTGCCAGATGTGCTAGGCAAGCCGGCGCATGATAAATGGCAGAAGGTGAGAGCTCTGCGGCCGGGACTGGGAGCACCCTGCACCCCGCGTCCTACTGCCAGTCCCTTGGCATGCAACACTTCAGCCTAAATGGCAACCGCATCCGCCTTCAACGCTGACATTTAAACCTCTGCCATGCTATCCAGCTGTGGACACCACGGGTACCCTCCCACCCACCTTCGGGCTCTCCCAGGCAACCGGCCCTCAACCCTACTGCCTTCACACACAGAATTACCACAAGCACTCGGTCACCTGCTCCAACTAGAGTTTTACACACTTAAAGGACACTGAAGTCAAATATAATGTATAAGCTATACTCATTCTTCAAGTTGTATATTATAAACAGTTGCATACATTTTTTGAATCTGACACAAGGCTGTTTCCTTAGATCTACATCAGTCATTTTCTGTGGTAAAGACTGAGGGCACTCAGCGGGGTCCCCAGTCCCTTACTGAATTTAGTCATGAGTGAGGAGCCACAAGATTATTAAGGATTAGAGCTTAAAACTCTGCTTTGAAACCCATAACTATCCGACTGATTTATTTTATGTGTGGCACTTCTCTGCTTAAAAAAACAGAACATTTCAGTTAAGTAATCATAAATAGATGTGTGAAGAAGAGATGTGATCCACTTATGAGAGCCTGTACGATTAAAATATAGCGCAGATGCAACAACTTTGTCTTTAAGTAATGTTTTGAAACATTAATGGGTCATATCGTGGTCACTGGAAAATAGAGGAGAACTTTGAATGTACATTTATGTAAACACAAATAATTTATAAGAAAGATTTTTTTATTTAAAAGCACAATATACTGGATATCTGTTTAGATGCCCATCAGTCCAATCAAGGTTCATTATGGCTTTGTATAAACTAGCTTTAGGTTCATATAGTTTTGCTGTATTGGTCCTTTATGAGCTGTGATTGGCTGAGAGATACACACTCAAAACTGTCACTTCTGTATAAATAAATGAGAAAATTTGTGTATTTACAGATATATTCACTTTAATAATGTTTCAGAGTCAAGGGTGTGTGATTAAAGGAATTTCCAATCTGTGAGTATTGATATAATTTTTCATCAAATTTCTGCATTTTGTACCTTTAAAATGTGTTGAAAGGACTGACCAAAGATGGATAGTAGAAGTGTTAAAATGGTGATAATAAGTGCATATGACCATTTTTTTATAGAAACTCTATGTCCCTGGACACAACAGCCTTGAGTTTTTCTTTTCAGCAAGAGATGAGTACATCAGAAAAACTCTCACTTAACAGCGTACAAAAGGAGGAAGCACTGCCCTTCAACATGCCGCGAGTAAAAATACCACTGTCAACTATTCACAGAAAATGTACCTATCTTTAACAAAGGCCTCTCAACATAAAAGCACCCAAAGGTAAACACTTTACATTCTGACACTCATTAAAAACAGTCCAGTCCACTCTTACCCAGAGGAGAGTGCTCGTCATGATATAGAGCGAGGCAAATACCAAACGGTGTGGCATGGTATCAAAGGAAATGTCTGCAGTCCAAAGGTCAGCTGATGGTAAAAGGTTGCTGAGGAACGGAGCTGCTGGACAGTCTTTCATCAGTGGGAGGCAGCTGGACTCTCCAAACAACCGGCGCTACTCAGGGCTACAGGCACAGTGGGGCTGCTCCAATATGACATTTCACATCCAGATCGGCCACAGTAATGGCATTTTGGCCACTTTTAAAGCAGCCAGATTGGCCTTCCAGGACTGCTGAAATTTTTATAGATGGCAATTTTTTCATTGTTTGGGTTTATTAGAGTGTCTGAAGGAGGCTGGATAGATTGTCAATGTGGAAAAGGCATTTGAGGGCCAATGTGGAATTGATTGGCTGGTGCAAATACACTATGGCAGATAACATACACCAAGGAGTGTAACCACAGAAAAAGACCTTCAAAAAATTAACATAAAAGTGTTTTTTTCTTCATACCCCAACATAAAAAAGAAGACAATATGGAGGAACACGTTTTGAAGTGAAGCACACTGTATATTCTTGCCGCTGGGAGATCAATTTGTCCAACTCTTATCAGAATTCTTTATTTATATAAGCCTCTAGTGTGTGACTATTTTCTATTTCTTCTCTCCAGTAGGAAATGGTCAGTGTGGTTCTCTTTGAAGTCCCTGCTGAAATTATTTGTCCCATTCGCTCCGAGGAATTGCATTTGCTGACATAGTATTTGCTATTAAGTGGTATATATACTACAGTATTGGGGCTTGCTTAGATTAAAGGGAAGCAAAATGCACTGATGCTGCCTGATAACCACACACATCATTTCAAGAAGTGCCGGAATAAATATTTATATGAAAAGTGTTCCACCAAAAAGAAATGCTAATTTTAAATGATCATCCCTGCGGGTAATCCAAGCTTTACATGCTGATCATAAATCCACTGAGGGTCGCAAATGTTTGTCGTGCTTAGTTTTCAATCTTTCTGTGAAAACTCTTGTAGAAGCTTGATCATGCACTAGCAAAGAAAGATGGTACAAAAATCAGTACAATGGCCTAATTGCAGCTTAAAGCAGCTGTTCAAATTGACAAACTATATGCAATTACAGTGCAAATGTGAAATGGTAAGATAAAAATAGAATTTTGAAATAAGTCTATTTTAGTGATTTTATATAGTAATGTCTTGGCCTTAATTATGACACAGGATATTGGAAAGAAAGCCTTCAAATTCATTGTGAGGGGTCATTATTACATGTGACCTTTCACTGAGGCAAGTCTCCAATCTGTGCCTCAGCACACTGTCCTTTGATTAGAGATATAATGTGGGTTTGGATTGGGCTATTGTAAGATGATGACATTCTTGAACAGTTTTTTAAATTCGACATGACCTCCATGTTTACGTCTGCAGTAGTGAAACCAGTGGGAATGATAATACTGTTACTTAGTAGTGGGCAGTGTTCACAGAAAAACACACAAAAACATACATAGAGCGGGCAGAGAGCGTGTTGCTGCCATATATGATTTACATTTAGCGCATGAATAATCCGTTGACATGCAGCACAGGGAATTGTTTACTTAAAGGGAGCCTCTCTACATATGCATTTTGCCAGAGTTATCTCGAACATGAGACTGCTATCCAAATGTCAATTAATCTCAATTTAACATCTAACTTAATAACACTGGGACCATCTCGAAAAAGGCTCATGATGTTAGGATACTAGCTTTTTTGACATTAGTATTTATAGCAAGTAACTGGGAGAATAGAACATAGAATAGAACATGTTTATGTTATTAATTTCATTTTAGAAGATATATTGGGTAATGTCATGCACTGAGGTAAGAGACACTTGGTGTTTATCAGTATTAACACATCATTAAGAAAGTGGAGCAGTGATGTTAAAAGAATAGGGTTATTCATCTTTAGAGCAATCATTCAGGAATAAATCCAATGCAGCTTGTAAAATTAGATTATTTTTTCAGTGCTAGTATTCTCACATGCTTTTCAATTCTATCCTTGGCCTTTCATCCGGTGTAAGGGTTTTAAAATATTCTTTCTGTTGCTTGTCTGTCAGTAGTAACCTTGTCGACACCGACATGTCCCTCCCCTTAAAAAAAAAGATCCTTCTAAGGCTGCTGTCTGTCTCCATATGCGTTTGCTCTCCCCGCTCCTCATTGGTATTAGCCACGCTGCATCTATGGCAGCCAACGAATAAAACCCTTTTGCCTGTCGCCTGGATGCCATTTCCAGCATGGTGGTGACTCACTAACCCCTGCTGCCCCAGGGGCACGGGAATACCGTGCCGCTAAGAGTGTAATCTTTTCCAACAATTTTTTATACTGGATGGAATGTCTGATAAAGGCATGGGTTGATAGGAAAATGCAATAAGTGTCCCTTCACTGAAAGGAACTTTGAAGGCAGTTGAGAATGGGCTTCGATAGAATTAGCCTAAGGTAACATAAATCATTCGATCCCACAAATATAATGAAATAGATCAAGATACAAGGAAATAAACAAACAAAACTGGATTTTGTACTAGGAAAAAATTTTGTTAAAGTCAAAGAAGAGATGCAAACTATTCAACTCTTTAAATTGCACTGACAATTCCACATATGTTGAAAACCTTGTCTAACAAGCCATTACTATTTAGTTTGGCAGGATTTCTACCAAGTGGAAGTTTAGTTTACAATTACCACGTAAAATTCCTTTGCCTCTTTCTCTGTGTTCAGACATTTACAGGATTTAAAAAAATATTTATTTAAACCATTATTTTACTTTCAGGTTTTATAGGGACACATAAAACTACATTGTTTATGCTGCCCACGTCTTTTTTAAAGTAAAAGACACAAATAAGTCATTGTTTTTTCCAAAGTGGAAAGCCAACTTCCCGGCGATCTATAATGGAGTAGATATTGCTCTGCGTATTGATTGATGTCTCCTTCCCCCCACTTTGACATTTGCTTATCCTCGTCCGCATCTACTGCTATTGACGTGGGCTCTATCTGGACATCTTCCTAAGCTGTTTTGTCATTTGTCACCTCTTAAATAAAAACCGCAAAAGGGGGGCGGCTTGTCAGTGATAAGACTTAATGATAGCAACCACAATGCTTTCATACAAGACTTGGGAGTGTGCACTTTGACACAGGCTTCCTTTTCATCACCAATATACCACTTACAGGTGCATTTTTACCTGTCGTATTTCTCCCTAATAAGTGGGCTGCCATTGCAAAAACTCCATCTTACATTTACTCATAAAAGTGGACAATTTAGTGCAAATTTACCAAATGCGGGTCTTTGGTTTAACACATTTAGCCCACTTGCCTGTCAAAAGCTACTATTTTCCACAACTTACCCTTGGCTTGTCTTTTTGGAAACCAACTGGTGAGATCAACACATCCTGATTAAAGCTGATAAACGCTCGGTGAGAGTTTTTAGCATTTTGACTTTGCCAACTCTTTATTTGTAGTACATTAAATGCTGCGCTTACTTAACATTTGTACAAATGCAGATTTTCTCCCCATGAGGTGGAAGGCAGATCCTTCCTTTCCACCCTCCCTCTTTCCTTCCATCTCCCCTTCAGCTTGGCTCCTGCAGAGAGGCTATTATTGCGGCTAATTATCTACAAATAGTCCCAATATGACAAACACGGCCTTGTACCAGTGCCGGCTAAGTGTAGGAACAAGCCACAGAGGCGACGAAGGCAGACAAATGACAGGACAAAAGTCAGAGTGGAATTAAAAAGGGAAATTTGAATCACAGATAATTGTGAGGAACGTGATAGAAAAACACAAAGTGGGATAAGATGAAAAAAAAGTGCTGCTAAAAAAAATATAAGTGGGAGGCAGATGGGTGAAGAAAAGAAGTGACACTAAAAGGGAGACATCATACCAGGGACTAACACAGGAAAATGATCTTGTCTATACCGTGTGTGTGACTGCTTGTTGCCACTGGCAACTGTCCTGCGATGCACAGGCCACATCCATTTAGCTCCCAGCATGCCTCATGATCAGGGCAGCTCAGGGGTCTAAGATTGTCTGTCTCATTTCCATAGAGAACCTCATTTAGCAGACGAGCATGGAGGGCTATGATGCATCAATGGGCGCTTGATTAGATCCTTACCTCAGATATATATATGAATATTTATCAGTGTTGAATGAATACACATTTACTCCGCTTTCATCTGCATCATCCCAAGTGTCCTCCTGTTCTCCTCTTAATTTCTGACAATGAATATGTCAAAGGAGCATCACGGTTCCTCCGCAAAGTGACAGCACTCAAGGTAATCTAGTTATTGTGGCTCTGCAGCATGATCCACTTTAAGTTTTGCTAAATTCACTGGGCTTTTGTCTTGTTATGTTTTATTCGCCATGGTGACAACAACAGCACTCAGGGACCTAAAGGAAATGAAGGCGGGTAATGAAAGCAACACGCTTAAAAGGATGTGTGTTTGAATTCATTGCGGATGAAGATTAGTGTGCAACAGGAGCTGCAGGTGGATGCCAAATCACCGAGTTATTCCCGTCCCGTTTGCCGAAAAGACAACGCAATCACACCCACGAATGCACCAGAACAACAGATATTTTATGACTTACGTCGCTAACTCCAGCCTCCACTATCTTCAGGCCCGTCTCCTTCTCCAGCTGCTGCTTCTGTTGCACTGCACAGAGAGACAAAAGCAGAGGAGGTGTGAGAATGACAAAGTAGCAGATTTTTCACTTCCCCAAGGCAAGAACAAGTGAAACCGAGAAATGATGCAAGGGATGTAACCGCATGAGTCAGATGTCAAACTGGTCATAGAAAATGACCGGCCCACACAGGAAAAAAAAAAAATTGTTGATGGCGAGCGAGGAAAACTTGAGGGCAAGACAGCTGTGTGGCAGTTGACGGTACTATGAGGCAGCAGTGGGCCGGCGACAGGTGTGTTCATTCTGACATGTTGTGTGCTTAGCAGGCATATAATAGGTAAAAGTATGGCAACCCCATCTTATTTTCAAGTAAAAATACACTGTACATTTGTGAAGGTCAATCATCTGTGACCATTCACAAATTACACAAATTATAGAAATTATAGTTTTAATAGACCTCAGCTCTGCTTTGCACTTATTAGATTATGAATTATTAGAAAAAAACAAATGTAACTATAGAGTGGTTTAAAGCAATCTTTCAAATCAGAATCACTAGAGAGGTGTACCTCAGGGTAGTTGTTTTGGGCCATTGTCATTTTTCAACAAGTCTGATCTGTGGACATAAAATTACCCTCACAGTTTTTAGGTGGGCACAAACTAATTAATTGGTTCTAAATTTATAAAAAACACAAACAAATAAAGAGTTGTGGCTCAAATTAGAAACTAAAAATAAAGATGATGTAAAAACTCAAGTTGTTAAGAGTCATAGTAGGCAGCAGACTGAAGTGGTCTAAGTTAGAATGAGCATACTGTTTCAGTTATGGGCAGAAGGATTGCAATTATTAGAAAATGTTCAAATTATTTACCAAAGGAAATTTAATCATGGTGTAGTCTAGTGTCTAAGAGAAAGACAAATAAAATTACAATTAATCCAAAATAAAGTGTCATGTCTTGCTCTCAAAAGTTACAGATATACAAACATTAACAGAATGTGCAGAGCCTTGAGAGATTTGTTATTAGTGAAGAATAAGACTGGCATTGACATTTTACTGTGACCACAATTTGTACCCTGAACTCCTCCATAACAATTATGTTCCCAATTAGAAAACAACATTGAAACAATGTTTAAAAAGGTTTCCATCTCATGAAAACACCATGTTCCACACATATGACATTGTATAGCAACAGTTTCAATAGACATTGCATCAGTGTTTTAGTATCTTATGTTAGATGCAAACCATGTAAGTAGCTTGATAAATGAAATCACAATTTACAAATCACCATTTACTCAAACATACCCAAGTCTTACGAGTACAATAAAACAGCTTTATCAGAGCAGGAACTCTGTGTTCAGTTTTTTTATGTCCCATCCACAGCCCCAAACTTTTTACATTTGAATTTAGAGAATGAGTCTGAGCCAACACATCTTATAGCAATTCAGTTGGTGATCGTTCTGGGGCCTATGGGAGACTCATTGCACCACAGAGGGGTTTCAGCATCAGAAGAGGATAAGGTGTGACCAAAGATGTCTATATATATTAGACCTTGGGATGAGAATGATTTGTCCTCACACACACATTGAGTCAGACCTACTCAAGAATATCATAAAGCACATGAAGTGCTTGCAGATTCGCTGAGCACAATAACTTGAGCTCCTGCCTTTGTTCTTGCAGTAATTAATGCACCACCCAAGTCTGATCCTCACATCTATTGATCTAATCAAATATGGCATGCTATTTCCACAGCTTTGTTCACGAACAATATTCTCATGCAAATCAAACTAAAGTGAGGCAACGTTAAATATCCATCGTCTGAGATCACACAATTCACCGTCCGTGCCTTACTTTGATGGAAACATTTATATTGCAAAACAAAATCAAAGGGGCCCTAATAGATTATGCCAAATTACCGAATGAAAGGGAAAAATGAAGCATGATTTTCATTTGTTAGCATGTGAATGTGATTGGTGATGGTGAAAGGGAGAAAGAAAGTGAGAGTTCGGCCCTTTAAATCTCCTTTCCTCAGATGAAGGCTATGCAAATGACCCTGAAGAGCTGAACCCCACCTCACACTCCAAATTCATTGAGGGCCTGTTTAATTAGTATTTTAATCTAACCCACTGATTCCACTCACTCCACAGTGTATGCAGCATTCCATCTAATTAAGCATGCTACTTTTAGGATCTTCATCCATCTTCTGTTCGCTCTTATTCTGTCCCTCCTTCTCTCTTACTGGTTATTAAAGATGGTGCAAACACTGATGACTCTATCAACACAGCGGCCGAGGTGACAATTTATATGTTAGGTGTCAGCTGGACCTTCTGAAGAGGACAATAGATGGGTAAAGGTCAAATATACATTCTCGGTCTACATTTAAATACCAAATATGAGAAGGAAAAAGACTCTTTTCCCATTAGCCCGAGGATAAAAGTCCTCGACTGGCATGTCGCCAAGATAAAGCTCATTTTCATTTCATGTTGCCACCCCTGTATTTAGTCCCAGACATATCACTGCTCCATAGATTGCTACTGTACCTGCTATTTAGGAGGGGGTAATGAGCAAGGTAATTGGGCCCAGCTGGGTGAGGGCGTAGGTGGTGGGGGGAGCCAAGTCGCTAAAAGGTCACACCACCATTCGGTCCTAATGAGGACTCCTCTTGGGTTGCAACACATGATGAGTGAAAACTACCACAGATTAGTCTGGAATCAACATACACGTCCGAGCGGCTGCAGCTCTGTGTTTGAGTGACACGCAAACACTAAGAGACTTATGGTGAAACCAAAGCAGCCTGAAGGTCAGGATTTTACTTGTGAATCAAAGCGGAGGACTCTCCAATCAACCTGAGGGAACTGACAGTCCCACAACAGCCACTTTAAATGTAAATACAATGTACTTGCCAAGCTCATTAACTGGCAACTGGATGGATGTGGCCAGAATACAGCAGTGAATGGATTGCTTGTTCTGTCAGTGACTGTACAGATAACAGCCCACAGCATCTTTTTTTGGGTCACCCCCTTGTATTAACCTCCCGCCGGAGCGTCCTCTCTTTTTCTCTCACACACACTCATACTGATTTTGTAAGCCCCAAATTAGCCACCAAATACTCCTGACAGACTGTGGAAAAGAGATGTCAGGTCTGATTTCAGAGAGCCTCCTCAGGCCATTTTAATAGGCATTGTCTGAGGCTATCTAGTCTAATCTCTAATATCGAGATCTGCTGCATTATTTGATCCGTGGCGTTTCCGAGTCTTATCGAGCCAGATCATCTGATGTTCACCAGCTGAAATACAAAAAAAAGCCAATGGTTTGTATTGGATGTTTAAATCTGACACAATAAATTAAAAAGCATCCCAATCCAGCACATATAAAATGGTATGAAAGGGGCTCTGTTGGGAATAAGTACAGCGCATTATGTAGAATATTGATTCAATTCAAGGTTGAATATCTGCCATGCTACTTTTTGCACCAATACAGCAACAATAGGATGCTACACCAGCAACATAGCTCATGATAGCACCTGGATAAACAAAATTTGAACACTGAAAATTTTACTGGCTTGTAGAAACTCTTTGAACAATTAAACATGCTCACTAAACCCCTTGTGGTTTTGGATTTATTGCTGTCCGAATCATCACGGTCTTACCAATGGGTTTGCAACACCATTCAACTCCATGTTGTAATCTGGGGCAATATTGGACCAGGAGAATATTTTTAATGTAGTAAAGCAGGTGGTGACTGGTGTCCACATGATAATAGGTATTTACCATTATTAATATTAGTTCAGACCATTATTTACCCAAATTACATGATACTCTTTACAACTGTCTCTATATTTTTATATTTTTATGTGCAACATCAGCTCTCTTGAATAGCTAAGCAGGAGGAACCCATTATGCTGTGTTATCATCACATGTATCATGCTATAGAAAGTTACACCTCATAATTTTGGCTTTCCATCTTATCTACATGCTCTGAACAATAACGCACTTAGATTAAAGCCATGCTCATTGTGTTCCCACAAAACATCAGAGAAACTCATCAGCTTGTTGAAGAAGGGGAAAAGGCCACTCCAATCATAGATCTAAAGAAAAAAAATCAAAACATTATTGCTATTCCTTGATGTGCACATTAATGAGAAGAGAATGCATAAAAAACGCAAAAACAATCATTTAAGCTTGATTTTATGTGACCTTTAATGGCATACTGTATGTGCTCAATGCAAACGATCCCGTTCTGAGTATAATTTGATTAAAAGGTTGCTTTTCCTGACGCCATATGCCGCAAACTACAGCAACGTTGCACTCATAGATTCTAATAACCATTCAGAAATGATTATCATGAAGTTATCAGAGCTTAAAGTCATGCATATATATGTTAATTTGTCTGATAAACGACGCGGTTGTTTTTGTTAGTAGCAATATAAATTCAGATTCAGGAGCCGTATCATGCAGTGTTTTTTTTTCCAACATAGAGCAGGCATGGTGTCTCCTTTTGACTGAATAGAGGTTTGTAGTTGACAAAATGCATATTTCACTACTGGCTGATTGATCTGTTAATATTGAATAACATCCCCGTGCTTCCCATCTATCTCTCCCAGCCCTCTCCACTGTTCCTCAGGTCGTCTATTCACCACTTCCATCGCTCCATCCGTCACTCCAGCCAAACAAAATGAAAGTGTTTATTGCGGAGGAGGGCTGACGCTCACGCCTCTCCACAGCCGTTAGCCTTATCAGCAGGCAATCGGCGCGATATTAAAGCTGCCATTCCGCCCATCACTTTCCCCTCGCACATATGATGGCTGTCTCTACCTATCAGAGCGCAAAGAGGAGGAGGGAAAAGGGTGAGGGGGTCCACGGAGAGATGCACCTGATCCCACTGACTGATAAAACGCAAGGCAACCTATTCTTTCAGTCAAAATGCAAGATGGGAGGTGGGAACAAAAACAATAATATTCCATCATAGCGCTGTGTAAGACGCATATTCATTACACGTGTGATATATAACATGTATGTGATCTCTTATCAGTCAACGCAGATGCATATCAAAATGTAAATCACCAGTACATATATAATGCAAGCCTTATTTGTTCAGGTTTATCATAGAAAAAGGATATTGTACCTCCAAAAGGCTAATATAAAATGACTTCTGTGTGATTTTTATGGTTGCGATAAACATCCGACATATAGCATTTGAGGACACACGCAGACATCGTTCCCCAGACAACCCCACGGTCCCTGGCTCTCTCGTCTGTCGCTTCTTGTTCATGCATCTAAATTGTTATTCTGTTGCTTGGCTTATTTAAATCAAGACACCGACTCTAAGGGCCTCCACCCAAAAGATAAATAAAAAACACAAATGAAACAGGGACACAGTGTGGAGCAGCCTCAGGTGAATAAGGAGCAGTGAATACATTGTCCTTCACTGTTATTATTGCAGCTCGACTGGTTAATCAATCAGATGAGAAATTATGCAGCGAGGAATTGATGGTTTACCTTCTAACTGACAGATTAATGGACATGCTTGGATTTGGGGTTTCTTAATAAATACAGAAAAGCAATGTATTTAATTTTTGTCAAACTTTTATAAATAATACTGATATTGTGCATACAGTATATTCTGATATTGCTTGGTTAACTCTTAATGTCAAAGTCATGTAAAATAATTTGTAACCAATAGTGGTGCATACATTTGACACACAGCATTGTAATGAGTCTATACTTTGTGAGCCCACACTCAGAGTCACTCAATGGGATTTCATGGTTTCAAGTTAATTCTCACTATTTAGTATGCAAAAGGTATCTCTAATGTTTTATGATTTCTTATTAACACTAAACCAAATAATGAGCTATTCTAACCATTTAAGGTGTGGACTTGTCGTAAAGTGGTGTCTATTTGATTACACTTTTATTTACACTATACTACGCCATGGCAGAAGGACTATTAATTAAAAAGGATGAGAAATAGTTTAAATTTCCCCTTTTTTCTGTGTCTGTCTCATTTCTATAGAGTTTCAACCCAATATTATTAGGCATTAAAATTCTAGTTTGAATGAAACAGCTAAAAAGCCAAAAAAAAAAGCAGAAAGCATCTTTTACTTCCCAATGTGATCACAGCCATGACATCATTAATGTCTAAGATCCAATCAGAAGTGCCAATCATATTTGGCCATGTCTGTCACAGAGGCAGCATGCTGTTAGCAGCAGGGATCCTGGCTGGCTCACTGTTTATTCACCCAGATCGATCATTTCCTGTGGATAAGCCAACAGAGCTCCCCAACAAACCAACTGCTGTTATTCGGCTAAATCAACACACTGCAAACCTTTACTACTTCGCCACAAAATGGCTCCCTTCACAAAAGCAAAGCATTCAGTTTAGGATGCCAAAACTGCTTTGGTGTATAACGTGTTGCAGACAAACAGAGAAGGAGACTGGAACATGAAGTGTGCTGCGTAGTCTCAGCTCTTTTAATCGCTGGAGTCGTGCAATCAGCATGCGTCTTGTGTCCACCGCAAGCCCAGCCGCAGCCATGGTGTCAAACGCATTAAAGGCCCCTTCCTCTTTCAAACATAACCCACATGACACATTTATAATTGCATCCTCCCTTATTAGAGCGCCCTTTCAAATATGGCTGAATAATGCACCTGGATCAGCGCTGGAGCACAGACACACAGACACTGAGTTAGACACATATATCTGTGTCGTGGCTGCCTGGTTGATTAATAGATTGTGGCTGCTCTGACACTCTGTGTAGAATAGGCATTTTGCCTTTGATAGGTGCTGACACCAATTCTTCACGGACTGCAAGGGATTGGGGAACAGAAGCAGCACGGGCAAATTACTTGGATTGGGAGCAGGTCCAGATGTGGAGAAACCCCACAGATGTCACTCTGCATTCTCACTGGGACAAGTCTACATCGTTCACGCCCGACTTCAAAAATGACAATCTGCAGATGTGTGACATATGCGATGGATATCACATGTGACAATCACTCAAAAAGAGCAACTTGGCTCTTGGATTATGACGGCCGATGAAGTAAACAGTGCACATCTGAAGCGATCATGGCCATCAGACGTCCAACAAGCTGCAGAACCATGCTGCTTGGTCTTTAGGTGACCTTTTCTAATAACACAAGCTGGCAGCCTCACTGTCAGTAGGACATTGCAGAACACTCTCCAGGCTTCTGCTTAAAACAATTTATTGCAGTCTTCTGGGAAACTACACCACCCAAGAAGGCCATAAGAGACACTGACGTGGGAATGTAGTCAGTTTCATACCCAGCTAAGTTGAGATACAGTTGATGATCTAGGCCAGTTTTTTGGACTACTACTACGTGCAAAGAAAGGAATTTATTTATAAAGTCTGCTACTCTCAAAAGCTTTTTCCATCATGGACGAACAGGTTAAAGCAAAGGCATCTGGACTTATTTTTCCAGGTGAAGATGTTTCATCCCAAGTCCAAGAGACTCTGTCAATTCTGAGATCAATGACACAAGATCTGAGTTTTATCTCTAGAAGGAGGGGATTTGACCTGAAACTAAATCTGTTTGGACCAGGCTGTTCTGGTCTCATAGTCATTACCTTGAAAATTCAAATGCCTTTGCTTTAACCTTTCCTTCAAGATGACCTGGTTGACAGACATGTTGCTTCCATCATAGACTTAAACAACCCAAAAGAATAGATTGCTAGCAGACAAGAAGCAATCTGTATCTCTTATATATATATATATATATATATATATATATATATATATATATATATATATATATATATATATATATGTGTGTGTGTGTGTGTGTGTGTGTGTGTGTGTGTGTGTGTGTGTGTGTGTGTGTGTGTGTGTGTGTGTGAGAGATATGTGATAAAAACATCTGGAAGCCTGCCACAGTCTGAAGGGAGCCTACTGGGGAAGGCTTATTGGAGGAAGGGCTGGCTGGCAGTGGAGATGCCACACTGTGCATCCCCACTGAGGGGACTGACAGAGGCAGTCCTACCTGTCACTGTGGCAGCAATTATCCTGCAGGCTCTCTCCACGGACCGTCTCCTGCAGGTCTCCACATTACTAACCACATCAGTGAGTATGCACAGTGACGCGCGCAGGGCGACATACACAAACACATGCCTCTCTGCTTTTCATCCGCAATTTGCCATCCGCGAGCTAATGGCTTGAACAAATTGTAATAATGTGTTGGTGCAGACATCCTGCTCAAGCCGAGACAAACACACATCATTCTCTGGATGTGAGTTCATGCAAACACACACATACCCCTTCTGTTTAAGATAAATGCATTATCATACATGAGAGGAAATAAGTCTGAAAATAATTACATAAGAAGAGCTAAATAAATCGATTAAAGCTAAAGCTGTCATAAGGCAAGAGTTTGAAAGGCAGGCGGCATTAACACGAGAGCAGGATGTGAGCTCCACTGATACAGAGATATTAGTGTTTGGATATGGGGGTAACACACACATGCTTACAAGCATGTGAGGAGGTGTCCATTTTGGGCAGCAGGGAGGTCTTCCGCAGGAAGCAATTGATCTGTTTGATGCTGGTTCACTGGAGCTCGATCCTAGACCAGTTCAGAGTCTGAGAAAGGCGACTGTAAGGAGCTGTGAAGGGTGATTTTAGAGAAATAAAAAAAGAGCCAAAATGTGACCTCATTACCGAAGATTTGTTCCGACTGTCATTAGAAATCACAAACGCCATCACTCAAGTCAGAAATATGAGGCAGGGGATGAGTCGAGACGGAGGTGGGGGCTGCTTAGACTGTGACTGTAATCAAGTGGATTTTCATGTGAAAACAGGATCAAACCATCTAAACACGACAAGCAACATCAACACATGCCGTATTTGTTTTTTTCCCATCAAAGCAGACTCCAAGGACATACATTTGCCTCGAGTGTAGAGACTCCAGTTGTCAATGTGACACATTAGATGATAATAATGGGGCTGCCATAACATAATGTGTTCCGATGGATAACAGATTTCTGATAAAACAAGCTGTGGACCACAGACATAAACCTTTAAACAACTGCTCCGTACACAGTTGTTGTTTTCATGAAGAGTGCACTGTCACTGACGAGATGTGACAGCACGAATCAGAAAGAGATAGCATCGGAGGAAATTTAGCTTTAGAGTGGGAGAAAACAACAAACAACGACCTAAATTGGATTCTAAATCAGCCCTGCAAAAGCTGCTAATGTGATCCTGACAGAAATTCATCAAACGCCTGTGTATACATACACATAAAAGACATACATTGATTTCAAAGTCTCTTTTTCAAACCCACACTCTCCCAACTAATGCACTGTCTGAACATCTAGATTAAATTTCCATGGCTTTATATTGCATTTTTTTATGACACAAGATTTTCAAGGCACTGAGTGAAAAGAGGTTTCAGTCAGGAGTGAACATTTGCTGCTGGCGGCTCGTAGCTAAGTCAATCCAAACCACTAAAGCTCTAACTGCATCTCCAGATGTTAGTGCGTGGATGGCTCTCCTTGGAGAGTGGATAAAGTAGCGGCAAGCACTGTCTCCTCACTGTAAGGAACTGGCTGCACCTCAGATCGCTGTGTTAATCTCAGCACGTTGCTTTCCTGTGTACAGCTGGGAGTGGTGGGTGTAAAATGAAAGTGTAACACAACAGCCTGCACAGGTGTCAAAATGAGAAATATGACATTTCCCTTCTGAGATTTTATTAGTTCTGATAACGTTTTGTATTCTGCCTGTCTCATGTGTCACTCTGCCACTGCTTTTTTATTACTATTTTTCTTGGGGACAAAATGTGATAATCATTATTATGTCTAAATCTGAGCAGCTGTGACTGCAAAACAAGAGAAAAAGAATTGCAGGGAGGCAAGAAAAGAAGGCAAAATGCTAAATGAAAAGGCACAGTCTGACTGCTGCTTTTGTACAAGCACCCCTCCTTCATGAAATCAATTATGAAACTGCAGAGTTTCTCCCACAATTTCTTTTAAAACGAGGCCGCCATTTGGAATAACAGCAGGATGATTAAATCTATAAGAAGCAGAAACACCTGACATACTTTTTCAGCTTCTTTAAGAACTCTCTCGATTCTACATATACAGTATTTTCAACCTTTTCTGATTGAACTCTTGAGTGCTGTGTGTGGGGAGAAGCGTGTATAAGCGTACGGCCCTGCCTTTTTAAGGACACCTGTTGGGCTGCATGGCTCATCTCCTCCTCATTTAGCCGTCTGTCTGGGCTCCGTGGGGCTGATTACCATGATCCACTTGCACTGCTTATCAGTCTAATTAGAGCCGCTGGCAGGTGACACGCAGGAAGTGGTGCGTTGTGTCAGCGTTCAAGCATCATGGAAGTTACTTTCAAAACAAGGCAAAGGATGCAGTTTCAGGGAACAGGTTGTATTTTTAAGTCATATTTTTGGAAAAGGAGTCTTAGAAATTGAACAAAAGTATGATTTTGTAAGGCCAATTGTATATAAAGAGAAAACAACACCCAGAATAATAGCCTATTTACTAAAAAAAATGCATCCAGTTAATTAAAATCAATCAAACATCATGAGCTGAGAGCCTTGCTTCAGATTAAATGAAAGAATGTGGTTTATCTAACCTGGCCAGGCAGACCAACCAACTTCCTTAGCAAAGTCAAATGGGTTTGGTACCCTTCCAACTGAGCCTGTCTTCCACTCAAGCGCTACACCATTGACCAATTATAATTGTTTATCTAAAATGGGTGGGGCTTCATGCAATGACTCGTAAAGAAGTGAAGCTAGTCTCATTGTTGCATAACTTACGTCAGGTCATCGTGGTATCTGATTGATTTTAATCCAATCCAACATCCATTTGTCCCGCCCCCTGGAAATCAAACTGAGACCGAGAGGGACCAGACAGGCCCAATCCCAATTCTCTAACTTACCTCTTGGCACTCCAAAAGAAGGGGTAAGGGGTAGGGCTAAGTTTATAGGCTACCCCTAAAAACTGGGACATGCGCCTGTAGGGGCATTGCTTTCTAATAAGATCGATAATAATATATAGATTATAAAATATATCATATAACATAAACTATATACACATTTTTATAATATAGGCTATATACTATAATTTCATATACAGTGGCCAGAAAGTATGTGAACCTTTTGGAATTTGATGGTTTTCTGAACAAATTTGTCTTGAAATGTGAACTGATCATTGTCTGAGTCAATACCCTTGACTTAGATGAAGTTTGCTCTGCAAAAGTTTGCAGTTTGCTCTGCACAAGAAGAACACGCTTATGTGCAAGCCTCTCTCATGGAACTCCTTAAAAGGGCTTTGTGTAAGGGCGACACCACACAGCAATATACAGCGATATACCTCCATCCACCAAAGTGCAGGCTCCAAAAGCGGAATATTAGGAGAAATCCAATGGTGACTATACAAGTGTAAAAATTATGTTTACAGCCTGGTACAAAAGTGGGTCTAATCTTTAGAGCTAAGTTTTGTGTGTTGTGTGACTTTAGAAATTTACCAGTCTACAGTTAGGCAAACAATCTACAAATACAGATGCTTTGGGACTGTTGCTACTCTAGCAAGAAGTGGGCGCCCAGTCAAAATTATACCAAGAGCACAATGACGACAATGATGACACTCCACAGCGGAATTGGCAAAATGTTTGTTGACTGATGACATATTTGGAATAAAGCACATAGCGATACATCTGGTGTAGAAAGGTCATGGCATATCATCATGAAAACATCATCCTAACCGTAAAGTATGGTGGAGGAAACATCATTATTTGGGCCTGCTTTGCATCAGGGCCTGGCTAGCTTCAATCATTGGGGGGAAGATGTATTCCCAAGTATATCAGACATTTCTTCAGATTTCTTCAGGATAATGTGAGGATGTCTGTATGTCAGCTGAAACTGTGTAGAAGGTGATGCAACAGGACAACAACCCAAAACACTGGAGCAAGTCCACAACAGAATGGCTTGTGAAAAACAAAATCGGCCTTTTGGAGTCCATCCATCCATCTTCTACCGCTTATCCGGGGCCGGGTCACGGGGGCAGCAGTCTAAGCAGAGATGCCCAGACTTCCCGCTCCCCAGACACTTCCCCCAGCTCTTCCGCGGGGATACCGAGGCGTTCCCAGGCCAGCTGAGAGACATAGTCCCTCCAGCGTGTCTTAGGTCTTCCCCGGGGTCTCCTCCCGGTGGGACATGCCCGAACACCTCCCTAGGGAGGCATCTAGGAGGCATCCGAAACAGATGCCCGAGCCATCTCAGCTGGCTCCTCTTGATGTGGCTCTACTTTGAGCTCCTCCCGAGTGACCGAGATTCTCACCTTATCTCTAAGGGAGCGCCCCGCCACCCTGCGGAGAAAGCTCATTTTGGCTGCTTGTATCCGGGATCTTGTTCTTTCGGTCATGACCCAAAGCTCGTGACCATAGGTGAGGGTAGGAATGTAGATTGACCGGTAAATCGAGAGCTTTGCCTTACAGCTCAGCTCCTTCTTCACCACGACAGACCGGTACATCGACCGTCTGTCAATCTCACGTTCCCTCCTTCCCTCACTCGTGAACAAGACCCCAAGATACTTGAACTCCTCCACTTGAGGCAAGATCTCTCCACCAACCTGAAGGGGACAAGCCACCCTTTTCCGACTGAGAACCATGGTCTCAGATTTGGAGTTGCTGATCCTCATCCCAGCCGCTTCACACTCGGCTGCAAACCGTCCCAGTGCACACTGAAGGTCCTGGCTTGATGGAGCCAACAGGACAACATCATCTGCAAAAAGCAGAGACGAGATCCTGTGGTCCCCAAACCAGACTCACTCCGGCCCCTGGCTGCGCCTAGAAATCCTGTCCATAAAGATAATGAACAGGACCGGTGACAAAGGTCTGACTTACTGCCGGCAATGCGAACCAAGCTCCTGCTCCGGTCGTACAGGGACTGGACAGCCCTTAGCAAAGGCCCCTGAACCCCATACTCCCAGAGCACCCCCCACAGGGCGCCACGAGGGACACAGTCGAATGCCTTTTCCAGATCCACAAAACACATGTGGACTGGTTGGGCAAACTCCCATAAACCCTCCAGCACCCTGGAGAGGGTATAGGGCTGGTCCAGTGTTCCACGACCGGGACGAAAACCGCATTGTTCCTCCTGAATCCGAGGTTCAACTATCGGCCATATTCTCCTCTCCAGTACCCTGGCATAGACTTTCCCGGGAAGGCTGAGGAGTGTGATCCCTCTGTAATATGAACACACCCTCCGGTCCCCGTTCTTGAAAAGAGGGACCACCACCCCGGTCTGCCAGTCCAGAGGTACTGTCCTCGACCGCCACGCGATGTTGTAGAGGCGTGTCAACCAAGACAGCCCCACAACATCCAGAGACTTGAGGTACTCTGGGCGTATCTCATCCACCCCCAGTACCTTGCCACCGAGGAGCTTCCCAACTACCTCAGTGACTTCGGCCCGGGGCACTGCTTCCCCCTCCTGAGGCGCCGGACGGTTTGCCAGAATTTCTTCGAGGCCGACCGATAGTTCTTTTCCATGGCCTCCCCGAACTCCTCCCAGACCCGAGTTTTAGCCTCCACGACCACCCGGGCTGCAGTCCGCTTGGCCTGCCGGTACCTATCAGCTGCCTCAGGAGTCCCACGAGCCAACCAGGCTCGGTAGGTCTCCTTCTTCAGCTTGACGGAATCCCTTACTTCCGGTGTCCACCACCGGGTTCGGGGGTTGCCGCCACAACAGGCACCGGAGACTTTACGGCCACAGATTTGAGTGGCCGCATCGACAATGGAGGTGGAGAACATGGTCCAATCGGACTGTTTCCAACCTCCCTCGGGATCTGGTCGAAGCTCTGCCGGAGGTGGGAGTTAAAGATCTTTCTGACAGGGGGCTCTGCCAAACGTTCCCAACAGACCCTCACGGTACGTTTGGGTCTGCCGAGTCTGTCCAGCTTTCTCCCCCGCCATCGGATCCAACTCACCAGGTGGTGATCAGTTGACAGCTCTTTGACAGGCAGTTTGAGCTGCCTTTTGGAATGACCAACTCAAAGCCCAGACCTCAACCCAATAGCGATGCTATGGATTGACTTGAAGAGGGCCACACATGAGACGTCCAAAGAATATGACAGATCTAAAGCAGTTCTGCAGGAAGAATGGGCTATAATTCCTCCTGAACAAATATACAGCTCTGATCCATAGCTACAGGAGGCTCCTGGTTGAGGTCATTGCTGCCAAGGAAGGGTCAACCAGGTATTAACTTCTAAGGGTCCACTTACTTTATCCACTGCCATTATGAATGTTGAATGACTGTATTGAATAAATACATGAAAGATCAGATTTTTTTTGTGTAATTATTTTTACACACATTATGTTTGTCAATACCTTTGACTTAAACGAAGATCAGAGCACATTTTAAGACAAATTTATTCAGAAAACCATCAAATTCCAAAATGGTTCAGACACTTTTCCTTCCTCCTAGTTTATAATGTACTGTATATTTTAATACATAATATAATATTCAATAAAGTCTAATAATACATCCGTCATCCTCATACAGCATATGAACAGTTTATTGTGAGTATTTTGACTTGAGTCTTGCTCTGAAAAGTATTAGCACTAGCAGCTGTTTCCTCAGTCCTTGTCACAGACATAAGACACTGTAGGATGTTACTACAATCAAAAAACTGGAGTGGTGTTATGTATTAGCTAATAAAAGTTTTAAAAGTTTAGCAAATACAAGAATGTGACCTGTAGATGTGGCGCTAAAGTTAGCAAATAGTAATTTTTCAGAAACTTTCTGCAAAGAAAACTACATAAACAGCCCAAATTATTATTTTGCAACTTATTCGCACATGCGGTGCCAGAGGCATTATGAAAAATTATCTTACACCTTTGTTTCAAGTGTGGTCCTCAAAAATCTCTGTTTGAAGGGGTGTACAGCCCTTCCACTTGGCCATTCCCATTGATCCAAATGAGTACTGGGACACCCCTTCATCTCCCATGAACGTGAAAAATGAGGGCTAAAGGGTAGAATCGGGATTGGGCCTAATTCTTTGTGCGGAATAAAAAATATATATATTTTAGAGCTGCAAACAGGAATAAAGGCCCTTGCTTTCCCTTGCAACCGCATGGGGCACATGTCCTCAGAAGATATGCATTTTGTGCTTTAAAGCATAAATTTAACAGTAATCTCAAATATGTCTTCAAAGCAAATAAACATACCTTAAACCCCAATGGTTTGTGTGTCACGGCCACATCTGAAAACTTTATAACGGATCATTTTTGTTGAGACAGGTTTCCAGATTATGTTGACAAAGTTTGAATTTGCTCAGATAAAAAATGTAATTGCACAGTCATACTAATTAGGATAGCTGGCCAGACTATAGGTTACCTGAAAATGTTGTCTTTTTTGTTTAACAGATATATACTATATATATTCTGAAATTACTGAGCTTTCCTAGTTTTCCCTATAGAGCTTTGACAGTTTGCAAACAACTAAAGCATTCATTGTCTACCTTCTTTCTCTCAGCAGTTGGTACAGTGTTTTCTATACCTGTAACTTCTAACGTCAATACACTGGAGGTTTTATTTGTGTCCCGGCGAGCGTCTTATTCACCGCCAGTAATAATAGTACTTTTTTTTCTTTTTGCAACATTTCAAAAATTCACTATATTATCTGGAAACACTAGTGAGTCTAAAGATGGGCGAGATGCTACAGAGAGAAGACAGACAAAGAATTTCAAGGGGTTTGGAGCAAGTTTATCAGTGAGTGGTAAAAGGTCAGGAGTCCGCTGTTGGCACATACAGGTGCTAATGTAACACCTCTCACACCTCCGCCGGCTGCCTGCAGTCTGGACGCCCGCAGGTTGCCGGGCAGGGAGACTGTTGTTTGTGTTCAAATAATATGCTGTAATCCCCCGTCTCACATGCGGCCTTAACACAGGTAATTGGACTTGGAGTGTGAGGAAGCCTGTGGCAAGACACACTTACATACAGTTCCGTAATTCACAATATTATCCAGAAGTGAAAGCTACTTTTATTGTGTTTGTTTAAAAAAATATGGCCCCATTTTCATCTATTTTAGGCAGATTAATGCTCTAAATATATCATATCTTAAGGCTTAGCAAAGCTTCCCCTGAAATCTATGCTAATATAGGTATTTAGACGTTCTAGCTTTCGTCCAAGAGCAGTGGCAAATATATTCCATTGTGTCATCTGAGTCAATCTGAGGTGGATATTGAAGTGAAATTGAAAACGGGTGTCCCTTAAAGAGAGAAGTCTGAGATAGGAACCAGTTATCGCCTTCTGCCGAGAGCCCAAGGAGACATAGTGCTCCTCTGTAGTGGCCCGGCCCGTCGCACACAGGCCACTGACCCATGACAGTCAGCCTATATCGATTTAAGAGGAGCCAGAAGACGGAGCGATGGAGAGATGGTGAGGAGGAGGGGGGGAATGAAAATCAGTGCAGAGACCAGGGAGCAATACCCTCTTAAAACTTATCCATAATTCATTGTCTTTTCTTTCTTTTTCTCCTTCTCATTCAGATGGGTGCCCAACAGGGGAATGTTCATTTTTTAAGGGGGGATTAGCAACAACCTATTTTGAAATGCACCCCAATGTTATCCATTTCCCACATACACTTATTATATACAAAGTCCTGTGGCCCGCACCATTCTATTAGAGATGTTATTCCATGCAAAATGAAAGCACAATGAGCTAAATCCATCACTGCAGCTCTTATGCTCATAATGTAAAAATAATAAACATTATATAATATATACATTTTCCGTTGCCAAAAGGCTATTATTGGAAATGAAGCATCTGTAAAGGCAGTGCAATGAATGATGCAAGGAAAACAACTTGGCGCTTTTGTTCTTCACTTGAATGTAAATGTTGAGTGAATTGCAAAAGAGATTTACTTGTGAAAATGCTGAATACTAAAACTTCTCTGTAAAACTTTTCCCCTAAGAACCAGCAGCATACACCCCATTCTATCTGCTAATGACAGCAGTGGAATACAGTTTGATTCTTAAATAAGTCATAATCTTGGCCAAGGACATTGCGAGTGAAGCGCTACTGTGCTCTTGTCGTGTTGCAATATAGATATCCACCTGCAGAGTTCAGTCACTCGTACATCTCTGCAGCCGATGGGGGGCTCATGCGTTTTGTATTACAAGCCTCACACAAGACTCATGTAAACACAGCTGCGGTGTGGGCACGACTTTGCATCTGTGCCCTTCTGCTCTCCGTGGAGACAGGGACATGCCGTACAAGGCTGCACTGTACGTTTAGAATTCAATAATAAAGATGTCAGGGACAGTATGTATCTGATGCATAACAATTGTAAATTATGCTCTGCTAATATGACTAGGGTTATGGCTTTGTGGTGATAATAGTAGTGGGCTTATTGCTTTTTTTTGGGTTATACGGCAGTGAGCGGTTCCTATTCTGCAGTACTGTACAAAAGTGTTAGATGTGAAGAAATGCTGCAAAATATATATAAAGTATATATACTATATTATAAATTAATTTTGTTTATTAATGTAAAAAATGCAAATAAAGCGAGCTCAAACAAACAGGCTCAGGTAAGGCTATTAGAAACTATCTTCAGTGTAACGAAGAACAAGGAAGTCACAAAATTGCCCCACAGAACCCAATTTACACAACACAGTTTAGGCAAAGATTATCTTGCACTTTGGCAGCTGATTTACACAAGGATGGTGATTTCACTCTACAAAAACGTAAACCATTTAATCCGACGAGGTGTTTTTATTTCATTATAGCTCCGTTGTCATGCAAACTGGGCAGAGGGTGTCCTCAGTGTCCACCAGAAAACTATTGGCTACTGGATACGCACATCAAGTAAAACATCAATGGTGATTTTGTGCTCTGAAAACTCATGTTCATGTTTTACATACTGCAAATACAGGGTTCAGAATCAGCAAAGCTCCAGAAAATGCCAGCTTTAAAAAGTTTATCTATTTTGGAAGTAGAAATTAAGCATTTCTTCTTCTTGTGTTTAATGCCTGTCAGAGTTAACAGCAGTTCACAGTGCCTCAACAGGACTGGCAGACATCCTAAAGTGATCTCAATATCATCGAGTCTGTCTGGGATTACATGTAGAGACAGAGGGATTTGACAAAACCTGGGGTTAGTTCTCCAAATGTCTGGAACAATCTACCTGCTGAGTTCCTTCAAAACGTGTGTGCTTTGAAGGAAAAGTGAGTTGAATCTTTAATGCTAATTTTATTTTGCTGTTTTAAAAATTTCAAGCATTCAGCATCCCTTTGGTCTAAATGTATTAAGCATTTGACTTTGATTCAATGTTTCAGCTTGGTCTATCTAGTCTTTGTGCAATCCTATACAAAACTTTCATTCTTAGATGCCAATGAGTGTATTAACCACATCAGACATGTTTAGACAATTGCATATTTGAATATATCTCTTTCATTGTCTTATCAAACTTGCTATTTGCTTTATAAAATCCATATATGAAGGAAAAAGATCCATGCCAAGATAAAGGTTCATTTAGCGTCTTGCTGTGTGATACAACAACAAACCCTGTGAGCATATGCATCCGAGCTCCAGATCCCTGTGAAGATGAAGCCAACGATTAGTCATAGCCATGACTCGCCTTAATCACTGATCAGACTCAACCACTTGGATGCTGCAATATGCATCACAGGTAAAAGAGGACGAGAGTAGCCCACTCACACGATGCAGGGCCTATATATGGAGAGAGGGCCACAAAGGAAGTGAAAATTGAACATCTGTCTTTTTTTTCTTTCTTTCAAGCACCGTGCCAAAGAAAGCTGGTGCTGCACCTGGACATGAATTATAGAGTGGCACTTGAACGAAGAAAGCTGGAATGGAAATGAGAGGACAGCGTGGGTTCAAGACTCCCCCCATCTGGAGACATTCGCCGGAGGGTACTATTGGGTCAACAATCAATTCACTGCCAATCGCTGCCAATACGGATATACGCCGGTGGATAAAATAATGACAAGAAACACAGCTCATTGTGCATGTGTGATTTTACATGTTACAAAATGGCCCTCAAACTCTACACTGTGTTTTCAGACTGTAATCCTTCAGCAAAAAAAATATAATTACACTCAAAAAGAAACTACAAAGCAAATAGAGCTTTGAAGATAGAAAGCCCGAAATGTCACAAACCTGCTTTGAAGCTCACTGGCTCTCTTTGTTTCTCTACACTTGTGGCTTACAGAACCACTGTCAGAACACATTGCATTTAGGGGCCAATTTACTGCAGCTACACCATTATGAGAGAAAAAAATGCACATTGAAATGCATGCTTATGAGCTCAGGTACCTGTGTGGCGCAGAAGTATGAACGACGCACACACACCCATACACACACACCTGGATAGTACATCGGCCGTGTCTCTTTGTTTTGAGCCAAGCCCCTTTGTGGCTCGAGCCCTTTGAGTGTCATCTAGTGCTTCTCTGTCCATTAACAGCATGTCCAACAGGAAAACACAATATGTCTCCTTTTTATAGAAACGACTCACCTTTGTATTCTAATGTGCAACTGTACAATGCTGTATTCGCCATATGATATAATGAATATCGTTGGTTAAATTTGCAAATTACTCAGTGGTAAAGCAACTGAAAGTACTTAAATGTGTTTATATGTGTTATTTGATATGCCCAGTGCAAATATAACTTAATTATAGCATCTTAACTTTTACTGCTTAAATGTTTAAATAGAATTGATAATATGTAATAGACTGATATATCTACAGTACTTCGAAGTAGAGAAAGCAAGCATCATCATCAACATGAACATGTCAAGCTTGGAAAATCAGCTCATGGTCATAATCCTTTATCTGCTAAATTAAAGTTAAAAGCATCATATCAGCAATTATAACACAATATTATTCTATTGTATGACTTGTTATAGTGTCTTGTTTTAAGCATTTATATGATTATTTTGGCCCTGCTGTTTTGCATTATGCTTCTACAGTGGCCCAGTATGGACAAACTATACCCTAGGTTGACTGTGAAATGCTAAATCATGATAATATTTAATCATAAAAGCTGTAAAAGTGGAGGGGGAGGTGATGGGTCTTCAATTAGTGGCCCTCACATATCACGAAATTGCACCTTATCCTACACATTACACCACTAAAGTTTTCTGGCAGCCTTTTGAACTCCTAACATTATTTTTAAGGACATTTGTGAGCACAAATTGTACCGGCACACATAGTTATCATGCCGGCGTGGGAGGAAATATAACTCTGAAGGCTGAGACCCGTGTTTAAATTTGGTACTGTTAAGTGATGGCTAATTTCTCGTGCGTAGTTGTCAGGGCATGTGTTAGCACCGTAACCTTCCTCCCTTTGGTGAATGCATTAATGACAGAGGAACAGGAAAATGATGCCTTTTACTGAGTAAAAATGTTCAAATTTCCGTTTATCAGTTTATGAGTCATAATGGGAGATGGGAGGAAGCTCATTTGCATAGCTGTGTATTCTCTGCTTCATAAAGTAGCTCCCATCAAGTGTGCAAACAGCTACACAACAAACAAAATGTACGAGGACCTGCTGCTTTGAAAACGAGGGCCAGCGGTGCACGGCCTCTCACGTGGAGCGCCGCACGCATTGGGAGGTAAAGGGACGGGGGTTTATGGAGGAGGGGATGAGAAGGAGCTGGTAGAGGGCTTGAGAGGAAGTTGGATTTTCTGCTCAACATGGTGCTTCAACCTGCAGCCGTGGACACAAATTCAGCATGGTCAAAGTGGTGTGCTTTCACAGACAAAACCTCTGAGGGAACAAAGCGTCTTGATGTGGTGGGGAGGGTGAGGCTGCAGGGACCTGGGCCTGAAAAAAAGCTAATCATCTTTCATGTTGGATTTTGGAAAGTTCATAAAAAATGGAGCTGGTAAGACATTGTCTGTATTAAGTTTGCCACCGGGAGCGAGAGAATGTGTTTGTTGCCAACAAGTCACTGGTACAGTATGTGACAGAGAGCATCCATTAGATCAGCCTGAATATGCACAAATACACAAACACCGTAATAATTAGTAGAGGTGTGAATCCTCAATGCCCTTGTAATACAAATAGGATTCACCCAGTTTCACATTTGTTTTGATACTGTACATTGCGACCTAATTATTCAAATTTATTTGCTTTATTCGCATTTACAAAATGCTCATTGTTTTCATGATGACCTATGTCCCCCACTATGTAACCTACAATAATCTGCAAATTATTAACATTAACATTGCAGAGGTACAAATGTAGATACTTCCAGGAAAGGAACACTCACTTCTGCTTGAACAGCTCATCACACGCATCACTATTTCTACAGTCTATATTTATACAGCACATATCACATAACCTCTCACCCACTATATGCATATTAGTGCAGAGTGGTATATGGAAGTGGCATTTAAGAAAGTTTTGATCAATATGTGATTGTCACTGGAGCCTCGACATTACTAAGAGACTATGGTGTGAATTTAAACAAGTCTCCTACCTCTTATCCGCAGTTATTAAAAGCTGTATGAATAAAGGTTTGACAAGTTAAATAAAAGCAGCAAAGTAAAACACATTAAGCTCCCACATTCAGTGAGTGCATATCTATTCATAACTATGTCGTATCTGAAAAGTAGACATTATGGCAGACTTTTGAAGCTGAACTCTCAATGTTGAACTTAAATGGGTCTGTATGGGCAATAGTGCCTGACAACTAATACCTCAACATCATGCTTTGACACATTTCACATTAAAAACATATTCCCATATTTTCTTCTCCACCTGTCTTCTCATTCCACTGCCTTCTTACGGTTCAAATAATGCATATTCAATTTGTGTTTACGAACCCGGGGCCTCTGCGGGTGTCTGAGAAAGGTTGCTCCGTTGTTCCAATTTGCGTTGTGTCTCACCCCCTACTCATTAATCTCCTTCCATTTGCTGATAGCTTCGTTTCGTCCACTAGAAATCGCTTTCAATTATTCATGCCTATTTTCCACAAATACCTTGGAGATGGAATTAGCAAACAAACAATGCCAGGCGACACTAATCCTCGTCTACAGCAGAGATCTGTTAATGCACTGGAGATCTGGCCGGCTGTTGACAGGCACCTGTTACTGTCTTCAGCTGCTTTGCAATAGCAGTGTTGACACAGTAAATATGTTTACAGGCGCGGCGGAGCCCTGACCCAACACTACGGTGCAGAGATAATGCTGAAGGAAGAGGGGAAGAATAAGCAAGAGCAGGGGAGCATGGAGAAAGGGCAGAGTGGCGGAGGAGGACAAGGATAAACAGGATAAAGAGGAGTTTAAGACACTGCCTCATTCATTGGATAAAACATTTGTGGCTCAAAAAAAAAAAAAAAAAAACGTTTCCCTGCATTTGTGAGAAGGCACAAAGTGTCAGCAGCTGATGAAAGCTCACTCTCCGGGCCAGGGACAAGGATAGACGTTAGAGGATGATTTACACAAGCCCTGATTGAGCATTTTAAATAAGTGTCTTTGACAATTTGAGATGTATTTTTCCTTAAGGCAGAAGCTGTAAAAAAAAAATAAAAAAGGTAAAACACTGTGACCTTGGAATTAAAAAGACGTGAATTGCTGGTGTAGACAAAAAGTTTCCAACAAAACAAAACAGGAAAAGAATTGTGTGACTCATAGGACTCTGGTTATCTTGGAGCCTGCAGCAACACGCACACATAAAAACAGGTAAATAAATTGCACTTTTACCTAGAGACAGAAAGGGTTTGTGAGATCAACATAAGACACAGAAGAGTGAGATGTGTCATACTGAATAAGCATCACAGCAGGTTTAGAAAGGCGTGTGTGTGTATGTATATGCATGTGTGCCCTGTAGCAGACGGGTAAATGATGCAAGGCAGCCTGTCAGGATACTACTGAGACTGAGAGAAGATACTGAGACTAGAGTTTTAGGCGACTGGGCTTGTGGCGGGCTGAAACACACACACACACATGCACACACACATACACACACACACACACACACACACACACACACACACACACATACACACACACACACACTTACAGAGCCAGGGGCAATGGAGGAGAAGAGACCGAGGAAGACTTTGATCACCGAACTGAGCACATTCAAGCACTCAACCAGAGAGGGCAGTCAGTGATGAGGAGGAGAGAGCCCACGGAGAGGGGAAGCAAGGGGTGGGGGTTGGGCAGAACAAAAATTGGGCTTGTTTTCCGACCTCTACGCTCATTGATACAGGTGTAAAGGTACAGGCAATCAGGTAACCGAGACCACTGCGCTCAAAAAAAACCCCCAAAAAACAACACGGACAACATGCTGCCAAAACTAATTTCAGCTGCATGAACGGTGTGTCTGGACATGATTGCACTGTAAACTGTGGCAGAAAATGTAATTCACACTTATTCTTAAAACCTCTAGGGGCTTTGTGCATCGGTAAATATTACAATTTCTAGGAACACACCTGTGCCACATAGGAATCTGGTAGCAGCACATATTACTTTTTCAATCAGAGTCGGCCCTCCCCCCAAAAAAACAGGCAGCTATAGGTATATATCGCCACGCATGAGATGCAGGTGGATAAAGCATTGTGCTGTTTGCAAAAGAGAGCAGGTAATTATCGCTGGCATTTTGACAAGTGTTTGCTAGAGTGAAGGTCAACTCTGTCTGCGTGGGAGATCTATGCTAATCTGCTCAGCTGGAAAAGACTACCACTCACCACTCAAATGGTAGCTAGCACCATTATGCAGCCACAGCGATCATGTTTTCACTTTAAGACCGTCTATGTGTGTGTGTGTGTGTGTGTGTGTGTGTGTGTGCCCCAGAGCAGATCTGAAAGAGAAACAGGCCTTCCAACAAAAAGCAGAGAACAGGCAGACAGGAAGACAGTCAGGTAGACAAACAGAATAAATATGTGTTATATTTAGGTTTACTTCTACAACAAAACAACAGACAAGTGTAGTGTAGGTAAGGGGAATTTTGAGTTGTATGATTTATCACAGTATGGCATGTTTATAGAGTGTTTCAATTGTCAAAAGGGCTTTGAAAATACCCAAAAAAGTACCCCTTAACATTAGTGTTTCAGGACACTTCCTTTGGATACTGACTAAATGGAATGGTCACTAAAGGTGAGGCTCAACACTGCAGTCTTTTGATTGGGTGACAGTGAACCGTCACTCAGAAGAGAACAGGATTGGCAGGAGAGAAAAAAACAAATAAATGAAACAGCAACTTTCCCTAAATGCTTGTCTTGTTCTTAGTAATAAAAAATCTGCACTTTTTTATATTTTCCAAGCCTAACATATCGAGTGTATTATATCATTGATTGAACCAACAATCAATCTTTTTGTTTTTATCAAAAAAGTAAAAGTAAACTTCAACTTCTCACTACACAATCATAGTATTTACTTTGTAATAAATTCTTTAGTTTTATTACATTTGAGAAATTCACTTTCAATTTTGAAAATCTTCAGAAAAACGGCCTATGTAGCACTAGCATGTCTTTGCTATTTAATTATATACACTATTTACTGTACCAGAGCATCCTGTACTGAAATGAACCATGCCGTACTGCTTTGTGGAAACGGGGCTTTTAATGACTTTATGGAGAAACTCTCATTGCTTCTGAAGAACTTTCTCACAGAGTTTACTTATTGTGGGATTCCTTTTGGCTGTCACTTGTATGGCTCATAGACAGAGGCAGGAACACTGGAGCAGACAATGTCCATGTCCACGTCTCGGTGTGTCTCCCCGGGGTGACAGCCGTGTGTCAGGGTCTCTGCTCTCTGCTCCAGATGGCCCAGCCACTTGCTCCCAGGGTCCCCAGGCTCCCAGCGCTCATTGACCAAGGCCGCAGTTCTCACGGCCTGGGGGCCTGCCGACTCTTTGCTTGGCTCTGGCCTCTGGGGCCTCTGAGGGGCTCCGGGGTCGCCCAGCCATGACAGCCAAGACAATAGAAGTGTCCTTGTCCTGCCCACACCCACCACCTACCCACCTCTCTGACACACACAGATCTGCTCACACAATGTTTGGCCTGGACATCCTCCAGTTGGTAAACACTGCTCTAGTCACATGACACCAAAACAAGTTAAGTAAACCAACATCTGGCACAAGGTCACAGTAGACAGAGATGGCACAAAACAGATGTAGTTTTGGAAAATACATATCTGTATCAATGAGGAGTGATTGAATCAAACTTGAAAAGACATGACAGGACATCACTGGAAGATGTTTCAGAAAAATACTTGTTAACTGGAAAGAGGAAGTGGATCAAATCCATCATCATCTACAAAATGCAGCTTTACAGTCAACAAAAGCATTTCTGGCAGATCCAATTTCCACAACTGAAGGTGATTTGCATGTTTAGAAATCACACTGAGATTGAGAGGAAGCGCAGAGTCAAAAGTACAGTTCTAAACAAGACATTTCAGCATTGGTTTTAACAGCTTGGCTGCCACTTCGTCAAATATTGAATAAATCATTTTCTTGGCACAGTATGAACACAGCTGCAAAAAAAGAATCTCCCACACATCCGCACACGTTCACACAAACACAACACACAGAATGCCTTGTAGTTTTGATAAAGCAGCAGCTTTCTCTTTTGTTTTGCAGCCGAGCAGGGATTAGGCAGTGCAGGTCTTTGTCCTGCGGTTTTCCAGTTGAGCAGAACACAAGAGCCTCTACCTCCACTAATACAGTCAGACCTCCCAGCAGGCCTTTCACCACACAGCCGCTAAGAACCTGCTGCCCAAAAGATGCTTTTCAATGAGTTATCAAATCTCCTCTATACTGTCCATGCCTTTCAAGCCAGTCTCTTTGTCTGCTCTTTTGAATGGGGCATTGAACACATCAAATAGAACTGATGGGCAGATAGATGGACAGCAGAATGTAGCGGGCCCATATTAACTCTTTTTACAGAATACAGTTAAGGAAATGCCAGGACAGGCTAACTCTCATAAAACAAACTGTTTTCAGTGAACATGCATATTCTAAAAAGCACACTACAGTGGGTTCACAAACCCCACAATAACAGTTAGTGCATTTACTAGTGTAGAACTCATTTACATAAACACTCATTCACACTCATTTCTGTAGCCTTTAACTAAAGAAGTGTGAATTTGATGTTTTTCTCAAGTTAAAGAAGACACAAAATACAAAAAATTAAGAGAAAAAAATTAGAACAAACATTTCTGGTCTGGTTAGGGTTGTTGAAAAGTTTGATTATTACATGTGTTTATTCCATGTTCAACCAAAGGACACCATAAAGTAAAACTTTGATGATTACAAATGTTTTGACCCTAATTAAAAAAATTATGCAGATGATTTTTAATGCTGCACTACTGTGAGTTTATGATAGTCCGATGAGTGCTCTAAAAGATGCTGCACAGCGTCCTAGCGGTAGGTTGGGAACGGGATTCAGCGGGGGTTTCGATGAGTTCATTAGGAGGCCACGTCATTTATGCACAGTCACACATAAGGCAAAGGTCAGCCAGGATTACCCAGGTGGCCACTGCGTCTGGGTGTCAGCTTGATTTTCACATTCCACTTAAACCCTGCTCCTGGTTCACCACCTCATAACCACTCTGAAAGCGCCTTGCTGTTGTCATATTGTGTTGAGTGTCATTTCATGCAGATATCTGAAGCTTAGGCTAGAAATGAGCTGAAGGGAAAATTTGCAGCACTCCTTTCACATGCTTTCTTAAGATGGTTAGAAGAAAAGAGGGTCCGCTCTCTTCACAGTGTGGTGCAAATATGAGATAAAACTTTATCCTGGTTTTAATCTAAGGTCATGGAGTGTACACGTTGATTTACCCACTCCACTATCTCCAAGCGCCATTTGCCGCATTTTTAATACAAGGCTGCAATCTGTAGAATCCGTGGAATAAATGAGGCCAGTGAATCCAAACTCGTAAGTGGCTTGATACTGTCTGGTAAATCACTATTCAGGTGGGCTGTGTTCATAATTCATCAGCATGGGTCAGCCTGGTGATCATGTTGACTTAACATTTGGTCTGACATTTGAGACCGGACCGCGCCTGTCATTAGCTCTCACCACACGCCACCTCATCAAAGTCAGTCACATGAGAAGTGAAGAATGTGAGTCAAAGTGGGAAAGACGCTGCCATCCGCTGGCATTATTACTGAAAGAGAGTCCACAGACACTACTTGCTCATTTGATCATTTATTTTAACACAATGTAATAGAACACACTTCCTCAAAAACACTAAAGACAAACGTGTGCGCTGGTAAATGATAAAAACATCAATAGCCAATCAAAATATATAGGCAATAAAACAGTAGGTTTTGCTCTTAGTCCTTGAGTTTCACACATGCACTTAAGAATTTGTGGTGTCCTCGTAGTAAAACTCTATTATCGGCCATCATCCAGCATAAGCCTAATAGGAAACGAGCCAGTGCCAAAAAAATGACAAAACCTGAAGCAGAGACACATTTCCGCCAATAAAAACACAGCCATGTTGGTTCCAGTGGGGTGATATTGGATGATATTGACTGTTGGGAGTATTGCCTTGCTTCTCAAAGTCATTTCCGTTCCAAAGCAAGGACACACATCCGACACACACACACACACACACACACACACACACGTTTTGAAACGCACAAATAGGCAGCACTGAAGACAATGAACAGAGTGGGGCCAGTGCATAGTGACAACCACCTTTCTGTGGGTGACAGCTCTCCATCAGTCTACATCAAACAAGTGCATACATGCAGGCATATACACTCGAAATGATTGGCTGCTACAAACTTGTTTGAACCTGTCAGCCTGTTGGACCTCAATAGAAGACCAAATAAACCGTACTGCAGATTGTATAGGAGTGTGCGCCAGTGGGACGAGCGTGCACACTGAACTCATCATCTGTGTAATTGATGGTCATCTGTCATCGCACACTGTTGATAATCTTCTATGGGAGGGCGGTTTGTCTGAACAAGATGAACAGCAGCCTATCTACAGTATCTGGAGAGACTAATCTGTGTTCTCATTTACTGAAGCACACGCACTAACAGTAGTGGACCGGCTAGTAAAAATGAGATAAATTGCAATGATGGTTGTCAACTGTATCATCGGTGTGTGTGTGTGGGGCAGTGACAGAGGAAAAGATATGAACTGCTCTTACCAGCAACTTCCACCAGATCTGCAGTAGACACGTTCTTAGGGTTAGAGCCGACTCTGAAGGTCAATGCCGGGCCCAGGACACTACAAAGACAACAGACGGCAGACAGAAGAAAATGAGATGTGATTTATTCTATATGTCTATACAAAGCAACTGCACCACAACACACATTTCTGTTATTGGTGTCCAAGCACTGCAAATGCAAGGCCCTACTGAATGTTCTTATAACCACAAAATTCAAATGTACATGGACACATATTACACTCCTTTTGAACAAGGATGTAGTTGTCCACTGAGCACATTTTTTCAACCTGCCTTTACTCTCTGTCGCTATTGTTTCGGTCCAGTCCAAAGCCACAAACAGATATTTCTCCCTGCAGCGGAATAAATGTTTAAGGTCCCAGAGGTTGGCCATGAAATAAAATCTAACAACCCTGCGTCTGTAAGAACTCCCAGCAGTGGTCAGAAAATAAAGGTGTATCTCGAAGCAATGCGTCAACTCTAAACCTCTTAAAGTCCCAGCTGAAAATACTATTTTTTATAGAATCTCAATGAAAGCTATCAAAACAACACACAAACAGTGGCTTAACGCAGTTTCATAATAGGTGTTGAATTTCTAAACATTTTTCAAAAGATAACAATATGAGAATAATCTCACACGTATGATGAAGACCCCGTCTGGGCCAATCAGGAACAAATGTGGCACCTCGCTTTGAGCACTAATTGTGGATCCCCAATGATCCAATCAGTGTGTAACTGAATGTTGGCATACAGTGGTGAGCTCATTTTACCCAAGTTTCTGAATCAAAATGAAATTAAATTATATTTGAAATACTGATAACAAACACATTGTATGACTGCACAAATGATCAGAGCAGAAGTAATGCATAATTTGGGGAAAACACTTGCTGTAACATTTAAAAAAGCAAGACTATACATGTCTGAAATGTTTAAATGGGAATAAGAAAGATTTTATATAGTTTTAAAACAAAACATAATTTCACTTGACTTTAGGGGACAGATGTTAGCTATATTACTGACATGTTAACAGAAAAAACCCACAACAGATTGATCTAGTTTGGCATGGACTCATTAATCAATCAAATGGAAAACAAATACATGATACAGGGACAACTGGAATCAATTGGCTAGGTGGGGCTCCTGTGTTTTAGGCTACTATAAAATGTTGTATTATAGTATGGTAGTATTATTAAAACAAATGTTAAAATATATATTTTCATATTTTTATATCTTGTGAAAGACCATAGAACAAAGTGTGTCTAATTTTGATGGCACTGATATTTCAAAAACCCCACAAAAACAACCCAAGCATAATGTGACCTCAGCACCAATCATCTTCCTCATTTGGGGACTGACTGTGAAGGTTGGCGACTTCTGGGGCTAATCTTATTCAACCCGAGACGTGAATTTTGCAGGAACAGTGAGCTTTAGAGAAAGTGTGGATGGTCAAGGGACAGAAAAAGATGGATATTCTTATATAATTCAGTTCACAATAGCATTAGCATTAGGGCAGCTCGGTGGCTTACATGGTACAGCACATACTACAAACTTAAGCAACCCAGGCTTGATTCTGTTTCGGGTCATATGCTCAATGTCATTCCCCTCTCTCTTTCCTGTCAATCTACTGTCTATATCAAGTAAAAGCAAAAAGCACACCAAAAAAATGTGTCATATAAGTTAAGTCTTGTTATGTTGGCTTTAGAGTCGTGATGCAGGGATGTATTTTTGTAAAAAAAAATGCAACCTCTAGATTTGCCAACTGCAGCTTTAATACATTTTCAAGAACACAATTAACGGTATCATTGGGCTTATTTTTTTCAAGTAATCAAGTGGCTGCTGCACACACTAAACTCCATGTATGCAAAGCAAAGAACAATTCAAAACCAGCTAAGTGTAACCTAACAAGGTTTGATTTTATGGAGAACCATCAAACCTTATTTGGTATTTGGTATGGGATTTAGTTGACAGCATATTGTGGTGTTCTAATCCTATGAGTGGAGCCAGTGTACATTTGAAGTGCACTTGTTGATGGACTGTACGACAGAGGAGCAGATTCATCAGAGTGCCAGAGTGCTGTGACCCAGACCCACTTCACCATCAGTCAGCCTCGGACACACGCTCGGCCCGGAGCAATATATGAGCCAATACTGGCAGACAGACCAACCCGAGCATGCACTGATGCATTTGTGAGCATGATCACTCACATGCTCACGCACAGAAGTAATACGTCCTTCTCCGAAGCTTTCACCTGGGCTCTGTTTGCTCTTGTAAATGTCAATATTTCCACAATCTTTACCCTTGCCTCCACTCTTTCTCTGGCTGGAGGTATTCTGCCAGAGATCGTGATGCATCTCAAATTGAAATGACAGGATTTCCTTTCAAGTTCGTTTAAATACAGAGTGAGAAACAGTACAGGAGTTGGAAGAAGCTAAGTTGGATCTCAAGGACCTCACACTGTGTCTGTGCCATTGTATGTGACGACTGGTTGGCGGGATATTGGCAAGGGTGGGGGGTCTGTATCTGGGTATGAGTGAGGATGAATAGGCTTCACAGTGTGTGTCCCACTCCCTCTAGTGTCTCTGCAAAGTAAAACACTTACGTCATCTGGAAGAAAACACACACACACAGAACCCCAGACCAACCATTTCAAATCTCTGGAATATTTTGCGGTGATTACTGCAGTAGTGGGCTCAAACATAATTGCGTCTGAGAATGAACAACCTTCAGCCTCCTTGTCTGGTGTTCAGAGTTTTGTGTGCCAGCATGTTGTCACATTTGAGTATCTCTTCTCCGGGCCAGGGCTCATCAGAAGAGGGCGGCCTGCTCTGACCCAGCTCCCGTATTTAGACGAAAGGCTCTCAAACACTCACCTGCCGCGCCCGCGCAGCTAGACGTACTGTGAGCCACACGTCACATCCTCAGTCACTATTCATGCTTTGTGCTTTGTAACAGGAATGAAAAACTTGTAGATAAGAGTACTTTTTCTACCATATTTGTTTAGAAAAGTGCTATTAATATAGTGCTGTGTTGAGACGTTTAATTTCACTTTGCTTTTACAGCAGCAAGTGATAGCTGTTATATAATGTTCCTGGCTATTCATCAGCATCAAGATAATAACAATCATTAAGTGGATGAAGAGCTGATGGTGAATGATGGAAAATGACAGGTGTAATAACAAGATTCACTTGCACCATGCAGTCCTGATGACATTTTCAGTATTTGCATCAACAGCAAATAAAGGAAGAAAAGAATGTCCTGGTTTAATTTCATTTAGAGGTTGCAGTGTGTGTTTAATACTAGTTGCTGAGCGCTGCCTGACAGGTTTCCCTCTCAGTGCTTATTATCTAAACTAGAGATGCTGTGTCTACAATAAACGGCAGCAGCGGCGCACTGCACTGCATCAGCCTTGTGTGTTCATATGCTGCGGGTGTTACCCAGCCACCCAGACTTCACTTCTGCAACAGGAGCGTCTTGAAAGGCTTGTCAGATCTTAGGCGAACACATCTCTATGCCTCCTACATGGTCTGACACCTAATGTTACAGCAGAACCGCAGCACAAACGCGAACCGACTCCAGTTCAAGGACAGTTCGCTGGCTCATTAATATATTAACCACCTCCTGCTGGACCACTTTCTCTATTTCCAGTGATTTATCTGCAACAAATCTCTGCTGCTGGTCTTTTTTTTCCCCAGATGTTTGATGGTTGGACTGTTCACTTTTCAACAAGGTGCGGCATGACAACGGCAGGGCAGCAGTGTTTTGAATACAATGGAGACATCAGTATGTGTCTAGAGGTAATTAAGGCCGATTTCTCTCCCTGTGAGAAGTCAAACATTCCTAAAGGTCAGAAAAACAACAAACGCCTACAGTCTCTGACAGTGCTCCCATAAAAGCAGTACTAGACAAGACTTCCACACGCAAAAATTTAGAGCCTTTAAATATGGGCAATTATTTTCTATCCTAGCATGGCTTGTAAAGGTAAATGTTTATTTGTAATAATATAAGAGATGTTTGTGTGAACATACGAGAGCTGCGTGAGGTCCGCTGCATGGATGTTCTTCCTCTGTGCGAGTCGCTCCATCAAGTCCAAGCCCTGGTCATTGGTCAGTGAGCTGCAGGAGAAAACACACAGACAGCTGCGCGTCACATTTGAGGACACCAAAACGAGATATGTGTGGTTATTCAGCCGTTAAAATTTTTTTAGGGAGATGGGGCCACAATTCATAGCCACAAATGGGTCATTGCACACAAGCAAAAGCTATCTGAATGAATGTAGTGCACATGTGTACACACAAGAGTTGGACGGACATACAGTGGTGTACAAACACAAACAAATGCACAAAGCTTCGTGCCAAGGGAAAAGGGATCAGCTGCCTCTTCAGGCTTGGTAAATCACCTGCTTTTTTTCCAGCAATGAGACAAACAATAAGGTGCAAATGGAACCTGCTTGAGGTGTAATGGCTGTATCATATGAACGCACCTTACTCTCCCTTCCTCTTCGTTCATCTTTCTTTCTCTGGTGCACACACATTCACTTTGATTTCACCGCGTGCATGTACTACATGATAACAGAAAGGACACAAACACACAGGGACGCACGCGCTCTCAGGGTGAGATGAGAATAATAAGGTGCAAATGGAATGGAGGTGAAGTGTAATGGTGGTCTGATAAAGCCATGCCTCATCTCAGCTCAGTCCGCTGCTGCTCTCTCACTCAGAGAGTAAATCGCCAAGGAAATAGACCAAACAAAGGCAATCTGCAGGCCAACACTCTGGTTGGCGGAAATGAGAAGGGCATACACAAAGTTAAGGCTGACAGTTTAACCTGGAACAACTGGGACTGTGATGGCAAGGTGACACGCACCAAAAGGTCATGGATCATAATGAGGCTTTATACAATGCAGCCAGACTAGAATTTTGTTACCACTTCACGGATGTGAAATGTGAAATGAACTAAGAATCAAGTCAGTGTTGACCTAATCTTTTTTTTTTTCAAATGCTCTTGAGAAAAGACCCCCATTCTTAGATATTGTAAGGTGGAAGTTATGATTTGCCAGTCTGCATTTGACATCACATTACAGCAGCTATTCTCAAATGCTGACAGAACGCCGTACAGTGCACAGTGCATGTATTCTCCTTTTTCTTCTTCACTTTTTTTTAAAAGGAGGTTTTGAAAGTTAAAGATTCTCTGCAGCCATTCCAGACACGTTTGCATCCCTCTGTGGTAATTCTAGCAACTTGGAGAGCTCCAGGAGTGACTTGCTTGTTGATGCTAGCACTTTTCCCCTTGGGTTTCTCTTTCTGTCTCTTTCTGTTCTATCTCCACTCCCCCCCTCCTTCTCACAAACCTCCACACCTCCCTGCTATTCCCCAGAAATCACCCACCCCCCGCGCTACCGCTGCCACAATGTCAGGAGCTGTCAGATAAGCAGGTTTGCGTAGCCTCACTGCGGGGCACGAAGAAGCTTGGGATAACAACCGTGCAATCATGAGGACTGCAGCAAACGCATGCGCCTCTATAGGCCAACTATAGGCGCCCACTAGGTTTGCCAAGCAGGTGATTGCGCCCAGAAGGTGACCTGTTCCTTTCCCTTGGCACATTCTGTTTACTGTTTATGTCTTAATCGTTGTTTCAGTAAGTGTGGCAGTAAAACATTTGTGCACGTCAGACCTTTATAGTCTACATCTGTTGAACAGGTGAAGGACAAGCCACTGACACTGGACTTGATAACGCCATAAAGGGATTTGAGAGCGGGCCAAGAGTGAAGACACAGTCGATAGGAACTTATCTTTAGCAAGCCTGAGCTGAGAGAGAGGAGAAAGAGATGGAGAGAGAGAACTTGGCTCCCCTTCCAGACAAAGTATCATCATTAAAGCAGTAATACAGCAGAGTAATACCCACACACTGAGGGATTTATCATGGTTGCTATTGTAATCAGGTTCAGCACACACCAAGGATTTCAAACTACTGTATCCTTTACCATAAAGATGTGAATATGTAGGTGGATATGACAGACATCACATCTCTAGGAGGTACTTGAGGTAACTGAACAAAGATGTATGTATAATATTAAAGGTAAGTAAAAACAGCCCGCTTTGAAACAGGTCCAATATGCGTCTGACAAGTGGAGACAGAAGCGGTGAAGTGTAGTATAAAGCTATGAGCCATAACATTAATTCACTTTATAATGACCACTTCAGAACACAAGAGTGGCTTGCATAAGGTTGCTGATGTTGGCATGCTGAGTCTAGGAATAGATGTTTTAAAAATGTCTGAAACAATGTCATCACTATAATACAGCCATAAAGGGAAATATTTTCAGTTATACAATGTGTCAGGTCTGCTTGTTTGTATTTAAACACTTTGTACATTTGCTTTATGACACAAGATTTGTAGATGACTAGCAGGCCAATCAGCTGTTCTTACATGCATCCCAACTATGTGTTGGGATGCATTGACATTGACAATTACATTTGGCTTTGAAGATGTACATATAAAACTAAATATCAATCAGATTAAAGTCAAACTGTGGTGCTCATTGGCCATTAGCAAACATTATAGCCATAATCAGTCTCAGTCTGCCAACTTCTGTGGTTTTACAAGCTAATTATTACCTTAATGGAACCTCAGCCTATGATCTAGGCTAAATATAAATCATTCAGGTTGTTGAACATGACTGTCTGCTAACATATGTAACCTAACCCTTGTAAGTGATACTCACTCTGAGCCGGTGATAATGTAGCCAAAATGTCTGTCCTTCCCTCGGCTGGAGAACTCCTTGATCCCCACATGGACCAACTGGGTTTTCACGTTCATGTCCTTCTTCTGCGGGTCCTCCAGTTGTTTCTTCCTCTGCAATTCTTGCATCCACCTCTGCATCTCGGAGTCTACTTGCCCATCGGGTCCTTGTGGTCCGCTTGTTAGATGCAATGTGGTGCCTTCTTTGGCCGGGACGACCATGGTCTTCTCCTCCCAGTGGTGGACAGCCGGAGCCTGGCTCTGCGTGGTCCGGCTGTGAACGCTTTCTAGACCCACCATTTTGGACGCCTGAGGGTGACTGTTGACCTTTCGAACATCATCAAATGGCTCCATGTTGAGGTAGTCCAACAGTTTAGAGAAAAGGACTGTATGCTGTGAAGTAAATCAGATTAGTTACAGAAAAGTTTTTGTGCTTTTAAGAGCACAAAAAGCTAAACAAAAGACACATGCCTTTCTTAAAAGACTGTTAATATAAAATTTTGTTGAAATGTAGGTTAGGGTTCACTGTGGCCCTTTTATGTTTAATACCAGTGAGTGCAATTTTACATTATCTTCATTTGAAGTAGCAAACTGAATTGAATACAGTTTTTCAACAACACTCGATCTCAGAAACCAATTTGATGCATGAAAAGAGTAATTTGAAATTCACCTTGTCAACAGGCTCTTTGTCTGAAATGTCTTTCTGTTGGCCTGAAAACAAACACACAAAAAACAAACAAATTGTACCAGGCAAGTTTGTTCTTGCCGAAAGTATTTAAAATAGTATATACAATACTTTTGGCATATATATATATATATATATATATATATATATATATATATATATATATATATATATATATATATATATATATATATATATATATATATATATATATATATATATATATATATATATATATATATATATATATATACATATGAAATAATTATACTAAAATACTTTTGGCAAAATGTATGTTTTATAAATAAATAAATCAAATATATAAAATAATAAATCAAATATATATAATAATATAAATCAAAATCAAATAATTCACAATTTTTAAAATTTTTATCACTTGCTCTTCTTTACTCACCTTTTTGTTTCATTGTCAAATCACTTTTCGGTTTTGAGTGTAGGTCCTGCTCCTGATTCTGTATTGCAGCTGTAACTGGCTCCCTATTGCCCTCTTTTGCCCCTTTGGAGTTTGCAGTTCCCAGTCCCGGCCGGGCCACAGCCGCAGCAGGATGCTCTTCATGCACCTCGTGCAGAGCTCCAATGATGACCTCAGTCAGATCGTCCAGGTTTGTTCCCATTAAAGACTCAATGTTCATGCTGTGTCTCCCCAGCTGGTTAACCATACTCTTGAGGAATTGGTCTAAAGGACAAAACAGGAAGTAACTACTGGAGCATTTCAAATTTTCATAATGGTTGTACTGCTTTTTAAGCTGTGCTCCCTCAGTCATGTTGGATGCTATAAACAAGTCTATTTACGGTCCACTTATTTATGTTTTTCCTTTGTTAACTGCAACACTACCCAAATGATTAGATTTTAACAGTCATAACAGTTTTGTCTTTCTCAATAATGAATTTATTAATCACATTTATTTGTGAGGCTTCATGTATAGTAGTTGACTGCTGCCAAGTGGAGTGGTAATGAGTTAGTCCTTACCGTCCATAAGACTAAATGGTTTTTTGGAGCTCTGACGATTTGAGTTGGTTTTGAACAGCAGTTTGTCTAGGTTAGGTCTTGATGGTTTGGAAATAAAAGCCATATGGGATTGTGTCTCCTCATTGTCACTCTGGACTGGGTGGACAGAGCTGAGGTACTGCAGTTGCTGTTTTCCTTTGGGCCATGATGCTTGAACACCTGGGCTATCATGTTGAGTGTTAGTTGGTATGTCAGCGAGAAGACGCTCCAAGTGGTCAGAGAGCAGTTTGTTCTGCCCTGCTCCTTGGTTGGAGAATGCTGAACTAAGTTTGGGGTGCCTGCCTTCTCCAGTCTTTGTAAACACTTTGGTGATGGGAGGTTGTCCGTCTCCCTTATGGATGCTGTAGACAGTACTCTCCTTCCATGTGTGCTTGGGTTTTGGATTGCTGGATTCTGACTGACCATCCGATTTAAAATCTTCATTCTACAACACAAATGATCTCACGTTTAAGCATTGATTAAATGTTAACTTTAATTGAGCTAATTTCTGTGAGCTAAAGTGCTAAATGTATCTTGTATCTTGTATCTTTCTTGAGCCATAGAATAGTGCTTCTCTCTGTCGAAAGATTAGTAGGTTTATTCTGGGTCAGCATTGCTGTGACAGCCTTTAGTACAAAAAGAATAGCAACCTGGGCTCAACAAGACGGGACAGGATATGAATCAGGATTTCAGCTCAAAGACAACTGCCCTTGGAAATTGCATTATGGAAATCATAGATGAGATAGTGTCAATCTAATGGTGTTTTTCATGCATTTTCACAATAGACAACAAGCTTAAAACCTTATTCCTACTGTCACAGAACTATCTGCAAACCCTTACTAAACCCAAAAATGATGGTTCTGATTCACAGTAATCTATGAGCTTATATGTGAAGAATTATGAATGATGTATGCACAATACAATGAGCTGCCATAGGGACTGGTACAGGCCAATAAAGTGTGTGCCATCATAGTCAGGATCAATATTGTTCTCAAAGTGTGTGATTTTCTCTTTTCTTTTCTATGTAAGAAAAAAATCATTGTGTGAATTGTAAAGACTTGCACTTCAATTCAGCAGACAGTAGCATAACCAATCCACTGAGCAGCATTATTATCCATGTCCCCGCTGCATTAATACTAGCTATCTCCCCTGGTGCCATTTTCTGTCCTTCAAATGTATATAGAGAAAATGTCAAGCTTTCCAAGCCCAGCATACTGAGAAGCCATAATAGCATTAGCACAGCGAGATGGGGGCGCTCTGCCATTCATGCTAACCATGTTTGCCTTTTTCCATCACGCTATACAACAAAGGACCTCATCTCATCAATAAGGAAGGTCCTGAACTCTTCAACTTTGTATTATGGTTGCACTGACACAGCAGCAGGAAGCTGCTCAGCTATGAAGGATGCCAAACAGGCTGCACACAAAGCTGGGGTTCCACCCTAAATATGAGAACTGAATAATGTAAAGTGGTGATGGGAGATCATTGTGTAAAATAGTTCCTCCTCAGTGGGAGGTGTGGGAGAAGACAGAGTGAGAAACAAAAGCACAAACAAGAGGGCAACCCCTTAAGAGGGCAAGAGAGATACTGACGCTTTCTAAAAGAAGAGGAAAAGGCCCTTGCATTCATAAACTAAAAAAAGTATGTGGCATTTACAAATATATTGTATGCTCTACTGATATTAGACTATACCAATGCATATCCTCCTCTAAGAATAAAATTGAATTTTCCCTTTGTGAAAGCTACCATTTTAGCCCTTACCTGGAGACTGTTTGCATGTTGTTGGGCAGCTGGTTGTACAAGCAGCTCAGACTCATTTAGATAGCCTAGGTCAGAGAGGTACTGTTGCAGGTTTCTGCTTAACTCTGGCCTTAGCTTCTTGTCTCGGGTCGAAGTCAATGGGGCTGGAAGCAAGGCTTGATGGCGGAGGGGAACATGTCTCAGTTTGGAGAGCTCTCTGGAGATGACCTGTTGTGTGAGGTCATCTTGCCATGTCATACCTGGAAACAAAAACTCCAATAAGGTCCTGAAGTCTTCACAGTTTTGCAAAGACAACCACATTGATCAGAATGATGTTGCAAAGGGAACTCCAATAGCACACATCTACAGACATGTACACACAGACCTGTGTATACACTACCAGTCAACAGGCCTGGGGAGAATGTCACACTGCGGCCTGGTGTCTTGCCAAAATCTCTGCTAATTGCCAACACATAGTTGGGATGCAGAACTACTGGGCAGGGGCAAAGCACACTGGTGCCAGGACCAGATGGAGCTACCCAAGCAAAAAAGATACCCAATAGATGGCCCCATTCCCAATGAGCCGAGAGGCACAGGATTCCGTCAGCAAAGAGCATAGCAATACCAAAGATATTTTACTTTTTTGGAATCCAAGATGTTCACTTCAAATTCCAGCATTTTAATGAGGAGGAAGTAATCCTGTTGTGGGCTTCGATTCCAAGCTGTCAAACAGCTAACCTTTTAACATCTGAAAGACAAAGACTGCCTGTAATGATATGGGAAATGAAAACAAACCATCAGTTGGAGTAGTAAGTATTTTATGTATCAGCATCACAGAATGTCTTCATTAGCCTGGCTTTTTATCCATATACTCTGGTTATTCTCATAGAAATTCATAAGCACCAGATGAGGATCTGAGCTATGCAGAACAGCTACAGATGCCGACAGTCATTCTTGGCAGCGCTGAATGGAGCACAAAGCAGCGTATGTTGTCACTGTTCTGGAACGAAGCTCAGCCATCCATCCATACAACAATGACAGTTAACTACCCGTGGCTTACCCAATGTGCTGTATTCTCGCAATATATCAGCATGGTGATGTTCATTTATGATATCATAAGTCGCAATGGGAAATTTGGGTCTGGCTTCACCCCTTAAGGATCCATATGCTACCTGCAGTTAGCTGCAGTTGTTTGAATGGCTCTAGTGTAAACATGCAATGGCGCCACAACAAGCCCAAGGCTGAGGCTGGCTTCATTGACTGTGACACCTCTATCCCCTCTGTCTCCAGGGGATGCACTCATTTCCATACATACTATGTGTTGTGTGTCTGTGATGGGCTCACTTCAGGGAGAAGGTATGCCTCTGCAAATGACACTACCAAAATGAGCCGTTTTGTTCAAAGAAGTTAGGATAAAATGTGGTGGGGCCTTTACGGTCCACTTCCTCTCAATCAACCTCTCAGCTGATTATGCTGGCACTGAGGGGCCAAATGTCATACAAATTCATCTGTAAGTCCAAAAGAAAAAACAGGTTCCATCACCAAGTGCTGCCACTTTTTGCCTGTTAAGGATAGCAAGCCGTCTCAGCCAAATGCCTCGGTTAATTAACGCCTTGCCATTAGCACAACAGCTTTCAAACAAGCAGGCCTCCTGTCTATTTTGTGTGTGACAGAGAGCGAGGCAGAAATACGAGGGCCTCCTAAATATTCAAAGCCTATTAGATGGGACTCTGTCTACATGTCTTCTTGTTTCATCTTGTGTTTTTGAAATGCAGATTTTCCCCTTTCCTTTACTTCTGTCCACCAACTGATTTTAAAGGCATTAATGGAAGAGTGTGTGAATAATTTAGCAGCAAGTTCTATCTAATTAGTCAAAATGAAATGTGTCAATCCCAATATGACACATAAATGAAACCACTGCAGATAAAAAATATGAATACATTTGCCAATAACATTTAATTTGCTCCCAACAATTACAAGCAAGAAATGTTGAACAGAACATCCAAATCCTACTTACAGTAAGATATACTGCAGTAACCTTATTGCAAAAGTGCTTCATTGCTTTCACATGACACACACACAAGTGCCTTGGTTTTTCTTTCTAGTATTATGCAGCAAGGTTGTTAAGGAACAGACAGGGTAGACTATGAGTCAGGTTTCAGTGCTTCTCTGTCAAAAAACATTAACTTGTAGTGCTCATAAAATGTAGGACCATGTAGGAGTTACAATGTCACTACCACATGGCATGTCAGTTAGAGGCTGCTGATGTCTCCTGACTGACTATACCTGCCAATGGAGGCAATGCAGATGTCAGAACGCATCATCGTACATCTCTGGTAAGGGCACTAAGAGTATACGCTGGGCTGCACACGGTCAGAAAGCCAAATGACCAGAGGTTAGTGTAGTTTACTGCGGTGTATTAACAACATGATTCATTTTGATCAGCAAGAAAAATATAGCATAAAGTAAAAGGGTTTCCTGCATTGTGTCCATTGATCTTCCTACTGTTAAAGAGCAAGTCACAGATGGCTGCAGTTTATGTTAATTTTATTTGGAAAGTTGGTCATTGCCTTCATGCACAAAAAAAGAAAAAAACAGGAGAATTTCTTAAACATAGTTAAAATGTTGAATAAATCATAAATGTGTCGTGGCAAATGTACAAACTTTTTTTTTACAAAATGGGCAATGAGCAAAATCCTTTTGGAGCCACGTGGCTATTTTCTGTTGCAGTGCCACAAATGGCCACTTGTGGAATTGGCATCACTTCAAGACATTGGTCGGTACCAAGTCTACATTTTTCCCAAAATCAAAGACAATAATAATTCAAAAGCATTATCACAGAGCTAAGGCAATGAAATGTGCAGAGACACTCTGAAAATACTTGGTGAATACAGAAGTTGTAGAAGGTAATATGTGTTATTATTTGAATTCAAAAGGTTTTGCAATGAAACTTAAATACAATCGCAACATGTCCAGACAACCCAAGCCCTTTTGTATAAGGGTCACTTTGTATTGATCTGAGTGACATTGGTGTTGTGCAGTGAGCAGAGATTGTGTGATTTCTACCTGTGCCTCTGATGCAAGATAAGGAGGATTGTAAATCAATTCCATTGATGTCCAACCCTATTTTCCCTCCCCCTTCATCTCTTCAATTTAGGTTACAGTACAATGGTCTCAACACGCTGTCTGCACTAAAAAAGGTCCCCATGTCTCAAAGTTGACACTTGAATGGCTGATAAGAATAACGTCCCATCAAGCATTAACAGTCCGTTGTGGACTCATCTGAAGCATATGCCCTGTGTCTGAGAATTGGTTTCTACAAGACAGTAAGATAAAAAATAATTCAAAGTGATGATGTCATGTCTGCAGCGTTAGTGTGTAAACAGACGTCTAAAAACACAAGGTCATAGTATGTCCCATGATGAGAAATGTCCAAAGTATTAAACCCTCTTTAAAACCGAGCATTAAATTACACACTGGCTGTCTTCTTATCCTCCTTACTTTCATTTGTTTATTTCTGAGCAGTAATTACAGTAAATGTGTGGTCTCGCCTGACTTAATATTCATCACTGGATTTTTTTCCCTTTTTGATATCCTCTGGCCAACTGTTTGCTCTTAATGATTTTCAACACTGGTTCACGCCTGTTAAAAATATTAAGCTCTGACTGGCCTGTAAAGCCAATTATGTCTGAAGGGCTAATGTAGCTTTTCACGGTCTGTGTTATAGATGTCTACTGCCCCCTGGTGGGATACAGACGCAGTTGCATGCCCCGGTGTTGAATGGGAAGATCTCTCTCAGAGACACTATGCTATGTTTACACATAGCATCAGCAGCAAGCCATTTTTGCCCAAAATATCTTTAATTCATTTCAATAATAACAATAACCTCATACTCCAAGATTCCAAACATCACAGCAGTTAAATAATGTTTTAACATCTACTAAAAAGTGAGATTATGACATGAGTAAAAATCAGATTATTAAATATGTAAAAATGTGAAATGTGTGATGAGAACAGAGGAGTGTGGTCTGATAAAACAAAGCATGGTATCAAACTGAGTAAACTGAGCCAATCATTAAAAAAAGGCTACTTCAATAACTCTACAATGTCTCTCCAAAGAATTAACCTGGTGTAACATGAACACTTGCTACAACCACTGATTGAGTAGGAGAGACTGCCAAATGTGATTACACCGCACACCTCACCGTCACTCATCCACAAAATTAGCTCTAAATGTCCTATCATACAGGCCAATTAGATTGGCTGCTAGAGTTAGGCAATAATGGCAAAACAATGGCCACTGAGATTCAAATGACCTGTTAAGCTCAATGGCATTGTCCTGTGGTGGCCAAAAGAGACAGCTTGGTTATTTGGCTTGTGTTACACAATGGCAGTTGACAAATATTGCTCCCAGCCCTGTACATGACTGATAAAGGCTGTTGAAAAGAAAGAAATATATTGGGACAAAATTCAGGCGAACAGACAGTACCTCTGTGAGCCAGTTTCTGCAGAAGGATCCTGAGGCGCTGCAGAGCTGAGGAAGAGATGTCATAAGTGTGGAGATCTGCAGCAGCCAACTCCTGGCACTTTCCAAATACTCCATCTACAAAGAGACACAACAGAAAAATGGGTTCATATTGTTACATGGTAAGCTCTCATGATGGCTTTATCAGAAGATCTTGTAGCCTAAATATTGTGGATTGGATGAAGAGACAATTGAATTTTGTATACTGTGTGACACCTGTGTTGCCCCCCTCCTCCCCTCCTCCCCTCCCCCCAGTCCTCCATTTTGGGGAAGCTAATAGCTGACATTTTTCCTCTGACAGCACTAAGATAAGCAGCCGTTCGTGGCAGAGAGGACTTTATCAGGGATCCTGGTAATCTCCCTATCAGTAGCCCTCCCAACTCACTCAATAAAGGTTGCTAGGCAACCCACGCTTCCGAGTCCCTATCATCCACATAACTCAATGGCTGGTCTAGACCTCTGAAGGCTCAGGGGTTTCCGAATGCAATGTGTAGATGTAAAGCCTGGAATACAAATGACCCACACTGTCACCTTCTCTCTGCATTACTAAGAAATGCTTGAATGTTGTTGGCTAAACTCTCTAAATAAGAGTCCACCTCACAGATTAAACCCTGCAGGTGTGATATGAGCTGTGACCCTTGTGCACACATGCGAGTCTATCCATACAACTGCACTGAGCCAGAGTAGTGTACCGATGCCTCCCGATGGTGGGACCTAATGATGTGAATCAACACTTTGTCATGCTCCAAAGCATTCTATTAATTAGTCCAAGTTGTCGGACAACAAACATCAATGCTATGATTGATGTTCACTGACACTTTGGGCATTGTACAATTCACAAACATCACTGCTCATGTCCCTTGCATGCAGCCATTTTCTGGGCTTGCCTCAGAGCAATGAGACTAATAATTACCAAGATAATAATGTAATGTTAGATTGGAGAACAAAATTAAATTCTTATTCCAAAGGAGAAGTGGGTGTTTTCCTGACTTCCTCCCATTCCTCTGACCCGGTAAATGACAGCTCTGTTATGGAAAGAAACCCGTGGGAGATTGTGAATTACCATACAGACAGCGCAGCACAACACTGGGTTATTTTGGGATTTCATATAGAGCAGAGGGAAAGCGCTCAATGCACACATAGATCATTATAGATGTCTGAATCACAACATGTCATCTTTCTTTCACTCCTTGCCAGTACACTTGTGTTTTTGACTAATAGTTTTTTCACCTTTAATGGCATAGGGACAGACATTTAGCATGTTGCAGCTGTGTAAAAACTTTAATGTTTGATGGTCTGCATCCCTCATTGGTTACTTTGCCAATGGCAAGTAATAGACATGATACTCTGTGTAGCTGACACACAGAAATAGACACATAGCAAAGCGCACATACTGAGTTTTCATGCTTAAGAAATATAAGTCAGTCATTCACAAATTCTTGTTAGGAAAACATAATTACTGATTGATTTATTGAGGTGTTATAGCAGTGGCCCAGGGTAGATGGCAACAATTCAGAGCCACACGCATGATAAACTTCAAAGCAGCTCTCTGACATTTCATTGATGTAATGAGTACTTTCCAACAAGTAACAATGCTTTATTGTAGCTGACACCTTGTTTTGTTATTTATTTTTGATTTATGATGGCAAAAAACAACATTTTAATTTCAGGCTTGGAGAAACCCAGCAGTCTAAGGTTCAGCTAAGTTGAACATAATACTACATTAGAGATATTTTGCATACACGAGAGAGTTTTAGTGCAGGAGATATATAACAGTTCCACACATTCAAAGCCAGCCTAAGTGTGAAACAAAGTCAGTAATTTTTAATGATCACTTGTCAGTGTTAATGAAATATTGCTGACAATGGATCAATTAGCGGCATCTTACAAAACAAGTCTAATGCCATCAATGAGATGAACAAAAGGCAACTACAATTGCAAATAAACCATGATCAGCTTAATCTATAATGTATAAAACTGGTAAAAACTGATAAAATACTTTGATGTACAGTCCAATAAATCAGTGACACTTCTTTGCACAGAGCATCACCTGAATAAGGCGCATGTTGGCAGACAAAGATTTTCAGCCCAAAAAAAGGTAGTGTGCTCTAAATCCAGATGCTTTCACTGCTTCTGCCGTGACAGACAGGAAAGCTAAAGCTATTTAAACTGTGAACGCTAATGCTGGGGGATAACAGGAGCAAACACTAATGCTGACAGCCAGCAAGGCATTTCGAAAAGGCTGTGTGTCAGAAGGAGGGGAGGACAGACTCCGGAGACAAATGAAGACATATTGAAACAGGTGTAGTGTGTAGTGGCGGCGCTTCTTGAGTGTCGCAAAAATGAATAGGCCAGAATCAATGCACCGAGACCATCCAGATGCAGGCTGCTAATGGAAGAAAAGAAAGATCTCAAATGATTAGGATGTGACTGATGTGTTTACAGGCTTTCAGATATAATTGTGCCTTTAAAATGTAAATTACATTTATGCATGCATCTCAATCTACATGTAAATAAAAATGTTACAGAGAAAAAGCATGCTTTCAACGTCAAAACAGACACACACACAAATAAATACGCTTGAATCACAGAGGATGATGGGTATTTGATAGGCACACTCTCTTTTGACCCTGCACATCATTTTGGATTAGTTACTTTGTAGATGCTACTTAAAGTGTTGGCGCTCGCAGATGTAGCAGCTAGGCTTCGATCAATACAAGCGTCAACCAAAGCATTTAAATCTAAAGTAAATTGCGGCCATTTTAGACAATATTGGTCCAAGTGGAGGTGAAATAACCACAGATCGATATGAAAAAAAAACCTTGGTTAAGTGTTCAATAGGAGCCAACCGATGCCCAGAGGAAAACATGTAGCACTTATCCACTGTACTTTACCTTGGCTTATCATGGCAGCAAACCACACACTCTGGAGAGATGCATCAAATAAATGTGTTTTTTCAACGTTTAAGGTAATTACATATCTTTTAAAAGGGATGGTATTCCCATTAAAACAGAATTATAGATTTGAAGAGGTTCAGAAAGAGACACAGTGAAAGTGATGGAGGGACAATTACAAAAAAACACTGTTTTTAAAAATCAGCAGTAACAGAAGTAAACAAGAGTACCTCTCACAAGATCAGATATTGATTGACACAGAAAGCAGCTCCTTTTTGTAACCCGTCAACCCCTTTTACCATAGCAACAGTAAGAGTGAGGATTGGCCCTACCCTGAAAAAAAACAGGTTAGTGCTTCAGGGAGTGCAGCAGGGAATGTGCCAGACCTAGTTACTCCCACTCATGGCCTGTCTGGACCACTCATCAGGAGTCCAGCAGAGAGTGACAGCCTGTTCTGTTAACATGCATAAAACCCAATCATATGAGCAAATAGTGTTGCTTCTAAAAGAACCATAACCATGCATAATAAGCCAAACCTAATATGAATCTTCTGTCCTGTGCCTTGGGGTATTTTTCTTTAAGTTGTCAGCAAATTTCTTTCTATTAGGCTACAAGGCTTTCCTCTATACCCCAGCAGTCAGTGTGTAATTAAAGTTTTTTTCTTCTTCTTCTTCTTTGTGCTGCTTCTACCTCCTCCTGTTTCCTCCTCAACAGGGTTAATATAAAAAGAAAGGTTAAGAGAAAATTTCCTAATGTAGACAACTTACAATCTCTACACAACCAACCGATACACACAACCTGGACTCATCTACAATTCCTGTTAGAAAACGAATGGGTTCTTTTTCTATTGTTCACATGATGTTTTGCATCTCTAAGCCCTAGTCGTGTAAGCAAAATTGATTCAATGTTGAATGTTATTATGCTCAATCTCAGTCAAACAAAACAAACACCCACAAAGAATAAAATGTTCCTAAAACCAAACAAGCAAAGGCAGGAATACATTAACCTTTTGTAATGGCTTCTGTCACAGAGCTGATTCCCGATATCGACACACTATCAGTGCTCCTCAAAATTAAAGCCAGGTGTGTGATAGTGCTGAATGTCACACTGTAAAAAGGCCAGACATTTCTACCCCATTCATAAGGAGCAGGTTGTCATGGCAACCCAAGACAGACATGTGGATCTTCAATCATAAGAGGATCCTGTCTATGTGCCTACTGGGGACAAATCAGGGCAAAACCTAAGCGCATTGAAGATTCTAAATGTAGTTTGGATGAATAAGACAATAACTTTTCAAAACATAGGCCCACAAACACCATCCTACATCCTTCCAAAAATAACCAGGGCAGCTATTAAACGGCATGCAGTTGATGATAGCTGTGACCACATGGGATGGTCTGTCTATAATGAGACATGGTGGGTGTGCTGCACCCTCGGAGGCTGACTTACCATTGACGCAGAACTCGTAAGGCGTGCAGAGCTCGTCTTCAAACAGGCAGCCTGGAGGTGAGAAAAAGTGACACAGGAAGAGACACACACTTATTAATTAAGCTCAACATATGACATTATTTCACACACCACCTTTAGCACAGTTTTAAAAAGAAACAGAAAACGCTGTAGTCTGACAGTACAGATTACGCATTTATGTAAGAGTTGACCATTTGTGTATGTTTGCGCAATAGGTAGGCCTACAGTAGGTAAAAATATAACAATAAACAACTCTGTCCCACCCTAAGTAGACTACTCCAGTAAGAAGTAATTTTGTTTTACACTTACTTAAAAGTAATGTTGATACTAAAATATGTTTTATTACACGTCTATAATGCATGTGGAACCCAATGCTAAAATGTATAAACTAGTTAGATCAATGCCGTGTGTTAATCACGTACACTCGTTTATACTTTCTACAATTCCTTAAAAAGCATAAATTAGAATAGAACTACAAATAATATATTTAACAACATGCTCACCATTGTACAAGTTGTTCCGAGGCTGTTTCTTAAAATGATACTACCCTATGCCTATTTCTCAAATAAACCTGTTAGCTTTGTGCTGCTAATTAGTGTAGCCTAGCGTAAAAACAGACATAGCTAACAGTTAGCGCTAAAGTGCCACAAAAACTAGTTTTAAAATGCTAATTTATGTTAGCATCTCAGATCTTGTAATCTTGCAGGTTACAGGATACAGTTAAGACAAATGAATGTGGATGAAAATGTGATGCACTTCAAACTAGCTCAATGTTACAAATGTACAGAACGTCACAGCTATATTTAGGTTTAAGACTATATTAACAGTAGCCATGGGCCTCCCCACTAATGGCAGAGCCATCAATCACCAATTAGTGTGACTTATTCTACCCTGCCTATGACACTAATACCCAGCTCCATGGGCAGTGTGTCCATGTATGAAGGTAGTATAAATATTAATGAACTTTAAGGCTAGACTAGGGCTGGGTGTTCCAGACTAATAAATGAACAGATGGCTGGAGCATTATGTGTAGCAGTTCCCTGTTCATATTTCACACGTGGGAGTTGCAGAGACAAGAGGACTGATGGTTCTGCACACTGCTCTGCACAGGTGATCTCCTCATTTACACTTGTATGATAAAAAAAAGAAGTTTAAAAGAGTGCCTTCAATTTTCTGCCAAGGCCAAACACAAGGGGACTTTTCAGGGGCAAACAACACCCTAAGGACATTTAGATATGAAAAAAATGGGCCTGTTGATTGTAGCATTTGAAACTGACAAGCTCTAGTAGCCTAGAAGTCTCATATATGTTTTATAGAATGTACACAGCCAGTAAAACAGAGACAAGCATTAGGCCAAGCACCAAGACTTTTCCTACAAGTCTTTTATCTCTGTTATTTCCTTAGCTGTACTCGGTCGGAGTGATGGAATTGGATGCAGCTTCTGACCTTGATGGACAGTAATGAGCAGCTCATGACCGTGAATAAAGAACAGGCTGATGAGCACAAGGAGAGCCTCTGTCAGACGTCTTTAATAATGAGAAGAGATAGGTACGGGAAGTCTGTTAATCATTTCTCACAGAGGGATAATCAGGACAAGTGCAGAAGAGAGCTGAGAACTTTCTTGTTTCAAGTTTGTAAGGCTGTAATGGTCTTCTATACCTGTCCCTTAATTCATTAATTATTCCCTTACTAAAATTTAATTGTGTTCTGCATGGAAGTATGCAGACATTTTGTTTGGACGTTTACAGCACATTTTATAAAATTACATGTGAGATAATGGCAATTTGTCAGCAAAATGGATCCAATAAGATTTGGGTCTGCATGTCCTGAACCTTCTGCTTTGCTTTACTGTATATACTAGACACCGCAGTGCACCTTTACTGAGACATAACTAATTTAAGTGGTTTGATCATTAGACAATGTCTCCCTCAGTACATTGATACACATATGTGCCGTACTACATTTAAGATATTAGGATACAAGAAGAAGAAAGAAGATAGTGTTTGTGTGGATGGTGTCCCATATATTTGCTAAATTGTGAAGTCTCAATATAGTGTCTGTTAAAGAGGGTACTGTTAACAAACTGTTCAATCCAAATGGACTACAGAGCAGTTAAAGAAGGCCTGAGGTGTCTGAGACCAAAAGAGTACAGAGACTGATTACTGTTCAGTGTCTTCATTTCAGCTCTGCTTCAATCTTTGGGTTCTTGTACCTGCCTTAAACAGGAATACAAAGACAAACTTTACATTGAAGTGAAGTTGGTTGGGGCCAGAAGAGCAGTCCGATCCCTCTGGACCATGCATCTCACCACTGTGCAATTAGTGTCAGTCCATTCAACTTTACATCCTCATCACTTCCTCGCTTAATACATTGGGTTCTCTGGGAAGCCTTGTCAGCTCTCAATATTAATTACGGCCTTCTATTTAATGAAGCATCCAGCCAAGCATAGTTAGTCAGACAGTGTGTGCGCGCCTGTGACCGTGTGCATGCGTGATGGGCAGGGACACGCAATTGATAACGCCACATCCCTTTTCTCCGACACTACGCCAGAGATGATTAAAATGGTGACTTTTAATTAAAATACAATCACAGTGGATGCTGCTGATTACCTCCGGCAGAAAGAGAAGGGAAAAGTGCTGTTTGTCGTTGCTTGGGAAGAAAGTTGTTATAAAAACAAAAAGAGGGCCCCTTAATGAAGCCACATTTTACAGTGAACTTTGAGGCGTACAAGATAATTTTGCCAAACATGACCTTTCTTTACACTTGCCGCTGAGTGACGTTCTGGTTGCCATGTCAACCTCATCAGCAGTCAATCCCAGCATGTCATCAATGGCAACCTGGTTATTAGTGCAGCCTCTGTGGGATTTAATGGATCTACAGAGTGGATTAGAGTGGCTTTGAGCTGATTTTTGATGTAAACAATTGATGTTTGAGTGATATAGTAATTGGCAAACTAACAAACCTCTTTACAGTGACCTTCAACTTTGGTATATGGTAATATAGTATTTGGTTGCTGGAGAAAATGTGACTTTTTTGTGGTTAAACTCTGAAGGTACATTTTTGACCCAAAGGCAACACAGGAGTTAAGTAAATCAATCAACTGTGCATCTTGTTTCCTAGTTGGACCAAATGAGCTCTTTAAAGAATTTGAGTTCCTCAAAAGGAAAATTAATTATTGATTATTAATGAACATTATAAAAGCAAGAGTTTCCACATGAGCTAACCACAGGTGCTCTAAATTTGCAGTAGCTTCCCTCTCCCAAAATAGATGACCTAGTTCGTAACTACACAGGGAGAATCCAGAAGGTCAATGGGAACAGTGAGTCAGTTTGAGTTTGGCAAAATGAAACACCGGATGTACTCTTAGCAGTTTGACAAGTCTACAGACAATTTATCTCCTTGACCCGTCTCCAATCACTGGAATGTGTCATTGTGATTTCAGATAATTAGTGAAGTTGTGTCAGTGACCTGTGACCCACATTTTTGCAAGTTTAACGGCTGCCTCGGGAAATAAGTGCACCTAGCGTATAGGTAAGTAAGGATCAGCACAAAAAAAATAATTACCTGAAGCTAAAATGTCAGCTGTACAGAATGTAAAAGACATAACAGCATGGGTGTCTACCCTTGGAGAGTGGGCAAGATTTAAGGGGAGCATGTTTTACAGAACAAACTCATTTAAGGTCATCTAGGAAAAGCAATTACATTAGGACGACCGAGAGTCTGTCATTAGAAAAGAATACTACTACGTTCATCTATGTGCTAGCGGTATGTAATTAAGTCGTTAGGTGCTTTTTAAATAAGCTATCCATTAGGATTATCCAGGCGCATTGCATGTGGTGGAGCGGTTTCCTGGCCCAGCTGTGAGAACCTGACCTTGGCTGGACTATTAAATGAGGTAAAACCCAAGACAGAACAAGAAGTCAAGACTTGCTCATTCACTTCTCCGCACAGGTATTTGGCCAATGCCTGAATGCCATCTGTGATGTCTGAAGGGCCAAGGAGGATGCTGGGCGTCTGGCAGTGTGGACACACACAGTCCCAATGCCTACTGCAGTTAGGGCCATATTTCATTCACTCTCTAGGGCCACCAGCATATATTTTATTATAATTATGGCTTCAACCAAGGACAGCTCACACACCAACACCTGTACTGTCAGCCAAAAAAGCAATTTTGGGCCGATGCAGCGGGTGACAACAGTAATAAAAGTGCAAGCGAATTGGGAAGAGAGCAAGGCTGGAGCAGGGACAGCGGAGAGGAACACACCTGCAAGCAAATTAGCATCAGCTTGACATCATGTCTACAGATTTAAACAGCTTGTGCCATTACAGCTCTCTCCTGCTAAAATTAAACATGGCTCCTAGCTTTTCTCTTGCTCCAAAAGGCCTGTTCTTGTCACAAGCTGCATGTCACACGTCAGGCATCGAGCTCAGTCTATCATTAGCTTCAGCATTTTCACACATTCTCCTTGTCCTTTTAAAGCAGTAGCATTGTTTTCATCTGTTTTAACTACAGTATATTGTGTAGCCGAAAGTTTTCAGCAGTAAATACCTGAACGTCAATACATTTTAAGTTAAATATTTACAGTAAAGACCAGCTCCCAAAGGCTAGTGCATGCATCAGAAATACATATTCGTATGACATTAATATGTTAACTTAGGTTTGGGAGCAAGCCCACGCCTCAGCTATGCCTCAAACACACCATGGCTATCTTAACCACACCTAATTTTGAATTTTTAATAATTCAGTTATATTCATCGCGGCTTGTTTCTGTTCTTTCAACCCCACCCTCTTGGTCACCTTTTTCTCCCTATTTTCTTTCAGTGTCCTCTCTCCCATAACTAGACCCAAGAAGGGGGGTCCCTACTCAGCTGTGTGAACTACCAGAGAACCCCCACACTGAGTCTCATCCAACACGGCTATCATCTCTAGAATTATCATGCTTTATCCTCCATTTTTCACACTTTATTCTTATATTTCAGTTCATAAACATGTCAACTCTATATAGTTGTGGCGTGGTTCTTACTAGTGAACTAACATGAATATTTAGTAGGGGCTAGCGGGGAGCTTGGGGGTTTTGAGGTCATTGTGACATCCAGAGAAGTGTAACCAAACACATTTCTCACTGACTTTCCGCAGACTTTCTTTGAAAATTCCCAGGCAGCCTGGTCGCTCTCAGTCACTCAGCTGCCAGCTCCAGGCAAGAGCCAGACAACGGCCATGAATTAAAGATGGCAGCGTCACTGCGGCAGCGGGGAACCCAGAAATAGGCCGACTTGACCTTTTTGCTTGACCTGCGTTGAATGATTCAGACATTTGATTTTCTTTCCTCTTCTGAGGTGCAATTGCGCGTTGAAGTGCAGAAGTGAAATGGTTAAGTGTCGTCTCTTGCTCACGTGTGTTGGAAAGCACTAAGTGAGCCAACAGCACCTGAGCCCTGGGGGAAATCTGTTCAGCTCCAGATGAAGCAAAAGGTTTAACTTTTATGAGTGCCAGCTGGACCTCGTTTGAAGTACAGGTCAACACCGAACAGAAGTCAGCAGGAGATTTTCATGACAATGAAAAGATGGGACATTGTGTAAACGCTGGCGCACTTCTATTGTTCAGCTGTCCACATCTTTGTGTCTTTGTCAGAGCTCTGAAATTGTAGTCTGACGGGTCGTCATAACTTTTTTTTTTTTTACTCATTACAAAGAATTATCCTAGTTTTGGTAAATTTTAATAGGATTACCAAGGGTCAGCACCAACAGACACAGAATACAAGTTGGCTCTGGACGGAACTGGATACACATACAACAATCAGAGAAACAAAGCACTGAAATGCAAGATAAACTGTTTAATAATGCTTTTCCATGCAAATAATTTCTATTCACACTAGTGTTTTAGAAAAGCCAGTACATTTTAATGTGAACTGATGGCTGGTGTGTGTTTCAAAAATGTGAGTCAACTTGAAACGTTTTAAGTTAGTACATATTAGCACAGATATTTGCATGTACATAGCAAGTTTTGTCTTCTTTGCTTTGCAGTTAGACAACATAAAGTTTCGTAATCAATAGAATTTGCCATACAATGGAGCATCTCCCCATGGCTACCCTTAGCACTCATTGTTTTTTCTTGCTGCACTGAGAAACGGCCCTGAGTATTAATCAGCATCGCCCTCAGACGCCGCAGACACATCGCTGCTTTAATCACAGCCCAGATAGTATAACGATTAATTCTCCTGCTCCAGCTCTCAGCCTTCAGATTTCTCATTACTGTGTTATTGTCCTCATTATAAACCCTGGACCTGGCAACACCGAGATGACTTTCACGCTGACCCCGTTTACGGACACCATTTAATTTGTGCGGGGAAAAGAAACTGAGCTGAGATGCCTACTGAGATGTCCAGAAAAAGGCTTTAGAGTCAGAAATACCCTACAGAGACTTGGGAACATATTGTATTTCGGTAGTTTGAGTTTAGTCAATGTTTCAAGAGAGTGTGAAAAGCAAAGCACATACAGTATGTCCTTGTATTTCTGCAGCAGAAATTCTCCTTGACCTAGAAGATTTCTTTTGTTCACCTTGAACCAAAGCAGGATAATTAGACAGATTGCCTTGACACATCTGTTTGACAAATCTGACTTCCTTCCTTTGTGGGACCATAGTGAATTCTTTCTGAAAAAGAGGCAAACACTTTGCCCCCACTCCCTCTTGCAAAGCCAACACACTCCTCCAAGCATCTGTTGAGTCACAAAGAAACATTGCACCAGGTCTGTTATTGCACCAGCCGTGGCAGCATCCCAGTCTTAGCAAGGCTTTGTGCTAGAATAACCGTGCTTACACTTTAGAGACTGTAGCTTTGGAAATTAACACCAAATATTCGGTCATGAATATCGCTTCATGAATAACTGATCACGCTATACAGTTCAGACACAGCAGCTGAGATTATTTTAACAGTGTGCTGTTTATTAGAAAAGCTCAATATTACACACAGAAAAACTCCATTTAGATCAATTACACTCTGAATGCTGCAGCTGTTGCAGTGATTAATTAACAAAACAGACTTTCGCCAATAAGGCACCAAATACTCCAGTGAACATCATTTAACAGTGGCACAGAACTCAGGGACGTAATGCACGATAAAATCTCATCCAATAACAATCGGATGAGTCAAAGCCTTCAGTGAATTCTACAGTTCTAAGTGCCAATAAAGTCGGCACCTACAGCCGGGCCCTCACCGTCACAAGCTCATTGGAGATGACTCAGACAACCCTCCTCAGAGATAAGAGGTACGCACGGCGGCCTTTAGCGACAATGTGAAATACACCGTGACAAGGTTATATTCACTTTGGCAGGCCCTTTTTACCATTTATCCTCGGATAACTTTGATTTAATTTACAGCGTCAGATTTCTTGCTGTTCATATGGTGAAAGCCCATTATGCTGCCTTCTACTTTTTTATTATAGCATTGATAAAAGCCAGCCTTTGGAATATAATACTTTGTATCTGTGAACGAATGTATGCTTTCATTACAACCTTATCTTGTTAAACCATAGAAAGTTGATCTTCCTGGCTGCTGTGCATTATTGTTCCCTTGGGAGAGACGAGGAGTGTCCTAGCAACACCGGGAACAATCTGGAAACACACCCAAAACATAAACAGATGCCCCAAAGCCACCTGGATACCACATTCATATATCCATACTATAGCAGACACTGTATTCCTCATATCTCCACACATTTCAATCCCCTCCCATGATTTATAGCCACTATAAGATCTTTGATACCACCACCCGCTCCTGATATCTATGAGATGGCAGAGTGAGGCCTATGGCAAAATAAAAAGATAGAGCTCAGCAGACTATGAATCAAATCTAACATGTCAGAGAGTATTATGCTGCTGATATCCAAGAGTAATGAAAAGGCCTTGCGTCCCAGTAGAACGCCTACAAGTACACATGGGAGATATGTGTTATGATGTATCCGAAGCCATCAATACAAACTTGTCTTAATTTAACGGGAAAGAGACAGTAGTGGTTGTTAAGTGAGCTCAAAAGAATCCTTTAAAGCTTAATGACTGACCGAATCGATATTTGCAGGACATGTTGTGCACCGTGTGAGCTCAATGTTCCCGCTCGATTTAGGGACGCATTTTCAGAACAACAGCAGCCGCAACAACTTGTAGGAGTAATGTCAATAGATTACACTCAGCGTTTCACAATTTAAGTGATTTGGCATGTGCATACAAAGCCCTGGTGAAAGTTGCTTATTCATTTATAGCTGGAATGTGGCCGTCTACAGTAGTTATGGGATTTGCAAATGATTGGATGCTGAGCAGAATATTAACAAAATGTCTGACAGCCTGGCAATAAACACATTAATTGCAAGGCTTCAGAGTGTTAATGCGCAACAAAATCAATTTCTGCATATTTTGTCTATTGGCAGGACTTTCTCCCGGACTCACTGAATTCATTATTCAAATTGTGCTCTTCATAAAGCACTGTAGAAAGTGTACAAACTGTACCCAAACTGAAATACATCTATTCCATCTTTCTGTGAAAATTATTTATTGGAAGCGTTGCTGTGAAGTTTTTACAAACCACCTCCGTGATTTGGTGTGTTGATTAAAAGCACTGCAGTCAATGCCAGAGATAATGAGTCATCTCAGCCGAAAAGAACAGGAGAGAACACATGAACCGGCCCCTGACCTCGCCTCTTCTGTGTCAGTCCATTAAATACACAGCTTATGAAAAACCTGAGGTGGCCTACACGTCTCCTAAATGAACTACACTAACCCTTGTCCTATTCCTACAGCTCCCAGCAGAACACAGAGGTCATTTTTGTCATTTCCACTTTTTCATATGTTCTTAATATGATTTTCTTTTTTTTTACTTAATTTTGTGTTTCAAACAAAGTTCCCTGATGACTCATTTGATTTGATAATCATTTTCATATAGGCAAACATATTATTTGTAAATTTGAGCTGTTCCTTCAGGACCCGGGAACTCTCATATTGACATGGTGTGTTCTGGTTTGCTTGGAGTTGATGTTTTCCAAGATTATTTTAAAATATTTTTTTTATTTAATATCTAGGCTTTTCAGAGGATTTTGGATGTTAGATCAGTGTTGGACCCACTACTGACCATTAGAAAACTACTAACAATGTTACGAACAGTAGCAATTATTACCACATGCAAATAACTCAGCAGCAATAAGAAGAATAGGAAGAAGGAAGCCTGGAGAAATTGAAATTACTTTGTACATTGTTGCTTTTTTTGCTCAGTTTAAGTCAAGTATAGGGTGTAAACAAAGTAACCTTATTGTTATTCTATTGTTCTGTAATAGCCAGGAACCTTATGAACAAGCTTGAAGTGTGTCTGTGTCTCTAAACGCCTGACTATTATGAGATCTAAACCTTGGCAAAAGGCCTCTGGGGTCCTTTTTAATACCGGCACATCTTTTGAGTCTGGATGCATTTTTACCTCCATTGGGCTTTTTCTGCCATTTTGAATTCCTATTCTCTGACACTATGTATACAATATATTCACAGCTGCATCACCGTTTGAAATCCACATCACTTAAATTCAGAACTAGAGCAAGTATCCATAGACTGGAGTGTTTCCCCGTCTGTCTTTCATGTGCTCTGAAGCGATGCTGGTGTATGCATTACACACCACACCGTCAATCCCACCCACAAACCTCACAAATATGTACATGTATATATTTGGACACACGACTGTTTAAGCGCCTACATCAACGCCAGCATGCAGCGATCTCAGAGCTGTCCAATGACACAGCGTAATGCACAGAGGGGAATAAACATACTGAGGACTGAATGAGAATTGCACTCGGGGAATAGGAAGTGAGTCATTCACAACTACTCTAAGCATAAATTAACCAAACATGTAGAGAAAAATAATAAATAACAGGACATTTTTAGCTTTCAGTGCTGGCTGGTGTGTGTGTGTCTGCCTCCTGGTCTAAGCATCCTGAAAATAATGCCTCTCTATGCCTGTATGAATCATCACAGAGCACAAGAGCGAGCCTGAGATCTGTATATGCCTCTCGGCTGATAAAGTTTGGGCTGTCATGTCCTCCGAATGCTAATCTTGGATCGGCAGCGTGACTGGAGGAGACTTGTTCCTCTTGCAGCTCACACACACACCTGAAGAGATCAATCGTGAGATGATTTCATAAGCCTTTTAATCTTCATCCATCGCAACAAATACCTCAATTATAAGTCAGGCTTCAGTTGTATGTCATTCTTTGGACATGTGCCATCCTCTAAAAATGACAGGAGGGATGTCTGTGTCAGGACTGGAAGAATAAATCAAGGGTAATGAAATACAAGCAAGCCAAGTCTTGCTGTTGAAATAAGGCAGTGTGAAAGATTCTCTTCACTAAGCAGGTATAGGATATTAAGCAGGTCTAGGATGACATGTACATTAAGGTTATGATCAGAGTAATTTTATAGTAATGGCAACCATTAAATTCAGATTTACTGCATCATTTCAGCTGTGCGGGTCAGTCCAACAATACAATTCATTGTCAAAAAATTTTCCTTTTACACCATGTTGTGCACCATGTTGGTAGGTTTTGTATAAATTATAGGACTAGGAAAGCAGAACAGACAAGCCAAGCAGTAACTTTCACAAGAAACAATAAGCACCATTCATCTATTAGGCCTGATGGATTACGTAACTCAGGTTTCAACCAATCCGCAAACGTAAAAGACAAACACTAGTTATGTACGCTAAAATGAGAATATTGTATAAGCATATAATGCCCCACAAGGTAAATTTCATAACTTTTATAAATGTAGTCGGTCCAGAGCTAATACAGTGGAAGTCAGGTGACTTCAGCACCACGGACAGTGTCTGTGCGCAGCTCAACACGAGAAACAATTAAAGAAGGAAGTTATTTTAAAAAGATATAGTTTAAACTAAACAGAAAATATGTCTTACCAAATTTTCGGTCAGCGAGAGAAGTGGGGAAGCAGAGGCTGACAGCCAACACAAGGAAGAGGACGGGACAGCACCGTGAATCCATCGCGCTCGTGCCTGTACTACGAATCCATCGCATACCTTTCGCTAAAAGAGCATATTTACCGCAGGTGTGTGTGAGCCGCTCGGAAGCCTACACACTCGGACTAGACATGTCTGGAAAGGAAAGGTCCAACGAAGAGAGCTATTTCACCAAAGAGCACACAATACAGGCGTTGTTTCAGCACCACAAACAGCAAGCAGCGCCACGGAGGAGCCCCTCCTAAGTTTCTGACGTCAAACACACATGTGAGGAGGGATGCGTGCAGCATGCAACAGAGCCTTGGATGGATGGAGAGACGGGTGGGCGCGTGTTGCGGGACACGAGACACATTACTGTCTGCCAGCCCAGCACACAACACAAATAATTGATTGATAGGGATATATATATATATATATATATATATATATATATATATATATATATATATATATATATATATATATATATATATATATTATATATATATACACATACACATACATACACATACACTTCGTGGGGTATGCCTTATCAAGTACGAGCTGGAGGATAACATTAATGGGGTGATGGGAAAAGTGGGACAACTTCATGCATAAATATACAGGGGCACGCTGGTTTACCTTTTCTGTAGATAGAAGACTGTTAATACCTTAAACCTGTGGACAGTGTATCTTTACAAACACCTGAGTATCGGTACTTTTAGTGTATGTCAAAACTCTGATGTAAAAAAAAGGTTGTGCCAAACTAAAGGTAGGGGACTGTGTAGAGCCAGGGAAAGTTACATTTTAAGTACATTCAAAATAACACTGACAATTAAAGCATTCCAAGCATCTATCAAAGCGCCTAAATACAATAATTGCACATTGCCTTGTAAAAAAAGTTTAAAAAAGTTAGTTTTTGGACTGTTTTAACATAAACTCACTGAACTGTCAATAATCTTTATAAAAACAGGAAAGCAACTGCAAATTTCACTTGAGGTCTGAATATTAAAAGTTTGCTTTTTTATTATGATCACACGTAAAAGTATACAGACAGACCGACGGACATAGATACAGGATAAAAACACAGAAAATATGGAGAACAGAGAAATTTTGTCTGACATCTCATCACTCAATTCTAAGAGCAATGTATTTTCCCTCCATCTGGATATTCAATGAATACAATGGTCCTATTTGCCATTAAAGAAATAAATAGACAAAGAGAGGAAGGGCTTATCTTAAAACCCTCAAACTAGACAAACACAATTGCCCCTGCTTTAGATTCCAATGCAGATAATACTTTTTACAACGGTGCTGTTTTTGCCAGAAGCTGAGTATTCAATGTTACAAGAAAACAAGATAATTCACTGTTGGTATGAAGGGTGATAAAAAGTACAAGGATAAATTATAAATCCAAGATGTCGTTAACAGTCTTCACAGAAGATTCGTAAATAACCCTGCAGCAAAAACAAGAACTGGTAAATAAAGAGAAGAGCCCTACATCAGACGTTAAGTTGTATTTCCCTCTATGTACCTCTGGATGTCTCCACCGTCTACAGCTACGATGGCATGCTTGTCGAGCTGCTTTTGGAAACACACTGCAGCGCTCTTCAGGCCAGATTTAAACTTCCCGGCTAAATAGTACAAAGACCGTTAAAATCACACACGTTTTTAAAATTAAGGGACCAAACGTTGAACTCAAGTGCTGTACTCACTGTGTCTTATGACAGCCAGAATGTGGAGGACAGCAGCCAGCTCCGTCAGACTCTCAATGGCCTCAGAGTCTAAAGATGAGCATATCTCTGCCAGAAAAGCCCTGGTGTGAATAAAACAGCCCTTATTTCATGATCGAATATATAATAATAAAATATATAATAATAAAACAATGTATTTACTTTGTGACAGAGGGCGACTTGAGGATTATGGAAAGAAGAATGCTGGGCAGGGGTGGCATGTCGTCTAATGTTTGTGGAACAATCACCTCCTCTGGATGGGTGATCTTTAAAATAGCAGAAAGTGCAACAAATTCAATTAATATTTGAATCATCCCAAGTGGTAAACAAATACCGGTTTTAAGTCAACACACCTTATTTAGCTTATGTCTCTTCTCAACAACAATGACAGCAAATAGAGTGGAGAAGACCCCATTGAGAGGTGCCCTGTCCCAGATCTGTGCAATTTGGAGAAATTCTGTGAGGCCTGGAACAGCTGACTGACACAGCTACAGCAGCAAACAAATAGAAAAGTATGCAGTTGTTAGTAGGTTATAAAATATAGGTTGTTAGGATAGTCACATAATTATTATTAAACCAGAATCTATCTTAAATGTCATACTTGTTGTCCCTCTTCTGGTTCCTTTCTCAGGCGGCGAGCTAGGAGTTCAATGATTTTTTGAAAGATGTTAGCCACGACACCTAGAATGACAGTGGTTGGATTCTCTTGGTCGTCCAGAGTCTCATTATTCTCTGGCGTACAGCTGTCTGCCACCTCCTTCAAAATAGACAGCAGTGCAGGTATACACAGGTAGCCTGCCTCTGAAACCGCAAAGTAGCAGACCTTTTTACATTTGACTATTTTCTACCTAAATGTTTATATTAAAAATCACTTACCTGAGAGGAGGATGAGTGAGCACAGATGGAGTAAATGACCCTTGAATGTCTCATCAGCCAAACCCACAAGCAAAACATCTCTGCACACTGCCAGGAAGCCCTGTTAATGCAAGTTTGTACATTAATACAGCAAACATTAATACAGCAAACATTTCATAAAGTTTCCTTTCTTTGTTGCATGCTGGTGCCCAACAAAATGTATAATTAACCCTCAATAACTCAGGAGGGCATTATAACAAATACAAGGATTATCTTTAATATCTGGTCACAGTGGTCATGTGGTGACAGGCTGGAGATAACTGGCACGAATAAGAAAAAAAAAAACTAACATAATAACATGAGGTTTGAAATTTAAAGAGCAGAACCAAATGTCCTGGGAACAAAAACTAACAAAATAAAATATAAAAAAATACAGCAATATCAGATACAACCGTGTCAGCAAATAAGCAACCCCTAAGCTAAAAAAAAGAGTTAATTGAATTTTATGTTATTATGTGCCTCAATTGGGAAACTAAGAAAAAAAAATGTTACTAGAATTCTCATTACTGACATTTTCCTCACAGAACCATCACTGGAATTAACTTGACAATAACATGCACACCATGTAAGGCAAAGCAGATTAGCTCTGCTTGAACAAAAGCCGTCAATGTGTTCAATGAAGCATGGTCTATTTTTCTCATCTACATTGTGTTCAAGTTGCTTTAGGTCTGAGTAGATTCAAGGAACAATGTAGAAAATGACCCGTGTGCCTTCTGTATGTTGGAAGAGCTCACCACAATGATCTGCACAGCAAGTGTCTGAGGATTATCAGAAGCCTCCCTTTTGTTGTCGTTTTGTTTGGCCATGAAAGGCAGCACCCTCTCAAATATCCAGGTTGCATCATGTTCCAGAGAGAGCAGATAATCTCGGCCCTCAGGGGACTGGGAAAGAAGAAAATGTTTTATTAATTTATTTTGATTTTAAAATAGACACAAACCAACCAACTTGTATTAGTCCTTCTGAACACAAAAAGTCAATCTATCAATCTACAAGGATAAGGATAAGATGCAGACTCACATTATGTTGCAAATGTGCACCAAGAAGAGCATGAGAAGCAAAGGCTTTCAGTGCAGTCTGAACGCTTGGACTATTAGGATCCTCTGAGGAGTTGAGATGATTGTATACAACCAACTGTGCAGAGGAATGTCACACTTTTATACTTCTCATTCAAGTTCAAATTCAAATCTTGAGTCTAAATATTTCTGCATATACACATACAGACCTTCCAATTACCCAGAACAGTATGGAGCTGCTTTAATGGTCTGGGGCCAAGACCCAGTACCTTTTCTCTTGTGTGGGTGTGGCTGAACACATACTCCAGGTAGGCCAGGGCTAAGTCTGGTTTGGCCTCTACAGTTTCTTGGATACGGACCTTGCGATTGGAACCAGCCTTCTCCTAAAGTACAAAGTGGTCAAAACAAAAAGCTTATTTATTATTTCCCCTCAGTAAAGAAATATGCTGTATGTGTCACGACAATTTTAGTTTTGATACAAGATATTTTCAAAAGACTGACCCTTTCTTTAGGCAGTGCCTCGGAGAGCCAGTCATTAATGAGCTCCAGTATTTCACCAGCCTGGCCCCAGCTACACAAGCAGTCCAACAGCTCGCTGTACTGCTTTGGCACAGCTCCTGTCTCCATTCTCCTCAGCTTAGACAAGACTCCACAGCTGTCATGAAAGAGACAGAAATTTTAAGATAAGAGAGGCTTTAAAAGAGAAAACAGTGCTTTGTTTTTTACCTAAATGTTGGAACAGCAGTCGAAGGCATAAATGAGGCCAGTTGTATGAGCGGAGGAGTGCATCGTACATCCTGAAAAATAGAAAAGAGAAAAAGTTTTAACTTCAGAATTATAGCATCTTTTATGTGTAGCGTAGTGGTTCATTTACCTCAAAGGCACAAAAATACTTTGACATGACACACCCAAATTTGGCAGTGGTAAATTTCTGGGCCTCTTCATTTTGTTTCAAGGTCTTCTCAACACTTCTCCAGAGGATGACCACAACCTCCAGCAGACTGGCCACAACAGCCCTGTCTTTTCCCAGCTCTACATGTTCGACCTGACCAATTAAAAATACATAAACTGCATCAAAATCAAATATTAGCTTTGCATTTCGGGGAGCAGTATCAGTGAAAGCAGATAAAACTGCCTCAAGACACAGTTAAACAGACATGCAATTAATCAGAGAGAGAATTATGACTTACAATTCTGTTCTCCTTGTTGATGTCACTCATATCAGAAACCTCACAGTCACTCTGAATACAGGTGTTCAAAATACGGCGAATGGCCAACATCAGCTTAACTGGAAAGCGCAAAAGAAATATAATTAACACACAAATATAAAAACTCATTTGAACATATACACCGCACTAACTTATGTTGGTGGGGGCCGTGTGTTTATAGGCAAACATATAAAACTTTCTGGCCGCCATGGGGTTCATCTGAATGAGGGTGATGCAGCGACAGCACCACTCCTTCTCCGATTCGTTGACAGGGAGAAAGGACTTAAAGAGCAGATCGACAATGCGTTTGGAGACAGACTGAGAATCAATGGCGAGGCGTGCCAGCAGGTGGTCCATGTTGCACACATCCCAAAACTTTGCAGCGGGAAGGAAATGGAGAAGGAGAAAGTCAATTAAAAGTGTAATTCCAGAGGTAATTGGAATCGTCTTTGCAAATTAAAGGACTACTAGACTAATCAGAACGTTTACTTTATTCTAATTACTACCGATTCTCCTTGGCATTATTGATTTGTGCACTTCCTACCTTGCTTTGCACATTAGAACTAGCCAACTATTATTATCTCTTGGCTGTGGATTACTACATAAAATGGCAAAATAAATAATTTATAAATAATTTTAGAGTCAGATATCTCCCCGTACCTTGGCTGCACGCACTGCCTTCACTTTGATGAGCATGTCCAGGAAAGCTGATCGGACTTTCTCCGAGATGTCATGGAGGCTGTACTTAAGATTAGGCAAGAGTTTTTCCAACAAAGGATGACTTAGAGCATTGTCCAGGACAATGGTCAGACACTGGGGAGAGATTTTTAAAAACACACATATTACTTGAGCACTTATTGTATGGTCTGAACAAAATCCTACTAAATATGAATACAGTCATCTTCTCACAAGTACAAAATCATATGAAAGCTTTAATTAAATCTGCAAACTCCTACTTTATCTTATTACTCAAACATATGTAACAGGAAGTGAACAGAAATCAGGTACCTTAAAGACTGAGCAACGAACATCAGAGGAACTGCTGTCAGAAGCTAGTTCTATTAGCTTTTTCAGGAAGTCTGTAATTATTATCGGTGGGAGCAGCTCCCAGCACTTGGCCAGGATCTTACAAACTCCCAGGATAGCATTGGAGCGCACAGTGGGGTGAGGGTCATCAAGGAGAGTCTGTTCATTTCAAGATAGTAAACGCATATTAGAATTTAAAAATACAATTACAGTTAGTAATTTATTCAAATGGCTAACACTTTTATTGAATGTGTACATACCATTGCTGCATCAAGCTGCTTTTGAACAGTGTTATCTATATTTTTGACATCTTCTGGGTCATGAATGGGGAACGCCTCAGTGAAAATCAGAGTAGCATTTGCCCTAACCTCATAGTTTGGTGCCTGTTAAAATTATATAAAAATAACTTAAAAAAAAAGAACTTGATATGTTATGCTATATAGAAATGTCAATAATATGAATGTATAGATACATTTAATGCCTTCCAGAGAATGGGCTTGTATAGATTGTAGAGCATCTTGTCCACCTGGTGACAGCCTTTTCTGGAATGAAAGTAGCTCAATATCTGTGTGACAGAACAAGGAAGTCAAGGAGCAAGCAGCAAAAAGAGGTGCTACGACAAGACAGACTCAAAATAAATCAGCAAAAGGCAGATTCAGCACAGCCAGGACACATTCACGGCATATAGGAGACCTACCTGTCTGACTTTGCTATGCACAGGAGAAGCTCTGTGTAACAAGACTGCACATTGCATAAAATCCTGAATGCAAGTGCTCTCAATTGTTTCCAAAAAGTCACCACAAGCTTTTTTCCAGGCTCTGAAGTAGATCTCCATAATGTGAGTGATCATGTTCCTTAGCAAAAAAAAAAAAGAAATAAACATAAAAAGTTAGTCAGAAAATAAAAAGGAGAAGCAGTCAATTAAAACACTTCTTACTTGCTAAAGAACTCCAGCTGATTCTTGATGGTGCCGTGAATAACACAGATGAAGTTGATGTTCCAGCTGAAAAGAAACACCAGGAATCTCTTCCCCTGTGAAAGCAGATGTCATTTTAATGAAAAGCAGCAAATTACAGTGAAGCAGTATAAACACATTGCCCAAGTATTACGTCGTCATTTCTGATATAAACGGGACGGTGAAAGCACTGGAGCAGCAAGTCAGTTATCTCCTTGTTGTCGTCTGAAGTGTAGTCCAGAGTCAAAAGCACATCATGAAGACTCCAGACTCGCTGGATTTCAACACTCTGGAAACACACAGACAATACAAGCATGATCAGAAAATGTTGCACACCATGTTCACTATTTCTCATACTTTGGTAATTTATTTAAGGATGTCTGGTGTCTGGAAAGTAAAAAACAGATAGACTGTCAAAAATCATTCAACAAATAAGCACACATCTTATACTGACCGGTCTCTTCAAAATAAAGCTCTTTTGCAGGGAAATAAAAAAAGCTGTGCGTCCAAATTTTTCTTTTTCTTCTAGGCCTTTTTTCCACCAGAGGTCACACAGTGTATGTATAGCAGACTGCAGAGGAGCCTCGGAGACGGGCAGCGATGCTAGCACATCTTATAGAGAAGGAAAAAAAATAAAAAATAAAAAAATCAACATTTCATCAAGATGAGTGAGGACATACATGCGTTTCCAGGGAAAGGATGAAATCAAAATCTACCATGAAGCACGTGAACAATTTCCAAAAGGGCTTTGTATTTGTCACCATCTTGTAAGAGATGTACAGACCGGACAGCCACCAATGTCACCCCAGCCACAACAGCCATAACATGTTTCTGAAGTGATAAAGAGAAAGAAATGGGTAATAACTTAAATGCTTAAATCAAAATTGGATAATTACAAACTTTAAAAGGTTGTGGCTTCCTTTCTAATGTGTACAGCTTGTTAACTAACAGGGTCTGTAGCTGAATCCACTTCCATTTCCCCCTCTTTCTTCTCCTCCCAGCGTTCAGGGGGCAGTTGGGACAGGGCATCTTGAAGGAGTAAAGCCAGTCTACCCCAAAGAGACTCTCTTTGGTTTCTTGGCATCTCCTGCACCACTTCCTCAACATCAAAAGGCTCAGTTTTGTCGTTCTACTCGGACACATCGGAGAAAGTAAAGAATAAAATGAGACACATTTTCTAGTTTGGCATTTGTGTGATATGCTGCCGTCACATAAAACCGGAAGTTTCCGTTCTGGGACTTAATATTTGTAACTAAGACAAAAACAATAACATAATTAGGGGGACACTGAATTAACACTTTCTCATAGATTAGATTTGACTTTGTAAAATGTATGGGTAAACTAATTTTCATTTAAATCGTTTGGTCTGTTAGGCCTACTTACATGAAGCTTGATAAAACGAAGGAATTCTTGTACATTTTCTTCACAAGCCGCTTCTAAAAACGCCTCTCGTTTAGACATGGTTTACCAAATATGTGTATTTTCTGCAAATTCCTGAAACAAGGAGGTATTTTCAAAATTTATGCTCATAAACACAACAAACACGGCAGAAAGGAGATGCAAAGTTCGCAATGTAGGCTATATTAACAAAATTCGTTCACTCTTAATCCTCGTGATGGTAATAATCCTATCGAATATTAAACAATACACTATTGGTAAAAACATATATAAAATTACCTTTTTATCTTCAAGTCTCCCCAAACGTAACGTCAACAATCTACAAGAGCAACAAACCGCGCAAATTCGGATCTCCGTGCGTCATGACGTAAGACGTACTGGTTTTACGTAACCACATGCCATTCGCTGCTTCTGCCACATGATGGCGACAAAGTATTATTGTAAAATTAAGACTCAAAGTTCAAAATCCTTGAGAGGCCACGCACGCCTCTACCAATGGACTGCAGAGAATTCCGCCTTATGAACTAACACTACTTTTTTATGAGTCAAATATAAACATTAATAAATTCACAAGAGTAAACATTTATTCTTTAAAATTCATGAGGCGTCATATCATTCAAAATTATAACAAGAAGGCAAAATGACAAGGTGTGTTTTTTTAAGGCACAGGATAGATAACAAGAAAAAACTCAAAAAAAGCTCAAAAACGGTTATTACAGCATGGCAAAACAAGTACAAGCCCGTCTGACAAGTCTGACAGCCAAGTAAAATAAATACAATTCAATTATTTTAGTCACATTTTGTTCAACTTATAATCAAATCCTCAGTATGAAATGGCTGATAGCCCTAAAATGCCCTTTTTCGGTTTCAAAGACAACATTCAGACAATCCAATATTGCACGTCATCATTAAAGTAACAAGCAATATTCCCAGTCTGTGCATATAGTGCATTCCTCATTCATATTCAAGCATAAAAACACAGAGCGGTAAACAATCCAATAACACTGCATGACAAAAGAGTGGAGTCTGCTACCTAAATCAACTTATGTGATTGTATCTGTTCCTTTGGTAAAGGCCTTATTAAATAACAAAAATATTCACATTTTAACAAATTGGACAAAAGGAAATACCACTTTAGACATAATTTCCTAACAACTCCTATTAAAGAAAGTTAATTCAAAGAAACCTGCTCAAACTGTTGCATTAACTATTTGTATATTTACAGAAAAAACAGAGTAAGTACAGAGGCAAGGCAGTTAGTGTTATTCAACACAATATGTTACATCAACAATCTTAATTGCAATGCAATAGTAGTAATTTATGAAAATTTAAGAAATGCTTTACATGCGTAAAATCTTGGAAAATGTAACAGAATAATAAATAGATTAAAAGTATGTGCTCATAAACAAAAAAAGTACTATATTAAAGCAGACAAACAGTGTCTATGTGAGAAGAGGATCTTGAATACTTCTGACACTTCGAGACAAACCATCTTCGCTCAGTTCATGCCTACAACACAAAATGGTACACAGTCGTTTTTGTTAGATCAAAAGAAACAAACTAAGAACTGAACCAACAAAACAAACCAGTACCATTGCGTCCATCCTTTTGATATATCTTCACTTAAATCGACCAGTGCCTACAAATTTAAACAATAAATTAAGATAAATGTGAGAAGCTGGGACATGATTCATACTTATTGCAACAAAATGTTTAACAAAATTTACCTTTCCCAAAAGCCCTTTGTGTTTGGAGAGAATGCTGCCTCCATTTTTCACTGCTACATCCAGTGTCCTTCTGTGTAGCTCTACAATAGATACACTGAACTCAAACCTAAAAGAAAAAAAAAACATTCACTGCTCATATAACTTAAAATCCAGAACAGAGCAAAGGATTATGATATGAAATTCCACGCAACTATTAAGCAATTCTGGGACTACTCACGTTTGATCAAAAATAGGGTTGAGAGTCTTCTTTATGGTGCTAGTCTTCCTTCTACCAGTTCGGCTTTTGTCGGGCAACAGGTACAGGCGGATGAAGGGATCTGAGCCATCTTTGGTGAAGGATATCAAGTTACTGAAAACACAGGACAAAACAGTTTTAATCTTGCCCACTGAGTTTTGTTAGGCTAGTTTCACATAATGCATAGTGACCTGCATACTAAGGAATCAGTGTGTGCATACATTTTCATTTAAGGCTCCAGCCAAAACTGAAAGGCACAAAGCCAGTTTGAGGCAAGATCTTAATTTCCCAGTGCATCAAGAGAGATTTAGACCTCACCGACAGGAGTGCACCACCACAATGAGTTTATTCCTCTGAGAGCTATGTCGAACCGTCAGCTGGACTTCACCCAGGGGATACTGGCCAGGGGCCGAGCCACTAAAAACAAAGAACCGTCAGTCAGGTCAGTGTCACTTTTAGAGGCTGCGGCTTACATTGTACAGCATGTATTCAGACATAGATGGCTAGCTTGACAGGAATGCAGATAAAATATTTAAGTACAGTATTTACTTTTGTAGATGACGGAGTCTTTGTTGGAGCTCCTGTGTGGCAAAAGGAAGTGAGACGTCTGATGCCAAGCTGGGCGTGGACTCCTTATGCGGCAGATGCTTCTGGGAACTTGACATGCTGGTGTTTAAATTGGAGATACTTCTGAGAGGGCTGGCTGAGTATGGCTCGCCGTCCCTATAGTGGAGGCTGAGTGTAGAGGCAGCCATGACTGGAGGAGGTGTGGGTGGGGGTAGTGTAGAGTCAGAAGAAGCTGACAATCTTGGGGAAGGGGCTATATTTGGCTGCGCTGAACTGGACTTTCTGACTGTGACAGAAGAAGGCTGGTCTGAGGACCCCTGCTTCTCCAGAGACAGAATCTACAAAGAGACCAGATCAAGAGTGGTGAACTAAGCAGTCTCTTTAGAGCCATCACCTCGGCCACTATAGAACCCACAGTTTGGTGGTGGGGGCATCAACTCTTACCCACTTCTGCATAATAACATTCCTGCCCCGCATCAATAAAAACTACACAATCTCTGTGTGTGTTACCAGAGCTCCAGGTACAAGTCCCAGCAGACAGAACAATGTTCTGGGTATGAGTGTCTGTCCCACCACCAGACTAACATCCCTGCACACTGCTCGCCAGAACACCTCAATGAGACTCCCAGAGACAATGGTATGTAGTCCCTTTGAGCAGTTTACACTTAGGACAGTTTGGAGGAGCTCCTTGAGTGAACTTATCGTATATGTAGTGAGATGTAAATTTTGTGTAAAATATTATGGTGCATTTCTCTATATCTGTTACGGATTGATATTCAAGAAAGCAGCAGCAGGATTTCCCCCCATGATTCAGAGTCTATTGTTGTTTTGAGAGTGTGTTCCAAGTTGTCTGTATAAAATTTAGTCTGTCTTCAATGTCTGCAATTCAAAAAAAAATCTGGAAACATATCATTCACACTTCAACGTCTGGACAGTCTTTAGATTTGTATCATCTGAGAATTCAAGAGTATTCAGTTCTATCTTTACATAATGCCTGACCTGAAGATATTTATGGAAAATAGACAGTATATTATATTACTATCTTATAGCTGCAAATGTCTTGAATTTGTCATTGTCCCATAGATCGTACATTCTCTTGATGCCAGCATAGTGAGACCAGGACCAGCACCATCTGCTGTGAGGTCTGGATTATCCATCAATGTTCTCAACATGGGTTTTCCAAACATCTTCTTCAAGATGCTCCATATTTCAGTAATATTGGTATTTAGGGGTAATTCTCTGCCTCGTCTGTCTAATAAATGTATAGGTGAGACAGGTTTACAACATGCTTTTTCAATCTGAAGCCATGGCATTTTTTCATGCTCAACTGTCCAAATGAAAATATTTCAAGCATGCATTGATTGATTGAGGGCATAGTTTTCTATCCTATGCAACCCTGTCATATAAAAAAGAAACTTGTTGCAACAACATTTTTACCAATCCTGGAATACGGTGACCTTGTTTATATGAGTGCTTCAGCCCAAGTACTAAAATTGTAGGACTGTATATTATGCTTTACTGCGATTCATTACACACTGTAAACCCCAAACACACCACTGTGAACTGTATAAACATGTTGCCTGGGCAGCTCTGAACCCCTGGCACATGTTTATTTACAAGTATTGCAAGTCTACTTTCTATATATCTGTTTGTACACGGTTTCTGCACTGAAACTGGTAAAACTGCATTTCATTATTCTGCTCCTCAAGGGACTTTCCTGGTTAAATAAAGGTAAAGTATTTTTCTACATCTTGATAGCGCTGTGAAGTTGAAGAGTGCAAAAGTGGAATGTGCTTGTACTTGCTTTTTACATTGTCAAAAGTAAAGACTTTCTTTTTAAATGTCCCTAATCTATTCACAGAGGGTTCTACTACACCCTAAATTAGAGAAGGCCTCTGCTCTGATCACTAAGGCCACAATGAACGCTGATGTAATAAAGTGAAGATATTTGAAACCAGCTCAATATGATGAGACATTTACATTTAATTTGATCAGGTGTGATTTAATGTAAGATAATAGCATTTGCTTTGCTATTTGTAAAGGACAATTGTGCTAAAATAGTATTGATTTAAAACACAAATTTCATTCTAGGAAACAGAATGTTTGTGTTAGTGTTCGGCTATGGTCGATATTGGCAAGTCAGGCTTGTATCTGAGCAAGATAGATTTGCATTTGATTCTATTGATTTTACTCTTGTAAAGTCATAGATGTGCTCTGTGATGCACTCATTTGTGAGAACTGCAAAAGAAAGCACTAAAAGTAGAGGGCTCTTTAAACATTTATTGTATATCATAATCTGATATTGTTAATGATGCGGTATTTGCATTGTAATACAACATTTACATTATCTAGATATTTATTGAATCAGCGTATTTGAAACACCTGCCTCTTTATGCTTCAAAGCCTCTAACATTGCTTATGCATGCAGGTCCAGAGAGAAGGGAAGCAGCTTATTCTTACCCTCAGGGCCATCTTTAGTTTGATGGTGGAGTTGGGCCCGGAGTTTTTGAGAGGAAAGCACTGAGTCAGCGTCATGTCCTCCTCCTCCAACAGGCTCCTCAAAGGCACAGTCAAGTTACCCAGCGTGCATTTGTGCTTTTCATCTTTTACCTGTGAACAAATACAGAAGAGCGTAGAGTGAAGACTTTGCTCTCAAAGTCTACTCTCAAAGTCAACTACCTGTGCCACATGCTCCAAGGTCCTACAAATATAAATGCTATCTGTAAACCATTTTAAACGAGACATTACCTCCATTTCCAGATCCTGCCTCTGGGGATTATGAACGAGGAATGAGAGACAGTCTTCCCAGAGAGGCTCCTTGGTCTTGTACCGAATCTTTATGAGCAGACATGAGGTTAGTTAAATACAACACACTTGTGAGCTATTAAATATAATATTTAGCTGTAAGGTGATTCAAAATTATAAGCTATAGAGACACAATGAATGTTGTAATTCTATGATATTTTGACATCACACTGTTTAAATATAACTCATTTAGTAAATATCTCACAAGATAGGGATATTACACGATCATGTGCAGACTGTGAAGAGACGGGAATATGAGATGATTTAAGTCCTTGAGCCCTAATTGCAATTTCTGCATAAGCAATCATACTTTTCTCACTTTACAAACTTTATTTAAAAAACTAGCACATCATTTTGTGGTTACTGCCCATGACTCACCTTGCTCTCAAGTGTTTTGTGTCCCACTGTGAATTGGACATACGGGCTGGGCTCACAGCTGTTCTTCTTAGCCGACTATGGGGATTTAAAAAGAGAGCACGTTTGATCATTCCACACTGTATTACACATTATGCATGAATGAACATTATAATTACCATCAAACCCAAACATTAACTTCTAGAGACCCTGTGACATGCACATATTGATGAAAGAGGGGAGAAGCATTAGCATCAGTTTTGACAAGCGGGACTGCAGGCAGCGGCGACCAGGGAGAAGAGCTTTGTCTTCTCTGCATTCTAATTTTAGCATGCTGGGGTTTGGCAGCCACACATTACTGTGTCTTCACGGAATAATAAAATATCTGCCGTCATAGGGTTATAATAATGAAATAAGGCTGCAACGTTTTTCTTAACCCAACCAATCTCTTAGGAATGGTGGCTTCTAGGAGCATAAAGCAATAATCGGGAAACAGGCTGGGGAAAAGGGCGGATTTTATTTTTAATGGTTTGACCTGAACTTCCACTGTTCTGACCAGCCCCACACATACCTTGACAAATTGGAGAATAGACATTTGACTGTCACCAATTACTCCATATCACTGCTGTGTTTGTGAATGCCCTGCAGGTCATAGTACACTAAAGTAAAACAAGCAACTACGGGTAGTTTTGTGAGTTGATAAAGTCTGAGTCTAAAAAGACATCTGTCCTGCCTGTAATCCTTAACTAGAAGCATTTGGTTAGGTTACAGTTAGTTTCAGTCTAACATAATAAGGCACAGTCCCACATTAAGTAAAATAAGGGAACGGTGTCGCAACATAAGGCTTGAGACTTCCTGGAAATAGGAACACTACGAAAGAATTTTCAGGTAAAGAATGCAGCTGTTGATTTCTCAGTAAGCATTTTTCTAACATGACCCTGCACATCCCTTAGATACAAATAAATATATATATATATGATCTAACATAACGTACTAGTGTTGTGGTTAAAAAGCAAGCAACTACATGTTTCGCAGTAGTGGTCAAAAGTGTTGCATGTGTACCTCTGTTTGCTATTTGCATCTTCTTTAAAACGCTAGCTGTATCTGTGTCCAAATCTTTCTAGTGAATTGTTTGTATAAAAGATGTAGGCTACAGATAAACAACTTCCTGCCTGGTAAGTTACTGGTAACGCCTACAGAAAGCCCAATCTGTTTGAAAATAGATTTAGATGCAAACCTCCTTAACATCCATATAAAACCTCTTGTCATATTAAATATTAACATGCATATTGTACATAACAAATGACAATATTTGAACTCATGCGTACAAATGTGTACAGAACAAGAAATACAGAAAGGCACAAATGCATTCATCCACCGTCATGCACTTCTAGGCTGATTAATAATCGTTACTGTGGCATGACACTGGAAGGCGCACAGGGTGTTATGGATGCATGCAGTCCATTTTTCCCACATTACCTTCAAGGCTTTAAAGACTGAGACTTGCTTCAACCCGTCATGGGTAAAATCTGACAGGTTGCACTTTAAGCCAAAAGGAGATTTTGGGGGAGAAAAGCACACCAACAGTTAGTCGGCCTGGCGGGATTCAGTATGTTTAAGAAGCCAAAGAAAAAATGGGAAAGAAATCTTGTAATTATGCACTGAAACAGGAAAGGGTTGTAAATGTAAATAATGGTCAGAGAAGGGCAGGTGCTATTGGCCCTGCGGAGCCAGCAAGCACATTGCAGAATAAATCCTTCAGGAAAATACCCTGGGTGGCTGCTCTGGGGGATTGTGTGACATTTATAACAAGCTACAGTACAATATTTCTGTATCGCTACAATGAGCCTCTAATTGGCTTACAAATGCAAAGATAGATTATTCTGTTCTCTGAAAGCAAGCTATAGCCCCGGAATGTAAGCTTCTGAATTAGCCCTCCACTTTCAAGTGTCTGCTCCATGTTAATGGTTATTTGGCACTCAGGATACAGTCATTTCCATTAGACATTAAAATAAAACCCGTGCAGCCAATACATGCTTTGAGAAATGTTTTTTAAGGACTCAAGGCACACTGCTAATGGTAGCACTATCAGGGTGCAAAGTACTGGAGGACTCACAAATCGAGCTCTGTACTCTGCAGTATTGCTTTCACAAAAAATTAGGCCAGATGCTCTTCTCTCACTTAAGTTCCCACAGCCTAAGCTGCCTGTGAAGACGCTCTTGGGTGAGAAGGGAATGAAAAGCAGAAGGAGGGATTATGATGGCGCCCAAGATCTCAAAGTCAAGTATTAAATAAATTATATAAATTAATGTTGACATATTTGTGGATATTTGGATTTCTTAAGGTAATTTTATTTATGTTTATTTATATTTTTTATATTTTTTTAGATACAGTTGTCTATTGTGTTTTATAAGATACTGTACAAGGATCTGGTTCAAACTGAATGGGTTCATTGAAAATAAAACAGGTTTTACAGACATCCTCATCAGGATTGACCAGCAAGTCTGGATTTTTTTTACTAAGAAATTAGGGATCTGCTCCATCAACTTTGAGATACAGTCAAATGAAATGAGTGGACATAGGGTATAGTAAAAAAATACCAGCACAGATGTAATAATAATAAAAACAAACTGACCAAAGTGGTGAAACAAACATGGATCATGTTGCATAGCAACCATTAATCCTTTCTTAAACAAGAAAGCTGCGCTGGTAAGTCTTACTCAACTGGTTCCAGTGTGGAATATGTGCTTTGGTTGTTGGAGAACAAAAGGCCTACAGTGTATATGGTAACGGACTGTGAATGTTGCAGCATCTTACGGGTAGGTTTTTTGCTGAGTCCAGATAGACCACGAGCAGTGCTGATGATAGCCCATCGTTGGCCAGGCTTGTGTCTGCACGCACACTTCGCAGCACCTGATTAAACAGAAAACACAAGAGAAACATTGTCAGAAGAACAAATAACAAATAATCACATTCTGTAATTTTCAGAGCCGTACCTGGTCTAATTTCTCTGGAGTGTTGAGCAGAGATAGCCACTCCAGTTTTAAATGGAGCTTGCCGGTAGGAGCTTCTTCTAAATCAAACCACTGCGACAACAATGATGTGAAAACACCATGAGAAAGTGTTGAGAAATGTGTAGCGTCTTGTGAAATGCATAATATAAAGAGTTGTACCTCATCAACCTTTTGTTCCTTGAACAACTCAGTCATATCAATCATAAGGCTGTGGACAGAGGCACATTATTACATGTTTGTAGGATAAAATAGGCAAAGAAATTAGAGCAATTAATTTGAATGAAAGGGGGTCAAGATATTGAGAGGATGGAGTTTGATGACAAAGCTAGGTGTAGTGTTATAACCTTGGGGGAAAATCAATCAGTTATGCCCCTGAGCTAAGAAATGTGGGCTGACAATTCGTCTTTTCTTTATATGTCCACAAACACACACAGAATGTACTTGTCCCACCACCACTGGATCAGCTGTGATTTCAAAGCCACATTTCTTTACAACATTCAGGTTCAATGCCAAAGTGAAACAAATCTTGTTTCTTGTGGAGTGTGTGATAAGATTAAACCAGAACAGGATATGAGAAAACACACCTCCCGAGGAAATCATCCTTGTCTGGGTCTTCGTCAAACAGCTCAATCTCTAGATGCTGCCCTGAGTGCTCATACACTAACGCCTGGAGAAGATATTGATGCTAGTTTAAACAGGCACGTCCAGTCAATAAACACATTATTGTTGATGAATCAAGTTAGGAAACTGTTCCTCTGAGTAACTGAAAGACCAGTGTATGTTAAGTAAATGTAATTAGTGCTAATGTATTTGAACTCACTTCATAGACTTCGTTCCATTTGGGATCAAGGGTCTCTTTGATGGTCTTGCTGTGGAACAACTGGTTGCCCACCTGCAGAATGCCATAAGGGTCAGACTTGCCCTTGATCAGTCCTCCCAAAAATGTATCTTTTATTTCAAGATCTTGTGCCTCCAAGAAGTGAATCCGAAGAACTCCCTGCAGAAACACGCAGAACAGAGTTTTTATCTTAGCTTCAGGCATAAACAGTCAATTACAAAAAGTAAAATTTACCCTTCTACAGTGGGGTAACTTTGTTAAGTTAAAGGAAGCTACCTTTATTTAAGCCCAGTTTGCAAGCTGATATACTGGTCTGTTTAGTAAAAAATAATAACAAGGCATCTGTGCATTGAGACAAAGAGTTAGCTATTGCCATAAACACAGTTAATGACATAGCCTTAGGCTGCTCTTTAATGTCTTTGGTTTTTCAAAATAATAATAGGAATAAAACACCTCACACACTAAGAAGTGTCTGTAAAAGACCTTCATGTGTTAACCATAAATAACACAATCTATAAAGTAACACAACTGGCTTGTGTGTGATAAGGCCTTGATCGGCACTGATACCTTTGGCATTGGAAAGCGTAGCTGGTCCAGTTCCACATCCCCCACCAGTGGGATTGTGATGCGGTTGGGTAACACCAGATAATTGTAGATAATGTCTTGAATGAGACTTTCAGAGAAGGAACTGTGAGGACAAGAGGCAGGAAGGGAAGACAAACACAATGAAGCAATGAATTATTTACAAGACAGTATGGGTGCCCTTGGGTTATAAATATTCACTTTTAATCTCAGCTAAGTACACCATGCCTCTGCATCACATTTGTGATCATAATAGGAAAACTGGATTGGGCTCAAGCATGTTGCTGCTGCTAACCAACCAACCTCTGAACAGAAATAACAACAAGAGTGAGTGTCAGGACAAAGACTGGCTTTAGAGCCAGTCTTGTTTAAAAAAGTCTTAGTTGTTGCATTTTAGCAGAAATTTATTTGCAATTTAAAATTCACCACCCTGTATTGTTTCTCTTTGCCAATTTGTCAAGATAAGAGAGTCCCAATCAAGAAGTGTGGAAGTTTGCAGAGATACCATCTATACATGATGGGGAAATTGTGTTTGGAGTGATCCCAAGACTCTGAAACACAAAGGCTAAATCTACTAAATAGAACGCAAGAGACACAGAAGAGCCTAGCAAGAGACAAGCAGCCTAATAAACTACACTATTGCAAAGAAAATGATCTAATATACCCATCGCCAATGTTTTAAGCCCAGCAATTAAATATTACTTTGTCTGTGATAGACTTTGTTTAATTGGCTTTATAAATTTTGAAAACTGCCTCCTAAAGTGTTGATATGAAATCGTCCATGATACTATATGCCACAGTGAGGCAACCAGTGGAAAGAAAAACTGAACTGACTAATGTTAGCAATCAGCCCCACTGAGAATGTGAACTTTAGGTTTATTTAGGGTTGACCCAGTCTATAAGCCAGTGGTGGGCAGACTAAAGCCCGGCGGCCCGTTGGGCTGTTTAATCTGGCCCGCCAAGCATTTACTTATAATTTAAATAAAGCTAGCATTTCTACTCAGCGAGAGATAGTTTTCAAAGGTTAAACAGCAAACTGTAGAGAGTGGATCTAAAACTGAGCAGGGTGCAGCTGTGACTGTGGTGTTAAATATACAGTATTTATTGCCTATAGTTCAAACTATAAATTAAAGGCAAAAGAAATGTGTTTTTATTGAGCACTTTGAAGTGATGGCATTTTAAGTGAGTTGTCCCAAGATGTTGTCCCGGCCCTCCACCAGAGTCCCAGGTTCTAATGTGGCTCTTGGGGAAAAATGATTGTCCATCCCTGCTATAAGCAAACTAAGACCCCTTACAGATCCAGAGTATGATAGAGCATAACATATCTAACCTTACTAGGGCTCCGTGTACAGTACACCAAAACAAAAAATGTGTTTACTAGTGACACTAGCGCAACTAGTAATACTAGTGATCGATTTTAGACCTCACTAGTAAACAAAACAGTGTTACTAGAACTATTAGAAGACACTGGGGTGTCACTAGTCGTACTTGTGACCATTTTGACTAGTTGTACATGCAGACAAACTTTGTATTACTATTAGTACTAGTGTCCACTAGTAGCAATTTTGCATCCACTAGTACTACTAGTAAGCATTTTTGTACTTACTAACTAGTTCACTAGTTCATACATTTATGTTTAATAAATGTTTTTTGGTGTGTCTGCTCGAAAAGGACATGTCCACAGTAAATGACTATATCTCTGCAACTACAAGGTGTATTTCAATATTTCTGGTGTCAAAATGAAGGGGGCACCTGTGAGATTTTGAATCTGCAATGGTACAGTTTCAGAATAAATCAAGATGGAAAACAGCAAAATAACCCCAAAAACATCTCCGCCTAAAAAAAACAAAACAATATTTGTATTAATACTCTTTTATATGAAGTCTGTTGAAGCTCAAACACTATTTTATATTACAGCCACACATGCCAACATTACCTGCACCAAATATAATTGTTCTAATGTGAAACAAATCAAAACTATAAAGTTTTTAGTATGAAATGGTCAGTCTCCATTATAAAGAATAGGGCAGAATTTGCATATTTTGGTACCACCTGTTTTTGTTTGCTGCTGTTTGGTCTGTGTTTGAAAAAATATGTAAATGGCTTATTTGTGCTTGTAGCTGAGTTTTAAGCCCAAGAGCCCCGCTTAAAACTAACTTTAATTTAATAAATTTAATCATGTTATCTTTCATAAGTAAAAATTTGTAGATTTTAGTGGAAGTAAGGTTTATAGTTATTTCACTCTGATCTGGTCATTTTGAGGTGAGCTCCTACAGATCACAGCTGGGATCAGAAGGAGTCTCCTGTGGCATCAGTTCCACTAAAAATAATTGGGCATCAACAGGGGCTCAGTATTACAATGGGAATGGGATCTTTTTAAATTGCCAAAGCAATGGCACAGTTTCAAGTCAAATATTTAGGTCCTTTTTGGTTGGCAAAATTATTGTTCAGGTTATAAATGAGCTTTAGCTCTGAGCCAGAAGGAAATGTACTGTTGTAATGTAATCTGCTGCTGGCAGACTTCTGTGACTGGGCTGACTTTTGAATTGGTAAACAAGAGTTACTAGAGTACTGATGTAGGGCACTGCTGTTTCTATAAAGTTATGGTGAGGCAGGGCTCCATGATGAACAGGGGTTTACTTTAACAGTGTAAATCATGCAGTACAGCACAAGTGTCACACTTTCAGTAACATATAGTCAGGACTGGCACCCATGTTTTCTCTGAAGCCAGCAGAAACATTCATTCATTCTGCAATACTTGTCATGATCTGTGGAAGATTCCACTCCAGATCTTCCCTGTCACCTTTATAAGTCCTGCCTGCACACAGTCTGAGACTCATCCACTCATCAGACTGCCCTGCATTCAAGCAGTCACAGCTCAGCTCATCTCTGCCAGATTGGTCTTTGCTTTTGCAAGACTTCACAGTGCTGTAACCTGGTCCTGCCTCCTGCTCCTGCCAGTGATGGGAAAGTGAAGCTTTCTGAAGCAATGAACTTTTTCAACACAATTGTATCAAAAAAGGTTCATTATTCAAAGCTGATGACCTATGATGTCCAAAACTTAATTTGACGCACACCCCACTTGCTGGTTCAAACCCCTGCCCATGTAAGTGTTTTCAGAGGAGGGAGAAGTTGAAAAAAAAGAAACAGGCTCAGCCCTAGGACTGTTGAAAACAATATTTTCTTTATTTTCTTTTCTAATCTAAAGACACTATGTATTTAGGTGTCACCATATAGAAGCATGTGAGATTAGACTTTAATAATCCCACAATGAGGAAATTTACATGTAACGGCTGTTTACACAGAGTGCAAAAATAGTGTTGGAAAGTATGTAGAGTAAAATGAACATGCAACCTTCGGAGAAAATGAGTCATAAACTGTCAAGCATAGTGTGCCAGGGAACAAGCTGAACACTCAGGCTTCTTGTAATTATCTTTTATGGTGCACGGTGTTATCAATTAAACAATGTCTCATTATTTGTTTTATATCATCTAATTTATTGGTTTTGAAAGTCTCTCAGACTTTGCAGTAAAAATAAAACATTAACATTATTAGTTTTTACTTCTCATAATGATTGCATGTCACTGGTGCAACTGATTTAGGGGAAAACTTTATTAAATATTTATAAATATACTTATTTATAAACAATATTTGACAACTTTTTAATAAACTTTCTTTTAAGTCTCCATTTAAACAGACTCCAAAACTAACCAATACGTCACTCATGAACTCTCAAAACTCCAACACTAACCACAAAGTGTGAGGAGATTTCTTGGGCTTCTATACATTGTGCTAAAACTCAAACCACATGAACTGCTTTACGCAATAACACTCACCCTAATCAACATAACCCTCAATATATGCTTCACTAAATACTTCCTGGACTCCTCGACACACATTTCAAAGCCTCGGCACAGTACGTCCCATCACTAGCTCCTCCTACCTGTTCCTGCTACCTGTTCCTGGTACTATCAAGGTACTGGTCTTCACCCTGTCCCTGATCTGGCCCTCTGCTCCAACTCCAGCTTGCTGCTCCAGCTCAGACCCTTACCTCTATCTAACTGCTCTGGTTATCTCCAGATTGAAAAAAGCACTGTTAAACATTACCAGCCTGTTGTTCTGCTATTGTGCATTTGAATCTACTGCTGCCCTCTCGCAATACTGGGTATTTCTCCCATTAAACCGGCAGCCACGGCTCTAGTACAAACAGTTTAAAGAGCCTTTTATTCTCTGGTGGCAGACGGCTTTTCTCCAGCTGAAAACTGAGGGTGTTAACACGAGTCGCCCTGCATCAGCAATTATTGCAACAGCTCTGTGCCCCTGGTCCAGCCACACATAAACACACCCTAACAGTTTGTGTTTATGAGTGCAGACTGACAAAAGTGAAACACTTCTTTCAGTCACTTAAGGACAGTAGTGCTGCAATGCACAGGACTTCTACAGTAAGTGCTCTCCTCCTTTTGAACCAACATACATAAAACTACGATTCCCGGATCCATTTCACCTCGACAATGAGCTCTGCTTGTGTCAGCATGTCTTTCATCATCAAAAGGCCATATAACAAGTAGCTGTAAGCCACTAAACTCCACACAGCATACATACATGCACTGGAGACTTGATGCAAGGTCTAAACAACAGGGCCGTAAGCAGCTCTTCAGATTACTCTCTGCTCTGCCCATGCTCTGCCTCACAGGGGGTAAGATATATATAGGCCATACAGGATTAGCAAAAATGTAGAAAGTGTCATCAAATATGTACACTTCCTGATAATACCTGTAATGTCACTTTAACATGACACCTAAGAAGATATAAAAGACCTGCTTGTAATAAATTTATGTTAGTAGCAACATTGCATTTCAGATTATCAAAGGTAAAAGATATTACTTTGTAGTAGTGGGAGCTAATGAGCTCAGTCACTTCAAATGGATGTGATCTAAACTTTTAGTGTGCCTTTGATGTTACATTTAAAATATCTACATTTTAAAGAATGTAAAGCAACTGCCCCATCACACTCACATTAAGTCAGTCATTTATTTATTTGACAGATACTAACTTTTGCGAACCTGGCCAGCCACCTCAAGTTTAATATGACCGACCAATCGTAACTGTTTCAAAAATAGAGCGGTCTTTATGTCATGCTTTGTTGTTCAGATTGTTGTAAGTCCATTTGTTTCACCTCCTGGATATCAAACTCAAACCGAGAGGGACTAATTATTTTTACAGAATAGAGAAAGAATGAGAATGGCTGGCCAGGCTAAGCATTAGTCTGATTAAGGTCTAGTGCCCACAGATACTAGGAAAAAAACGTTATGACTGCTCCAACTAGCCAGGCGCTCTGCTGCCTCCCGTTTGTTTTCCCCCTATAAGGAAACATCTCCCAACCGTGCAAATTCTTTTTTTTTTAAATCCACTTACTTGAGCCCAGGAATGTCCAGTATGTTGGTGAGGCCTGTCCAATTTATGTCCAGGAGCTACGCAAAAGAAAAAGAAAATTAAAGTGTAAATGACTTTATATTGATACAGACACTTAACTTTATCATTTGCCTCCATTCTCTGCAGCAGTTAGCACTTAGCATTGTTTCTTTGCCAGCAGGCGCAGTTGATTAATAACAGCTGAGACAGTGTACTACACAAGTGACGGAAAAGCAACATAAATCAAAAGATGGTGCTGGTTTGGAAACACAGAGCTGCCTTTTCGATGGTGTACTTGCAGCAACATTGTCAGCTGTTTACAATGTACAAGTTTATCAATAATAATACAAAGCAGAAACTGCAACAGACCATGTAGGATTTCTATCTTTATGCAACACCTAAACAGAACAAATTTTTTCAAAGGAGCTGTCACACTGAAATATTTATCAAAGCAGATGCAACAGCTCCATGGGCAAAATGTAAAAAAATATAGATTTAGTTTACATATTTGGCATTTGATTTGAGTTACTGTATGAAATAAATTAAAGTTTATACACATATTAATTATTTAAACTCGAAAATGAATCAGATGATCTATAATCAACCAAAAAAAAAAATCCGTCCTAAGTGGCACTGACTGAATCTGGACAGATCCTTTCTCCCGGTGAGCTTTGATCTGTTTCTGCCTACGAGCGAGGAGAGCTGCTTACACCGTTTTCTTATTGAGCTTTTCCCACCCTACTTTCTGTAGTTGCTTACACTGCAGCAGATGCACACAGCACTCCAGTGAAGTGGGGAGCACTGCAGAGGCATGAATGATGTCCGTGGGGAGGTTGTGTGCGTCTGTGTGTCTGTGGTGCATGGGACAAACCTCTGACTCCCGCTGCTGTGCACACCTTTATGAAGCTGCCACTGTGTTCTGATGGGGATTAGGGAACAGTCTTGTCTCTTGCCTATTGTATATAACCATAAATCTGAGCACCTTAAAATAGGACTGCACAATACATTTATCATCTTTCCAATATCAACAAACACAACAAACATAATAAGATGTAATGATATTTGATTTAATTTGGTTTCAGATGATGACCCTATTGCCACCTGTTGTAGATGATAAAGTACCAGGGACTGATCTGAACTCCCCCACTCACACATCAGTTCAAACAAAGGTTTGTTGTGATAATATCCAGAGTTTGGTCCAGCGTGAGAACATATGGAAGTTTGTGCATGTTGTTAATTCTAAATGTAGAGTGTTCCACTGACTTATGGCTGTGAAGGCATTTTGGAACACTGCACTCTCCAGCAGTCGACCGCGTGGTTCTAGATGTTGTTTCTGCAGTGAGTCTAACAAATTGTCTTAAAGGAGGAGCAGCTGCATTAGCAATTATTTTAAACACTAAGCAAATACTTGAGTAATTTATCAAGTTTTCGAAATTTAAAATATTATGGTTGGTGAGAATGTGACAGTGATGGTACAGAATAGATTATTTATCATACATTTTAAGGACTCTTATATAACAATTCAGTATTACAGATGTTTTACATGCTTCAGACCAACTTGTCATACAATATTAAAAATTTGGTAAAATGACAGGATTTTTTGCCTAATTTGATTTCTCTAATTTGATTTTGTTCAGCCCCAAAATAATAACCTATGATAATAATAATTGTCTCCATCCACCAGCGACCCTGAACAAGGATACTGAATAAATGGACAAAAGAGATCAATATAGTATTTTCTGCCTAATGTATTCATCAGAAAAATCATTACCTGAAGCCAAAATACAAAAGACCCAAACCATGAATCTGCATCACGTTGAGGTTAATTGTCAAACAGTTTGTTTAAGCGAGTCACGTCTACAGACGTCCCACAACAACATTTCAGTTCTATTGCTGTGTGTGTGCTATTGCATTTATAATGAACACACAGCCAGATGCAGCCATGGGTCTTATGGCTCTACTGAAGTAGGGCTCAGGTTGTGTATGAAACACTTAAAAGAGAATTAAGTGTACACAATGTTGTCACCATATCCAACAGGAAATTAATGCTGTATGTATTCTCTCTGTCTCATCTTTCAAGCAAAACCATGATGAAGAGGAAGAATAGTTATTTGATATGTGTATGTGGTATTATAGCAGTGTTTAGCACTGATCTCTCCTGAGACAGTGATATCTCCACCTCAGCTTGAGCCTCTGGTAGAGAAATCTGCTAAAGTAGGTCTGTCTTGATCTGCAGCTATTTAAAGCTCTGGTGTATAGTTCCACTGGGTCTTCTCATTCGGTATAAATCGGTCAAACACTTTAAGCTGTGCAGCAGTGGCTTTTAATGAGTAGGCAAGCAAACAGCAAATTGAAACATAAATGATGCCTCTGTTTACCAAGAGTAAGGACATGTTTATAGGGATGGCATTTGGGCATTGGTAACTAAAACCATACTTTTGGTCTACAGAAACACATCCAACTCTGATGTTGGTGCATTTCACTCACAAATCCCAGTTTAATTCTCGCTATTCTTATTACGGTCTTCATTAGTTCTGTGTTACACATGTACAACAGAAGTAATTAGTGTTTTTCAGCGCCTGTACTCACTGGTTTCTTAATGAAGAACAAAGACAAAGCTCCAACAAGAGGAATATCCCCCAGCAATGGCTCCATCACCACTCTCAGCACGCCGTGGATCTATGGAAACACAAGAGGGACATATTACATACACACATGACTAGAGAACTGACACTATTTTCGACCTGACATTTCTTTACACTGGATGACTCGCTGCCCTGTGTTGTCCCCCACCTTCTCCGCCACATATTATGGCAATCACAGGGTGCTAAGACACGTCATGTGGCTCACACAACACAGCTGTGCTCATCTACACCAAGGGATGAAGATCGCCTTGATACTAGAAACAATATATTTATTTAGTGTCTGTCTCATTTAATAACGCTTGTATTTGTTCCAAACCCTTGAGCTGTTAAATGGCATTAGACAAAAGCTAATACACAAAATAAGTGTATATATATATTATATTTATTTTCTTGAAGTGACTAATAAAGCTAGTTGGTGCCTTAAATGGCTTGAAGCAAAAGAGTTATGTAAATGTGTCAGTGTACATTAACACACAGTCATTTGTTTGACTCCAGCTTTGGACTATAGAAGTGAAAATAAGTATTGAGTACAATCGTGCCTTAAAGGAGAGAACTGAGAGCTGATGATAAAATTTACATAAACACATGTTACATTATTCATAAAGTGGAAAAGATAGATTACTTTAACTAGTAATCATAAAGACATTTTAATGTATTTTCAAACAAATAAGATTTCTTTGAACTGTGGCTGTAGCACAAAGTGTGTATTCATCATTGTTGGACCACAACACAATAGGCTGCTATTGCTGATAATAAGCATTTGACCTTGCTTACTCCACACAAAGCCAGGAGTAATCTAAGCTCACTGTAGAGTCAACAGCACCTGCTCTGTGTAATGTAAGCTCGAGAAGTGAGTTAACTAGTGTATAACTGGTTTATAATGAGTTGAACAGATACAGCGGCCTGTCCGAGTTACATAATGGGGACAGTGTGAAACAAATGTCTCCAAAGGGCATACCTAACAGCACCCGGTCTCCAAGGAGCCACACTGATTGTTTTTATTGCCTGTTATGTTCTGCAGCAACACCATGGTAAGGGCCAAGGACAGGTTACGACAACAGAAACTCTCTTACACAAATAGATGACTTGAGAAGCAGGTGAAGAATAACAGAACACAATATTATTATTACATGACTTACAGCAGCCTTAGAATGGTGCGCGCATGACTAAATTGTGTCTTCATAGGTTGTCATTAAACTGTTATTTTCAACAGCTTCCCCCCTGACTATGGAGACATTTTATTTGAAAAGTTTTGTATTCCCTGTGTTGTAGACTGTATGCTCTGTTTTAAAAAAAACTCTCCTGAACTCCTCTTCATCCAGTGCTAAAAAACTGTAGAATAGAAATTTGAGCAGACAGAACCAACCTTTACTGGAAGTCTGTGTCGCTTTATATCCAATGTCAAATCCTTTTTTTCTACAACCTCAGTAAAGGTTAGGACTGATGCCAAATGAAAGGCTGCTATGTCTTTGAGGATGTAAAAATGGAAAGAAATCAGCCAGACAAAGTGGAAGTCCCTCACCTGAATGCTTTTAATTCCAGCTTTGCAGTAGTACCGTTTGATGTCCACATAAATCTCTGTATTGCCAACAAAGCTGAGGAGAAACCAAAGCAAAAGTAAGAATCCTGCACAAGCCATTTCAAAAGGATTTTCAGGGGTTTTTCTTTGAACATTTTTATCAGTGGTTTCAAGTATTCTTTTTTCACAACAGTGTAGTGTATTAAAAAACAAAATCACACTCACCTGATCTGGAGGTCCATAATGATCTGTCGTTTATCCAAATTTTCAGAGTAAACCTTGACCCCGTTGACCCGCAGAGGCTACACCGCAATAGAACAAACAATTATGACTGCTGCACTACTTAAGTCCATCAACAAAGCTCTGACACAGAAGCCCCATGGCCAAGCACAAGGTTGACCCCTTTCTGTTAATAACCCCACATGGAAACTATTTACGAAACAAGCATGCCTACATGGGTGTGTGTGCGAGCATGTGTACGTTCACTTTCCATATTCTACGCACACACTCGCACCTTCCTCAACAGCTGTCCCAGCGGCACCTGCTGTTAGGGGTCTCTCACATGATCAGTGTAAATGCCTGTGAACACTTACTTTCTCTCCTATGTCAACTTTGCTAAAGCAGAAGGTGCTGAGGTGAGCGTTTGAAGCCTTCACAGCTGGCTCGATTGTCTCATGGAACAATTTCTCCACAATCTGCGAGATGTAGGGCCACATCTGTTTTACTGTCTGAAAGGAATGGAAAAAACAAAGCATCATTTTTTTTTAAGGGCTTGCAAACATATACATGTGGCGTAAGTCTAGTTTATTGCTTTCATTACTTGCTTACTTTCTAAATTGTAACTCATATGCCTGTTTTTAAATATTTAAATGTAGTTCGAAGTAGGATGAATCTTGTCAGGCTTGCTCATATCAAGCAGCAAAGAGAATTTTGATGCTAACTTGTAGATCATTTTAGTATGAGCCCACAAAAGGTTTAAAAATTTACATCCAGACTGTTGCTATGGGGATTTAGAGGAAGGTCAGTGCATGTTTGAGTGCTTCTGCAGAAACAGAGCTGCATCTTAAGTTCATTCGGCTGCAGAGTGGCAGTTCAATATTCACAGGCCCGCGGGAGAGGTGGGCCACAGGAAGAATGACAAACATCATGTGTACAGCCATTTGCACAAGGGAGAATTCCTCCATTGCTCAGTTTTGTTACCTTGTTGATCCATTCCACACGCTCCACATCTGGGAAATGGACCTACAGAACAAGAAAACAAATTTGATAATTTTTGTTTTGTTTGCAACATGACTGACAAAGAATATACACATGGGAACTGATTTCATGCTCATTAAAAACGTCTTTGTTTTTCAGGTCTGAGCTATAATTGCTTGTTTTACATTGGTGGAAATGCTGGGTTTTTGTGATTTATGTTGTGACAAGTATAGAAGAAAAGACAAGAGCAATAAAAGCAAAGTTCAATTTTTTTTGTTTTGTTTTTCTGACTATTATCTTTGAGTATTTGACTCAAGGATAGCATTGATTTGTGACCCTTTTCTCATGGTCTCATGTGTATAGGCTTATAAAACTGTCAAAGCTACAATCAATTTCGTTACCATTTGGAATCTACAAGAGCGATGTATTGAAGCATATTTAATCATTGATAATGAACAGAATGCTAACAGTGCCAACACCCCCTGTATATTTCAGAGGTTGACACTGCTCTAAGACAGGACTTAAAATTGACTTGTTAAACAAGATAAATAAAGCATTGATTTAACATGGGTTTAATGGAAAACCCTGGAATGAGATCAATAACAACTCCCCTTCGCTCTGAATTTAGTTTGTGATGAAGTGTTGTGATGAGCATGAGTGTTGAGGAGACATGGCTACAAGGGACAACAATATTCTTTGTGGAAGAAGCAGATAAGCTTATCCGCTCAAATAACAGGTTAGAAAGATAAGGGGAACACATAGTTCAATTGGATGTGACAGATTCAGGTCTCAAGTTAAAATTGATTTAGTCCTCTGTAACAGATGCTAAGATAGTGTTACTTTTACTTTATTTAGGAAATGTTGGTGAAGACAAACACAATAAAGACGTAAAATAGCATTGGAGCTGTGTGGCACAAAGAAAGCATCTTAATAATTCAGTTTCGTCCACTTTGTTTGGAATTGGAATAAAACTATGAAGTCACTCGGTGTTTAAAATGTAATGTACGTTCTGTCTGGATTTTGAGGAAGGTCATTGTCACTGCTGACTTTATTCTCCTTGAAATAATTAGGACCAGAGAAAAACTGCCTAAAATCTAACTGTATTTCAAGATTCAGGATGAGTCATTACCTGAACAAATACAGCAGACAGCACAGCAGAGACATTAATTAGGATGGCAGCATCTCCCAGCATGTTTGCATACATAAAGCACCTCTCAAACTTAGTCACGCTTGAACAAGTATAATGAACTACAATGCTAACAATGTCTCCTTTTCTTAACTGCATTATGGCCATGAGGGCAGCTGTTAATTAATCCAGCCGATAGAAAAAAGAAAGAACACTTACTGATAAAATGTGAATCACGGTGGTAAGAAAATGCCATCTCATTTAATGCTATTGGCTGTCTGTTGGGGAAGAAGCTGTCACAAGCCAAGATTTAAAGGTCTGAGTGGTAAAAATCCACACCAATGATGGCAGTGCACTATTGACGCTCAGTTTATCAGTCCTGCAGCTGGGTAATAAATGACTCTAAAGCCGGGGGGAGGTGAAATGTCTTGTCGTGATAGCTGTGGACATTCAGATATGAACAGATAACATGCTCTAACAGTATATACAAACAATATATAGCCCCACAAGCCTCTTTTAACAAGCACAATGCATCATCAGCAGAAGGGGCTGCTGTGGACATGAGGCTGCACTGAGCATCATAAACTCCAGGGTGCTTTTTCATGAAGAGGGTTAGTTTAAACTAAGGTAAGGAAGCAAATACATTACAACTTAATTACAGCACATGCAGGAAAGTATTTTTATATGCCTGTATCATCTTTTACTGCAATGTTGTCTGCCCACAAGCCCTTAGTGTGAATGTGTTTTGAAATGGGAACACTTTTACAGCAACTTTATAATTGTTTAATAAGCTTCATAGTAACGTCTAAGTGCAATTACAATGTCTATTACTTTCATGTTCACTCATATCATAAGAACATTTTCGTTACATAAATTAAACATAGGAATGTGTAATGGGGGTCATACATAGGGAGTTACTAGAGATACCACGCTGGATCCAAAAATAACATAAACCCTGCAGGCATGTTTCCTATCCAGCATGGTGTCTGGTTTAGCATTGTACCCTGCTGTATTTAGACTGGGGGGCTCAGTCTAATGTCACTGTTGGGGGGGAAACAGCTGCTCATAACAGCTTTACAGCTTAACTCAGCTCCTCGTGCTCTTATCATCTGATTTGTTTTTCCTGGAAACTCTAAAATACTGCTCACCTATGTAGGCTACCACATGCGCTTGTTTTAAGCATACTGTGGTGAGTGTACTGTGTGGCTCTTACCCATGATGGCAAATCAGAGGTAGTGAGAGTCTTGACACTTCTCTCCTCCTGCTCAAAGAAAGACAGTGCCCGCTTAAGTCTGCTGTGTTTCCCCCCTGTGTTTTTCCTCCACCAGAAAAAGATAACAAGTCCAATCAACAACCAGCTAAAACTAAACTCAAAATAGCCCAAAGCGTAAATGGGAAATATCAATACAAAGGTCTTAAGGAAATGGACCCAGGTCTGTGCGAGCTCGCTGGTTGATGACATGTGGCTGTGTTCGGGTATGTCCCCCACTGAGGGCTGAGGAAAGTTGGAGCTGGGTTGGACGGGGTTAGGCGAGGTGTGTCCATTCTCCTTTTGAGCTGCTGGACTGGCATTGTGTGAATGGACTCCTCGTACCGCCGTCATGCTGTCTCTTGACATCTCTCTTCAAAGTGAAAAAAATCGGGTATGCTCGTGTGACAAGTATCCCATGTGAGACAGGACCAACGCAGTTCCTGAGGCTGGCTCACCTGTACACCAGCCCATCGCCTTCGTGCAAAACGCTGGCATGGACCACTCTAGTGTGCGTTATTTGTAATATTCCCGTCCTCCTTTTCCTGAGAGTACATTGTCTTAATGGAATTGGTCTGATCAGTAGCCTACTCCACTCCACGGCGCTGCCTATCCTGCCTCCACAAGGGGTAAGAATGGTGATTTCCAAAAGCGCACACGGGATCTTGTTTGGTGCGCTCCCTGTGGTGTTGACAAAAAACGCAAAAAAACAAAAACTGCACCATCTGGTGTTCAGCAAAGAGAATTGCAATTGATTAAAAACAAAACATCTCCAAAAAGAATACAAATATATCAGAACTCTTGAAGGTTAAGCATATTATGCTAATTTAAAGCACCATCAATAACGACACAACCACGGAAATATGTCTGTGAACGTTCTCAGTCATCCAGGTCATCTTGAAGAAAAGGCCGAAGCATCTGGACTTAGTTTTCAAGGTGATGACGTTTCATCACTTGTGGGACTTTGTCGATTCTGAGATCGACTGTGCCAGAAATAAACTGTTTTACAACACCAGAAATTGTAGTGTTTTTTTTATATTCAGAGTTACATTTTTTATTTTTTATTTTAAACAAATAATATTAGTGAAAGAATTGTTTCAATCACATACTGTGCAAAGGTATTGCTGGTCTCACTTTACTTTACTTAAAAAATATATTAAGAACATCACCAAAATATAGTGCACTTTAACATAGCTCTTATCACTTGAACTTGTGCTGAATAGTGATCTTTAGGACCCACCGCTGCAATTTTGTTTTCACAAAATCTTCAAAAAAGTATAAGTATTTCTTACTTATACTTTAATTTTGTTAATTAAATTCTTTACAAATTAAATGTCTAAGATTAGCTCAAAAATATGATTTAATTGAAATAAACCTGCTTAAAACAAAATAAAAAATAAAAAAAGAAATCAAAGTATTTTTTCTTGTAATGTGAACAGGTGTATCGCTAACCTGACTTTGCCAGATAGAACTGCTCTACTGTACTAATAGTTCGGACACGGGCAATACGATATCTCACAGCGATTATTTTTGTCTGTTGTTATGGCGACGGGCTGTTGATTCCAGTGACCCCAGTCAGTGCTCATCCTATATAAACAATCAATGTGCTCATCTTTCGACTAGCCAACCTGTTACTAAGCTGAAAAGACGCGCTCTCCTTGGTTTCGACCCAACTGCGCATGCGCGTTCAAATTTTACCATCATGGCGGCGTCATTACCAAAATACGAGCTTGTCTTTTAGTGATTGAAGGACTTACAAAGAAAGACCACAGATGCAAAAATGCAAAGTGAAAAGGTTACTCGTTTTTTTCACTCAATACGAACTGTATCAATACGAAAATATGATATGTATTAGAATGTACACAGTTATTTTGTGCGGTTGTTGTTTGTGTCACCTTACTCTGCAATTATCAAATTCTGCATTTGATGTCAAATGTATTACTTCTGAAAAGAGCTAGCTACCTATATTAACGCTATATCAATTAACTTTTTTTTTTTTTCAGAAAAGATCAAAGGAAGACACTTGGAAACCAACAGACCTGAAAAAATACCTTACGGTAAGTAAGTAACTATAGGCCACACGTAAATTGTTTTATGTAGTCAATTTATTTAACTTATACTTTTGTAGGAAGACGGTCAAGAAGATGACCGGAGGCAAGCTGACAGAAAATATCGGGGGGAGTCTGTAGAGAAACACAACAGAGACCCAGAAAAGGAGTCCAGAAGAGATGGAGACAAGCATATTAGACGAGAAGCTGATGAAATGTACAGATATGCTGAACAACGAAAAGAGGGCTCACGGGACAGGAGGCGTGATAAGGAACGGGACAAGAGAGGAGATAGGGACAAGGACAGGGAGAAGAGGAGAGAAGGAGATGTAAAATTGAGCACTGACCATTACAGAGAAAAAAGAGACAGGAGGAAGGATAGAGAGGAAACACGTGACGAAGAGAGGGATAAGGAGCGGCACAGAGAAAAGGATAAAGATAAAATAAGAGAAGTGTACATCAATGAAGGAAGGTCTAAAAGAAGAGAGGAGAGAGAGAAGGAAAAAGATAGAGGGGAACGCAGACATGACAGAGACAGGCGTAGACATGAGAATATTGTAGTGGAAGGTTCTGACTCTGTTGAAAAGCACAACAGGGAGCGGGGGGAACGGCATCGGGAAAGAGATCCTCAAAAGGATGACTATGAAGTGAGTAAGAGCGAAAAAGACAGGAGAGAAAAGCGTGTGGACAAAAAGCACGCTGAAGCCAAGGAGGAAAGAAGTAAGTGTCCTGTAATATGTTAACTAATACAATATAACCTTTGTATTGTAATATTTAATTTTATTTGGATTTCAGTGTATGACAAAGAGCGTGGAAAAGAAAAAGACGAGAGAGAAAGAAGACACAAAGATCGTGGATATGTAATTTTGGCATCAGTTGTTATTGAGTAAGTTTTTAGTTTTTGTTTAAAATACTTGCTATATGATTTTTTTTTTTTGTTTAGCGTGAAAAGCAGAAGATTCAGAGTGAACCCATGGAGCACCGGAAGCCTAAGAGGTCAGGGGAAGAGGTCAGGCATCATCGCAGTGACCGAGAGGAACCGGGAAGGGAAAAGCCCAGGGAGCAACGACCAAACAAGGAGAAAGACCCTGAAAGAAATCACAGAGAGAGGATGCGAGAGAAAGAGAAGGAATACGAGCCACCAGACCTAAGTCATGCCCAAAAAACTGCAGAAACACAGGTTAGTAATATTGACTTCATAATGCTTATATGATATATCATTATTGTAATTCAGAATTTAGTAATAAAAAGGGAAGAATTCTGTCTCAGTTTGGTGAGCATGCCACCTACTGTTTATAATACATTTTGCATAGTCTTCAGATCCTTAAGTGATGCCAGATCACCTCTAATCATTATTTCTAAACCTAATAAAGAATTTTAAAACTAAACTCTACAGATTGTCATTGATGAAGACGAGGTTGAGCAGGAATATGAAGATGACTTTGAGGTAATAATATGATCCTAAATACATGTCCTTAATGTATCTATGTTTGTACATAACATACCCTTTTATTTATAATTGCATGCTCATACATTCAATTTACAAGAAATTGGTGAGTAGCCTACATTGTGGTGTCTATTTAGGATTTAAGGATGCTTTTGTTTGTGTGATGTGCCAGTATTTAACTTAGTATTTCTTAGGATTATGAGGAGGATTTTGAAGAGCTGGATGATTGTGACAATGATGAAGAGGAAAAGCAAGAATTCGTAGAAGAGAATGAGAAACTTTCGGCAAAAAGTAAAGAAGAGATAAAGGCAATTCAAAAAGCCATCAATGAAGAAAACAAAAAGATAGAAACGGCTCTATCAAGACAGAATACTGCTGACAATGAGGAAGATAGACCTAAATGGTCCAGAGGTAAGATTACCTGTATATCCTTCTTCATTCTTTAGCCTACACTTGAATTTGATAAAGTTTTTCTTTATTTTTTGCAGATTCAGAAAGGAATCAAAGTGAAGCATCCCACCGCGGAAAGTTCATGGACTTTGTTGCTGCCAAACAACGAGAAGTAAACAAAAAGGTGGCCACAAAACAGAAGTATGTGAACTAATTCAACATTATTAAGTTCACCGTATACAGTACAACATCTACAATACATGGCATGTGTGTATTTGATTGCATGATGTTTTGTTTTTTAAATTGCAGGAAACGTAGCACTGAGTTACTACGCTTAATCGATTTGGATTTCTCTTTGACATCTTCTCTTCTGGATATGCCACCTGTGAATGAATATGACATGTACATAAGAAGTTTTGGGACGGAAAACACCAAACAGGTCATACTTTTTTTTAGTGTTACTTCCATTTCTGAAACAAAATAATATTAAATACAATAGCAAAACTTCCAGGCTTATGTTCAATGTAATGAAGACAATGCAGACCGAGACATCCAGACAGAGGAGATAGACTTGTGTGAGAAGTGGACTCAGCATCCTCCAGAGCACAATGGAGCTTGTGGAGGTATGAAATCACAAAACAATTTTCCATTATTGTGTATATATACACAGTGCAAAATTTTGTAATTGCGTCATTCCGTACAGATCCAAACTTCTCACGAGAAACAAGGGATAGGACAATGCATGAAATGAACATTGATTCCAAGCGACTGACAGCGTTTATGCAGTCAGCTTCACAGGTTATTTTTAGCTTCTAACTCTTTTTTGGTATTACTGATATGTCTTATCATTAATACTAACCTTTTGTATTTTTTCATCTGAATCCAGGTCATGATTGTTCTTTTGGAAGAAGACCAAGCTGAAAGGCAATCCATCCGAAAGCTGAAGACCCAAACAGATATTCTGTCTTTCAGTGATGGAAGTTTACAGCTCAACACAAAGTTGCCTTTTCTTTCTGGTACCATAACATCAAGACAGGATATTATTTTTAAGATCAATATTCCACTCTAGTGGTTGCTTTGCATGTGTTTTACAAACCAGCATGACAAGGCTATTCAGGCTTTGATCTCTTTTTACTTGTAGGTCGCACCATCAGCCTGATTCACTTTTCTCAGGTCCAAAAGCACGCCATGATATCAGTCCATAATCCTACAACTAAACCCAGTGCCGTGTCTTTAGATAAATACACTGTCATCTGTATATGGAATATTTGGGAGCCATCCAGGCCACAGAAGATTCTTGTGTATGAATCTGAGGTATTGTTGTTTCACACTACTAATATCTGTGGTATGTACTATGGTGTTAAATGTAATATTTGCTTTCTTTTTCAGGTGCACTGCTGTTGCTTCAGTCCTGGAAAGGCCACATTGGTATTTGCAGGTACATCCGTGGGCTCTGTGGTGCTGTGGGACCTTAGGGAGCATGCTAGCAACCATTACCACCTGACCTTTGGTGAAAATGAGTGGACCATCAGGCATCCTTCCTTCTCCACTGGTTTGTCCAATTCCAGGCTGTTATCATTACAGAGGCTTGTGTATATTGTAGTTCAATAGAACCACTGTCTTTTGCTTGGGTACTGGCCATATCCACCACTAGTGTGTGACTGTGGAGGGACTGATTAATGGACTCTGTAAAGAGCTTTGAGAGCCTTAAGAAGTGCTATATAAATCCAGTCCATTATTATTATTATTATTATTATTATTATTATATGCAGTTCAGGGGCCGCTTTGTTTAGTAACTGTGAGTGGTGATTCAGTATGTGTTCAGATCATCTCTTCTGTCATGTTGTCATCACAGATGCAGTGATGGCTGTCTCGGGCCATTTCTCTAGTGTGATGTCCGTTGAAGTAGTGCCCTCGGTTATAGCAGGAGGGCTAAGGTCAGAGGTGCCCTTTTTGGCATCTGAGGAAGGTATGGAACAGAGTGTGTGTTGCACCATGATCACAAGTAACACTAACAAGAACACTGTATATGCTTTTGCTATGAATTTTAGAATCATCAGGATTGTCGTTCCAATTGGCATCTTTGGATGAATGTGGCATTTTGAATTTTTGGGTATGTTGAGAAATAAATGCAATGTTTATTTTCTAATCATACAGACAAAAGCTATTAGAATCTTATAAATAATGGTCTATTTGTATTATTTAGGTGGTGGTGGAACTCCCCAAAGCCAGTGAGGCAGGCTCCCAAACAGATTTAGGTAAATTTACATTTTTCCAATAACAGTATTTCACATACATGCATGAGCCCTGGTTTCTAATTTCTTGTCTTGTAGGACTGAGACCTGGTGGTAAAGTCAAGCTTCTTCACAGCTCTTCTCTCTCAATTGCTGACAGGTGAGATTTACAAATAGCTTGAAACCACTACCACTGCCAGTAGTTAACTATTCTTAAAATACCCTTGAACACAGCTGTTGTGTATTGGCCATGTGTTTGTTATGCACCATAACCCTTTGATGTTGTGTCACTTCACGCTAAGATAAAAGCTGCTAATTTTTGTACAGTGCTAATTTTTGTACAGTGTCAATGTGATGCAGGTTCATGATCCATGCTTGCACGGCTTGTTTTTGGCAGGGAATAGAACAGCGTTTGACCTATGGACGGGCTTAAATGTGTCTATGTGTTTCTCTGTTCTTAGGGTATCTCCAAACAAAGCAGTAAAAATAGCAACATTTCAGACACTCCAGTTAAAATTCCTTCCAACTGACTCAAATCATTTCTTCATTGGAACTAATATGGTAAGCCATTGTTAAGGAGCACATTTTACAAGTCTTTGGCTTAATTCTTCATTTTAAATCTTTTGTAGGGTATTGTGCATCATGGAACAAGTCATGGTTTAAAAACTCTACCAAGGTTTTACAGATATCAGGAAGGTGAAGGGAGACCTGTTGATGTAAACTCAATCAACTTTTCTCCCTTCAGAGGAGATTTATTTTTGGTAATAAGTTTGATTTCTGATACTAGTCCTAAATAAATTACCTTTTTGTTCTACTGATTTGCTGCTACTACTGATTGTTTTTATTTCATCTTCTAGGTGGGCTGTGGGGATGGCAGCATCAGGTTGCATGCTGTCAGTCAAGAACAGCCTATGATGGAGTGGAGAAATGCCACAGCAGGACAACCGGTGGTCTCGCTGCAGTGGTCTCAGACCAGGCCTACAGTCTTCTGTGTGCTTGACGCAGCATCAAAGATACACTTATGGGACTTGCTGAAAAACGAAACAGAGCCTGTGATCACTGAAACAATGAATACCAATCGGTAACCCTTCACTTTTACAAATCTACATCATTATATATTTTTTGTTTGTATTTTTTCTATTATTTATTTATTTATTTCTGTTCTCAGGATGACAGCCATGGCTTTGTTTGGAGACTCAGGACAACAAAACACATATTCAGGAGTAGCTCTGGCACATGAATCAGGGAAGATAGAAATGCAGTATTTTACAAAGACATTTACAGTGCCCAGTCTTAAAGAAGAAGAAGAGATGTTGAAAAGTTTGATTAATGAGGGTTTCTAAAACACTGTTATACACATGTTATACTGTATGTTATTTCTGTTTTTATGGTCTTGAATTCAATTCAGTCCTAATCAGACAAAAAAATATACATTTATGTAGTTTACAGTGTTAAGTTTTTTATATGAAATGTGGTTACTCTTCAGGGGCTTTGTTACATTTCCTGTTGTGTATATAAAAGATTGACCAATTAGTCATGAGCAGTGATAGTATATATTAGGTCATGAGTCAGGGGAAGAAAAAGTCTATGAATCCCAAAAAAAACAGCAGTTGTGCCTTGTTTATTCTTTGCAATGTTTCCTGTGATCTTCTGTAGTGCATAAAGTAGGCTATATTCTCTCATGACGTTGAATACATGACACATTTAAACTTCCCTCACTGATCTTTGGTGGGTCACCTAATTGTAACCATTGTTGTAAATTCACAGTTGAGTAAATATTTATTTTGACAGAGGTACTAAATTTATACTGTATTAAAATGAAAATGCATACAATTCCATTTTTATGAACGTGTGATGTTTATAGCCTCATAAGCAGGCATAGCAATAACAGCCATTGTGCCGCTGTATAAAACTGCTCCAGTTGCCAGGTAACAGTTGCCAAGTAACAAAGGAATAGCTCTGACGCTCAGATTTTGAGAGACCTAGCTTAATTGCGCACTTAGCATTTTTGAATAAATGTTTTGTACAATAGAAAAGCCTTTGTGGTAAGTAACACTAATTATTTTATATAGTAGGCTATTAATATTTTGATTGACCTTTTTTTTTTTACTTCAAAATTATTAGCTATGTTTTATCCCCCCTTCATTCTACCGTGCAGCAAAAATTGATAAACGAGTTAAAATGGGGAAGGCTGTGTGAAAATGAAGGCCACAAGAAAGGAAGGCGGAACGACAACACTGGTGCTTCTCGGTGTCAGTCATGATGCGTTCCTTAATAAAAGCAGTGGGACAACTACAAAGTAGGAGTAATTCATATTTTGTGCAAATATGAAATACTAGTGGCGTTACAAGCTCTGAAACATACTTTTACAAACAGGACTGTCCAACAAAAACGATGGGAGGAACCACAAGTATGAATTGTCTAATGCAGAGTGGATGCTTAATATTGAATCAGTGATATATTATAACTCTATGATGTATCATTATTATGCATTGGTTTTCAGGAGCACAAGAGCCTACACATGACTTTAAATTCGGATCTAACACGCCTCATAGAAGGAGCAGTCAAATGCACAAAACCAAAGCCTCCTAGTACAAAGGAAACTAGGAAGGAGGCCTTTGATTGCTACATGAAGATAATATATAGGATCCCTTATGATATTAAGGTTTGATTGATTCATTTTATTTTATTCAGTTAATTATGTTACTCTTGTTCAAAGAAATTTATTACATTTTTATTTTCAGGTGGACTTTGATGATGATTCAGACAAAATCTCATTAGAACCTGTAACAAATTTCAATAGGCCCTACATTCCAACCAAAGAAGATACTCCTAAAATGTCTATTCCAGTTGTTAAAACAAACAAAAAGAAGTGCAGGGTAAAACTGACACTTGAAATAAAATGAGAAAGAAATGTTCACCTTTGAAAAGTGTATAGTAAGGATTTGATTAATGTTTGTTTTGAGCAGAACAAAAAACATGCCCCAGCAGACGATGCATCCAGCCCATCAGAAGAAGAGCCAGAACCTGTCATAACACCTACACCAGAGATCCTTGAGAACCCTGCGGTAGTGAAAGAAGTGACCACACATAGAAACTTTTCATGAAAAATCATGAAAATTTTACATTTCACTTTGTTCCAGGAGATTATTTCTCTAAAAGCACCCACACCACCTCAAGCTCCTATTCTCATTCCCATTGCACCTAAAGCCACCTTAGTGCTTCCACCACGAGAACCTTCCCCAGAGCTCCCAGAAGTCCTCCGAGAATTTCTCAACCGAGAGTGGTTTCAACAGCTCTACCCTGAGAAAAAGGTGTGTGGCGTTAAAACAGTATCCTCAGCACTTATGTTACTAGGCTGTGTTCAGTATTTGTGTGTGTTTGTACAGAATATCCCGAGCAGCCTGTGTCCTGATTCATTTTTTCTACAACTTGTGGACTACCTATGCACTTGCGACACTCAGTTCAAGGCAGAGATCGTTTCTGTTTTGGAGATGCTGCACAGACGGAAGCACCTCCAAGATACAGACCAGCTTTGCCAAAAACTTCTTGAAACAGTGCCCAGATTTGTTACACCTAACATGGTACTGTGACATAAGTATATACTATCACCTTTTTCAAAAGATGCAGACTTACTAATAATCAAATGTTGCCTTTCAGTCACCTAATGAACAGGCTGTGCTCGGTCAAATACTGAAGCTACTGATATATATAAAATCTGTAAACTACGAGCTTGTGAAAATGCTTCTCATTCTCCTAGCTTACAAAGATCTGGGCCTACGGTTAGTACCTGGTAATTCACATTAAGCACTATAATAGCTCTTTAAGTTTGTCTAATGTTCTTTGTTTATAGAGAAAGAATTTTACAGATGCTGAAATCCTTAGGTGTGGATGAGGCTGAGCAATGGTTGTGCCCTGAGTTGGAGTGCTGGGAGTCAGCACTTCATGATAAGTGTAACATGTGGAAAAGCCTCCATAACTTTGCAGAGTGCAAGCTAACTTTATGGACCACCAAATATAAAGTATGCAACATAATCATCTCCATAATCTTTTACACTGGCTATCACATTACTGGGTACAGGATGTATATAGCATTATAAAGCCTTGTTAATGAGTATGCCAAAAGAACTCTGAGAAAATGAGTACTGCCTCCAGTGTCCTTTGCTGTGACCTAAACAGGGGGTACACGAGAGACTGTTTTTGAGTAATCTATTTGTGACTAACTGCTTACTCTTGGTCTGCTCTCTTTTACATCGCACTAGGATTATAACAGGGATCAGTTTCTTAGGAGTACAGAAAAATGGAAACCTCCATCATTCACTGTTGTGGATGTGCTAAATTACTTCTGTTCTGTACAAAAAGAAGAATATCTTAAGGCCAAACAAGCTGTACCTCGTACCAAAAATACAGTGCTTTTGCCACCTGACTGGTATTACTCATACTGTGTTCAATTAAAATGGCCATTCAAATATGTTTAATTGTGCAATGTAAATAAAATGTCATGTTTTTGCAGTGTATCTTGCCCAATCCATCGTCTTGGAGAGACTTACAGTATGGCGAGGATACGCAGACCACCAAGTAAGAGTTAAAGCTACTTTGGCAAAGACAAAGTTTTGTTTTACTTTACAATGTAATTGTCTTCTAGATATAATTCTGCCTCCTCTTCGAGACCGTCCATTTCTAATGGATTTTCCCAAATTCATGAAATTGCCATTAACTCGAGTTAATCTTTCCCCATTTCAAATGCATTCAGAGAAGGACGGGATAAAGTTTTTAGATCATCGCTACTACATTCTGGAAAAATCAAACATTGAGTACTACCAAAAAAAGCGACATTTCCATGTGAAACAATAAAATGTTTTCTTCAAGGTGATTTATTATACAACAGTTCAGATGGTGCAATGGTGATTTAATACATTGATTTTTGATGCTGGTAATACTGTACATTCTACTTAGTATAGAGGTTGAATAAAAGCAACAGCTTAACATTTTAAGACAAATGCAGAAAATTTTAATTTATACATCAATGCTACATTAAACCACATTTGTTTAAAACAACAATTTTAATCTCAGACAAACTGAAAGGAAAATCATTCATCTGAAAAATGTTTCATTGTAAAAATAAGGACCTTTTCACAAAAACATTTTGATCATGTCAACAATGTTCACTTCTTCAAAGAAAAACTGTGTAGCTAACTTTGGGGTCTGCATTTTACCAAATGCTGGAATAGTATGAAAGGGCATTACAAGCCATTACTATAATCAATAGAGCTTACTCCTTACATTTTACTGTAATAATTCATGTTAGATTGACATATCTTAACGCCCCTTTGGCATTAGTTCATCAAGTCTTTGTCATAATTGAGTAGGTCGCATGTGAGAAAGAGGTCAGAACGTCCATTGTCCATTAACATCCTGTTGAGCTGTAAGCTGGTAGTGTTGATTTCTGTTGTCTCATTCAGTGGCCAGTCTAGAAGCTGAGCACTCGAGGGGAGGTCGGGGAGGCCTGACTGGTAGTCCTCTAGTGGTTTAGGATACAGCAACTGACGAAGGGAGGGAATCCTCACCGCGGTTCTCATCAAGTCCATAAGGCCAGCCATAGAGAGTGGGTTAAGGGCTAGGGCCAAGCTCTTCAGACCAATGCAACATCCTAGAGAGGGTAGCAAAGTGCCCATCAGGTTATCAGTCAGGCCACAGCCACTTAGAGAGAGGTGCTGCAGGCTGCTGGAGGCCTGGGAGAGGAGACGACGTATAGAGGGTAGTGTGGTTTCATCCAGTCGGTTCTCACTCAAATCCAGCTGTTGCAGAGTTGGTGCATGATGGCTGCAGGACAGATAGGCCAGGTCTGCAGGGCTCAGTCTCAAATATGGAAGTTCCAGTATTTCTAAAGGTTGGGGCAATGAGCTGAAACAAAAAATAAAATTAAATAATGTATGGCTTTGCTTTGTATACAATTAATTAAATATAGTTTATAGTTATCACTTTAATCATTGTTCTTTCTAATCATACCTGAGCAGCACACGAAGTTGACCAGGCAGACGTAGAGCTGTGAGGCTAAGACATTTCAGTTGTTGGAGCTCTGCCAGACCCTGTGACAAGTTTCTTAGTGCCTCTTCTTGTCCACGGTGGTCTCTTCGGAAATCCAAATTACAGTAGTGCAAGCGAAGGGAGTGAAGTGCAGGGAAAAAGGAAAGGAGAGGCAGCAGCTCTGCTAAGCCTGCCACTCCGAGGCTGCTGTATCTTACATCTATTCCCAGAAGACCCTGGCGGGGCAGAAGATCTAGCAGTGTCTTGATGCTTGATACAGAAATTTCCTCCACACGTAAATATCTACACTGAAGTTTGAAGGGTCCATGTGTGCTTAGAGCCACACGGACACGTTCCCAAGATCGGGCATTGACAAAAAGATCAGCTTTCACATGCACCAATAAATCAAAATCTTTTTCATCACTGTCCATTCTGCTTTCTCCTTCATTTGCCATTGCACCTTCACTCTTCCTCTCCATCTCCATCCTCTTCCTCACTCCATTGATCAGATCTTCCTTAGATTTGACAACAGATGATTGTATCTTTTCATTTTCCACTAACTCTGCATTGGCTTTACTTTGAACCAATTCTCCATTTATCCTGTGCCCCCTCTCTCTTTTTACATCCGTCTCCCTCTGCAAAGCTGAGAACCTCTTTCTTTCCTGCTCTCGCTCTCTTCTCTGTGCCCTTTTAGCTCCAGCCTGGGCCTGTACAGCCATAGTGCAGAGGGCCACAGTCAGGGACCATCCACCCATTGGGTCTCCAAGACTTCCCTCATCTCCTTGCAGTCCACAAAGATCTAGCAGCTGCAGTGCACTCCTAGAAAGAAAGACGTTTTACTCAAACTTGCTTTTATTTATTTGACTTGAATTCAATATTAAGTCAATGAAATATTCATCAGGAAGGGGATAAAAAAACAATCAAGCAAATAAACAAAACCAATACTAAAAATGAAAATGGTCCATAATCAAATTGTTTATTGTATTTAGTCTTAGGGATATTGTTCAAGACACACAAATGGCTTACCTTGGATCTGAGAGTCCTCTGACAACAGCCAGTAGAAGCGCTTGTATGCACAGTCTATTTGGGGATCTCTCTCCTTGTATTGTGCGTCCACCGACACGCAGAGTGCGTTCAGGCCATCGCTGAATGAGTTCACCGACAGCCAGCGGTCTGCAACTGCGGAAAGCGGCCTGCAGTAGCGGTCTGTACAACTCTCTGGGCACCCACCTCAGCCAACCAGGCGACGAGCTGTGGTCACTTACAACTGCAGTTGCACAAAGGCTTAACAGGGATAGCACCATTGGAGCACAAAGCCGGACAGTCCTTCACTTTAAAAATCAAAGTACTGTCTACGTAATTTGAGACAGAACTTGATCATGTGAGAGCTAGCTACCCCCCAAGAACAAGCTCAAAATAATTTTACAACAGCAACATGATACAACCTTGTAAAGCTATAATAACTTCAGTCTCCTTGTGGTATCAACACTAAAACGTTTACAGTGGCGACAGGAAAACCCTGTGAAACATGAACATGGTCACATAAGCTAACGTAGCAAACTAAATACAGTGAAGGAGCGGTGCAGGAGGAGTGTTTACAAACTGACGCTGACGCATGACAGTGACGTAGTACGCACGTAGCTTACGCCACGTCTGTAGAAAACACAATACTGGACCTTGTAAAGTATAAAGTATAAGGCTTCTAAAACCTTAACGTATATACCATTATTACAGTAATTTACAGGTATATGTATTGGTATTGGTCAATATGTGGATGTTGACAAAGCACTGTCAATGGTTAAAATAGGTTTCAGAAGGAATGCTGACAGTAAATTACCCGAAAGTGTGCTGGTACTTTGTTTATCTTGCCAAAGAAATTTCCCTTAGAGTTATATGGTGGTATTACCTTTTGCTATACATGCATCTTTGGCCATTTGTAAATACTTGCCTTATATTCCAGGGCATGTGGTCTATTCGTTAGTATTGACTGTATTATTTTTCAACTGTGCTAGTAGTGCATACTCTCTTTAAGTAGACACAAGATAAGCAACCACTAGATGGCAGTAAAGGCACGCATACCACTTTTTTCACACCACCCCATTCAAGAATCTCAATTTATTGATGCTTAAATTAGACGGACTTCAAAACGAATATCTCTCCTTTATCTTATGAATGCCAAAATGGAAGAATAACAGATACATCTGTGAATAAAATGGCATTATAGCTTTTGGCTTGAGCAGAAGAGATGCAATAATGTTAGTGAAATAAATAACCACCATATGTTCAACAGCCCCTCTCTCAAGAACACAGTCCAAGTGACAAAACATATTTTGTTTTTTTATTTATGTTGTTACAGTATTAGACAGGACCAGACCAGTAAGCACTGCTGCAGTGTTCATGGGTCAAGAGATGGTGGAGATCTAAGGGTCCAGCCCCCATCTTCAATCCAACATCTCCTCAGTTTCATTTTTGTTAGTAAAACATTTTTTACCTCCAAGAAAAAGTTCAAGCCCTTTAATTTTATATATTAAATCTGCAACATTGTTGTACAATAGTCCTCCCCAAACACACATGGGGCCAGGATTAGGAATATATTTATAATGGACTATTTGTTTGGACTATCCTGGATAAAAAAAAAGCTTAAATAAAAAAAAAACTTGTTGCATCTCATTAACTAGACCAATTACAAAGCATCCTACACAGACAAAAGCCTTAATCCTTCCTTTTACAGAAGCCAGCACTAAGGGACATTTTAAAACCTCATAAATGTCACTGTTTAAAACCTCATAAATGTCACTGTTCTCCTATCTGCTTTTATCTGACCAATCATTTTAAAGATGCTCTATGGTGAATAGTATGTCAAAGTTATTTAGCATTTTGCACAACTTTTGTTTTTGCTAGATATTTATTTTCTTATTCTGGTACTTTATACTAATTATTTGCATTAAGTTGTCGTCACTATGTTCTGTTGTCCGCATTATACGCTGATGATAAATAACAATTGGTCTTATTATCTCAAACCTCATACTGTCAGTGAAGTAGGTCAGTGTAAGTATAAACTACTGTGTAGTGAACTTGAGTGGACAACTTTAATCATTTAATTTAGTTGACAGGGTTTGCCTGGATGGAAGATTACTTTTTGTCTCTTAATAACTGACAGATGGCAGCATAGTTATAGGACATGTATATTTAATGAAGCCCTGTTTATAAAATTTCAAAAAAATAATTCCAAAGGGAAATGTGTTTTGCATTTCCACAAGAGCGTTCTGATCACAAATTACTTTCAGGTATAGGGAAATAGTGCTGTGTAAATCATATTTTCAGACTGTAAGACGTGACTGGCTGCATTTCTGCATAAAGCAAGTTTACAAGTTTTACAAACCTTTCCTGTCAGTATTTTTAATTATAACTTGTGAAATGTCACAAGGGCAGAAAAATCCTTAATAAACTTTGGTAATAAGCTTTCACCAACATTTTCAAACACAATGCTTTGAGTTCACAGCTTTTGATTTGATTTTGATTACTATACTTACTTATATAGACATTGCCTTGCATTGATCTCTTTATTTTCTGTCAATGTGAACTTAATCACAAAAGATTTACAAAATGTGTATGCTTTAACACAGAAGAGCAGGAGCAAGAGTAGTCCATGTAAACTCGGAAAAACTGAGAAATCCTGCTGAGAGAGTTTAGTCGAGCTATGAGCATAGTCGGAATATGTTCTGCGTGTAAACGTACTAATCTGTTTACTTGAAATGTAAACATCCTGCTCTTAGCTGTGTATAACGTAGATATAGATATATTAAATAGAAATTCTTTATTCTAAAAAGACAGTCAGAGCACTGAGCATGAGTCTTATTGCACCTTTCACTCTTCTGCTGCCAATAGAGCCACATTAAAGATGTTTCATGTTGCCTCATTCCCCACAGAGACACCAAGCCTGTCTCCCCCTCCTCCATATGAACTACACCAGCTCCTGTACTTGTCTGTTCGAGGTCCTGTTTTTATTGATTGCTGTGAAATAAAATCACGCCTCAGTGAAAAGTGAACAAAGCTCTGATGGTTAATGTTAATGACCAAGTTATAATAGTTTATGTCCCAAGCTCAGTTCTTCCCTGCTATGTTATGTGTTTATTAATTAGTTTATTTATTATGCCTATTTAGCATTAGCTCCTATATGGAAATGCACAATAGTCTTATTATAATAATGATCCTCAACCTAAGTCTTAAAATATTTACTTACCAGATCAGTTTGAAATGTTATGAACAATATGTGCATAAATAAACTGAGAACGTTACCTTATTGAGGAAGGACCATAAAAGCTATTTATTACCCTTTACAACATGCTAAAAGCTGTAATAGCATACAAGAACAGTCCAGTATCTGCAAGAGGCCAACAAAGCTCCACCTTGACTTTTCCTTCATGTCGTAACAACATGGCTTCCTCTGGGGTGAATTATGAGAAATTATTCTATTAAAGACTGAATTATACTAAAGACTGATGGCGTTTGAGCTTGGCCCAGTGTGGCGGCTGCTGGCCTTCTCTTTGCTGCTGTTGAGTTCTGCCTCTGGTCAAAGCTGTTCAGATCAGGAGTTTACCTGTGCTGCTGGATCCTGTGTGCCAGAGAACTGCGTGTGTGACTTCACTGACAACTGTGGAGATGGCAGCGACGAGTCGGACTGTGAGTAGAAAATAAACATGTACAGTCTCATTCTGAAAAAAACTGTAAACACTGCAGAAAATAAAAACAAATCAGACCCTGCCTGGTGGACTTTGGAATAACCAAACCAGGAAGTATAGCGCATTAATTTGGTCAACATGTTTCTTATAACAATTCATAATTATTTGAAATAAATAAAAAGAAAATGTTTAAATGCAATAAAACAACTAATAGATGAGTGCTACACAGCCTATTTAATTGTTAACATACTTTCAGATAAAATCTACAACCTTTATTACAAAACACACAAACTGCTTTTACAGTCAAGAATAATTGTACACAATTGTAAGACTATCTTCCTCCTGAAATGATAGTTGCCATGAGCCAAACATAAAGGCAGGTTATTTAAAAGACCCTTTAAGGCTGCCTCATAATTGCCAGTCACTAATTTGCAAATTTATCTAGGCTATATGCGCATTATATTAATTAAAATGTGTAAAAACAATAAAACAGACAGATAGACTAAAACAGTAAATCAACAATGTTTTTAAATTGATGCATAAATGTTATTGATTCACAGTCTGGATACCGATAAATGTAAAATAGAATACAATTGTTTGTAGAAAATTGACTGATACGGTTAATTCAATGGATAAAACAGTCTATAAGACAATTAACTTAAATCATTTTACGAGACTGTTTAAAAGAAATGAACTTGAAGTGAACTCTGTAACTGCATTTGACAAAGGGGCGTAATACTGACATTGTTTTTTTTAAACGGCACAGTTTTGCACAGGCTAGCCTAATCTAAATAAGGTCTCAGAAAAAGCCTTATATCTAGTCTGAGTTCTTGTGCACAATTGCGTATTTCTGCCCTGAACATGGTCAGTTATTACAAACTCTTGCATTTTCTGCTCGGCACATTATGTGTGCACTTGAATAGCCTACTATGGCAACCATCACACATTTATTTGTACCTCTGGAGTTTTTATCGATTGCAATGTAATCTTTTTGTTGCATCATTGCTATTTGGACATTGAACTTACAAAATAATACAAACCATCAATGCTTATGTTTTCTGTTGCAAATGCAGCCAAACTCTCACTTAAGAATCCTATTCCTAACGCTGCTAAGCTCGTTATTGTGCATTAACGCTAACCTAGATCCAACAACATAGAATAGTGCTTTTAATGTGAATGAACACTGTTAAAACCTTTACTCTTAAGGTTCAAAATACCAGCGTTGTGACTTTGAAAAGGACTTCTGTGACCTGATCCCAAGGTCAGAGACCGACTCTGAATGGACCAGAACAACACAGGTCCCAATGCTTAAATTTGACCACAACACAGTGTCAGGTGAGAGTATTCATGGATTATACATTTTAGTATTAAATCGTATTATTTCACAGTCAATCATATTCCTCTGATATTCATTTTATTGGTCTGTCTCACTTAGCTTTCTTCCTGTCCCTGTTGCCTGTGAGAGGAAGCAGAAGTGCAGCTGATATAAAGAGTCCTGTCTTTCTGCCCAGTCAGACATGTCAGGTAATGAAAGGCCTTTAATTTACTGCTCTAGCATCCATCATTCTCTTGACGACAGTGGTGCATTTACCTTGTATTTCATTTCGACAGATGAGATTCTATTATTATGTGGAGGCAGAGCATGGTATTCTCCAGGTCCTGGTTGAAACTCAGCCTCTGGGAGAAAGCACGTTGGTGTGGTCACAAAACACAAAGCAAACACAAACAGGAGCCTGGCAAAAGAAAGTGGTTACGTTTTTCACTAATCACAATTTTCAGGTAATGCCATTTTCAATGTTGAATATTGCAAAGCGGATATGACTTAGAATCATTTCATGTTTATGATAAACAGTATAGACATTATACACCAATATTCCAATCCTGATCAATGTTGTATTGTGTATTGTGCAGCCTTTTTAAACCAACACTTGTGATGAGTTTAATTAAAACTAATTTTAAAACATTATTTGAACGTGTTTCCAACTAAATTCTGAGAGAACGTATCAAACAAACAATGTAAATCCATATTTATCAAGCGCAGGTTATTTGTGTGTGTGTGACTTTAATATTATCTAGACGGACCGAGTGATTTGGTGTTTTAAGTCTAATTTAGCTCCATTGAGCCAGAATACTATACTATTATATTATGTGTTTCACAAAAGTAGTATGGACACACAGTGTATTTTGAAACTGACAAAGTCATTACGGTAAGACTTAGCTGCCCTACAGGAGCCGTTTATTTCCAGTGAGAAAGCACTGACCCAGCTGGACTCTATAGTGTCTGTTTAGAGTCCTCTGAAGACTGTAATGCCCTTTCTACTGTATATCATCAGTATCAATGTCCTTTCCCCTCTTCCACTCCTTTCTCCATCTGTCAACAAACACAGCCATTTCAGTTCCATTACCTAACAGCTCAAGAGAAATAAAAACATGGAAACACTGAGACATTTAACTTTCATTGTGGGTGTTTGATTCTTTGACTTTGCAACTGTAGTTCAAAGTCAGTTCATAAAATATTTGTGTTGTTAGGTGTTGAATTGTTTAGATTAAATAAAAAAAAAAATTGTGGCTGTGCAAGCTATTTAAACAGTTTAAGCCTTTTCCCAAAACAAACATTTTGTGACTGATTATTTTTTTAGGTGCTCATTCGAGGAGAACATGTGTCTGACCGTGAAGCCTCTGGTGTCCTGGCCGTCGATGACATCTCCTTTAGTGCTGGCTGCCAAACTGTGGCTAGTAATGCTACTATCAATGCCATTTCACTAAAAATATGGGGTCAGTTTAGACCGTGAGGTTTTGAAATATCACCAGACACAAACCGACTGCCTCAATCTTGAAATGAATACTGATATAAGAGACTGAAGCATCCAGTGTAGGTTTCATAAATATTATTCAGAAAAACAAAATCATTAAAATGAGTGGCACAGTGGCACTGTGGTTTGCACTCCTTACTCAAAGCAAGAAGGTCCTGGATCAAATTCCCATCCCGTGTCTGCTCCGTTTTTCTCTGTGTTTCCCCTACCACCAAAAACATACAAAAGCCCACCCCAGGACCAGGACTAAACTGCAAAAGAGATTTGTAACTTTCCTGAATAAATAAAGATTAAATAAATAAAAATATTGCATATTTCTTTGCACTGGAGCTTATGCCCACACTGTATGAGATTATTTATGCATGCTAGAAGACTGCTGGCATTTTAATGTTTGCGTAAATGCCATCTATTTAACATTTAAAATGTGTTATTTTGGTGAAATACAGGTTTTTTTCTTTACTTACATAAACAATAGCTACTTTTTTACAACTGCTGGTGTTATTAATCATCCAGTACAGGATGTTTCTTTATCTGTAAAGGAAACAGAAGGAGCCTTTTATTGATTGTCTAGGTTCAACCTGTGGCCTTCCCCAGTGGAGCCTCAAGGCAACTGTGACTATACACTAGCCAGAGATTAATGGCACTGATTTGAATTATATATCAATGCACTGGATTTTACTAAATATTGAATGTGAATTGTTGTCCTTCTTGTATAAATAATTGCAAAAATAGGTCTACCATCAAGTAATGTATTTTATTTTAAGCATTTCATTGGGTCCTACCTTGGATAGCTTGAATTTATTTATTTTACTTATCTCAACTCCAATAATAACATTTTGTTTTTAAATGTTTGGGGGACACGTTATTAAAAATCAAGCCAGGTTACAAGTCTGGCCGCTCTGCTGTACTTTCACTGTGCCTACTTCAGCATGTCCAAATAGAAAAGGCCAGTGAACCAAACCAAGTAAATGTCACCTTTACTTCTGCCTCCATCTGTCTTTGGTTCCCATCAGAAGATTTTTGAAGTGGAAAATACAGAAAATATGTAGTTGGCTTAGTTCAACATAAAATACATCAAGCCATAAACCAGTCCATGAAAATTCTGTGGTTGTTTATTGTGACAGTCAGTGCTAATGTTTTTTCAATGTCTAAGAACACAATTCAAGAATGGTTGTATTCATTTTCTAGGTAGCAGCGTGTCCCCCGGTGCCGACTGCCTCCCTGCACAGTTTTTGTGTGGTGATGGACGATGTATAAAGGAGAACAAAGTATGTGACTTTACTCCAGACTGTCCACATGGAGAAGATGAAGCCAGCTGCTGTAAGAGCATAGGAAATATGTATATGCATATACTACATTAAAATCCCAGTAAATATTCCTGTGTTTTTCATACAAAGCATCTAAGTGTGACTTCGAGGCTGGGTTGTGCGGCTGGTATGAGCTCACTCTTGGCGATGGATTTGACTGGGTCAGGGGCTCATCTTTGCAGGTTCCTCCAGACTACTATGGACACCCACCACCACTAGACCACACTACTAATAGCACCGAAGGTAATAATGCTTAAGTTGATCTAAAATGATGTGGTGCAATACTTCAGTCCTCAGTTCACCAATTTATTGAAAGCAAAACAACTTTTTAAAACAGAAATCATATAAAACAGATTTTCTTTTTAAAACGCTGTGTATTATCTCTGTTTAGCATTTTAGGAAAATTTGACTTTAAGTAAGCTTCTCTCTCCTTTAATGGACAAAGTATGGACAGACAGATGGAGTGCTCCCACGTTTTAGGCCATATCTATAAAAATACATTTCTGGTAGTACTAGATGAAAGAACAGATGGACCATCTGCTGTTGTATGAACATTCTATTTCAGATTTAGACCGCTTGCAGGAACAATACAAAATCCTCCAGAACTTTATTTTCTTGTTCGACTGCGTGCACTGTGTGGTGTGGCTAACAGCTTCGAACTGCACATTTCAGCTGGTAAACTAACACCTTGTCATTGTCATCTAACGTGTCAAATCAACGATGTACCTTACCTTGCTCACAGGTTTATTTGCTTCAGATTATTATTAATCCTTGTTGCCAACCCAACTGGCAGCAACAATATTATAAAAATGAATTAATCCTAACAATGTCAAAGTGCTTCTTAAGGATGTACCTAATTCTTTTTTGGTCTCTGCAGGCCACTTCATGTTTATAATGAAGAACAGTAGTAGTCTTCATCCAAGGGCTATTCTCAGAGGACCCTGGTTTCAACAGTCAGCCTCTGGTTGCACTTTGACCTTTTGGTGAGACACTGCAATACTCAGCCTTCTTGTCTATGAATTTACTTTGTTGTGTGTTAAAGTGTGTTAACGTGAGTTTATCTGTAGAAAAACCTAAAGGCAAACATTTCTTATTCTTTTTCTGGCTTATCCTCCAGCCTAATACAGTATATACACAGAATATGTGTTGTTAGTTGTTATGTTTTGACAGTTTTGCAGACCCATAATGTTTTTGTCAACTAATAAGATTTTTGTGGGATACCTCAGTCAGGAATTTTTAAATTATGAAAAAGCTCATGTACTAAAGGCATATGCACAAGAGAAATCTGTGACTTATTTAGGAAATGAATCTGTTTATTATTTGTTATTAATTAGTTAATTAAATGAATAAAATGTATTTAATTATCTCACATGACTTCATTTCCTTTAGGCATTATAACTCAGGAATCTCTGTTGGTGCTGCTGATATGTACCTGCGCATGAATGCAGTTCAAAACAACACAGTTATATGGAGAACTCTGTATGATCAAGGCCCCCGATGGAACCAGGTGACGGTGCAGCTGGGACGCATCACTCAGCCCTTTCAGATCGCTTTGGCTAAGCTCAGTCTGGGTGTTTTTGATGGTGTCTCAGCCTTGGACGATATCACCTTCAATAACTGTTCAATGCCTCCAGCAGTGGAAGTGTGCCCCCCAAACACACACTTTCACTGCGCACGCACCAGGGCCTGCATCGAGCATATGCAGCTCTGTGACCTTGTAGATGACTGTGGAGATGGGTCAGATGAGGAGGGATGCAGTAAGTCCTATTGTTGTACTGACTTTCAATATTTCTACATTCCAAACACACCAGCGCCATCTAATCTATCAAAATCCCTTTGTTAATAAATACTGTCATATCCAATAGCTCCAGAGCTTCAGTGCAACTTTGAGCACAGTCTCTGCACCTGGAAACAAGAGCAGAGCGGAGGAGATGTGTTTGACTGGACACGCATCCAAGGCCCCACCCCTACCTTTAACACGGGGCCGTGGAAAGATCACACACTTGGCACAATCTATGGCCACTACCTCTACATTGAGTCCTCTTTTCCTCAGGAGTTCAAAGACACTGCAGTGCTACTGAGCCCGGTCCTGCAGCCCACCCATCGACGTGGACTGGACCCGACCATACCTAAGCATCCCTGTATATTCCGCTTTCATTACCACATGTTTGGCGCTCATGTGTTCCACCTGGCAGTGTATCTCAGGACCACAACTACAGGCCGTGGTCACATGCTGTGGGTTCGCTATGGAAACCAAGGAAACCTATGGCATCGGAAAATACTTTACCTCAACAGCGCTCGGCCTTTTCAGGTAAGAAATTTGAAACATGTGCCTCAGGTCTACTTGTAAAACACTGTGAGGTGATAGAACAAGAGAGTATGGGTGCTTTTAAGTGTTTATGTTCTACCTTCACTGATTCCTCAAGTCCCATTGCCATTACTCATCTGTATAATTTGACAGGCATTTAAAGTGTTTAATGCCTGTCCTTGAAGGAGCCCAGTTTAGTAAATGAACTGTAAAAGCATACATATTTATTGAGAAATGAACTATTTACAAAAATTAAGAAAGATTGTGCTGAAGCTCATTGCATTTAATTTGACTGTTTTGTCATGCTAACGTGGTCTTCAAAACAGTAAATACTCATACAGTTGTGTTCATTGTTGTGAAATATGCCTCCTCTGTGCTCTTGTGGTGACCATATTTAGTTTTTTCCTACACAAACTTGTTCTATTAAAATATTGTCATGACAGACGCCCTCTTTTAACAATAACGGTCAACCAGTTCACCACAGATCTCCTCGAGGGTTTGAAAATATGTTTTTCATATATGTCTGTCTGTTTGTAGATTTTAATAGAGGGTACTGTTGGAGATGATTTTAATGGAGACATTGCCATCGATGACCTGTCCTTCTTGAACTGTGCCCTGTTTGATGGTATGGGATTTTATTAACATGGGTTATCCTAATTATGTTTCAAATGATGTTATAATGTTATTGCCTAATAACACTTCCTCTTGTTCTTTTTAGGCAACCTCCCTTCAGCAAACACAACTAACCCTGTGGTGCCCACCCCTGCCCCCACAGTTCAGCCCCACAGTTGTCCTGATGGACAGTTTGTGTGTGAGACTCATGAGGAATGTGTGTCTCGAAACAAAGTGTGTGACTTTAGGAGTGATTGTTCTGATGGTTCAGACGAAACCAACTGCGGTAAACATTTTAGATGTTCTTAGAGAGACGTGTTTGTATATGTTGAGTCTTGTCAGTGTGAGAGTCTGTAATATTTTTTCTCTCACCAGTGAAAGAATTGTGTGACTTCGAAGGTCATGACTCTTGTGGCTGGCAGACAGCCGCCCATTCTCTGGTGCCACTCCATGAATTTCACTGGTCACTGGACCAAGGTGAAAGCATTCATGATGGAGAGCAGTATCATCGTCCTGTCAATGACCATACATTGTAAGTACCAGACAACAACTACATCTCTTAAGTCTCTCAGTCAATTAATCTAGATAAAATAAACTTAAAATGTATCAATTAAAATTAAAATTTAACTAGATAAAACTTTTTGGTTTTGGAGGGGGGGGTGAACAAAGTAAAGTACATTTTCCCGATATATAACTAAGGCCAAGGCTACAGCCGAAACTGGCAGTCCGCTTTAGCAAGCTCTTCATTTTGGATATTTCTTTCTTTGGCCCAAACACTAAACTAAATTGCAGACGCTATCTTTTCATCACCTCCTTTCTGCCTTCTAACATTCTTCCTCACTCCAGCAGAAGCCTTGACTGGCTTTCAATCGATAAGGCATGAGTGAAATGGAGAGGGGAAGCAGTGTCTTATTTAACACAAGTGGAGGCCCACCTCTTATAGGAATTTAATAAAGTCAAGCAGAAGGCTGGGAGTAGATATAGGCCTGGTGCTGATTGTGTGTAGATACACAAGAGGCCAGTGAATGCAATTATAGACTTGGCTCCTGTAGACTGCTTTTTTTGTTGTTGTTGTTTTTATGTAGAGAAAGAAGCAAGAGTCAAGAAAGAATCTATTATGAAATCGAAAGCATAAAATGAGTACTGTGTTTCTTCTTTTCTCTTTGGACCAGACCTTTATGCATACTTGTAGTTCTTTCTTAATGTTAAAACTTTATTTTCACTCTAACTATTATGTAACAGAGGCAGTCCAGAGGGTTGGTACATGTATGCAGACAGTTCAAATGGTGGCTATGGTCACATCACTGACCTCCAGACACCTGTCATCTCCTCCACTGGACCCCGGTGCACCTTGGTCTTCTGGTACCACATGAGTGGATTCACTGTAGGGTCACTGCAGGTCAGGGCAATTTAATGAGCTAGAAAAGAAATACAAAATATATGTGTAGAAATGAATATGTCATCATTTACAGGTGTTGCTGAAGTTTGGAAATGTCACTCATGAGGTCTGGTCTCAGTCCGGCAGCCAAGGCACCAAATGGAGACGTGGAGAGCTTTTTTTAGGATTATTAAGGAACTTCCAGGTACATTAAACATAATTATTTAATTTGACAAAAAATTTAAACCATATTGACGGCTTTGGTTTTCATTTCAACCGAGTCATCTTTGCCTTTTTAATTTACATTTTCTTTCTTTTTTAATTTACATTGTCAATGTAAAAATAGGACAGTTTTCCTGAAGAATGAAAGGACCAGTATAATATCAGGTTTCTTGAAAGTATGTCAGTGAATACCCATTCTTTATATACTGTGGCTTTTAAACATTTATATTTACACTCATTAACCATTATCAGAAATGTCAGACGTTTTCAACTTTTCAACTCATTGTCTCAAAAAATTACATTACTCACTTCAGCAGCTTTGTATTTTGTTTCAGGGTTTTATCTGATATCATAAACATCAGTGTCATATTCTCAAATGTGTTTGTGCTGTGTAGTGTGAAAACATGACAGACCATCGGAGCACTGACGTTGACGGTGTTGTTCTTTGTCAGGTTGTTTTCAGAGCCAAGCGAGGCATCAGCTACATGGGTGATGTGGTGATAGATGACGTTCACTTCCTACAGTGCTCCCCTCTTCTGTCTTCAAACCAACTGTGTACATCTGAAGAATATAACTGTGCCAATGGCCACTGCATCCCCAAGGACAATCTGTGTGACTTCATCAACCACTGTGGGGACAGCTCTGACGAAGACCCATTTATCTGCAGTAAGCAGTCATACTTTCATTCATCTATTGTTTGAATCAAAGAAATTATTTAAAATAGATTTTGTGTAACACATTTGCATGCAGACTTAAATAATTCCAGTGCTGCTGTCTTTCAGAGGGCTTTAGTGGTCACTGCAGTTTTGAGTTTGACCTCTGCTCCTGGCTCCAGAGCAGAAAGGATAACTTTGATTGGTCAATCAAAACTGGAAGCACTCGAACAACTGGCACAGGGCCATCCAGTGACCACACTTTAAGAGACCCCACTGGCCACTACCTTTACTTGGAGGGTTCGTTCCCGCAGGCCGCTGGAGACGTTGCCCGTATAACAGGGCCACTGTTTAGCCACAGGAGCAAATCCTGCAAGGTACCAATAAAGTGGGACTGCTGCATTTCTTTATGTTCACACACTTAAATGTACAGTGCATTATCAATTTATTATTTATTTATATTTTTAATGTATCCTAAGGCCCCTTTTTAGGTAATAACATATAACAGTATTTAAAGTAAAACACAACCTGTACATGAGTACATATTCCAGTCTAGTAGATATTGCACGCTATAACTTAACAGGCAGTTTGAAATGGTGAAAGAATTTGCGTGTTAATCTCTCACTGCGTGCGTGCTACCTGCTGACAGTCTGATAGTCTACTGGGAATAATCACTTGATTGAGTACCTGGGTTGCTCTTGTGCATTGTGCCTGTCTGAACCTTCTTCTGACCTGTCAATCTATCAGTCACACAGTCAGCTAAAAGCCCAATTAGACACATGGGAAGGTTTGCCAAGGAAGTGAGAAGAAGAGAAGGAGGGTTACAGTTCCACTGCTATAGCCTTTTAACAGTTTTGTTTTCACCTGTATGTCTTAAGGTTTACTTCCATATTCTGCTGAAAAGAATCGTGGCTCTTTAATGAATCTCAGTTACGCAGTTAGAATTATAAGAAAGATAAACTGTTAAACGGAAGATATTTAAGCACTATTTGTAAACAGCACAATTATGTCAATGTCAATTTTATTTATTGTATATAGTGCATTTAAAAGAATCATTGCTGCCCAAAGTGCTTTACTGTCTCAGCCTAGCGGTTGTAAAAACTAATCAAACAATTCATAAAAACAAGTAAAATAAAATAATAAAACAAATAAAATGGATAAAAGATAATTAAAGTCCAGCTCAACTTGTGTTTAAAGCCAATGCAAACAAATGGGTCTTTAGTGAGGATTTAAAATTATTCTGTAGGGTCATTCTAAGATAAACAAGGCAGTCCTCAGTCTAGGAGCAGCTACAGCAAATGCCCTGTCACTTCTGGTTTTGAGCAAGGTTCTTGGTACGTCTAAAATCAATATACCTCTGCAAGGTGCAGGGGGACCGTGCATTTAGACATTTAAAAACAATGAATAAAATCTTAAAATGAATCTTGTAGCTGACAGGAAGCCAGTGCAGAGAGGCCAGCACAGGAGTTATATGGATAACTCGTCTTGTACCAGTAAGAAGACATGCAGCTGCATTTTGGACTAACTGCAGACGACGTTAGGAAGATTTAGATAGAATTACAAAGTATATTGCAGTGGAAAGGAACAAAGCTGATTTTACCAGTTTTTTGTTTTGGTCTCAAACTAGATTTACACCTATTATTATTTTATAAACAACTGTATTCTTTTGTCTTGTGTGCAGATGCGTTTCTATGTCCACATGTCCGGAGATGGCATCGGAACACTGAGTGCGTTCACAGTCAGTGAAGGACAAACCTTTCTCCAAATGAACCTGACAGGGGATCAAGGAAACTACTGGCAGATGAAGGAGGTCCCGCTGAGCTCTGCCCATGACTTCCAGGTCATGTTTGAGGGCAAAGTGGGCCGAAATCCAATGGGTGACATCTGCCTTGATGACATTACCTTTTCACCTGGGTGCCTGCTTGCTTCCTCAGCTGAAACAGAGAACAACACACCTCCACCATCCGCAGGTATGTGGCTCTGGCATTAGTTATGTAATTGTCCATTTCTTTTAAAGTCAAATTTAAGCCCACTCATAAAAGGTGCTGAAAAACCTCAATAATGATAATCTAGTTCTGCTCTGATGGAAGCATATATGTTTATATTACTGCTCTTGAGAGAACTGGAAAGTAATAGACGTTTATTCGACTGTGACAGCGAGCTCCTTTTAGTATTTGTGGGTCCAATGTTTTCCTCCTGTCTCTTTTAGTTCCTTTTCAGAACTCCTCACATTGAGAGTTGAAGGAGGGTTGCATAGAAAGAAGTTAGTTTAACTGAGAAACTGGGACAAAAAAATCTCAAATGAATGCTATTAGCAGTGGCTCCACATTACATTCTTTACGAAGGAAATGTTTAAAGATCTGTGAAAACCACAAAAGCTGATTTATGGCCTTTGTCACTCAGACTATAATTGGACTATTAAATTCCTTGCCTTTCTCTTGTATTGAATTTTGTGGGAGACAAAGGCAGAGCTCTGCAGTAACTGTGTGGTCCCTGCAAGTGTCTCCTTGTTGTTTTGAGGTAAACTGAAGAAAGCTTCTGTTCAGCAACAGGATGATTATATCTATTACTGTCTTTCTCTTTTACTAGCTCCACTGTTTTTATGTATCTCTACACTTTACTCTGTTAGTGCCAAGAGTAAATAGCTGGGCTTCCACATCATTGGGCCATTAATCAGTTACTCAAAGAAAATGCTGTGTGCAAATTTTCCTTTTATGTTTATGCTACATTATGTTACATTGAGGATATCTGTGTTTTTTTTTTCTAGTAGTGACTTTATTGCCTTCTGTTCTCCTGCTTGAAATGTATAATCTTTTATTTACTGTGTGATTGCAACAGAGGATACTTGAACAAGCCTTGAACGTGTATTAAAAGCACAAAATAACAAAGAATGTGGGTTAAACTGTGGTAGCACTAATGAAAAATGTAGTTCAGTGTGACACTAAAATGGGACTCATTCAGCCTCATTTTTTTACAGCAAGATGAGCCAGATCAGAAAACCCTTCATCCATGTATAGGATGCAATGTCATTCTGATCTCATTGTGCCAGTTGTTCAGTTCTACTGTGACTAATGTACCTCAAGACCTGTGCACCAGGGGGCAGTGTCTCACTCGGGGTGACTCAGGGTCACATGCCAACAACACAATGAAGAACTTTTCAAATGTATGTTCAGTAGATGTACAACTCACAGACCTTCCTTCCCTGGTTTAGGTGTTGGAGGTTTTATGTTCTCTCTGCACAATTTCATTTTCATAATCACTGTTAATGCTCTCAGGAGTAAAGGCTTCCTGGTTTCTTCTGTGGCTTTGTTGAGGCACATTGCTTCTGGTCCTGTGCATCTGAAGAGGAACAAAGGATAAGGAGGGATTTAAAGCCTTTTCTCTGCTTTAACTTCAAGGACCACCCCTCTTCATCACGGCTCATTCCCCCCTCGAACACTCTCTAAAGCCAAGCAATGACCCTGCTGGAATGCCCAATAATAAAAGAGCAGATTCCAGCCTCTTTTAGCTCTGCCCTCCAATCATACACTGATTTAGACTTTTGGCCTTACGTTCCTCTGTCTCTTAAGCCTCTTAAAGAGTCCCGTGTGCTGCAGGCAGGCAGTGTCAATACTCTGTTGACTGTTTATTGTCTGAAATTATGTATTACAAAAATAGAAAACATAGAATTGTGCTCCCGCTCAATTGGACCCCCCTCCATCTTTTAGTGAACATGTTTCCCACCAGAAAATATGAAAGCAACAACACAACTCTTCACAAGCTATTCAGTTTATTGACTATTGACAGTCTCTTGAAAGTTCACAAGACTGCAGGACTTGTTTACCGGCTGAAAATCCCCAAAAGCTTTAGAAGAAAAACACAACAGTTGTAATAACTTCTTAAATATTGATTTTAGGATTAAACAATATCCCTACTTTTTGATCCTGGAACATGTGTTAATTTAGCTCCTAGGAAACATTATTATTAGCTGGTTTAGAATGCAAGTGTAGACGGAGGGTGTGAAATAAACAGAAGTGTGCGTGTTATTTTTCCAGGCTCTTGTGCTCCAGGCTTTTTGACTTGTGAAAATGGCCAGTGCTTTACTTCGGGGCAAAGCTGTGACTTCAAAGATGACTGTGGTGATGGCACAGATGAAAAAGACTGTGGGACTTTGTGTTCCTTTGAAAATGGCCGCTGTGGATGGAAAAGCTCCCTGGCTGATAATTTTGATTGGTCACTGGGTACGGGCTCTGTCCAAAGAATACGACCTCCATATGATCACACTTTGCAGAATGAAAATGGTATGTATTCACGCTTTTTGTCAGAATAACTGTTGTTATTTTTCACCTCACCTGAAGTATAAACAGTTTACCTGTCAAGGCAGTGATGCATTTGGGCAATGACTTCCTCTGACCTATTGCCCCTTACCCCTCTCTGTCAGTGCATGTGCATTTTTTGCCACTGGCTGCCAACAGAAATCGTTATCATTTCCACCTCTCTCATGTTTCTCTTCCACCTTTCCTTCTTAGGTCATTTTCTCTATCTTGAAGCAACACCAGTCGGCCTGAAAGGTGATAAAGCACATATCAGGAGCTCCATGTGGAAAGAGTCAAGTGCGTTCTGCAAGCTTTCCTTCTGGTACTATATTTCCCACAAAGCCACAGGAACAATTCGGCTGTTGATCAAGGTAAACAGTGTGTGTGATGAAAAATAAATAAATGTAACTGATGTCCATCTAAAATAACAGTCTTTCACTTTCTGTAGCGGTTAACAATAACAAAAATATTTCCAGCCTCATTCACAAAGACAGTTCAGACGTCACAGTAAAGTGATGATTATTGGTTCTTTTCGTTTGTTAATGTTGTCTTTGGGCTTTGGGCATGTGGTGGAGGCTAGTAATGGGGGTCATGGTCACCCTCAACCCCACCCTGCCATCTGTGCTGACACCGCTGTGCAGCAGGACTTCTTTTAGCTTGTTAGCATCTCCGTCTTCCACTTGTGTATGCACGGCTGAACCTGACAGATTACTAAGATTTCTGTTTGCAGTGTGTGCTCTCACGTTCACTGAACTTGGACAGGTACAAGGTGCTGATGCTGTGCTTGACTTGATTTGGGTTTCCTTCCTGAAGAAACACATAATTGCTGATCCACTCAATGGTTTAAATTAGTCTGTTGTATAAAGTCAATCACATTATAATTACATTAAAATTACTTTGGATCACGTGCCATTTTATCTAAACGTTTTTATTTTTTATTTTTAATAATATTTATAACAAGACATCAAGACAACAATACATCATTCACATTAAATATAACAACTTTTTAACTTTTAGCAACCTAGTCTGTTTCTGTGTCGGGAAGTATAGTGATGGTATTCAAATTCAATAGGAAAAATCCCGTGTTTCTTTAAATTGACTGTGAGAAGCCTTCAACGAGAATCTGAATCTGAGAACTTCCCTCACCCAGTGATCATGAGATGGAGGACAGCTCAGCCTCCACTTGAGCAGGGTGAGTCAGCGAGCCAACAGAGTGGCAAACGCCAGAGCTTGTTTTAGTGATCAGAAAGGTTTGTATCAGGAGGAATGCCAAAAATAGCTGAGAGAGGATTGGGACAAATGGTCTGGCCATAGGCTCAACTAAGTGTGTTAAAAATATTTGACCAAAACTTAGAACAGGCCCAGAACATGTGGGCATGGTTGGCAAATGACTGCCCAAACCTGATCGTTGACTGTCGGATAGATTTGAGCTAACCTTGCATTTATGTTATGTATTTTGTAGAAAACAATGCACTGGATTAGAGCAGGGAGCACAAACTGAGAAGTGAACTAGCTTTAAAGCCGCGTCCCATTGGTCTCCTGTAAGGTTCGTGTTTAACTCGCCTTTATCTAGTATGTACAAAACTGAGAGAGATGTGAGTTAGGAAGTTGATTTTTAGATTAAAGATCTGTAAAAGAGGCACACACCACATTGCCATAGAGGTCTTTAACATTTCTTTCTTTCCTTTATTACACCAGACTGTAAAAGCTGAGTGTGTGGTAAAAATGGTGAAATTATAATTCTTGAACAGGGATGTTAAGACAGAGGACATGTGCAAGCCTAAGTGTTTCCTAAGTTGGCTCCAAATAGACAATAATATCTTAATCATAGGATTATCTCAGACTAGCAAGAGAGGAAAGTAAAGATGGGAGCATAAGATGGAGCATAAGTAGCGAGTAGATGCATTTTCAAAATGCACCTATTTCATCTGAACATTTTGACAGGATTAAAAATACTGAATGTAAAGTCCAAATACAAACATGCTCAGAAATGGAGAGAAATGCACACATTTTATGCACACTGTGTGGGCAAAGTGCTAACACAGTGTGAGCTGTCTTTTAAGGATGATTGAAGAACAAAGGGAGTTATGGTAATGATGCACAAAGTAGAGGTGGGATAATATTTACCTGGCATGCCCTGTGAAGAGCTCAACAAGCCAGCCTGTCTATTTATATCAACAGTCCTATGAACTACTTTACACTGATGATTGTCCAAAGTGGACAGACTGAAATGTGGGGCGGTGTACTGTGAATGACTCTGTTCAATGTGTTGTAATGCATCCCTCTGTAATGCATGTTTACAAAGAATCATGAGACAAACTGCAAACCGTGTCATCTGAATTCATTTATGTGCTTTTGACAAGGTGTTGATGCTAGTTGGAGTGATGTTTGGTAATAAATTCACCTGCATAAAATATACACATTGTCATGTTTTTCCAAACAATTTGTTTATTTACACAGACAACGCATGCAGCAGTTAAAGACTGCAGGCTGTGTGCTTAGACCAAAAGCCTTGAGTCATTCAAGATATTCTAGTTAAGCTCTCTAAAAAATGTAACTATAAGCATCTGGTGAAAAAACAAAAGAAAACAAAAAGCATGCCACAATCTTATATATTGCCGATATTGTTTAACATTGATTACAATTTAGTAAATGCATGCAAGTTAAAGTTGTAGTTTGGGGGACAGACATACATCTTCCATCAGTCTTAAGAAATAAAAAGCTCTGAATGTAGAGTACCGAATCTGTTTTAATGAAACATTTAGTACAATGTAACACACCAGGGATTTTAAAATGGTTATAAAACTCCCTTTGTTATTTCTCATTGCTTTGTATTTTCATCTCTTGGCTGTCAGTGGGGAATAATAAAATTAAATTATGCAAATGTGGAATGTATAGCCACACTTCTCTTGGAGCAAACTAAATTTGTAGGTACATTGCCTTGACTGCATGTTCAGGGAATAAACCTTCAAAATGATTGAATAAATGCCGAGGATGATATGCCACAGGGACATCAAGCGTGAGCCACGTACGCTCGTATCAAATCCTCAACGGCAGGTTTTATAGATTGAGCCTTTACACCATGACATAAATCTGGATAAGTCTCGCTGTAACGCTGCCTATTAATCTATGCTCTACTCTCACAGTAACAAGATTATTTCAAGCCAGGGCTCCTTTGGCTTAAAGCAGAGGAGGCAGCCTGTGCCTGCCTCACCCAAGGGTGCATTTTAATAGGCTTTCTAACTGCAGAAGAGAAAGTGACATTGCTTGTCCTTTGGTTTGGACCAGAGCTCTTAAGCTATCTCAAGATTCTGGCCACAATTTGTCATTTCCAATACGTTTATAATATTGGATTTATTCAAGGAAAAACATTCAAACTAGATAATTATTGCTGGTTACACTTGTAGGCTTTTCTCCCTCTCACTGTGGAAAAGATATTTGTGAACTTTTGTGCTGCTTTATACCTAGGGTCCTTTGTGCAGAAACTATAGATTTATCTACCAGGATTTCATTTAGCGTCTCCGTTTGATTTATGTGCACACTCTATTTTCTCTTTACTCAAAACAGTTACACACTTGCTATTTGACTTTGTAAATATTCTTTCCATGGCTCTTTAAAAACTCCAGTGAGATGTTTCCTTGTAACACACGTACATCCACTGAAGTCCTTTTAAAGATGTATATGTCATTATTTAGTGCCTGCCTGGTACCATGGGAAAAGACAGAGGAATACACATTTTATATACATTTTTAATATGTGGCATAAGAGTGCGATTACTCACACAAAGCAGGCTTTAAAAATTATGCTAATGACAATTTAACAATTGTTTTTTTCTCCTTTCCTTTGATTAGAACTCTCTACAAAGTGTTGTTAGTTCCTTTTAATGTAGTCCTTTTGCTGCTGATATGTGACTCCATTGGCAGCTTTATTTATCATTCTTATTTATTCTCTCACATTAGCGCCAGTGGTTTAAGCAGAGAATTATGTGAAACAGCACCACTAAAATTATCCTTTGTTAACGCTTCTCTTTCTCCACAGACAGAGAACAGTTTGTGGGAGATATGGAACAAGACAGGACCCCAAGGAATCCATTGGAACCGTGCTGAGATCCCACTGCGAAAGCTGAGGAACTTTGAAGTTATATTTGAAGGGATCCGTTTGATGGACGTGATCGGAGGTGCTGCCCTGGACGATATAGAGTACATAGACTGTGCCCCGAGTGAGTGAATACACATGTCAGGATTATAATTGTTTCATAAAAATCGAAAGTCACTTGTGTAGGTCATGTGCCTGCTACAGTTTCACACAATGCCTAAATTCTCAAGATGTCTTTTTGACCTACGATCTCAGAGAAGTGTATTATTATTTTATTATTACAAAATAAAGTAGTAGTAAAGTTTTATGAGTGCCTGAACTCCACCTGGGAAAGTCATCACAGATTGGCCAATGCTCAGGAAGGAAACCTCTGCTGATAAATGACTAATGCATTGTGGAAAATGGTCACATGGCCCATTTAAAGTACAAGGCCCATTCAGTTTCAACTGGTCTTACAAAACCTTGACCTAAAATAAAGCTTTATTTATAATCAACTTAAAATGATAAAAACGCAACTTTGAAGAAGCACTAGTGTCTGAATATGAATGTTCCCTATATTATTGGACATATTTTTACTGTCCTTTAATTTTCTTTTTGAGCTAGATGTCATTATGCAGTAAAATAACTTTATGATCTTTTCAGCTGATAGTTTGAAGTATGAAATTGACCCGCACACTTGGTATAATGTGAGTGAAGTAAATGGAGTGCCAGAGTGTCTCGCTGCAAAGAGCGTTTCATTTTTGGGGTGATGACAGTAACTGACAGACACTGTTTGATGTTTCTGTCCGAGACAGATGCTCCACATTAAACAGGACCTGGCACAAGCAGGACACCATGTGGGATGTTCCCAGACTCAAACAAGGGCTTCTTTAACACACAAATATAAACGCAAAGACATAAATAGGGACCCGCAGACAACCACAGACCCCAATCAAAACCCACTGAAGATGTACATGCCTTGACCAGCAGACCAACTGTCTGTCCAATATCATGGGACATTATATAACTTTCATCAGATTAAGTGCACATTAACCCTGTCTGCCACAGGACTGTAGTTAAAGTCTTAGCTCGTTTCACTTGTCATCTAATGCCTTTGAAGTATGTGCACATACAGTACATCCACATTTCTATCCACACACATGCTCATAATGTTGTTCTACAATGAGCTGTCTCATATCCACCTGATCCCCTTTTTCTTCTACTGTCTTCTGTTTCAAGCACCGTAGAGCTGCAGGAACAGCAGCTTTGATTTCTCTGACAGGCCTTTGTCTTTGTCTACTTTTGTTTGCTGTCTTCCCTGCTGCTGTCCTTTGGAACAGTGCACTGAATTAAGGCTTTTAAAAAAATTAAACAGATGTTCAGAGTAGCATTGTCTTATATCAGACAAAAGGAATGGTTACCACTTTGTTTGTTAAAAAGGTTAAAAAGGTAGCCTTAGGAATAACATCATATGTCATATTTTGCTTTCTTTGTCTGTATTGTAGGTGCAGTACCAGCCAGCTGCCCTGTAGTGACAGACTTTGTGTGTCACAGTGGCCCCTGCATAGAGTTCCACCTGGTGTGTGACAACAAGCCCGACTGCTCTGATGAATCAGATGAGATAGACTGTGGTGGGTAGAAACTGAAATTAGGTGTGAATCCATCTTATTTTGCAGCAGAAAGTTTGCCCACCTGGAACTCCCCTGTTCCTCTCGTCTTCCCACTGCTTCTCATGCAGATCATATAACCTCTTTGCCCGGCTCCTGCAATTTCAACATGGAGGAGAGCCAGTGGGAGGAGAGCTGCCAGCTTTCTCAAGACATTGACGATGACTTTGACTGGAAGATCAGTCACCAGACTCACACTCCAGGAACTGGACCTCAGCAGGACCACACTCCTGGTCAGTGCATAGACTTTTTTTTCTCAAAATGAAGAATCACTTTCACATCCAATGTGTTATCTTCTCAAAGTTGGCCCAGTTAACAGCTAAGAAATATAAGTGGTTACCACTTATATTTCACTTGTAAAGGCTGGGTTTATATTAAAAGTCAGACTGGTCCTAACTACAATAGATTTTCTTTTTGCCTTCAGCGTTTTAATAATAATAATAGATTAGATGTATATAGCACTCTCAAAGCACTTTACAGAGTTCATTATTCCTTCACTCCACAGTCACAGACTGGAGGTGGAGATGTGGCAGCCACCTCCAAACATACTCACATTCATACACCAGTGCCCCAGACAGTGAATGCAAGGTAGGTTAAGTGTCTTTCCCAAGGACACAATAACAGTATGAACTGGGACTCAAACCATCAACCCTCCAGTTATATAGGACGACCGCTCTACCACCTGAGCCACTGCATATGTATGAACTGAGCAGTAGAAAGTCATTGCAGTGACCTTTAAATGTTAAACATTTCTTTCCATTTGACTATAGCTGTAATTTGCATTATTGCTGTATTCCTTTGTTGTTATCTGCTGATGGTCTAAGACTGAATGATGACTTCTTGGAAGTTTTCATTTACTTAATATTTGTAAAGGTTCTCAAGGTCTTGTCCACTCCCCCTGGCTGTCCCATTGTCTGTTCAAGCTCATGTTCACCCTGGGCTGATTGCCGTTAGTTCACATCTATCCCGATTAGCGAGTTAACTTTATCGATTGTGGAAGATGAATCTGGACACTGGGTGCGGTGTCATACAATGAACTTATGATCCCACTTCTGAGCCGATCAATAAACCTGGCGAGCAATAACACCTCCTACACACATACAGAAGCAGCTGAATAAGAGAGGATGTGCACATAGCTCTGTGAATATCACTAAATTGTTGTTTGATTTTGTTAAAGCATAAAAGGCATAAGGAATGTGTGCATAGGAGGAAGAGAAAATCTTTATAATCTTTATAAAAATAAATAGGAGTGTTTGAGTCAGATAAATTTGTTGTTGTGGGTGGGAGCAGAGCTTGGTGCGTGCTGTGGATTGTGATAGCCTTAAATCCCCTTTAACTCATGTGGAAAACTCCCACTTTGTTCTGCCATCTTTCAGTTGCTGCCTCATCTCCGAGCTGAAAAACCTCAGCAGTTTTTCACTGCGGGCGACAGTTTTTCAAACCAACACAATGCCTTCTTTTTCCCAAATATACTGTACTAAATTGTTGTGTGTGGAACCAAAGAGAAACAGTGACATTAGATTTGTGTTTTGCAATAAAACTTATATTGGATGTTTGAACAGGAACAGGGACAATGCAGTCAGACATAGTTACAATACAAATCCTGTAACAGCTTTACAGTCATTTATATCGGACAGTTAATATTATGTTACCTTGATGTTTTTCTTTGTATTATATGTTAGGAGGAGGGGGGAACTACCTCTACATACATTCAGCCATTCAGAGGGAAGGGGATGTTGCCAAGGTGACAACCAGGACGACCTATCCGGCCAGCATTGGTCTGTGTCACCTGCGTTTCTGGTTCTACATGCACGGCTCTGACAGGATGGGAACTCTGAAGGTGATTTTTATCTCCATTTTCATTTCCAAAATGTGTCAAACGTCAAGCCCTGCACGTTGAAAATCTTTCTGCTCACACATTATCCATCAACCTGAAGGCTTAATTTGGATTTGTCATAAATTTCCTTTGGTGTTCCTCAGCCTGTCATTGTGTTACGCTCTTCTTACTGTCAGTCACCCGATCCCCACTGGAAGCAATGAAAGTCTCCGTCAGGGAACAATCCATCAAAACACGTCATATTGAAAACACATGATAGCACAACTACTGTTTCTGTGTGGGACATTATTGTTTGGATTTATTTGAAAATGGTAAATAAACAAATTAAACTGCACAAGCAAAGAAAATTTCAAATAACAATACTGACTACTTGCAGTGTGGATAAGATAATTGTATTGAGAAGATCATCACTTAAATACTAATATAATAAAACAAGGTTGAGTTAAGGTTACACATAAAGATGTTCTCATATTTAACACTTCATTTATTTTTTTTCTAGGTTTATACAGTTGGAGCCAGCGGTTCTCCTCTTCTGATGTGGGCCACCGCTGGTACTCATGGCAACCAGTGGACCTACGCTAACATCGTTCTGTCAAACCCAACACCTTTCAGGGTGACTTTCCAGGGCGAGGTGGGGGGAGACATGTGGACTGACATCGCTCTGGACGACATCTCCTTCACCCAGGAGTGCATCATCGGCGGTAAAGTCCCATATTTTCTTCTAATTTCCACCTTTTCCTGTTTCTCCTGTCCACCAGCATCCACACATCACTCAGTTTCTGTGCAGTGTAATGTAATGGCCCTTGTTGCCTTGTGATCTATATAAATTCACAGTGGAGAGTGGGGCAGCACAGAGGGCAAAAGGGGAAGAAAGCAATTACATTTATATTGTTTTTTCCTCACCCTGGACTCTTTTTCTTTCTTCACCAATGAACTCGCTGAAGTCCCAGTTTTCTCTAAAGCAGCACTAAAGCTTGCTCACTTTGTCAAGGTGAATGCCAGGTGCGTTCAGGTCCGGTCTATAACTCTGTGTATGTGTCGCTGCAGGTCCAGTTACTCCCCAGCCTTTGACCTGTGCAGTGGAGCAGTTCCAGTGTGCGTACTCCTTCCAGTGCATCTCAGAGAGCTGGCGGTGCGATGGAGAGCCAGACTGTGATGACCGCTCCGATGAGGAGAACTGTCCCACTCTGGTTCCCGGGACTCTTCCACCTCAGGGCCGCTGTCCCATAGGATACTTTCAGTGTTCAAACGATGATTGCCTGCCTTCTATACTGCGCTGTGATGAGGTCCCAGACTGTCCTCATGGAGAAGATGAGTACAACTGCCGTACGTAAATATTGTATTCTGTTTATGTTGAGTTATGCTTTTCAGTTGGCTACAGTATAATAAATTAGACCTGTATTGTTTGTACTCGTATAGTCCTTTTTCTTTGTTTTTTTTTTTAATCCTGCCCCTAAGTCACAAGAAACCAGGAAGTGCTCTGAACTGTGTAAATTCTAGCACAAGAGCAGTCACAATACCTTTCTTAAAAGGCCCAACATGTGAGATGGATTTGTGGAATCAAGCAAGTGTGCAAAGAGATCAAAGCAATAAAACACCACATTTGTGTTCTTTAATCTTGTTCGAGGCCTATGCACTTGTGAAAACACCATGTTCATATTATTTTTCCCACCAGCTCTGCTGCAGTGTGAATTGGGAGAACTGGTGTGTGAAGGTTTGCCTGCGTGTATCCCATTTCACAATCGCTGTGACCACTTTGCCGACTGTAAGCCTTTCCACCCGGATGAGTCCAGCTGCCATGGTAACAGGTTTTTACTTACATTCTCTTTCGATTATTTGACCTTATTCAACATAAGACTTTTTATTTGTACTATAACATTGACACATCTCTTGTGTCACACTTAGTCAGCTTCGACTTAACTGTTGCCAAAATATCATTTGCATCTCTTCATTAGCAATCTCCGCCTTAGCAATGACTCCCAGGACATTTTCAAGTAAGGTTGCTTCATATATCTATCTTCATAGCCCACCTCAAAGGTCTCAGCACACTGCCAAAATCTATTAAAACCTTTTTTTGGCTTGTTGATGAATAAAACCAAACCTCCCATTTAGGCTGAGTAGAGTGCCAGCCCACAGTCACTTTATCAAACATTGAGCCTGATGCCAGAGTTTTATAATGGTGTTTCAAACATAATGACTGTTAAACACTTCACTCTGTTACCCTCAAATAACCAATAGAGATATAACACATCATCACATACAAGAGATGAAAAATGGTGATATAGAGATCAAGTTTCTAGTCCAGTGTACCTAGTGCATTGCAGAGACTAATATAAGTGACACTTTGTTTCCCTGGGCAACACTATATGCCACATAATATAATATAACCAGAGCAGCACTAGGTATAATGGCTTTCTGTCTATTTGCAGGTAAGGAGAGCGTATTTTATGAATAAACGGGATATTGTTTTTGTTGTTCACTGGACTTTTATAATTATGGGACAGGAGGGACAACAGACAATTTGGTAACACACAATTCCATTAAGTAACAATTCACTCATGTTATGTTCTCTTATTCACAGAGTGTCCTCCGAGATTTTGTACGGGACGTGGTTTGTGCCATATTGAAAGACATGGACCTGTTTGTATGTAAGTTTTAACCTGATAAACCATTTACAGCATTTGTCGTAAACATGCACAAGCCTACACCAAAGATGATTATTGTCTGTGCTCTTCCTCTTTCCCTCCACTGCCCTGTCTTCTTTTTTAAGTCTGAAAACATGGAAATCCCATCAGTGTTGTTGCATTCTCTGGAAAAGACATGCTCCATGAAGCATGTGGGAATCTGCTTATCCCCTACAGCTTAACTGAGGAGGTTCTTCCTTCATTGCCTTTCCTGGGAACTGCTGATAGATTGTTCCAGGCAACATATTAGCCACCAGTATTTTACTGGGTACACCACAAAACGTTCTCATCATGATGACTGTGTTCAATGTCGGGGTGGAATTAATAGATAAACACTGATATTGCTCTGTTAGAGGTTTTATAAACTGAGTTGTCCGCATCTGTAATGTGGCATGTCTTTAGTGAAATGTGTTTAAGCTGAGAATACAGTAATACTCATAGATCCTAAGCAAAAGCTTCATATTTACAGTGCTCAGAAAGTTTGTAGAAAATGGACTCTCTGAAAGCGTGTGCATCATTACTAGTTAAACAATGTGCAGAGTGAACACACTTTGAACAGTCTCAAAGTATTGTCCCTTCCTGTGGGTCTGCTGGAATTAGCGCAATAAAATCTTTAAGAAAACTGGATCTGTGATGCAAAGGCAATTTAGTGATTTTTTTATACTGCAGAGAAGCTGCATTCATTCTCTTATCTATTCATTCATTGTGTTTGCATCTGCTTCTTATTTGTTCCTCTGTTCAACATTCCTCAGTACTGTGTGGCCACTGCTGCCTCCTCTCATTATGTAACAGCACAGGAGGGCTGTCATTCACTGACTGTAGTGGCACACTCCTGTGTCTGTATCTGTACCAGGCCCAGGCTTGATAAAATCCTGCTGTAGCAGAACCTGAGGGCACCTCTGCTTCAGTATTTGCATCACGTTCCTCCTCTCTGTTGAACAGAACCCAGTAGGGAACCAGGCCAGGGACGGCCCACTGCCACGGCCAGACTGTCACACAATATGTACCCTGACCCCCTCTGAATGATAATGACACAGTCTGGCTCCACTCACAGCTGCGTGTTTCACATTAGAAGGTCACTGCTGCTAAGAAACCAGACTGATCTTGAACAGATGTTGACTTGGAGCAGACTCTAAGATTAGGAGAAGAGAGCACATCAGCCAAAATATTTACAAGTATACTTTCATATTGAATGTCCTGCTGAGGCACCTTGACCAATTTTATAAATATTACATACAGGTCACAATGTGTGCTTAATTTAGATGTTTATTAATTATTTTAATAAAAAATATACCATTATGCCATTTTATTTCCAAGCAAACAAAGAATTTTACTGTAAAAATAGTCTCTTAACACCTTTTCCCGTTAGGGGTCACAGGGGGCTGGAGCCTGTCCCAGCTTTGGGTCTGAGGTGAGGTACACCTTGGACAATAACCAGTCGAAAAGCCAACATTTGGTGGTGGAGGTAACGGCCATGAACCACCAAAAAACTAGTACAATATGTGACTTTTTATTTATCATGGACCATAAACAATTTAATTTAAAGCAGCTGTTTCTGTCTCTTAAACCGCAGTAAAACTCACATTTTCCTTTGCAGGATGCCTCAGCATCAGGACGTAATTAACATCCCCACTTTTCATGACAAGGTTTCTGTCAGTTCCTCAGAAGTTTCAAAATCTGTAAAATCCTGGCTCATGTCAAATGTCATGTTGGACACTGTGTTATTTGTCCAAATGGACACACTTTTAACTTTGTCAATGACTTCCTGCTTCAGATACTCTCATTACTTTTAATAAAGAATGAGTAAGTTAGAAACAAGGTTACAGGTTTGTTGTGAAGGGGGCAGTTTTTAAAGCAAACTTATTGAACACAGAAACCATGAAAGAAACCAGTTCTATTCTTTATGACATAAAAAATAGCTTTGAAGACTTGACTGATAACAAACGAAACATAACAGAACATTTCTTTGTATCAAAGGTGTTATTCAGGATGGACTGGTAATCGTTGCCACATAAAGAAGAAGCTACCATTGTCCACTCCTTCACCCACACTAGAGGACATAAACCGAGGTAATAAAAGAGCACTGCCCTATTTGTCTCTATGACACCTGAATTTATCTAGAAGAAAGAAGAAAATGTATTTACAGAGCACATTTTATACCAAAGTAACTCAATGTGCTTTACAGAAATGACACAAAAGTTGTAGCAATGAACAAACATGGAAGAAAAGATAAAGAAATAAACAAAATAAACACTACTTAAACTACTACTTAAATAAACACACAATATATCTTTTTTTTTACATATGCACAGCATAAACAGATGAATTACAGAGACTTACACAACCTGTTAATGTTTGTGCACTTGATTAGAGAGAGCTGACTGATTATTCCTCTTGTTTAGACGCTGTGTACACTGGGATTGCCATTGGGCTGCTGCTGCTAACAGCCGGCATTGCTGTCTGGATCCTTGCTGCTTTCAAGAAAAAGTGTTGTTTAATGTGAGTTTTGGCAGCAACAAAGTCTAATTCGCTGATACTTCTTGTGCTAATTATGATGTCGTTCAAGATTAAGGTTTTAATGAATCCATTTGCTGGGTCTACAGACACTCTAAGTCGCCGGACTATGGGATGATGGATGAGCCAGCCTTTGACTGGAGACCAAAGGTCTGCTCACACAAACCCCCTTTCGATTATTAGAAGATTTTTTTATGGCAACATTAAGTTTCACCATTTTACAAATCTAATTTCTTGTGTTTTTATTCAATAAGTGGATTCACATTAGGGCAGGTCACAAGGGGAGCAAGAAGCTTTTCTGTTACGTCTCGTTGTAGAAGACAATCCATTTTGTGATTGTTTTATTTATGCAAATATTATTTACTCATTAAAGGAAAGGAGGGTCTATGATATTAGTCCCTTCCCAGTCAGCGTAGGTACATGTGAGTATATTTTCTATGTAGTGTTTTTTTATGTAGCTGCCATGAGAAAAATCAAGAGATGTATGTGTAAGCTGTTATCCCAACAACCCAGACGGATCTGTTCTTATTTCACCGCTGAGGTGATGAGATATTTTATTGAGGTTAGAAGTGTAATTATGGATGCATAACAAGTCAATTTCAGTTTGATTGCACCTGCATTCTCTGTGGTCTATCTCCCATAATGACTGTGTACATGCTTTTTTTTATTCTTTTCCTTTCAGCTGCCATCGTTGGATGAACACAGCAGCAATAAGCCTGGCAGGAGCAGCAGTCAGAGGCTCTCCATCAGCGTGTACCCCTGGAGGAGGGAGGTGGAGGTGAGCTGTCTCTGGCCAGCCTCTTGGCCTTTCCTCGAATTATCTGTGCAGGAGTCAGTGACGTGATCTATTTCTCTTTTGTGTGTGTTTTTTCACAACAGGGTTCGACCTGGAAAGTGTCCAATTTGTCTTTTGCCAATCCATTGTACAACCTCACTGCTGATGCTAAAGGTCCAGACTGCAGAAGCTCTGAAGCATGACAACGTCAGACTTTATACACTGATTGACACTGTGGTAGATTTGGGTCAAACTGTCTGCATAAGTAGTTTGTGTTTGTCTTGGACCTGCAGTAAACTATGCACACAATGTAAAAACATACAGGTTTTCAACAATAAACTAGATTTCTTCAGAAACAAATAAAATTTACATTTTAGAAGAGACCAGTCCTATGTGGTCATTGTTATTGTTAAGTTTTATTTTTTACAGACTTTGTGAGCCTCATTAATTCAGATTTATTCAATGGAACATCCAGTTCACTGAAGTCAAAGTCAGAACACAGCGGTCTTTCAAATGGAGTCCCAGCTTCATTAGTGATCTGTTTTAATCCCCACAAGTGCAAATAAAATTGTTCGGCTCTGTTTTTATTTGCAAATTTAAATCCATTACAAGTTAGAGTTCCAGCGGCTTCTGAACAGATGGATCATAAACGAGACATTAAAAATCCTAAAGGTTATATCCCACATGCCAAAGTGAACTGCCCTGTATATGTTGTCTAATTGTGCTGTTTTCATTTACATACAAAAAGCATTCCCATCTGTATTTTCCAATGGCTGGATGATTTGTGGACATTTATATAGCCTTTTTATTGCTGAGCTTTTTGCAAGGGACTGTGCATTCAACGTCATTGGTTTAATTCATTCAGAAACTTTTTGCCTCAATAAACCTCCATAGGCTCCATCTCATTTATAATAAATGGCAAGTAAATCCCGTGTTTCCACTCTTTATGTCTTTAAGTCCTAGCACTTGATCAAAATATATTCTTAAAACACATTGCTTCTACCTCATTTTGGGCTAAGTTCAGGTTATGAATTTTTCATTTGTGGACTTTTCTGACCTTGATGACCACATTCACCAATGTCATTAGAGTTTAGTCTTATTCTCCATCATATAGTGTCTGTAGATGGTGATTTATCAGCTTACTATACAATTTATTATGAATGGCTGCTGTTTGTCTATGCCATACTGTTCTTTACACCTACTTTAGTAAAAACAACACAAAGTTGACGTCAAACTGACATTTTCTAGTTATGTTACCTAGTTTAAATCCCAATAACATTTGTCCAGCAGCTTATATGAAAGCGGGTTCATGCCATAGACGCACAAACAATAAACCCTTTGTCTACTTGTCATCTTTCTAGTTGCCGAATTTGCAAAACGCAGTGAGTGAAAATGTAGAACCATGATGTTTTTGTCCCGCAGCAACATCTCTCTAGCAGCTTCGTTATTGCCACTGTTGAATACTCTGGAGCTCCACACCACCAGTCTTTGTCAGTGAAGCAAACGTCAGCTTTTCACCCGGCTATTGTTGTCAGGGTCCATGTAAAGGTCACTGTTTTGTTTGTTAGGAGATGATGGGATATTGAAATCCAGTTTGTCATTGACAGTTATAACAGGCTCCTTGCTTCTGCCATCACAGCTGACTCTTATGTAGTTGCACATGTTCTCTTCTTGCTCCTCTTCGGGGATGGCACCTGCCTTCACAGTACGGGGCACAGTTTGATTCTCATTGAAGTTTCAGTAACGTGTTAAAACGCTTCGTGAGGTGTTTTTTTGTGTTATGAGCTGTAAAGCTGTTTTATCTGAGCTTACATCTTCCTGTCTGTTGCACAGCAAAGATTCATCAAGACTTTAAAGTAATCACGAGGGGGGCTTTACACAAATTGTTTCACCAATTATCAGCTGCTTTCACGCACATAAATATTGGGCCATCTTCTGCACCATTGCTTGATTCACTTTCTCAGAACATAAGCTTTTCAATAAGACTCTTAAGCCACTCCTTTGTTGTTTAAGATTTCTTTTTAAAGCGTCATTTTCTTGAGTCACGTTACTATATTTGTCTCAAAACTATTATGTACTTGAGGAGCAGTGGAAAAGCTAATAATGTTCAACACTCGATGGAAAACAAAACAGAAGAAAAGAGCCTGTGTTGCATGTTTCACAGAGTGGGTCTATGAAGTGGCCTCAGTCATAAACGCTGCTCTACAACTCAACAAGTTAGCCAGAGTCAAAAAATAATTGTTCGATGGAAAATCTACACTCACTGGCCTCGAACCTACAGACCTTAAAGTGTCTCATTCGTTTCATGACTTTCTCGAGGCGTTTTGATGGCCTTTAAGACGGCCCTGGGGAGTGTGGTGTGGTCCACAGCCAGGTAAAACTGTTATTTAATCTATGTTTTTACACACACAGAAGAACATTAAAGCAGTTAAGGAGAAGTTTGCAGCTAGAATCTGGTAAAGTTTTAGGTAAAGAGGGATTTTGTGAGGGCTTAGCTGGCATTCCTGCTGCTCCGGTTGTGCAATAAAGTGATTGGAAGAGCAGACTGCAGAAAGCTGCACTGGATCAAATGATAATGACTGAACTTTGGAAAGAGATTGAAAGACTTTAGCAGAAGGAGATACTGCCTTGGCTTCACCACATTCTGTCTGTCAGGCACCAAACTTCTGTTTTTAGTGAGAACACTGTTTACGAAAGATACTTTATAGCTCAAACACCTTTTTTTTTACTTAACCCTTTTTTAAATAAAATGTATCACTGAGGGTTGTGCGTTTACTGCGGACCAGGTCCCTGTGAACCACTGATTCTGATTTATACAAGAAAACTCAGTGTGACACAATCACATACAGAGGCTGTTAGCACATATTCAGACAAGTCTTATCATAACAATGCACCTGACCACATTTTTAAAGAATGCAAACCAAAAGTGTGGTTCCGTGCTTCCTCTATTTCTGAACATAGACATGAGTTTGTTGTTTTATTCTCATATCTATCTTCCTCAAAACTCCAAATTGCTTACGTTTGCTGTAAATCTGGGCAACCACAGTGCACACTTTGCTGACATGCATTACCAGCATTCTTTTCTCCATCTCCATCTGAGTTAATTGTATTTATTGATGTATTTTCACTTAAAGAGTCAAACTGTCCAGTACACAATGCCACTTCACATTTTTACATCTTTTTTTATTCCTAAAACTCTTAAGTAATTTAATAACTCCACCTAAAGTTTGGACGTTCCCTCTTTATTAATGTTTTCCATGAGTGTGCTGGTGCAGCTTCTGGATTCCCAGAGCGAGCATCTTAATTAGTACAAGCATGTGGTTCAAGTTATCCTTCCTGTGCCGAGTGAGCGCCAAGTGTTGGTGAGTCAACCTGAGTGAGCCCAGAGAAATGTTCCCTCACACTCTTGACACACGCTTCCAAGTCTTAGCCCTCTCACCATGATGTCTGGCACAGTGTGAGGAAAGTGAAAACACCGGCACAAAGATCCTGAAGGGTGAGCTGTGCATTTGGATACACACAGTGGATGTGTGGTCATACTTGATCCAATTCATTAAATTCAGTCTTTTTTTATCCTTCAGAAGCAAAATGTGGAAATGACACCAGAAGAGGGCGCCTGCAATGTTGAAACACCTGACTGTGGAGAGACGAGGAGGTAGGACTCTGAAAAAAAATATGTTTACAACAGAAAACATTAAATATGATCCTAAGAAGTTGTGGAAGCCAGTAAGTAGATGTTGATTCAAATACACGATATTTTATGTCATCTAAAATACATGTGGATACCACCAAGAAACATTTTTGTGTAAAACCTTTGCCTTGAACTGCGCACATGTTTTGAGGAGTTACATTCAATTGATGATGGAATCTCTATCATAAACCTATAGTCTATAGTCTTATATGTTGCATTGAATTCAATAAGTGTTTTTCTTGCGTTGTGCTCGTATCTTCTTGTCATGCATTGGTCCTCCAACAATACTACAGCTCCAAAACTCTTTCCTTTTTTGCTTCACTCAGCGCATTCAGAGGATTCTTTTTATAAATAAAGCGCACACATATCTCAAGGCAACACTCTGTAAGTCTCTCAGGCTGTTTTATTTTAAAAGCCTTGTTTGTTTGTCTTCAGGTTCGTTCATCAAGCCGCAGAAGAAAAAAAAAAATACAATGCTGAAGTGCCATTGGCTCTGAGGAGTTGATGACGCCCAGCGCGCACGGTCTACCCACTCCTCACACCGTGCGCCTCAGTTCAGAGGAATAAGAGCAGTGCCCAGGACCGGGATGCGTTAAACTTTTAGCTTTTTTTTTTTTTGGTGGAAAGCTGCAACCTGCTCAGACGGTTACGTTTCCTGACCAGAAGCGCGCACTGCACATTGTGGCACACTCGCGCCTATATAGCACACACACGGTGGAACAAAAACAGCTCAGTGCAGCGGAGGCAGGAGACGCAGAAGCAGCACGGGCGGTGAAAAGGGGATAACGCGGTTCATGAGTTAAAAGGCACTTGGCTCCACAGAGGAATCGACATGGCGGAGGTGAAGACGGTCGAGCTGCTTGCTGGAGTTGTTTTAGTTTTACAGTGTGTGGGAATTGTCCAAGGCGAGATCGCAGCCCTTAATGGTAAGAAGCACCTTCGCTCTCTAACATATCCCAGAATTAAACCTGTGCTCATACAAACTATGTACTTTAATACTTTACTTTAGGATAATACCTTAGCATCTAGTTTCTGCTCATTAATGACTTTTACATCAGTTGCTGCATGCACTCACCTCTTTATAATCTTACAAGATGCTTCTTCCTACAACTACATGAGGAATTGTGCAAAAGAATATGAGGTCGATTTTTTTCTTCTTTAATTTCATTTGAGCTGTTATGATCTACAAAAGCTCATTGTTACATTAACATTAGAGGATTTAGTTTGATTCTCATTTGTGTATTAGGCTGTAGTGCAGGCAGATTGAGATGATTGTATACAGTAAGGCAATTTAATCAAGTCAATGCCGTGTGTGGTATTGTCTTTTCTTCTTTGTGTTTATATGACAGGGGTAATATGTTTTTCAGCGCATCACTTTATCATGTTTAACCTCCTTGTGTCATCTGTTTGCAGCTTTACTGTAACTCAGTAATTGTCCTGTTACAGCAGAAACCAGGCAGGTGCTTTCTTTTTGGAGTCTTGCTGAAAAGTGAGTTTAGTGCAGGAGAATCTCTGTTTGAACATTGTCTCTACTGTAAATTTATGCTGCAGCATGTGTGCGTTGAAGTCCTGTTAATCTCAGATGGAGTGCATCCTGTGCGCTGAGCTCACCCTGAGACAGTGGAATAAGTTCATACCAGTGCTGCTTGCATCCACACAGGCCATCTCTTGTTTCCCAGGGTTTTTATACCCAGTGTTGCATTTTCATCACGTATCAGAAAGTGGTTAGAGAACATTGGGCTGCTGACAGTGACTGTAAATTAAAACCTTCTTTGTGTGTGTAGACCACAGCGTTAATGGAATGTATAGCTTTGTTTTGGTAAAGAGATGATATTGACTGTGTGCCACAGTTTGCACAGAGGCACGTGCAAACACACTTTATAGTTTTACTAGGACTACTCAGCTTCACTTATGGATTCAATCAATCTGATACACTTTGCTGGGCTTATGGGCCTTTTTGACTTCTATATGGGGAAAAACAGCTGCTTGTTTCATATTTCTCAACCTTCTGTCTCACACTGAACTCATGCTCAAAATTCAAGGCACGCTCTCTTACCTGAGCCTGCTTTGATTGGTCAGATGGTCAGATTGGCCCACTTTGTTGTGAATACCAAATGGCTCAAGCACCATCAGTAGAATGAGTATATTAGGCAGAACATATTCCTTTCTAACCGAACCATATCTCGTTGTTGGACTCACAGTATGTTACTTTATTGATAACAACTAGAGTCTCTTTCTTGCTTTGATCTTTGTCCCAGACTGGAGCTGGACACTTTACTGTATGTAGGACAATATTTTTAGACATTTAGGTGAGGTACTTCCCTTGTTGTGGACTGACCTCAGCTCTCTCTGTTCTATGAACTAGCCCCATACAGAGCACTGGCTTTTATATAGAGCAGTAAAATACAGGTGATACAGATTTAGTAAGATATAGGTGGACTCCTCCACTCACTTTAAGTCTACTGGGATTATATACTGTATAATGCAACATTCACTGCCTCTTAATCTTTCAGACAGTCTGAATGTGTCTCTGAAGCAAAGAGTTGCTTGTAAATCTCACTGAAGCCTTCATTTCCCTCCTTGCATTTATTAGTTAGATGAGCGCATCTGGGCAAAATTACACAACATCCTGTGAGCTCAATGTGAAGTTTTTTTTTGTTCCTCAAAACATTCAGTATGTGGCTCGGTGACTTTTACCCGCTGATACGCTTAGCTGTGGCACACTTGCACAAAATTGCGACTGATTTTGGGGGTTAATTTGCACTCTGGGCTTTTCACAGACTGGAAAAAAGATGTTCCACTAGAGTCTGGAGTGTGTGTGATCGGGAATGAAGGGGACGGAGGGAGGGAGCGTGAGAGAAGCAGCGTGAGAGAAAGAAAAGTCTTGCTTCGTATAATGATGTGGTCTCATTTAAAAGTGTGCACAGAGGACTGTTAATGTGCTAAGATTACGGTTTTGTGTTGAATGTGAGCAAGTGGATGCTCTGTGTCATTGTGCTGTGTAGTGTCTCGGGCAGTAAACCATAAACTTGATTTTCACAAGGCAGCTAGAGATTTTAAATTACCAGAGAGTCTAGCACAGAGCTGCACTTATAGAGCTGCACAGTATATGTGATACATCCATTTGTTTTGGGCAGTAGCTAAAAGGTGCATGTTAAACCAACAATGATTTGCCACAGGCTGATGCTAAAATGAACACCTTATTGCTTTGTAATGTAAAATAAAAATGAATGAAATATTTCAATCTATTTTTGGTACCGAAAAACATACCTTAATTTTACCTTAACAGTTTACAACTTCTATAGTTAGTGTAAAGCGCTGTGGGTTGATAGAGAAGCAAAAGCCACTCAGAGGCAGGTATATGGATGTCTCCAGCTCCAACACACTGCTCCTCATCCATCAAACTGCCAGCAGCTGTCTCTGCACTCACACAAACACACACAAGGGCTGTGAGATGCACAGAAACATGTCTACACTCTGAATAGCTCTCAAAGAGTCTGTCCTTTTTGACAAATACTGTCTTTCTGTTCCTTGCTTTAGGGGTGATTTCAAGTTAAAGTTCTTTACACAAAATGGGAGGTCCAGCTTTTATTTTGGACCGGCCTGAGAGGAGAGAGTCTAAGCCTTTTTGGAATCTCATCCTTGCTGCTTTCTTCTCTCCCTGACATTGCACATTTCAGAAGAATCGGTATGAGCCAGCCCTTTTATTGGCCGTCTAAAAGACTTGCTGAAAAAAGCCGCCACAACTGGAAGGCTGGGGGTGGGGTGGGAGGCAGGAGGGCGGTGGCTGGAGTTGTTTTGTGCTGCCGACTTCTTATTGACTGCAGACTGTGCCATACATCGACAAGGCAGGGAGCTGGGGTCATCCCCCGTAACCAGCATGCAACAGCAGCACCAGTCTCTCCTGCATTAGTCACGCCCCTGGCCCTTGTCGCTAAGCCCTCACCCTCTCCTTGCTCTGGGAATACACCCGGTCTGTGGGCCGACGCAGACCCCTGAGTTCAATAGGCGCCGAGACAAAAAGCAAAGAGGCCACTAGTTAATGAGACCCTGTGCTCTTAAGCTCCTTTTGAGAATCCCCACTATTGTCTTTCATGTGGTTCCTTCACTTTCAATTGTTGCAGTGCTATGTCAGACTTAGTAGGTTATACCCAAGGCTTCAGTATTCGACCCATGGGTTTTTACTGCAGCGTCAATAGTTAAACTTAACATAACGCAGCAAAATTGAGGATCCTGTCTGTCAGCCCTATTCATAAAGGTCAAATGGTGGTTTAATTTTTATGGGTAATGTGGCCTTTCTCTCAGGCCTAAGTGTCAGCGGTGCAGTGGAACATGACGAGCATTTTCCATTCATGATAAACAACCCTTTTCAGCAGATGATTGCAAAGCCACCAGCAGACCACAGCAGCACCCACAGACAGGCTGTTATCAGCTCTGCTGTGAGATGGGAGATTCTCTGCCCATTGGTCAAAAGAGTAAAATGTATGTTTGTAGACACAAAGTAGGTGTAAACAAATTGTGAGGAAAGGGAATGTATTGTAGGTTGATGGAAAATAAAAGGTGTTACTTAGTTGGGTCCTCTTAAGTGAACTCAGGACTCGTGAAAATACTGCCTTCCTGACTGGTTTTACTGTAGAAATAAATTTCATTAATATAGAAAGAAAAAATCTATAGTCACCCTTACTTCTGTCTTTGTCTTTGGATCATGTGAAAGGAAAAGCAACCTTTTATAATAATTTTAAATATCTATCAACCTAATGGAATGTGTTTTCTTGAGATTATCTTTGCTGGATGTTCAGTTTGTTTACTGAAATGGTCAGTGCAGCATTACATCCTTAAACACTATTATTTTAGTGTCTGACTTCAAATATAATGTTCCTTTCTTTTTTCCTTTGGATTTGGGCTGAGCTTTTTAAACATTCCAACTCACTGGAGTTATTACTGTGCACTTGTAACATGTGCACTATATAACCATGAAAGCTCCCCAGAACAGAGTGTGTGTATGCACAATATAAATAGATGCGTCTCTTGTTTCTCATTAATGTTTGTTAGTATGGCTCAGCAGTTTTTCCTTGCACAGACTAAATCCTACATAACATCAAGATACACTGCACATTTGGCGTTACCAGCCTGTTACATTTTATCAGTCACATACTGCATGCTAAATGGCCAACTGGCTGGCACTCACTTGTGTGGTCTGAAAGGTTCCCTAGGCCAAATCCTGTAAAAACATAACCAAAAGAAGTAATGATGTAAAATCCAGATGGAATGATTTCATACTTAATACACAGGAGACATTTATGAGCTTCATACATCAGGATTTACCTCCAGACAAACTGAGCAATCATGTAATGACTTTAGTCCAGGTGCCAAAATCTGTATCTAAGTACTGGAAATGAAAATAACTCTATTCAAGTTATTTTTGGGCTCTTTTATGCCATTATTCAGACACTGGTGTTATGTCAGCCATTATTAACATTATATAAACTTATCTGTAAAGATCTGTGTTGGGATTGGCAAATTTTGTCTAAATTTGGTCATGGGACAAAGCCAAACTTTTAGACCAATCATCTCCTATGTTAGAAATTGTTCAGTGTGTGAAACAAACAAAGTAAACAGATTTATTATTGGCACTGGCATTGATTTTATTTAGCGCTTTCCCACCTAGGAGGCACTCAAAGCTTATACTTATATTAAGCTTCCATTCACAAATTATTGTCATTTAGGATATACAGTTCCAAAGAGGTGCAGCTACAGCTGTATATGTTTTTCCATCATAATGAGTTCATCGTCTGTGGGAATAATCCACAGTCCATTCCTTTTCACACAGAGACCAAGAATTCCACCACAGATTAGAAAGTTGAAAGAAACAGCCGTCCAATGGGAATAATGTCCTATCATAGAGAGCGCAGACAGCATGGTGGTGGAGGCGTCTTTTGGGCTCGCTGTAAGCAGATAAGGTGTCCCCCGCCCTGTTCCAGGCTTCATATCCTGAGCTCAGCAGCAGCGCCACACTTGCTCTGTCCCACAAAGGCAAGTGTCAGTCACAGGCTTTACAGCATGCTGCTACATGCCTTTGCCTATATGCAGCCGTGTGTGAAAGTCTTCTTACTGGTCCGTGTGCATCAGTGTCCACATGTCTGGCTCATACCCTGCTTTTACAGCTAATACATTTGAATAAGACACAGCGCATACTGTAGATTTAGTCAGCATGTTGTTGGCAGAGATTCAGAACCTCAGCTGTTTTGGAGTGCAGACTAAAAGCTTGGCCAGATTGGGTCTGATTTCCCAATATGAAACATTTATAAAAGGAAAATTAGCTTTTGAGGAGTTTCATGCAAATTGAGTTAGTCTTTTGGTGCATGATGTGCCAAATCTTCACTTTGTTTGGCTCCAGGCTTTGAGTCTGAAATCCCCCATACACTCTTTGATTGTCCTGCCACAGCTTGGCAACAGTAACTAGGTGGACACGTCCTGTGAAGCCTTGTATAAATGTCTTGTCCCACGCTTATCCAAGCTTTGCCAAAGTCTTTATACAAGAGCCTGTTACATTCACCAAGCACACTTGCTATTGTCAATACTTGGAAAAGACAAAGTTGCCATGCTCTTGCTTGAACATATTTTACAAGGCACCCAGACAGGGTTACAGTATGTCTAAGGGAAATGAAAGCTTGATCTTCCCCTTGTCATATCCATCTTGTTTATAAGTGTCATTACTGTGTGGCAGGGGAGGCGGCCATTACAGATCTCAAAAGATTATCTCTCTATACCTGTTCATGTTTGTAAGTTCACATCAACATTTTATAAATTATATTACCAAATACTTGAATACATTTATCTCCAGTTCACTTCCATTCAATTGAGTGAGTGTAATTCCACTGACCTTACGACCCTGAAGCCTCTTCCCGTTGATGTGTTTATTGGCCTGTTTTTCATGTTGATAGCCAAGGCCATCAATTACACTTCTTTAACATGTGGTTATCCCTCTTCCTCTTTTAAACCGAAACCTCACCGGAGACAAGACTTCGCGATGATTAGCCCACTAATTCTGCATGTACTCTTCAGTATGTTCAAACAGAGCTGTGCCAAGTGAACCCTCGCAGACAGAGATGTGTTTGCCTCGTCGTATATCCAACAGTGCTGCCTTTGTTACTCTCCCTGGAAAGCACTTCAGCATCTCTTTCCCTTTACCAGAACTCATCTTGACAAAGAAAAATAAGGATCATTTCCAACAGCTACAGATGCTTGAAATTACATTCTGTGTGAGATGAAGGCACCAAGTAAAGAACCAATCAGTTGTACTATAGCATATGGCTGAAGATATGTTCATTTTTGGGTTTGGCCTTTGGCCTGGGAACACTTCACACTGTGGCAAAGATTCCTGGACTATTTGCAACGTGCACAGTGTCACCTGTGGCCTGTGTTTTTGCTAATTTACTGCTCTAGTCATTACAATCCAGTGCAGTTAGAGTGGATCCTTAAGGAATTATGAACGGATGCAGACATTTTTCCCAGAAGAGGCTTCCAGAGATCATTTTGTTTTGAGCATTTTGGACTAGGACTGGGATCTGTACTTTTACTTTACTTTACTACTTCAAAGGAGATTTTACTATCAGCTACTTTTCCATATGCACCCCTTGATTGCGCATTCAACTCTTGATTAAAAATAGAGCACTTCTAAGTCTCTGTCTGAAACCAGTTATAGCTGTGCATCCATTAAATTAAAAACTACAGTTGAACTCAGTCAATATATAAACACAGCTGAGTTGCTCACAAGAAAGAAGGCAAAAAGGCCAAAAACAAAACAAATTGCTCAAAGAAAGTAAAATTCTGTATAGCCTTCAAAAGCAGTAATATTTGGGCAGATTGCAATACTCTATTCATTTGCCCTGATCTGAGCTGCACTAAGCTCTTCAGAGGTAGTAGTGTATCATTGCAAAGTTCATTCTAAAGCTGTAAACAACACAGTTCTTTCCCATTTTGTTCTCAGGCTTTACTTGCCCATACATGACTCAGAACACAAGCTCTATCAAACAACAGAGCCAAACCAAAAATCAACAAGTAAGTCTGGAGAAGTGAGCTTCGGTTTGTGCCAGGTGTTCAGGTCGCTGTCTGCTCGCCAGCGTTCACTAGTCGGAATCTGCTGTGAGACTCCGAACCAGGAACAAAGGCATTCATTGAGTCTTTGTGGTGATGAACTGCAAAGGTATAACAGCTGCCTTTTTACGGTGTGTGTGTGCTTGTGTGTGTATGTGTGTGTATGTGTGTGTGTGTGTGTGTGTGCTTGTGTGTGCTTGTGTGTGCGTGTGTGCATGTGTGTGTGTGTGTGTGTGTGTGTGTGTGTGTGTGTGTGTGTGTGTGTGTGTGTGTGTGGTACCCTGTCGCTTGCATTCAATTTCCACGGCGAAGTTTATGGGCGTAATGTTAACCAATCAGAGAAACGCTGGACGTGACTTGAAAAAATGCAAAACCACACAACTGGTTATCAACAAGGAAGCCACATGAGCGCCGCTAGTTAACATGACCAGCAGTGGAGCGAACACCAGAGCGGATTCATCGTTTTTATACTTTGTTGGTTAGTCAAAACCGAGACGAGAGCAGAAATAAACGGCATCTTTGTAGCAGCGTCCACCATGTTGAATGTTTTGGATTACTTGTTTTTGACATGGCCAGCAAACTACACACTGCTGCAGACAAATTGATTGGTTTGTCCGCAAAATCACAGAGGAAGGGATTCACTGTGAGGAAGGGACCAGCCCGTCCTACTTTTGAAAAAAGGAAAACGGTCTGGCTTGAACCTATGACCTTCCTCTGTGATTTTGCGGACGGTGAGGTTGGACCGCTAATCATTCTACCATTGTGCACCCCAATGTTTTTTCTTGGCTGTATAATATAGGTAAATATCTATTCATTTAGTACACTTCAGAACTCTCAATTACAATTTACTATTGCATTTTTATATTTTCTCTCAGGAAACACCTATTTTTTTACATATGTGATAAAAGGTTCTTCGGCAAAAGGGATTGTTTGATAGATGGCAAACAAAACCTAACAACATCATATTGTGTTAATTGAGTCCCATTTAAAGACCATTGTCTCCTGAGCTGCTAATTAGATGGACGGTAAAATTATTTGTCACAGTAATCATATGTTATTCCTGTCGTTGCACAAGGGTAATGTGTTCAACAGGTGCAGTGGTAGGTCGTGATTTTAACTGGGGAGTGGGAATTGTACCTGATGTTGTCCTGCAGTGCCAATAAGGCAAAAATGTAATTTAGCCACCCTCTGCTGTTATTGTTTTGACCAGAAGCAGCATCCTGAGGTGTATCATTGCAGTGGTTTCTCACGGCAACCAAAAGCTGATACGTGTCTGAGGTGAGGAAGGTCCAGCTATTGATTAAATGCTTGGCTGATTCCCCTGAAGGCTCATGGGATAGCAGATGCAGGAGGTGGTAAAGGTGCCAATAGAGTGTACGACCAGAGCCAGCACACTTCATCCAAACACATAAATAAGGACTTGTGGCGATCTAATTTGACATCTGTGGGCACGATAAATCCTCCCTTGGTATTGTCTTATGAATAAAGGACCTGCTTCAATCTGATATTGGATGGGGGTCAACTCTGAAGTGCCCTCTGTCTCCACAAAAAAGAGTGATATATGTCCTCAAAACCGCCTCTATTGACAGAGAGCCAAAACTTAAAGTGAGAGGTGCCGATATGAATATAAATGACTTATTTGATGCTCTTTTCCTGCTACTATACCCAAATGGTTTTCTTTTGTCAGTGCTTGAGTAGTCATTTCATCTGATAATGCTGCAAATGCAAGTAAGGTGATGTTTGTCGCTGCTAAGTGAGACAAGTGTGATAGCTCTTAGGCCAAGCTATTGCTAACATAAGATATTATTGTAATACTGGCGTCTCTCAAGATAATAACTTCAGTGAAAATATAACTTTGGTAAAAAGGAGTTTTGTTCTAAAAGTCAGAGTTTACTTTTGAATTTTCCCTACCGCAGGGCTTTTTCGTTTGATGTTGAACCACATGGAGAGGATTTGTGGTTTGGGACATTGACTCTGATCAGAGAACAGTATCAAATCATCACATGTTGCTCAATAAAAGGGACATACTGTCTTTATGCATCTTCTCTGACACAGTTATCAATTGTGCATAACACAAACACATAAAAAATGTTATTTATTCTTTTTATTTGTAGCAGAAGCTCAATGGGAATGGTAGACTTTAAAAAGTAAATGGAGATGAATCTGCTGCTGATTTTGCGTCGTGCATGATTAGCCAGGGTGTGCTAATGCTGCCTGTTCCTCAAGTTGGAGCTCTGCATATCAGACTCATTGAAGATGCGTTTTTAATAAGCTCCAGGTCACAGCCATCTTGCCATTTTATAAATTATATTACCAAATACTTGAATACATTTATCTCCAGTTCACTTCCATTCAATTGAGTGAGTGTAATTCCACTGACCTTACGACCCTGACCTTAGGCCAGTCTCCATCTAATATCTCACACACCTCTCTGCCTTGGCTGCTGTAAAAGAAATATAATGAGCATTTCTCTTTGTGTTCATTTCTATGCTCTCTGTATAAGATGCATGGTCTTAGAAGTTTAATGCTGGAAGTCATCCATTACTTGAGCTGAGTCGTTCTGTAGCCTGTCCTTCACACAGCAAGGCTGCGGTGATGAACAGTCTGAAAATCAATATTTCAAAATAACACTGAGTTTCCGTCTGAAGAGAAATAGAGAAATGGCCATGAAGTAAAAATTGTGGAAAAGTCTGTACTAGAATTAATTAAATGTTAAATCACAAATCTGAGTGAGAACTAATATTCGTCACCAGACACGGGCGTGGTGTCTTTCAATGTGAACTTCTTAGTCTAAATCATTTTTCTGGCAAGGCTTTGCAATATTGCAACATTTTCAGACCTCGCAGAATAAAGTTGTCCACAAAACCATAATGAGGTCAGGCAGTGAATGTTTGAAACTTTTAGGTGTGTCAGTTCAGCCGCACCCAGGACTTTTTTTCTAGTACCTAACCTACTTTATAGTCTACTTTATAAAACATTTACAGGTATTGATGGCCATTTTGAAAAAAAAAAAAAAAAAAAAAAAATGCGGTTGAAGACTTTGTATTGTTTTCCGTCTTTTTTTGTCAATCCCAATTTTTATAAGGTAAAATAATCCTAAATGTGAAAAAATGTTTCAAGCCAAAGCACTTCAACACTGACTGAGTGTAAACAATATGCAAATGAGCAGGCAGTCCACATTATAACATGCCCTTATCTTGACCTTTGACCTTTCCTCTGCATTGAGTTTTAGTTTTATTGAATCCGTTCTCTCTCTGAGCAGCGTCTGGGCACCGGGGAGGAAACATATGAGCAGAGTGCTGTCAGCAAGTGGCCAAGTAAAGCACTGCTCACACCCAGGACAAATGCACTCACCACCACCAGCCCAACACTAATGCAGCATGCAGACAGTGGAAGGGCTCTAATCAATAGGCAAATACACAGCTGAATGGGCACACAAGCCCTTACACTTAAAGTTCAGACAAGTGCACATTTGCATTGCAGCTAAGCCTTTTATAAAGCTTTCTTTCAGGGCTGTGAGAGAGGACCACACACCACAGAAACAAAGTAGAAATCCTTTGAGACCAATCAGTTCTATTAATATGCTGAGTTTAATTATATCATCTACAATAATGGTGTGAGCTTTAAAGCTCTTTAAGCTTATTCAAGAACAAACTCAGCAGGTCGCTGACTGATGTAAAATCTCTGTCATAGTAAATATGCTAGAATCCTGCACGCTTTGTTATTAAGATTATCTGCATTGCTGTTATTAAACTGTTTTATTTTGTCTAATTGTCCTAGAACTGAATTTGCTGGGTACATTTAGAATAAGCAGAGTCTGTATCAAGGCTGAACACTACTTTGTTCTTTGGAAGATTTGTAACTGAATAGACTGACACTAACACTTACAGTTTGTCATAGGAAATACTTTTGCTTAAATTTTTTCACTTTTATCAGAAACATTGGACCATAAATATTGTAAAGTAATAGTCTGTTGAAAGAAACATCCATCTTAGAGCACAAGTTGGTCAGGCAATCTGTCGGTCATCCTTTGCTTATCCGGACGTAGGCCTCCCTCAACCTGGACACCTTTTCTGGCTCCTTTGGGGGAAAATCAAGGCCAACCAAAAAGCACAGTTACTCTGGGGAAGCTTAAGGGCATCCCTCCAGGCCAGTGGAACAATCTTAGAACACATCCCTGAGCAGGATGCCAGATTTCGTCTCAGCTATAGAGCTACTCTTGTATTCAAATAGTTTCTAGGGACATATGTCATTCATAATCATATTTGCTAAGCCAATAAAAGAGAGTTTATGCTTTGGCACACCATTGAAGTTCTGCTAAAGCCCATCAGACCAGTTATCAATCACACACTGTACACAATGGCAGGTATAAATCACCTCTTCTGGCCTGTGGCTGACACACAAATCTTTGGTGCTTTGCCTTGGGTGTTTATGTCCCATGGCAGACTTGCAAGTGACAAGCTTGTGCCCAGACATGACAGGGAGCACATCCGGCTTGATATGAGGCCACAATCACACTGACAGCGAGGTAATGAAAGACCCCCATTTTGTTGTCAATGCGGTTGTCCTACTTGGTGCCTGCTCCGATGTGATAGACGGAGAAATCTTGACCCTGTCTGTCAGTGTCATCTTAATGGAAGAGTAGACTATAAAAACATGATTGTAAGGATTACTGTGGATACCTGATCGCACAACTGTAAATAGGGCTGTTAATAATGTAAATGTTACTTAATCTTTGTCTTCTGGTTGTGCTATGAAAGCCTATTAATGCTAATATCATGATGATTCACCAATGATATGAAATATGCAACATATTTTAGCTTCCAGATCATTTTCAGCATTTTCCTGAGCTAAATTGAATTGTGGAGCTTTCCTAAACCCCTCCTTACCCACCTCCCCCCTAGCTCCTATTACACTTGATGTGTGGTCACACTTGCACCTTAATGGAAGTCCCTTGATCCCTTGGATGCACATCTCTTACTCTGACGAAAACAGGAACCGTTACCGTGTTTAGGTACCAAGCTCAAGCATAAGCAGCCGCCAAGTATCTACTTTACAGCAAAGCAGGTGTCTGGAATGTGAGAGATGAAAATCTGCCTGATAATCTTTTTAAGGAACTTTTTGGGGCCTTTTTTTGATAGACAGGAAACAGGATGAAAGAGAAAAGAATGACACTGGGCAAATGACCCAAGCAAGAATTGAACCCATGTCTCCCGAGTGTATTGTATGCGCTTGTCTATGGTGAGCCGATTGCGTAACTTACTTTGTAAGGAGCGTCTCTCATGATCAGCAGAAACCAGCATGTAGCAAACAAGTCAGCATCAGTGCAGACTCACTGTCGAAGGTTTAATCATTTGATAATTTATATTCACTCTTTGTCTAGGGAGCCAATGGGTGTGTAGCTAGGAATACTTCTTGCCAGACTTAGTTGACTAAGAATATGCCATCCAGTTTTTTTGACAGCTATTGCTAATAAAGTTTTAACGGCAGTCCTCTTGACAGTTTCTTTGGCACAGTAGTCATTTTGAATGAGACATAAACTTAGAAAAGCCATACCAGTCTATCATAACATAGTGTTCAGCCAGACCAGATCCAATGAAGCTTGATGCTGTGGGCAAACCTTTTTGTGGAGAAGCATTTCCCAGTTGCTAGTCCTTCTCTCTCAGCTGTCCCACTTTGCTGTCCAGTAAAAGTCCTGGCATCTCCTATTAACAAGCTGAGAGGGAAAGCGCAATGGGAATACTCTGTGGAACTGTGCATCTGTCTTAGAGAAAGAAAAAAACACAAAACAGGTCTGGCCTTGTAAAGAGGACAATGAACAGTGAAGGACATCCACAGAAAAAGGTCGAAGAGGGATTTTCAGAGCAGGAAGGGGAGAGACTACACTCTGATGTCTTGGCTGTTGGGTCGAACAGCTGGACTGGCACCAAACATTGATTGTGAGCCTGGAAAGCACAGATGCAGACTTAAAATGAATGTGTTTATGGGAACTGTAGTGCACTAGATGTTGTTGTAATGACTGTACATAGTTCAAACATAGCGAGGAGAGACCTGTCTGTAGCTTGTTAGCTCAGTGTTGCTGTTTGTGTTAGCAGGATCCCTCCACCTTCTTCCCTCCCGTGTCTAGGGCTTATTTTTCCCTAAACACTACAGCAGACAAAGTGCAAGCAAACAAAGCCCACCCTCCACTGCCTCCTCTGAACTTTTATTTTCTTTTTTTAAATGCGGCATGGAGGTATTTTTCCACAGCATTTTTTCCTGTCCTGCAGATGTGAAGGCTTTTTTTTCTGTCACCAAATAGCTCATGCTTTATCTGAGGTCTGGACAGCATCAGCCGTGCTCTCTGGGAAAACCTTCATTTATATTTTATGAAATGGCATAACAGATTGTAGGTGTTTCATTATAAATAAAGCCACTGGAAAATCTTTTTAAAAAGGACCAAAGTGGACCTGCATGAAGACTGTCTCAGCACTGACAGTTGTGATGCTTTAGCCCCGCTGCTCTCTCGTCTGATGTCAATTAAAGTTAGGATAAAAGACCTCACTTCTTTCATTGTGAGTGTTGCAATGATTTCATCAGAAGAAATGCTCCGAAGTTTGTGACCGTTTCAGATTATCCAAGAGGGGCTTTTGCTTGAATTATAAATGAAACTCTTACATCCTTGCATCCTTCAAGATGGCAGTCTGTGTGGATATTGATTGTGTAAACGCAAGTTACTGTTTTGGGTGATGTGTCGTTAAAGAACTGAGATTGTGTTCCTTATTACACAATCCCAGTGGCAGTAAAAGTGAACTGAAGCGTGCATGAGTAAACAACATGCAGATGCAGATATGTGTGCTCATTTCCATATTCATAATACAAGTCTGTAATTTATGACACTGTAAGGAATAGACTGTAGATACATGTCAGCTGTCAAACAATAGACGAAAAATAACATGCGTATCGAGGTAATTATCGTGTATTTCTAGAGTCAAGGTCATTCCCTTTCTTCACTGATGTGATCAGGAGACAGGAGCAGACTTTGATTGTCCGGACGTGTTGCTACAGGTCTATGCCTGTGTAAAGCACTGGGGCACTGGGGTGGTAGTTTAAAGTCTGTGTGTGTGTGTGTGTGTGTGTGTGTGTGTGTGTGTGTGTGTGTGTGTGTGTGTGTGTGTGTGTGTGTGTGTGTGTGTGTAGTGTCCATGTAATCCACATTCTGATAGAGTCCACTGATAAAAGAAAAGGTTTGATATTTGTTACCGCTGTGCAGTGTGTAGGTGGGTCTGGCTTCGCCTTCCAGAAAGTTGAGTTGAAGGTAGAACTTCAACTCAACTTTGAAATTCTACCTTCAAAGCAGTGTAGGTTTATACAGGTTGTGTATAATACTTTGATTGTTGTTGAAAAAAACAATCAATGTATAATAAAATAAATTAGCATTAGCTTGAAACAGTGATTTACTGCTCATCAAAAACATACAATTAAACAAATAATAAAAACTAATGCCATATTTCATGACAAATACACAATATGTATAACCACAATCTTTTTAGACATGCAATAACAACAAAGCTCGCATTCGTCAAAATGTACAAAATCCTTCAATTCAGTTGTACTTTTGTTGTGCAACAGATGTCAGTTAATTTCTGAAGTAGGCAGCCAAAACCACAATGCCACTTGGGAACATATTTTTAAAGTTACAAAAACTACAAAGATCAAAGTGATCACACAACACTAATTAATTAAGGCTATATAAATTAAAATAGAATTGCAAGCAAAAAATATTATATTATAAAAACGATTATTCAGTAGATTGAGTAGTTTTAATCAAATGCAGCGGAGGAGCAGAAGGAAGTGTTAAAAGAACCACCAGACCTCATAGGCGGTTGTTGTCCCGCCGTGGGTTACACCTGGGTGGTGACCCAGGTAAACAGCTGACAGGGTTGTAAACACACAAACCTGGATTGATGAGAAGGCAACAGGAGATACCTTTGCTGTTTTTATTGTGTGTGTAAAGGAGCCAGGGGATTCTTGATAAAGGCATCACACTACACTAGTCATGTGATCCTTCAGGACAGGTCTACACAAAACCTACCAGGCTTTGTTTTCTGTGCTACTGGCATCCAAAGTGTTGGAGGAATGCTGTTGAAACAGTAGAGGATAGTACCACTGCGGATGTTAGATATTATTCATCAATGACAGATGAACTATTACTTTACCATTCTCCTAGTGCCAAGCACCATTTGTTTCAAGAGTATGTTAATGCTATTATCTATTTGACTGGTCATACAGCAAATGTATATGTTTGTATATCCAAGCATACAGACTTTTTGGAAAAGAGTTTTGCTCAATTGATTGCTCCAGGAATCATGTATATTGGGGGGTGTTGGCATCCCTGGGTTCCTCAACAGAGTCAATGAGATTTGACCAAAGTATGAATAAAGATATGTTTTATGTTCTTACAAGTCAGAAAAAGAAAAAGAAATGTCAAAACCCAATAAGTGACACTTAAACAATTAAAGAATTGACACAAGCAAGCAATGATTATGCAACTTGCATACACAAGCATGTTTTGAGGTCTGCATTGCTTGGGAGCTACTATAAATGTCACAACCTATTTTTGAGAATGATCTGACCTGAAAACTCAACTATGAGATCAGTATACGGGCTTGTTAAGGGGTAATGAGGAAATCGGGCTATGTTTCAAAGCAGGTTTATAAACTGTGTAAAATAAGAGAATAAAATGGACTGGTTACATCTGACCACATTGTTTCAGGTGGATGAATGGATGTTCATCATTTCCATCACTGACGTTGGTCTGCCATAACACATGCCACTCTCACTATAATACCCTGCAGCGGTGTGTCTCCTGTGTTAACATCCTCTGAGACAACCCTGTGTGCCGTAGCTGCAGGTTCACAGGAACAGATTGACTCAGCCCACTGTTTGACCCCCTTGGGGCTGTTCTCTTACCCCTGTAGAGCTTTGACAGCTCCTCTCTTAACGACCAAACTCTGGTGGTCTGTGGCAGCCCAACACCATTTGACTATGCCTTTTTTTAGCTGCCTGCTTTTCTGCTACTTCTGTGACACATTTCAACAAAAATAGCCTTGTTCCTCACCCTTATTCCACTGAGCTCTATTCATTTCATCTCACGTGCCAGAAAGAGTTTTAATGTTATCACCACAGAGAGATTTCTATGTTTTATTCATCTGATTTATGTTTGTCTCTACACATACCCTCTGCTGAGTGCCCCTATGTGTTCCCAATAGAAAGGTTTACTCCATTCTGCGAATGGCTGATTTCTTTCCCTTTGCCCTGGCTCCTTATAGAAGTAAGCCAAGGCTGTGTGAGTGCAGTGGGCTCCTAAGTTTGATCAATGGAGCACACAGAGCCATAACATGGGGCCCAGTTCTGATGGCAGCGCGCCCAGGAGCACCTCATGTCGAGAGGCAGATTGAGGGAGCTTGTCACACACTTCAGAGTTCAGCGTTAGGGAGGATTCCCTGAGCCAGGGACAGTTTGAGGCTCAGCTCTTCCACACAATGTCAAGATTTAGCATTGTTTGTTTGTGTGTAGGCTCTGCTAAGTTGCATAGTTGTTTGTTGACTGCAACTTGAAAACAGAGCTCTATAGTCATTGAAGCGGGTGCGTCACTGTAGATTATTTTGGGGAAACTTGACGAGGCATTTTCTCCTGCTGCCCCTTTTGTGCTGTTTGTTTTCCACAACACAATTCTTATTGTCTTGTATAGGCTGAAAGTGCAGGTAGAAAGGTAGAAAGTGCCTGCTAAACTTTAAATGATTGGTCCAATGCATTATTAATAGCCATCTTTGAATTTATGACGTCTCTGTCAGGATCTTAAGGACAGTTTCATTTGTAGAATAAGCCTGGAACATCAACTTGATGTGAATTTGAATCTCTCTCTGATTTATTAGGGAACTCCAACTGACTCTGAAAGAAGGTTCTATTAGTAACTCTACCCATGGGAAAAATCAGGAGGGTTTGTAAGTGTGGATTGTGGCTGCCAAACTGCATCCATCTCAGCAGCACCCAAATAGCAACAGCACTTCATTCACTTTTACCATCACCTCAGGAGCAATACACAGACTCTTATACAACAAACAAGGGACAGATAAAAGGGAAAGTAATATATTTTATGTGTCTTTTCCATTCAAGCCTTTTGTCTCCTAGGCTTTTAGTCAGAGGGCACTGAAGTGATCGCTCAGACAAAAAGGGCCATTGGTCCTGAAGTGTGTGATTACGTGTGTCCTCTGCCTGGGTCACACATATGTGTGGAGTAGATCAATTGGCAGACTCAGTGGATCCATGGCCCAAACCACAAACAGCAGCAGCAACACGTGAGTTACCAATTACACCCTTCATTTGCACTGACCACAAGCGAGCATGTCCGGACATTTGTAGCCTGCAAATGGCTCTGATGATAAACGTGTTGATGGATGCATTCAGGGACTCAGAGGCGTGGAATCAGACATTTTCGGTCATTATTCAAATCGCCTCACAGACTCCACTCCTGTCCTCGATAATGTCCCATAAAAGCCTCTCATAATGAAACCTCACCACGTTTTACAGCAGTAGTAAGTCTATCATTCACTTTAACCTCCATATTCATTTTACAAACCTTCATCCAGATGTCATACACCTGTTAAAACCTGATCTTTAAGCCATTGCAGTTAGGGCTGTAAACCTACACAACCTGCTTTCTCCCTTTGACTTTTTTATTCAAACTTTAACAATATGTCATTACTTTTTTCTGGCAGCAAATCCCTTAAAGAGAGTTAGACTTTATGAGAGTTTTTCACTTTTTATTGAGTAAACATTTGGTGGTGTTTTATAGAAAGTAGAAGCCAGAGGCAGACTGCACATACACTATTCTTTACAAAATGGGATTATTGGAGACATTCAGTCTTCTTTTTGTGACGCTCTGCTCTGACCCTCTCCTGTTTCTGAAGTGATAGTGTTGTAAACAATATGTAATATTGATTTTCAGCCAATGGCTGTCGTCACAGAAGATAAATTGGAAGATTTTGGAGCAATTGATTCTTTGTGGCTTGGATGTGGCGAGCAGTTGGCAACTGACTATTGACAGTAGACAATAAGTATCCTTTGCTTAGCCATGTCATCAAACAACAAAGTATATTATTGTTATTAATAAACATTACTAAGGACACAATGTTAGTCATATCGTCCATAGCTTTGTACAAAAAAGAAAGAAAAGGACAAATATACTATATATACACAATATACATAAAGCAATTCTTAAAATAAAATAAAAAAATTAGTTCATAGTCTCTAATTCCCTATTGTATAAAGACAAGCTCGCCAGTAACTCATTTAAAGTGAATGTCACAGAGCTGATCTCAGGACAAACCAGTGCATGTACAATGGCATTAGGTCCCTTCATTATTCTATGCACTACTGTAGAAACTTCAGCAGCAGTCTCATGGAGTCATTATAGGCAACTACAAATTATTATATAGTAATATTAATTACCTATCATCCTTAGTTCTGACAACCATAATGTAATTTTTGTTTATTTAAAGCAGTGTTTGAGCCATATTCTGAACAGATATTGAGAAGCTGCTGGATGCCCAAGCTGTAGGGACAGAACACAACCAAATCATCTGCATACAGAAGATGTTTATATACAGTAACCAACAAAAGGGAGAGAATCCCTCCCTGCCAAACCCCTTTGCTGGCCTTAAAGGTGTCAGAGACTTCCTCCATATCACCTGCAGGCTCTGCTGCAAGTACTAAAATATTAAAATTCTAATGACGTATCCGGAGCCCACACGTTCAGACAGCTTGTTAAACAGTTTTTCATGATTAATTCTGTCAAATGCCTCAGAGGCATCCACTAACACATGAGCATCGTTGAGCCCTGGCCATGATACATATCTAGTATTTCCTTCAAGGCAAGAATACATGTGACAGTACCATGCTCAATTTTAAGCCAAACTATACTTTATATAAAGCAGCAAAAAGGAGGGTGTGTGGTGTTGATTTCAAGCTGATATTTTGATCAAGAAATATTACATCCAATATTTACATCCAAAATCAAGATCCTGGATATGTCTAATGCATGTTTTTATTTAAGTGCATCCTCCCATGTTAAATATTTTATGGTTAAGCCTCTTTACAAGATTAGAGGGAATCACTAAAGTGGATATCCAAGGCTAGCCTCAGAGCTGGGGAATGTTCGACCGCGATACGTGCTGTGGGAAGGTCCAGTCAACATGGATATAATGAAGTAAGGATAAATGAATATTAAAAGATACAGAAATGCATTACTATGGTTTTTATGAAGTAGTGACTGACATTAGATTTTTGAGGCTGATATTAAGGGTTATAGCTCACTTAATTATGTTGTGAGATTGAACCAAAATTGAAAAATGGCAGACACTACACAACCACTGGTCTGTATTTCTAATTTCCTTTTCATTTTTCTTTTTGTATTACCATTTATGATCAGGATGTCCTTGAGCCCTTCACCCTGCTCAGACAGCTGGAATGTCTGTATTTAACTGTGGGAATTGCTGGGTCTGTCGGGGTAAGAGTTGGACTTGTGTCTGTGTGTGTTTACATACTGCTTAAGTGAGAGCACATTGGACTGTGGAGAGGTTTGGCAGGGATGAGGGTCTCTGCGATGCTGATGGATTAGTGAGAAGAACGTGGACAGACCCAAGGGCCCCATTTGACCCCCACACAGCACCCTCAGCTCTAAAAGAAAGATGAGGGAATAAAATGGTAATACACTTCACTTAGTCAGTCTATCTCTAGTCAGACATTCAAATGACTTGATTCTCACACAACAGATCCACATTCAAATAAAACCCTGCCTAAACAACACCTCTGCACAACAACAAATCAATCTCAGCTAATAGATGGTGCTCTTCAGGGAGACACTGAAAAATACATTTGCATGTCAGAAATGGAGCTTTGTCCAACACCTTTTCAAATGTTGGAGTAATAGTGCATATTTATTATTGTAAATGTATTTTTGAATGCAAAATTCCTATTGGCGACCCTGGTTGTTAGCTTTCTAGCAAAGGTTGTTGCTTCATGCGCTCACAAATCTCAGGACAAACATGTCTTTCAAGTTGTCTTTCAGGAGTTGCTGTCCACATGCTGCTACAATTATACATTGTTATATTTATGTTAGACATGTCCAGAATCTGTCCCAGGGACAAATCACAGCCAGACAAAATATTGCACCACACAGTTCCAAGTTGGAATAAGTTTTTCTCAGATAAAATTACAAAAGATGTATATCAGGGGCACAGTGGCTCAGTGGTAGAGCGGTTGTCCCTTAACTGAAAGGTTGGTGGTTCAATTCCCGTGGTGTATGAATGTATGAGAATGTATGAAGGTTGAAAGCTGCTACGTCTCCACCACCAGTGTGTGACTGTGGAGTGAATGAATAATGGAATTTTTTTATTATTATTATATTAAATGTATGGACAGCATTATTCAACTTTTAAAAGGAAGTAATGAGGGTTTTACATTGTTGGCATCAACTAGGCTTAGGAAAGTAGCATTTGGAGTGTGGGTGGAATCTGGAGCACCACACGGACATGTTTAGACACAGACTCTTTAATTCTGAATGATCACGCTTCATTATTTAATACTCAATATGGCATTGTTTGTCTTAGTTTATGTCTGCATGTGTGATTAGCATAACTCAGATGGTTGCGTCAAAATGCTGTTTTGTTTAGTGACAGACTAAACAATGGATCTGGAATGAATTTTAGTTAAAGTATGTTTATTTTCCAAGTATTACATCCATGTTTTATTCTTCCTGACAAATGTGGAGCTGTAACAGAATACACATGACCTCAAAACCTTATAACCCAAATACATCTGTCTTTTTGACAATACCTAAAAAGAAACTGCATTCCTTCAACGTGACCTGGAGCAGTTATATTTCAGATTTGTGCTTCATGCAACCCTTCTAACTAAATGATGTTTCTTTCCCCGACAGCTAGCCTGTGCCCAGGAAGAATACAGTACTATTAGCACAGGTAATGGTCTGCACAGGGGGGAGCACGTCCACTTCCAGTGATACATTGCCTGCCAGCTCAGTCCCTTATGGTGCAGTGATTCAAGACTTTAGGGTTTAGAAGCTGGTTGAAAAGTGAAAGAGCAGCTAACGGCGGGTGCTTCATTGTCTTGCAGTCTATCACTCAATCACCGGAAATACGAGACGGACAGTGTGCCTGTCTGGAATTCTGAATTCCTCACTTCTCAGGAAAGCGCACTTGAATTGGCTTTTCTCGCTGTAATCCTGCTGTCTCCTGAACGCCTGCAGCTCACTCCTTTGCCTCTTTATGTGTCAGTGCCGAAGCATTTCTGTGTACACATCCTGCGCTGACCAATGCCAGAGCCTCAACAACCACCAATTACACGAAGGAAGCCACGGCGGTGACAGCGCACCCTGCCATGGTTTACTTCAGCACTTGAAACCCTGTATTTTGAGGTTTGATACTGTGTGCTTGAGCGTGTTACTGGCTGCTCTGTGGCTCAGCCTGCTCCCGTTTGTCCAGTGCCTTTTTAACTTTGTCAAACTTGGAAGCAAAGTGAGCAATTTCCGGCAAAAGACAAATGTGAGCACAGTTGTGTTCCTCCAAGGTTACAGTGTCGATTTAAAAAGTGATTAAGCTTGAGGCTGGACTCATTCCTTTCAGTCTTTTTCCCCAGTTCGTAGATGTGTCTTTTTCAGAAATGCTGACTATGACTTTGACTGGGCAGGGCAAACACAACATTAGCCTTGTCTAATGAATTCCTCCCAGCTTCTATTCTCTGTAAATTCTAATTAACACTGGCTTTTGATTCATAGCTTCCTTTCACACCTGCCTATTTTTTCATCAACAGGCTTGGCAGACCGATAAATAGCCACTTGCTGTCCTTTCTGGAGGTGTCACAGGTTCACTGCAAACAGTTAATAATAAAAACACCAGGAGGGTCAAAGGTGAAATATTTTATGTTGCAGTATTTGTGCAAGTATTTAGTATTGTAATCTGAACATGCATTTTTGCATTTTGTCTAGACTGTAGCCAAATATTAATGGAGCATTTCCAAGTGATGTGTGTCTCCAGCCCTTTGTGGAGCTTTGACTTGGAAAGACGTGCCTAATTCTCATCAAATCCCTGGTGTAATGGAGCGCTAATTAGCAAGGTGCTTGCATGATGACTTTCTGAAGAAAAGCTGGAGAATTTAGTTAGTATTGAGTTCTAGCACTTCAGGAGCATGGTACCTTTTTTTTTCTCTGGAGTACAGTGTTTGACAAACTCTTCTTCCACACTGTTTAATCTGTCTCGACTGGTTCAGTGATTATGTGGTGATTTATATGCATCTCATGTCTAATCTGTTTCAATGCCTTTCTATAATCACTGTGCACCTCTTTATAAGCCCTGATTGAAACTGGATCGCTCCAGAGCTGTTGACGGCGCAGGTGCTGCCTTTCTGTCTACGTGCAACTTTCTCCTCCTGCCGACACATTTATGTTTGCTTAATGACAGGCTGGGCTTCTTAAAAGGGGGATGTGTTAAAAAAAAAAAAAAAAATTAAAAATGGTTAGAAAAGCACACTTACATTTGGAGATTTTTAAGCATATGCAATTAAAGTTGTACACATCTTGGCTTTACATCTCACTGAATGAAAATGAATAATTGTCTGACCCAGTATATAATCCATAATCTATCAACACAGATTAAGCAGTATAGACATTCTTGTTTCATTAGCGCTGGTGTCTGTGAAGATCAAACTACTTCTTATTAAAATCATTTTATTAACTCCCCAGTCAAATCTAACGTTTTAGCTTGTCTGCCCCCCGTCTCTTTATTTTAACTTCAGTCTTGACAGAAGACACTCTTGACATTCATTGAGTGTTATTTTAATGTTTCAAAGACATTTCTGGTATCCCTGTTATTACAGCTGGGTAGCGATGACCTTGCACAGCATTAAATTCATAATGTGTCTTAAAATGCAACCATCATGTCAGTGTCACTGTCATTACTACTGCCGCAAACTGGAGCGAACATTAAAAGGTTACTTTGTGCAACGATGTTACACTAACTACTCAGTGTGGTCTGTCTTTGTCATTTTGGCTAACCTCATACATCGTTTAAAATATATTTATGCTGCCATCAAAGGTTTCTCAATCTTATGTTTTTTCTAGCAGTAAGTTTTGGTTAGGGCCTTTGAAAACACAAGTATGTTGATGCTTTTTATTAGTCACTGGGATATGCACAACTATAGTTTGTATGTACATAAACCACATTTCCACTCTTGGTACGGGTCAGGTCAGTATGGGACGGTATGGTACAGGTAACCCTTTCAAGAGGCACGCGTTTCCATTACTTGAGTGAGGATTAGCTATCGTCCAATCAGCTGACTTCAGTGTTGAACTACACTACTACCACCAAAGTGGTATGACGTCCTTTTTGGGGACGCTTTGGACCCCTTTTAGAAAATAGAAACACGGCAGAACTGACCCAGCCATAGTTTCATTTCAGACTTGTAAATAATAATAAATAATGGATTGGTTTTATATAGCGCGTTTTCAAGGCTCTCAAAGCACTTTACAGAGTCCATTATTCATTCACTCCACAGTCACACATTGGTGGTGGAGACGTGGCATCCATTTTGCGCCTACAGACTCTCCAACCTCCAAACATTCTCACACATTCATACCCCAGAGCCTTGCACCGGAGGCGAGGTGGGTTAAGTGTCTTGCCCAAGGACACAACGACAGTCTGAACTGTGGAGAAGTGGGAATCGAACCGCCTACCTTCCGGTTGAAGGACGACTGCTCTACCCACTGAGCTACTGCCGCTCGTAACTGATGCACATCTGATACAACACCACTGTCATAGGTGGTTGATGGACTTCTTGCATTGTATCAATTTTGGCTGAATGGATGTATGATTGGTTTTTGTATTGGTCTATTATAAATTGCATCACCTTGTGGGTTCCTCCCACAGCCGTTCCTGTCTCTACTGAATGTTATGCCTCATCATTCTGTGTCATTTCTAAGCTGGGTGGCTGGGTTTTTTTCCAGCAAATGTTCCCAATCAATCCCTGGTAATGGAGAGCTCAAGACATGCTGAATAAAGGAAGAAAAATGCAATTATCTCTTTCATGCTTTGGAAGTCCTACTCAATTTTGTCTGTGCTGTTTTGCTCTGTGTATGTGTGTATTTCTACGTAATCATCTATGTATTAAGTATAATGTTAGATCTAGGCTGCTGTTTATGCAGAATTAGTTTTATGACCTCCTTCATGTCCTTAAAGGTTTTGGAACCAAAGTACAGCTCCTCAAATGTTTGTGCATCAGACGTGATGACAGGCACGAGTCAGGACATCAAGTCCGGGACTCAACAGTCAGGGTGAAGGTATGCAGGGGAATTCAGAGCCACTGAAAGAAGAGTGGAGGGTTAAGATTTCCTCTCACACAAAAGCAGTGGAACAATCTGGTGTTGAGAAGAAGCCCTGTCCTGCTGGGTGGTTATTTTTGGTGTCCCTTTGGGGTCTGGCCTTAATGCCCTTCCCAAATGCTTGACAAAAGACCTCAGTGCTCCCCGGATAAGAAAAGCTTTGGTAAATCTGTAAGGTGTTGTTGAGAAATGCAGGTGCAAGTGTTCCCATAAAGGGTGACTCATCGTGGCTTTACATTGAGCGGCATACTGGGAAAAGTGCAGCCATTTATTCCAGGCCCCTATGTTGTGGTCATGGTGTATTTGAACACTGCTGTGGTTTGCCAGCTTCTGGTCGTATATTTAGGCAAGACTCCGTAGAGGATGAGAAGAGATGATTTTGTGTTAGTGGAATGGTATGCGTAAGTGCCTCCTGGATCAGAGTATCTAAATAATGTTGACAGGAAGTTTGCCATGCAGGACTACTTTGTCTACAAGGATGTGACTAATTGACGATTAGAGATAAACAGAAGGTGTCAGGAACTTTTGGTGTAGATAGAAGATAGTGAACACCGGGCTAAGAAAGAATGAAAGACACAAACAAACATACATTGATCCCCACTTTGTACTTTGTTTCATTCAAATTGCTTGGATCTTTATTATTTGATGCTTTATTATATTTAATAAGCGTCATGTGACCAGTGGTGCAAGTATAAGCTGAACCCCAGATGTGTTTTCATTTATACAAGTTGTAAACAACATAAGTTTCTTAAGTGCCTCTGCTGCTGTTTATGGACTATTTTATGTAATTGACTCCTCTGGCCTGATTTTAGTGATATTAATAGTACAGGCTCCCTTGAGTTTGACCCTTTAGCCAGTTTGCTTGTATATTCAGGTTTAAGATCTCCATCCTGAATTAGTATAATAAGAAGTGTTTGGTGCTTAATGGCATATCCTCCAAAAAGGTTTCCTGAGTGTTAACTCCAAAAAGCAATACAAGAAAGAGCGTGTTACATTATTGCAGTAGGAGGACTGGCAGCTGATTCATCTCCAGTTTTACTACAGGTTTTGGGGACAAATTCTTAATAAATGGGGTATTTTATAGAATGGTCTCCTCGACAAAAGCAGTTTGCTCTTGTTGCTAGAGTTAGAACAGTAATATTAGAGTACAGACTAAAAAAAAACACATCACATAGAGATGACTGTCAATTTATCTTTGTCTTGTTCTGAGTCTTTAACAGTCTTATCTCACTAAAAACATCCCCGCTGCTTGTACTCCCTCCTGCATCGTGCAGTTTAGTTCCTGTGAGCATTAACACCCACCTCATGAGCAAATTGGTCTCATGTTTCTTCGCGTTACCGATGCTCATTATAAAGTGAATCTGTCAGCTTCCTCTTTGGGCACATTACCATCTCAAGCCCTTCTCTGACTGTATCTTTCCACTGGGGCTCAGAAAGAGGACAGCCCAGCCCGAAGGAAAATGAGAGTGTGAGGGAATAGACATGGTAGTTCAACCCAGTGACCTCTGTCTAATAAAAAGCAGTTATTTCATTTTTTTTGCCTTAATGCCAAAAGGATTTACATACTTGCGAGCACTTTGTAAATTTGGCGTTTCTCGTATGAAAAACAGTTGATTACTAATTGTCTTTAACTGCTTAATCCCATTAGGGTCACTGGGAGCAGGAGCTTATCCAAGTATGGAAAGCATTAGCCTGAAGAAAAGGAAGCCAGTCTGCAGTTCATCAGAGAACTAACAGATAAACACACTGTCTCTGCCTGCTCTTATTCACAGCTACAGGCCCTTTAACGTCTTAAATTCATGTCATTTTGGGAAATCCATGTATACAAGTAAAGAACATGCATTTAAGGTCAGGTTTTTCAAATATTTTTGATTAACAGGCAGCACCTAAATGTGCAAAGTTGTCCAATGTATTTTCCATTTATTCTTGCTACAGTGTATTTCTTCACTGAGTAGCCAACAAACCATCAGTACATTTATGTTTAACATTTCCATACAGCTTTTAAATAACAAAAATGATGATGTAAAAACAAAGTGATTTTTTAAATGTACAACAGCCATTTGTCTCTTGCGCTCATCACATTAGTGTTTACCCTGATATTTCTCAACAGCTCCTCATTTCACTCTCGTGGATGGGAATGATTGGGCTTGACTGTGGTCCACTGGTCTGTGTGATGACTGATGAATGATACTAATGTGCATCTGTTTCGGATGGTGTGAGATTTCTCCTTAATGCCAACACTCTGTATTGACACAGTAATGAGAAAGTGGGGGAAAAGATTAATAGCTTGAACAGTCCACACCTCTGGGATTGGAGTACTGCCCGTGAAACAATTAAAATATATTTTCATTACTTTTTTATTTGACTTTTATTGTCATTGTCTTTTAGTATTCACACCTTTTTTCTGTCTCATCAGGGGTTTCTTGTTCATACTTGCCGGGTCAGTCAGGAGACGAGGATGCAGCGGTAGATGTAAGGCTTTACAGTCATCGGTGGAGGAGATGGCTTCCTCCAAAACCTCGAAATATGGACAGTAACAGGGCAAGTCAAGAGCTGGATCAAGACACGGAGCCAGAAGAGCCAGGGGGCTTCCCGGGCTTGGTGTCTGCAGAGGAGACTGACAACAGCTCCCAGATAGAGGTACGGAAAAACACACACACAGACTGGACAACTCATTATGTTGTCATTCAGGGTGAAGGTTGAGAAAAGGCTTAAGGTAAGACTAGTGCTATGTCTTCTCTTTTTTAGAATTTGAAGAAATCAGTTTTATCACCTAATAGCATATTGTAATAGGAATCTCTGACAAAAAAACAAGACGTAATGGCATGGGCTTTATTTTCTGGAGAATGTCAAGGGTTAGGGCCTTTCAATTACATGTTTGCATTCACTCGGGTCTGCTCATACTTTGCCAAAAACACTACTAGAAAAGTGTCTATCCCAGCTCTGAATACATCTTATATAATAGTGAAGAGGGAAGCAAAGTGAAACACACTGGCACACTGAATACGATCAATGATGACACTGGCCTGAATTTAAGGACGCTCTCAACATTTGATACAGTGTATTATTATTTCAGTCAGTTAGTTAATAATTGGTTCAGACCATACACTACAATGCAATGCTGTACTATACCATACTAGACCATACTGTACTATACTATACTGTACCGTTCTGAACAGCAATGTGCTGCATTATACTATACCCTTCAATACTATGCTATACCATACTAAAGCATACTGTACTGTACGGTACTATACGGTACTGTACTATACTCTACACTGTACTGTACTATACCGTACTATATACTGTGTTGCACAGGAATATAACATACTATATTATATATACTATACCAAACTGTACAACACTATACTGTACTGTACTATATATATATATATATATATATATATATATATATATATATATACTACTATACTACAATGTAATTCGACAGAAATTTATAAAAAAAAGTCTTGCTTAAAGAAAAAGCTTGAGTATAGGAAGTCTTATGTGGAGCTGTATCTACAAATACTTTCTTCATTTCCTTGAGGCATTGTAAGTCTCTAGACTAATAACTGTAATGAAAAATAAGACCCCTAAGGTTTAATATCTGGTAGAGAACCCAGTTAGGCCATTTATGATGTTCATCCAGTTTCTGTCAGTGACTAGATCCTCCTAAAGCTAGATAAGACTACATTGTTTCATGCTGTGTTTGCGTCGATGTAAATATAAGGCATCACTTCGGTCCCTTGTTGTGACGCCTATGGCTTATCTGCAGTTATAGTGGCGTAATGACGGCGGCTGCCCGGGTTTAGACAGCTCGTTATGTTCCCCCATGGTTTCTAATCATCTTAGATTCACAGCACTCTGTCTCTGAGCGTTGGGGGAGGCAGCTTTGAACGTTGGCTGTAAACACTCACACACACACACACACACACACACACACACACACACACACACACGTCACACACACACATCACTTGAGATGTCCACAAACATGTTCTTCCCCACTGTTTTCATTCTGTGTTGTTGCTGAATGGAGAAACAGTCACTTTCATTCTTTCACTTCCACTGCTCTTCTTACCTTGCACACTTTTAGGATCTCACCTGACAACAGGTTTTTTAATGACACAATGGAAGCCTTCAGACTCACAATATTTATAAAAACAGCAGGTGTTCTACTAAAATGTTTTTTTGGATCAATAGAGAGGAGAAAAAGGACATAGAAGAGCTATATCATTCTTAAAAAATCTTGCTAAAACCTGGGCACGTTTGGCAGAAGTTTGCAGATTGGTAATAAAGTGGGTGTTTGGTTTTGCTGGGGCCACAACTGCAGATTAATCTCCACTCATTGTGCAGGTTGATAAGTTACTTTCAGAGCAGACAGTCTGACGCCCAAATGGCTGTGACTCACTGTATCACCTTCACTCACTGCCATTTTACACTAAAAGCCATGAGCAAGGTTGAGTTTTTAATGGTGACTTATGATTTATTGTTGATGTGGTTTGTTTGTTATTTTTATGAATAAAACTGTCATGGTTCAAATGACATTCAGCGCCAGGTTTAGCAGACAGGAGAGACATAGTTTCACTCAGATCACCTGCAGCACTGACTGCATACCACACAAGCCGACACAAGGTCCTGACCTTACAGTTTAGAAACCTCTCTTTAAAGTTCACAGAGCCCCCATTGTCAGGTGGCATTGCTTTTACTTCTGTCTTTAAGAGGTACATAAACAAACCAGACAAAACCACACGCAGGACATTTAGTCTCCACTTAGATGTTAGATTACGCTGTCGACTTCTTCTGTATCAGGTTGCAGTGCCCGTTTATTTCCATCCCTAGCTAAAACATAGACGGTCTTAAGACCAGCTATACAGCCCAAAAAATCACTAGATATCAGTGTTTGAGTGGGTTCATGTCTCCCGTCGCTGGTGTTGTTTTCTTAGCTTTCTTTAATATGAAGCCATAGTGGTCGGGGGTATGGTGGAGCGCTCTGGCTGATAGTTACCCTGCTGTGACTGCTCTGGGCTTTAAACGCTTCGGAACATTGACTTGTTTGTGTTTTAGTGAGTTAGCAAACTGCTGCACTCTCATTACTCTGAGCCCACTATATTGTATACTTAATATAGAAGATATATGCATTTCCTTCTTTTTTTCCTTTAAGGTTGTGTTGGTTAAAAAATTTACCAAAGAAGAGCATGTTTAAAGAGGGAGATTTACGGTCTTTTCATGATTTACCTCCCCTTTACTTCTGATAAACAACACACACACAAACCTACATTAAGCTGAATTACAAATCAACGTAATAGAACTTGTGTGAAGACATGAATTCACATCCAGAAAACTACACAGATACAATAGTATGTTTTTATGTATTCTGTATGTGTCTTTTAGATCATGTTGCTCGTAAAGATCTGCCTCAGTTTTGATCTGTAACAAAGTGTTTTTCACATGGTCGGCCAACATGTTGCTTTATAGACATTTCGTCAGATGAACTAAGACTGTGAAGGTGAATACATTATTTCTTTACATCCCTCAATGTCTCTTCACACATATTCTCTCTGAAGGGCATCAAATATAGACCAACACACTTGAAGAATCATAAAATAAATCATGCACTGCATGGTGCATTTGGTTCAGTGGCTTTTCATCACACATGCATGAAAAGTACCTTCTAGCAGCTACAACTGGCAGAAGATGGCGCAAGGTGATGAATAATGGATCCGACATTATCAGCTGATGAAGAGGTGTACACATGAGCGCTAGTGCCCTCCTAATGCTTTTTCAAACCTGCTTCACTGTGATTTTAAAAGCTGATATTTACTTTGCTGTGGGCATATCTAAATATATATCTAAATGTGGAATATACGTGGAATGGTTAAAGAATGATGGCTGCGTGCCATGATTTCAACATACTGGAGCAATAATTCAAAGGCTACAGTGCTCATTTTGGCGTGATTAAACCTTTATTAAAACATATAAACTTCTAAAGCACATGTACATTTTTTATAAGTTGCACTGTTAATCTATATTAATATGTTGCACAGTTAAAGTAAAAGCCACAGACAGAAGGGACTTACCACATGTGGGGCATTATCCCAATAGCCAATTATCGGCACATTTTTTAGCTTCTGTCATAAACAGTTTGGCTGTTAACTATTGACACATAAAAGAGTCGCCATATCTGTTCACCACATGATAATGAAGTCCTTGGGCCTATTGTTGAATTGTTACATTATGGTTCATTATGAGGTACATGTGTTGCTTATTTGTAGTTTTTAACAGAAACCTTGTATATTAAAAAGATGTATTAATTGTTTGTTTTTTTTTATAAATTGGTGTACCATGAAAAGGAGTTTTTTGTAATTACCTTTCTTTGCTCACAGGTCATGTATTAGTGTTGCTCTGGCATTTATGTGGGCAGAAGCATGCTCTTAAACAGCCAGCTGCCTGTCCCATCGAAAGAGCCTTGTGTCTCCTTGTGCTGATGAGCAGGCATCTTCACAGCCAGTCGTTTGCATGCACTCCTTCTATAAGTGCCTTGTTTTCTAATCTAAAAGCATTGTGCTGACTCAGACAGTAGCCTGAAGGGGACACAATCATCTGCCGTTGAATCTAAAATGAGAGGCTTCTGGCACTGTTTGTTTATGTAAATCTACAAATTAATCTGAGGTACTACCCAGACAAAAGCTGATTATCAATTCTCGGCACCTTTTGGGGTATTTTCCTGGACATATACAGTAGCAAAAGTATTTTGTTGTTTACTCCTTATCCTTGAATATTGGTTTTAAAAATGTTGATGAAAACAGCTGTAGGGCATGTCCTTAGAACCAGATGTAAAGCAACACAAGCATCCTTCCTAATTCTGTGCAGGAAACAATAAAAGGCAGACAGGCCTTTCCCACATGACCTATAAAAGTCTGTGATGGCTCTTCTTACACAAACAGTCCTTACTCTGCAGTCTGGCCTGGACTTCGTAATAGTAGTAAAATGTAGATGGAAAACGAGAGAGCTAATACAGTCAATGCAGCGTGATGCAATGTGATGTAATTAAGCTGCAAATTTGTTGTAAACTTATGACGTTTTGCTGTTTAATTTTATGGTCTGTATGTATATCAAGGAAGAAAGCCTTAACAGAGTGTGCAGTAAACTATTCTGTTTTATAAAAGACTTTTTAATCACCAAGGCCCAAAGTGGAGAGCATTTTCCTGACACTGACTTTTTTGTCTGAATTTGTGAATATAAAATTGCCTCTAGTGAATGTATTTGAGAGTGAATTTGTAACTGTCTGTCTAAAATGTTTGCCCTGCAACTAACTGGCTATTGTCCCCAGTCGCCCGTGACCCCTAACGGTACAAAGTCAAAGAGAATGAATGAATAATTTTTCTAGTATAAAACAATATGGCAATGATGCTAACCGGCTATCACTTTAAAGCTACATTATTATATTAGTTGTACTTCTTCATATTTAAACCTAACTCCCAGCTTCCGTCTGTTCTATAGGAGGATATATACCACAACTACTACACATCCAAAACATACACCCCGACAGATCCCATAAGCAAAGACTTGTGGGTAAATATTGACCAGATGGACAAGGAAAAGGTGAAGATCCATGGGATTCTGTCGAACACTCACAGACAGGCTGCGGTAAGTAACTTCAGTTTGGACGTAAACTCCAAGTGCCAAATGGAAAACTGCTGTTGCCTAAAGCTCATGTTAAATGTCATCATAAAAAGTCTGGATAGAAACTCTAGAAGCTCTCAGTGTTTGTATCATTTAGCATTACCACAAGTAAGCAGAGTTCTTCTTTAAACCTTTAAAATCTTCAGTGTGAAAGGTCTGTGTATAAGTGTAAAGACTCCCTTCTCGTGTGCACGAGCAGGTGACTTGTGTGAGGTGCATACTGATGAAGTCACAGGCAGTGACTGGAGAGGCAGCCGCCAGAGTGAACAATAGACCCTGAGGAGATAGAATAGAGTCCCACATTGTGCATTCTGCTGCTCAACTTTCAGTCATATACTGATGGATTGAACCATACAGTGCAGAAGGAAGCTATTCATTCAGCTGCACAATCGAAGAGCTAGGCAGTTCTTTTAATTAATGTAGAAAAAAGGGTGGGAGGTCTCTCTGACTTTGGTTTAGAAAATCAATAAGGAAAATTTTTCTGTAGATTTAGGGATGTGGATAATTTGATTGCTGTGCACTAGACGTGAAAACCAACTTTGCAGAGATTCCGCCAGTGAGTCAGACTACAAATGGAGTTTTTACGATAAAGTCCAGCAAAACGGTGCAAACCTCAAAATACTAAAACAGAATCCCTTCTCGGCGGTGGCACTGCCGCTACCAGCCTGTTGGCTCGGGCTCTGAGAGAAAATTAGCCAATGAGGTTGTAAAAGAAAACACAGCCGCAGAGGTCAATTCCATTGGCGCGTTGTAGAAAAGTGAAGCTGTGAATGGTGTGTGTTAGACTCAGTGTGGTTTGCCACAGGATCACTCCCCACCAGCGTAATCTGGGAACATGCATTAAACAGCATGTTTACTGTGAGCTGTCCATCTCCGTAACTTTCCCTGGCGGCCCTGCTCTGTGGCTCTGCATAATTAGCACTGGTCTATAATATTGTACACATTGTGCTGTAGCTTGAGGAGTATGTTGCTAATTCAGTCAGCAGGACTACGTTATGGCTAATAAAAGTATGACACGGATTACCTAGGCTTAAAAGAGGTTTATTAAGTTTATACTGTTTGTGTCACTTTATTAGGGCACAGAAGCAGGTGGGAGCATAATTATATGGTTATTCCTTTTTCTTTTTAAGTAGGGCTGTATGAATTGCTTGTGGAATATATAACCTCTTACCTGTGTTAGATGCCAGTCACACTGTGGAAAAGGGGAAGGCAATCCATAGTCTATGTTAGCAACATGTGGCTATAAAAGAAAAAGATTAATTTGGGTGCAAGAATACAAATGCATAAAATGGTTCACAAACTCTCTATAAAAATAGTCACTGCCAAAACCTGGTACTTACAGAGTCAGCTGAATAAGGCTCATTGTGTCCTAGTTTTTTGGATTTGCCCATTTTACTTGTTTCTCTTAAATTCTAGAATAATAGTCCACTTTTCTTTGTTCACATTGGTCTTTCTCACCGGGGTCATCTGTCTGTTTTTTCCCTCACAGAGAGTCAATCTGTCCTTCGATTTCCCATTTTATGGACATTTCCTGCGTGAAATCACCGTGGCGACTGGTGGTAAGTGAACACAGCTCACAGACTCTTGGCTTCCCCGCTGTTGTAGCTATTTGAATTATTATTGGATATACTTTATGTGCTTGACAGATTAGACAGTGCACAGACGTGTTTTTTTTTTATTGCAGGGCTTTAGAGAGAATGTGGTAAGATTTGTGAAAAAGAGCTGGGGAGCAGAACGAAGAAAGTGTCTGCCCTAAAAGCTGAAAAGAATAATCTCTTTAGTCATTTTCAGGAAATTCCAAACTAAATCACCAGATCAATGGTTGGATACATTCACCTGGCACACATGCTATTGTACAAACCGCCAACTGCACTGTACAGGCCAAGCAGTCAGACTGATACACACGCGTTTACACCTCACTGGGAAAGTCTGCTCGACCAGGGATAGGAAAACAAACCAACCAGTAAGCTCCAGACTTCACTGGAAGACAAACCAGAAGGATGGCTTTGGACTGGAAACAGGAGTGTCTCTGCCAAGTGGTGGAGCACACCCTGATAGACACATTCGGATAAGAAAAATGGGGTATCACTAGTTTCTTTATGAGCAGCTTCACCACGTGACACAGCAGGCGTGTTTCCCAGAGAGTACAAGGCAATTTTCCACTTGAGTCCTGACAGCAAAACCACAACAGCCCAACCAGCCATTATCACATCAAAGACCAAAGAGCACTTCTTACCCAACTATTCCAAAGAACGCTGCATTAAACTGCCACGAAGATAATAAAGCAAAAGTATGTAGCGTCTCTCCGTGTCGTTAACATCTTCCCTCCGCTTCAATCACTGGATGAATAAGTTGGCTCCACTGAGGAGAAATAGTGGCTCGGAGAATGAATGTCTAGCGAGCAGAAAGGAGATAACAGAATTTGCATCCCAGACAGAGATGGACGAATGAGTGAGGGGAAAAAAAGCTATCTGCTGCTCACAGACCTCTGGGGCTTTTGTCTGCGGGACGGCCTCTTCATTTCACTCCATTTTCGGGCCTATCAGTCAGCGTGTCCTCCACCACACAGCTTCTCCTCACAGTTTTTAGCCGTGTCAGCAAGTGACTGTTTCCACTTCAGCCAATATGCTTGTTTTTTTACCCACTTTACAAAGTGACAGGCAAGTGCACAAAAGAAATAATCATTGTAGTGTATCTCAGAAATGTCATGCCTGAGTGAATAGTGTAGCTCAATGAACAACTGTTTTTCAGTGACTTTAAAGTCCTTCAAAGCATGCAGGCCTCCAGTATTACACACCGAGCAGATTGGGAACATAGCCAAGTCAAATATCTGAGGTTGAAGTGCACTTTTATGGTTTTTGCATACAGTCAATTAGAAATTTCTCTTTAGAAGCGCTATATTATTGGACTCATGTTCTGCCAAAGGGTTTTATTCACTGAAGAATTGCTGTTTGTGGGATGTGATGATTATTTTTTTTCTGTTTCAAATACTAACCACTTTCTGCAAGTTCCCACAGGAACAGTCTAGTGGTATTTGGGAAAATATGTCAGAATATATGAGTTTAATAGATAATAAATGGATTAGTTTTGCTCAGTTGTTGACCTGACAGATTCAAAAATATTTGGAGGGAAGAGCTTTCAGAAGGCAGGTGATGTTGCACAGGAAGAGTCAGGGGTTACACTGAGTGTTGTGTGTGGTCAACATGAAGAAGTCCATTCTCTGTGGAGGCTTTGGCCTGTTGTTGGTGAAGCTTAATGATGATTTACAGTCTTAACACTGACAGTTGTGTGTGTTTATTACAGTGGGTTAAAGTCGAATTTAGTTTTACTTTGTCCTTACAATATTCTTGTCTTTTTCAGTTGGGTGTATTTTCCAGTTTTCTGTGAGGAGTTCTTTAAAGCTGACCACACACCCAGGAGAGTCCCCACACATGGCAGTGTGATTACAAATAAACTGTATACCTCTACAACAAATGAATGAGAATTATTTAGATTTTTTGTTCAAATTGTGCATTTTGTGGCTTGAAGAAAAGTAAAGGGAGCATAGTGAGTGGTTAGCCTTCAAGAATATTCTTGTATTGAAAATGCACAAATCACAAAGACTAAGGTAATGTCACAATAAAGTCAAAACACCACTTGATTGGGGCTAAGAAAAGACCCTGTCTAAATCTTTATCTCATACTTTCTGATGTGCAGATAGTATTAGTATCTACACATTCAATGATGCCCGGCTGCTCTGACCCTTGGTGCTTGCATCTGAGGCATATAAACCACACTGAAACAAAATTTGGTTCTGTTCTGTGTCTGGTGAAAAACGTCAGTTCCATATCTAGAGGTTAAAACAGTTAACTTTATCCCTAGACATGTGTATGGTGCATTGAAGAATGGTGTAACATTAAGGGAAGTGGTACTTACTGTGGACAGAGGTTGATGGTTGTGCCTGGACTGGGCAATTTCCTGAGTGGGTTTGGATATCTGCTATAAACTCTTTCTGATGCCAGAGATTCTGTGGATCTTAAATGACACCACAGTTTTAGTCAGGCCCTCACTAACATGCCCAGTCCTATTTTTATAACATGCAAGACTTTTTCAAAAGCAGCATAAAAGTCACTGGATGCCAACTGCAACCAGTCTGGGCATTTTGACCATTATGAGTTTTTGTCAGGGCCAAAACAACAACAGTCCTATTTTTGGGCTATTTGCATAACATAACTGTTTATCCTGATTCATTCAAGTAGATCATGTGTTGAAGCTGGTAAGTTTGTAGGTTTTCTGTAAAGCCCTGACAATCCCCCAAAGGATTTAAATAAATTACAGCTTTGACATAAAACAGTAAAAGATGCAGCATCAGAGTTTCCTCACTGTCGGTAATGAATTGTCAGGTGATGATTCAGTATTTCTTGTAGCAATCAGCGTCATAGACACAAAAAAAAAAAACATAGATTTAATTTAGATAGAGCCTTTAGAGCTTGTGTCTTTTTTACGCAGTGTTTAAAGACAAAAGACTACATAAACGTGTGTGTGTGTTTGCCTTTATAAGCCAGCCCTGCCTTTTCCTGGCTTTAGAAACGGCTGCGATAAACAAAAAATATCTTGTAAATTAAACACAGCTCAGTTAAAGAGAACAAAGAGCTTGTCTAAACATGCCGTCCAATAAATTGAAGTTTTAGTCTAGGGGCTGCTAATTCCTTCATGTGTTTTTCTTTCAAGCTTTTTCCTGGACCGTCCCACCTCAGACTCTGCCTGGGCCCTCTGCTGGGTGTGACTCCTGCAGTGAATGGCTGGTCCTTGTATTGAATGCCCCGCGGCTCTCGCCTCTTTAGCGTATTGAGAAGCTGTCCGATTTCCTTTCCACTGTCAAATAAGTTGTATTGTGTGTTCAAGAGCTAAAGCCCATTGGAGAAGAGTAAACAGCAGTGGGAATAAGGCCCTCTGATGTTTGTTTGGCAGGTTTTAAGCTCTCTGTGTGAATTTGAAAAGGGAAAGGAGTAATGGTGAGGCCGTGAGAGCAGAGATAAAGATGTTTGCTGGAATGTACTGGATAGTGGCTCATTCAGAAGAAGTCACTTGTGGCAGAATCAGATAATAAAGCCATGGTCCAGGTACAGACTGTAAACCTGCAGTCTACCGTACTGTACTCTTGTTTACTTTCATTCGAAAAAGGCAAACTCAACATTCCTGCTTTTGTGTCCACAGTTGATACATTTAAATAGAATTACATGATATGGGCTGATTTTCCCTGTTGAGTTGTTGAGCTGTGTTTTGTAAAGGTCTGTGGTGCGGGACATTTGTATATCACACAAAAGCCTGAAGGAAGAATCCATGTATACGGCTTTGCTACTGAGTTTTAGATTCCTGTCACTACATTCCACTCGTGACTGTGTGTGGGAATATTGGAGCTGTCCTTTAGAGCTGAGAGGAGTCACACGAGAGAAAAACACAGGCTTCAAATATTTTGGATGTCTTCGGAAGGAGAAGTTTGTTACCGACAAATACAGGCCCAGAGACAGTTGAACAGTCAACAAAGTCTGCGTATGCATTCATATGATTTTTATAAAGCCTAATAGTAGGTCAGTACACGTGATGCCATATATAAAGGGACCGCACTCACTTGATAGAGCCTAAAGTTGGAGCCGAGTTATCCAGTAGATGTCTGAGTGATATCTGTCGAAGATGAGCAACAAGTGACGACAACTGTAACTGTAACTGACACTGTAAAGTAGATCTAAACAGACTCAGTTCAAAACATTAGCCTGTAGCTGACTGTAGTGGAGAATTATAATTGAATGTACAACATAACTGTACAACGATTATCTAAAGGCACCCAGTAGAGGTGTAATGAATGAACAAATATAGAGGTCGGTTTCCTCCTCACTCCTTAAACATGTTTACTTCACATGTTCATTTAGTAAGACTCACTACTTGCCAGCAGAACAAGTTTGTTGAATTCAGTTTAGTCTGGGTTTTTTATTAGGGTTAGAAGTAATGGTTTACTTCAAAACAAGGTGATCTCTTGTCAAATTTATTTTTAGGATTTAGGTTTTGGTGCTTTTATAGGACATTGGAAAATTACAAACAGTATGTTTCTCTGTTCTCATATACTTTGATCCAGCTGGAGTGGTCTTCACCAAACTAAATCAAGGCGCTCCTCCCCTCTTCCCTGTGGTCTATAGACAGTGCTCTGTCTTTGTGTAGAGTGGTAATGGTTAACGAAGTCTTTAGGGGAAGATTGATTCCCTTCATGTTATGCTCTTGGTTTTGTAATGTGATAGATGTTCCTGTTCAGCCACCTGCTGTGTGAGCAGACAGAAATGTGGGCTTTTTATCTTTGCCCTTTGTAAGAATGTATTTTTTGTTGCATGTCTATTCCAGTTACCCTAAGGCAATCTTGATGCCTTTGCTATAAAGCACAATGAGCAACTTTAAGGTGTCATTCAGTGCAAACCGTCCCTGTGAAGTTTTTTACCTGCCGGCAAGTTTCCCTAACATATACTTATGTGTAGCCTGAGAAATGTGTGCAATCCAGGGAAATCAGATTTAGAAACACTGTGAATAATTCGAGCTGACTGAGTTAAAGTGTGCTGTCATTTGGGAAATTAAGATGCTGTTTGATTCTTTTGTCAGGACTGCACATTCTTCAGGCGCAGACTGTTCCCTTGTGTTGAATTGTGCATGTCTCTTGTTCTGGATTCCATTATCAACCATGTTTACATGTTACTAAATGATGCAAATAGAGAGTAGAAGTCTATTTTTATCCTTTTATTGATGCTGTTAATGGCACAGGTAGAATAGAAAGTAGTAGTCTGACTCCTAACCCTGTGACGGCTCACTCAGCATTGCCTCAGGTTGCCCTTCTGTTTCTGATTAAAGATTATAGGACTAATTAATTGCTCTCAGAAGGAGCCTGCAGTCTGAGTCTGGAGACAGAAAGAGAAGTGATTGTTGTGCTTTAATGAGACACTTTTTACTTCGGGCCTGGAGGGCAGCCTTGTTGTCTGCCATAAAGATATTTCATAAAAAGCTAATAGTGCAAGACAGAAAGCAAGAATAAAAGAACACTGTTTTGAATGTCCCTAAATCTAACAAATGTGTAACAATTAAATAAAAGTCCCTCAGTGCTCATTGCATCTTGTGTTTGTCCCACAGGGTTCATCTACACAGGGGACGTGGTCCATCGGATGCTCACTGCGACCCAGTACATCGCTCCTCTGATGGCCAACTTTGACCCAAGTGTCTCCAGGAACTCCACTGTCATCTACTTCGACAATGGTAACTGCATTTGTTTGTAGAGCAGTCTTTTTTTTTTTTTACTTTCACAGATTTGTCATTTTGAAGCTTACCAAAATAAAAGCTTTTAGGGAATTTTTGTTGGAAAGATTAGTTTGAAACAAAGTGATCATAAATATCAAAATGCAGGATAGTATAATAAAAAAAATCTGAAGTGAAAATAGAGAAGACAGCCATGTTGACCCTTCACTGAAGAAACAGTCCAGTCTCACAGTAAGAGAATCGTTACTTCTGCAAATAAATAAGGCCTTCATTAACTTCTTATCCCTTCAAAAGCAATATAGGTCACAAGATGTTTTCTGCTGGGCATAACAATGATTATCTTCAATTTTAAACCCAGGTGCAGAGTGTATAATTATAGCGAGAAAAACACTGACTCTCAGACTGTGAATGTGACTGTGGCCGAATAACCCAGCTCCATTCTAAAATAAATACATACACAATACGTAACAGAAGCTGAATCTCTTTATCCTCATCGAACTTTCTCCTAAACTGCTACCCTGCTCCCTTCCATCGTTCTTTTCCCAAACTATCTGTGAGGGCCATTATCCATCTTGTCAGTCATGTGTCTAATCCCTGTGCAGCCAGAGAGCGACCGATGGAGCCACCTTCTGTAGTAGAGCTCATCAACTTCAGCCAAACGGGCAAGCCACTCGATTCTCAGTCGGCTTGCTCCTCAGCACACTGTCCATCAGTCAATGTCCTGCACCAGTACAGGAGCAAAGACATCAGAAAAGATTTTGACTTTGCCAATTTACACATACACTGTGATGTATGGTGGTTTTGAAGTTTTTTATCAGTTTCTAGGACCAATTAGATGAACAATATAGCACAGCTCTTTAATATAAACACATATACTGGCTGTAAATAATGCACAGCTATAGAAGAATAACTCAACTGGAACAAGATCTCGTCACCTAAATACCAGGCATCATCTTTCCATCAGTAGCTACTGTATGGAAAGATGAAAATGATTTGGCGTCAGACTGAGGGGTGGTCTGCGATAATAGCGCTGGATTTTCTCTATTTGTTTTCAGTGCTGACACCATGTAAGCTTGTAAGTGGAAATTAGAAACAAGGCCAGTCTGTGCGTCTCAACGCCTCCTCATCCCGCTCTGAATTTTCAGACAGGAAACCCCAGACAGTTCAGCAGTGGCAGTTCCCCTCCTCGACTCGATGCATTTTTAAGCAGACTTGCATTAGGCTTAACTCACACTCAGTTACAAAGTGGAGCAGGGCAATAAAGTGGCGACAATTTAATGCTCGGTTCCTTAGCAGCAATGGTTTTCCACTTTTTTCCACATTTTATTTTACTTTTGACCTCTGCTACATTTTCAACACTCTCTATATCCAGTAGCAGGGGCCCATAGAGTAGCACCTGTTATTTATTATGGGGTTTCCTGTAGCAGCAGACGGCCGCACGCTCCAAACCGTCAGCAGAGAAGCTAAATCTTGACCGGGCTGAAGAGCTAGGGCTGTGGGACAGAAAAATTGATTAGTTGTGTTAACAAACTTTTATTGCTCTGGCTCACAGCCAAATGACTATAGCTCAAAGGCTTGAAGGGCTTTTGAATAAATAGATTCCCTCAAGTCCCCAGTAAATCTGAAAAGTGTAAAGACCAGTGTGGTAAGGCGCACCATCAGGAGTCAGGAGTGACTGCAATCTCCAGTGACAATGGTGTTGATTAGGTCCTAAAATTAAAGCCTGGTAAAAAAAAAAAACATGTCTGCCATTTTCTCCTTCTCAGCCAGCGCAGACACATGTATACCATCATTTGCAGAACAAATTTACTCAGCCTTCCATTTTGACAGCCTTTTCTAAAAGCATTTGCAATTGTCAAAGTCTGTCACAGATTGATTTGTTTTTGTCTACGTTTTTGTTTTGTTGCTTATCGCCCACTTTGGTGATGTGTTTTCATATCAGTACTCCTCACTAATGTCAGTCACACCCACTGGAAAAATGTATGTTTCTGACTGAGGCTGGGCTATAAGCCTCCAAAAACATATTGCCTTTCAAACATGCATTTATGCTCCGCCCGGTCAGCAGTTCACTTCTCATTAAATCTAAAAGACTACCTCAAGTCAGTGTCAGTGTTGTTGCAGACAGTTGCTTTTATTGTAATCTTCTTTAATCCACTAACTTTTCTTCTCTGTGATAATAATGTCTATGTTTGTCTTTTGGTTTTAGGTACAGCTCTTGTGGTGCAGTGGGACCACGTCCATCTGCAGGACAACTACAACCTGGGCAGCTTCACTTTTCAGGCCACGCTGCACAACACAGGCCGGATTGTATTTGCATATAAAGAGGTATGTTTTAATCTTAACCTTAACTTTGAATGTGACAATCTGTAGCTTTTGTTTTTTTTGCAAACCGTGTAATTGTTACACCAGCTTGTGTCACAACAACATTTCTCTTTTGTCTTTTTTAAAGAGTCGGTGGAATAACACTAAAATGACTGAAATAACTGTAAAGGTTTTAATAGAGACCTTTTATTATTTTAGGTCTAGTCATAGGAACTTTAAACATGTAACAACAAAATTACATGTGATTGCTCGGTATTTAAAATCACCTTCACCCTTTTTGCCAGAAACGCACAGATGATGCATAATAGTCAGGCCTGATCCTATAGATGATAGTAATACATTGAACTGAATTGTCTTTTTTATTATAGGCCTGTCCAATATTTTAGCACGTCCTAGACAAAACCCACTGCAGTGGCCATGGTAATTAATTTTTTCAAATTTCTATTTCAGATTCCCGTTGAGGTGTCTCAGATCAGCTCTGTCAATCACCCAGTCAAGGTGGGCCTCTCTGATGCCTTTGTGGTGGTCCACAAGATCCAGCAGATACCCAGTAAGTGTCCCCACAACAGCCATCTTTCTCTTGTATACGCCTCTGCCTCCCACAAGGAAACAATCAGGGCTATTACTCTGGCTTTACCTAACGCACAACAGAATGTTGTCCTATTTACTGTCGACGACTGTGCCTTTAATCAGGCCTCATTCACGATTTACTAGATTGCCATTACATTGTCAATTTACATATTACCATCGCAAAAGCAGAACTGCCAGGAATTTAGCAGAATTTGCAATCAAAGCTTGGCCTTATTTGGGCTTTTTACAATACTTTGGCTGTATTGCATAATACAGGTGTCAGTCATAATAAAAAAACATAATGTATTTTCATAATAAAAAAATTAACTTAAATCAGATAACAGCCAGAGTGTAGCTTTAGCAGTTGTATGTACTGTGTTTGTATTTGTTGAAGTCACCTGGAAACAACACTATTATGACATGTACAATATCCACGATTACAGTCACATTTCTGTGCATTTGAATGAATGATAATCTCCGGTTGTCATTTTATTTCCCGACTTCACCGTCTTTGTTTCGTAACCAGAGACTTCGAGTCGGGCCTCATCTGTTTTGCTTTAGCTGAGACTGTCAGCACCTCCTCTCCAACACCGCTGCACTTCTCTCCGAGGGCAAAGTGGGCAGAGCTGTGGGCACCCCTCCAGAACTTTCCTGTCCGATTTGCCTGTGCCTCACAGTGGCTGTAATTTAGACCCATTAAATTGAAAGCAAATGCAAGCAACATGGAGACACTTCACTCAGGCTCGCGCTCTTTTCCTTGAGCTCCAGTACAGTAATGAGGTGTCAAATATGATTTATTCACTAATTTAGATTGCGTGTTTTAAACATGGGATAGCCTTTATTTATCAAAGTTAATACTGAACACATCTATAAGCAGTATTTTAGAAAAAAGACTTTCTCCTTTTGTTGGCGGCTTGTGTTGAGTTTGTAGAGGGTTTTTGCTTCAGTTTTCTTCCCTTTCCTTATGAACATGTTTCTATGAGAATGCAGTAAAAAGCAGGAGACTTGTACTTGTGTGTACTGAACCTGTTAGCACATTTCTCTCAGACTTTATAAAGCCAGCGCTCTTTGATGCCAGTGACACAGCGTGATGAAACCAGCATGTGCCGCTGCAGCATGTGGAGTGATGAAATCTTGAATGGAGCATATTGGGAGCGTCAAACTTGAAGGATGTCTCCAGGGAGCATGCATTCCCCCCTTTTCTGTCAGATACTTTTTTAATCCTTTGATAATCACATCTGATACGGTAACTGCATTCATCAAGATAAAAATGTCTTAAATCAATTTTAGATGGGAGCTGCACTCTTACAAGACAAAGCACATTTTCCTTCCTTATCCATAAACACAGAAAGGCAGTAATTAGCAGGACTGCTCTCCATCACTGTAAACAAAACTGTTGCACCAGCTCAAACAAACCAGGCTCATTTCTGGGTGCTGCTCAGTGAGCACGCATGTGATATTTGCAAAGTGCACACCTCCATGTCCACGTCTGAAGGAAAAGGGCAGCATTTGCATCATGCACCTGTCATTTTAAAGCGGCTTTATAGCCCAGAAAAAACTTTGTTCTAGTGTACAAATTAAGATATCAGTTTCATCACCATGACATTTCATACAACTATGCAAAAGTGCTCTATAATGGAGAAGTAATGGTTGGAAGAGGGGAGCTAACCTTTAGGAAAAGCATGAATCAGCAGTTTGTGATACTGTGTATAAAACATATTGGATGGCATAGCTCTTCGTTTCTCTACGGACCCTCTAGCCTCTAGATTTCATCGTCAAAGAATTCAATTTGTTGGACGGATACAGTTACTGTGTGACCTCAAGGCTTACTCTGCAGTTTCCGAGTTAGGGAGTTAGTCTTCTTATTTTAAAGTCTTTCCATGCTTCCGGTCAGGGAAGTTACAGACTGGCTCAGTGAAAAAGAAAGTCAAGTTGTAGTACTCAAGACTGGTCTTGGTCTTGAGACTGGTCTTACAGTTTTTAAAAGTCTGTGTCTCATATCAGAGTCCAGCTAAATTTTACACAGTCTTCTCTTGAGCTTAAACATAGTGCTATCTGGATTTATAAAAAAAAACACAGTTGCTTTATTTGCCCACACCGTTGTTGTGATTGAATGAAGACTTTTGAGAAATGTTCTCATATTTAATATTTGATTCTTCTTAATAATTGATTCTTCTTCTTGTCCTACTACACATCTTGGCCAAGCACTGCACAGCAAGCAAGCGGAAGCATTTTTAACCGCCAGCATCTTTGATTGGATTTAGACTTAGATTTCATACTGCCAGCAGGAACAGCAGACCCAGAGACTTTTAGTAAAAAGGACAGATGAGATGGGAGATTTGTGGGTGCCTTTTGGCCACGTGTGTAATTAACAGGTCGGGTACAAGCCAATGTGAAGAGCCAGGCTTAAATACAGCTTTCCCTGACATTAGACATTATCAGTCACAGTGAGTTATTCAAAACCATCTCTTCTGTCATTAAAGCTGTCTCCCTCTACCGCCTGTGTGGATGAATATAGAGTCCCGCGAGGAAGATGCCAAGTCATGGATATATTATTCCAATTTCCAATGATAATCCAATCAGTGAAAAGCCGTATAATTTGGTGTAATAGACAATTTTATGACAGCCTTTGAGAGACAGTTTTTCTCATCTCCTTCCACCTCAGTTCATCGGGTTTTTGGAGTCTGCCCGCTGTGCACTTTCAGCCCGGGGCGGGGGGATCTGACCTTCTCAACTCCCACCGCGTCATTAGGCACCTGATAATTCCTTCACCCGAGGCAAGAGGAAGTCAGTCACCGGGGGAAGCACAGGAGGGAAAGGAAGGGTGGTCTTTAAACTTGGGCATGCTTTGATCACTGTCCTGTCGCTAATGAAACCAAGCAGGTATGCAGGGGAACAACATCCGATCATGAAAAACAGTGGCTTACCAGGAGGACTGAACCAGGCACTGTAACAGTAGCCTTGTGTAGAAGAATTTCATGATTTGTTTGTCGCCCGGATTCAGGATCTTTTTCCACTTACACCTATCCCGGGCAGCCTGGGCTTTATGCAATGGCTCAGACATGAGTTGTTTTTTGTTTATGCTAGTTTAGTTGTTTCTCTGCCTATGTCACATGCTGGTTTCTCTGGTTGGTTGCATGCACCAGAGTCTGTTTATTCTGAATCGATTGGGTCGGTACCCCTGGAAATCCAACTCCAATGCAGACCAGATTTATTATTTGTAAAGAATAGAAAAAGAATTTGTTTAGTCATTTTTTTCAGCATACTCTATGTCTGGAACACAGGGATAGTATTGAGTATGACTTTCACTCATCAATCAAGACATGTATTGACCAAAATCATTATATATTACACTCTCTATGATTTGTTCTATTCATTTATTCTAGAAATATCTGCACATAACAATACAATTAGCTTTCAAATCAACCACTATAGCTAGCACCCAGGAGTTCTATCTGATAAATCTATTCTTGCCAGTCACAAAAGATGCATTTGTCCTTTTCTTTTGTCAATGTCTCTGATGCAAGCAAAGGATGAAAAAAAGCAAGCACTTTGCGCCTGCCCATTTGAGTTATATGGGTAACAATGTAATGAGAGTCGATGATGTCTCTGATCAATTGCTCCATCTTCGGCCGGCTGATGACTTGATGTCACAGATGACTGGGATGGCCGTTCTTTCAGTGCGGCCTGATTGATATCAACTCTCCGGGGAAATTGCTATTGTCTGTTTGCCAAGTTGTAGCCTGACACTTGGTGCACACAGGGACAAAGGGAGAAATAAAAGTGCTGTGGTAGCATCCCATCTGACCTGATTCTGCCTGCACCGCGTTTTCCTTCAAGGACCACTTGCTCCAGTTTTTTATATATGTACTCTATATCTCAGTGGAAAATGTGATTTGTCCACTTTTTTAATCTTTCTTTTATTTCACCAAAATATAGATGTCAGGCGACGGACCATCTATGAGTATCACCGTGTGGAGCTGACAAAGACCAAGATCACAAATTCTACCGCTGTGGAAATATTGCCTTTACCCAGTAAGTGGCATTTATAACATTTGCGTTAAGTCTTTCTGCTGTTATTACATGCATTCTTAATTATTATGTGGTGTGAAGGGCTTCTCAGTTGCACTGGCGCTCAGCTGTGTGTCAGATAGGGAGAGCATAATTTGTCCGTCTGACCTTTTGTGACCTTTCTCGTCTGTAGCCTGTCTCCAGTTCACCAGCTGCAGCTCATGCAGCTCCTCGCAGATCAACTTCAACTGTAGCTGGTGCCACCGACTCAACAGGTTGGTCACATTACTACCTTCAAATGTCCTGTGGTCTTTTTTTTAACAGTGTGTGTTTTTACAAGGATAGTTCAATATGGTGTAAATGTGGATATATACTTGGTTCTGACAGTTTGTGCAAATAAATTGTAAGTTCTGATGAGGAGCAGAATTAAAATCAGTCATATGTCAAGATAAATTCATGCAAATATCTTGCCTGGATGTCTTGTTCCTTATTATAACAATGTGTTTTTGTTATCCTCATTAGCATAGCCTTTACATAACATAAAGTTTGTGTGTTCATGTACAGTGACATCTATATGTTGTATCTCAAAATACTGGACTATCCCTTTTCCATGTTGCATCCAGCACACCCTCAGCAGCTGGAGAAGGTGGCAAAATTAATAAATTTTGGATTGATTAATACATTTGACATGAGGAAAAGCACTTCTAATTTGTTCTTTTGAGATTTTCCGCTCTTAAGACTCCACTTCCTTTCACGAAGACTACTTTACAGCATGCGTACACAAAGTTCTAATTTTCCTCCGCAGTGGTTTACAGCACCACTTGTAATGTGTGCTGCAGTGATCTCGTTAAGCTGCATTTTAATTAGACGTCTAACTGCGTTAATATCTGACTGTTTAGCTTACTCTGCCTTCTGTATCCTTCAGCCACTTCCTTTGAATAAAGCAAAAACTTACTCTAAACGCATAGACACACACTAATTAAAAACCACGGTGGCCCTGTTGGCTCCGGGGTTAATCAAGGCTGGCTGACTTTTCCGTAAAGAACTTGCCCTGACTGTGAAGGTGAGGGTGCCCTGGCTTTTTTATATAAATTTATTGAGTTAAATCCGGGGCTAATGTGAGCAGCCGCGACTGAATCAGTGTTAATAAAGCATGACATATATCCCACAGGTTCCTGAATGAATAAAGATTTTTTTCCTTTAGAATTTACAGTTATTTATGTAGCTGTTATAAAAGTGAAATAAATTAAGCTACTGTATTTTCCTTTTTGGATTTATTCCCCTTCAAATGATGTGCCCATATCTAATTAAAAAGTACTGTGGCAACTGGCCAAGATGAATGGCCGCCGAGGAGAAAACAAGACAAGAGAAGCTCTCCTTAGGGACAGGTTAGAATAGGCCTGATGTAAAATGGCGTCTCATTCTGCCTCTCATTCTCCCGGGCCGAGGGACGCAGTCAGAAGGAAAGAGAAAGTGGGGATTAAGCCGAGGGATCTGTGTCGCCTGATTGAACAGATGAGACGGAATTTTTCGTCAGGAAATAAAAGGAAGCGGATGATTAGAAAGGTAGAAATATGAAATTGGACTCTTTCTCGTGAAGCAATTACCATAACAATATGTTGGAGAAATTGGGCCTGCTGGGGACGTTTAGGGTTCTGCTGGTCTCAGATGGTCCTCTGCTGAATTTGAAACAGTCCTTTCTGCACTGGTGTTAGGCTGAGGTTGTTTTGAGTCACGTGTCTGTCGTACAGACTATGACTTGTTGAAAAAAATCCCAGGTGTGTGTGGATGTTTATGCAGCAGTCTATCTTCTTTACAGAGGTGCAAGTTATTTTTTTTTTTACTTTTACAGCATGTACCTTTAACAAGTGCGGCCTAATGACTGTCTTGTGTTTGAATCTGGGACATGTTTCCACAGCCCTATGACCTGATGAACTTTCCTCTCAGATCCTATCATTATACTGTTCATAACCAATACCTGATTGTTCACAATAGCATCTTGTATTTTGTACATATTGTTGAGTCATGGTGTGAAAGGAGAGCAAGATCTTGCGTTGAAATAGATATGATTTATTAGCTGACATTAGCTTTATGCGAGGGTGCATACTAATATTCATTTTACAATAATAAAATGTATTATGTGTAACTGACAAACAGATGTGTGTCCTCATGTCAGATGTTCCAGCGGCTTTGATAGACATCGGCAGGACTGGGTGGACAACAGTTGCCTGGACGAGGTCAGATAATCAGACCTTATACAGATATAGCTAAGATTCCTTTAGAAGACATTGTAATGACAGAGATTCTCATTCTCCAGACCAAGGACAAGATGTGTGACCTCATCGACACCACATACCTGTACCCCTTCACCACCACGGCTGTCTCAAAAACATCCAGAAATAAAGACACCACGGCAGACACGCCTTCCAACTCCTACCCGCCCACCAGTGCCCCGACTGAAGGTAAGAGCTGGAACAAGGCCACACAGTGTATAACATCAGAGTTCCTCTTTAAACAGTGATGGATGGAGAAGACTGTAATGAAGTGCTTTTACTGGAACAATCTTTATTAGTATTGATGTGCCCCTCTTTTACAAGACATTTTGGCATTATGCATAAATGTGTGGGGAGTCTACTTAAAGCTGAAAGTCATTCCATGGCAGGGCATAGCAGCTGTGCAGGTTCTACTGGAACCACTCTCAATAGTCCAAAATAGTCCCACAAAACTGTCCACATCTTATTTGGCTTAGCCTCTTTGACATAAATCTGCTGCAAACATTTTACTTACAGATTCTCTTTGCACCAAGGCATTTTTTGGCGTTACTTGTAGGGCTTTAGACCCGGTATTATATTGTGGGGGTGCATAAATGTTGCCTCTTATATTTTAATCCTAAATTGGATTCAACCTTGGCTTTTGTCAAAGAGTGACTTTACAATCTTTAAAGAGTTTGGTGAAATGGCCTCGATCAGATCCAGATATAAAGACTTTTAAGCTGAGTTTTTCATGTCTCTTTCCAGGTATCACTTTTCATTTTTTCATTCTTTCTTGTCATGTTGAATGTCCGTGGTTTCTAAGAAATTTGACAAAATTCAATTATGCTTAAGTGTCTACATATGGAAAGAAAACGTTTCAGAGTGGGCTGGTTATCTCCCATATATCTATAATACAGAATAAACATTGTACTGAAGAAAGAATTTTACTGTATTCATTTATTTTTCTATGTTGTAAGAATAAAAACAGAAGCACGTCTGGAACGAGAAAACAGTCACCGCTCTTCTTATGTTTCCTTGTTCCCCATTACATTCGAAGGTCCTCAAGGTTGTTCTTGAGTTGATACTGCTGTAAAAAGTACAGTGTTGAGTGAATGATCCCGCGCTGCAGCAGGAGGCTAACCCAAATCTCACTGTTATCTAATGCAAATCCTCAGTGGAAGAACAAGACGGAAAGTTTTTTGCTGATGATGAGGGAGCAGCCACCAATGTGTCCTCCAAAGTTTCTTTACTTGCATTGCATATATATATATATATATATATATATATATATATTTACTCTGTTTATACCATTATAGGAGTAATTACATGGCTGTGTTTTTAATGAAATGTCTTAGTTCTTTTGTTATTTTATGGCAGTTGCGCTTCAAGTGAACCGGCTTTCTCACTTCACACCTTTATGTCATAACTTAAAGGAACACGTTACTCTGTGTCATCTATAGTATGCTGTATAAGTTAGATAAATGTAGCGTTAATCATGAAGTGTGCACAATATGCAGCGCTAATGGACCACCCATCATCCCTGTCGCCACTCTCCTGATAAAGCTGAGATGTAACTCAAAGCTGACACAAAAACGTACTGTACGTCGAGTAATGCAAATGTAACCTTGTTGTTAGTTAATTTACTGCATGCTTTTAGCCGTGTTAAAAAAAATAAATATTGAAATAAGCCAAGAGAGTGTGCTTCCGCAGCAGTGCATTTAGATCAGAGAATAGAAGACATAAGTTACCTTCAGACGACAAGCTTTTGGTTTTTTCTCTGTTCCATGTTTTCTCAAATGGCTTAAAATCCATATCCAGGGTGGATTAATTCGGAAATGTGCTGTTTAATTTAAATGTGGGTCACAGAAAAAGACTGGATTGAGGCTGTCGTCTGAACATTAGCTGATGAGACCAAGTTTCTCTTCCTACAAATAAGTGACAAGAATAACCTGTAATGGTTGGTTATGTGAGACTGGCTGTAGTGTTTAATACCCTTTGTTCAAAGATGATTAAAGTTGTCAGCTCGGTGATTGGTCATCCAGAACTAAAGATTTTAGGGAAAAAGACAGAAGTGACTTTAAGATAGATTTGTGAAACTGGAAGAGCCATTTACAAATTCTAATAGGCCTTTCATAAAAAGCAATGTGTAACTTATTATTCCAGTAAAATCACCATAAGCATACAAAACAAAATCAGAGAACAATGTGGCTGACACACTGAGACACTGGCTACTTTTAAAGTTGTTGCAAGATGTTCAGAATAATTCATTAAAAAAACAAAAGAAGTTGGACTCCTTTAAAACCCTTTGATGTATTTTCTTTCTGCTGTTAGTGGTATATGTTTGTGCACCCTGGTTAATCACCTTTTGAGGGCCATGTTTAAATGGACATTCTGTCCCAGTCGGGGGGCTTGATCACCCCGCTGAGATAAAGATGGGTGCAGTTAGTTCAGGGAGGAGTGTCAAAACGGTCCAACTGTGAGGCAAAACTCACCGAGTAATCCTTCAGATTGAGCCGGGGCGTGGCGAGAAGAATAACAAATAAAACGTGTGTGTTCGCCTTTGAGGAGTCAAGAGGTCGCACTGCGGTATTTGTTGTGAGGCTGACACGCACTGTGGATCAGTCTCACCCGCTTTGAACTGTCTGTTCAACTGCAGGGGTCGAAGGTCATGGTAAAGTGCAAGGTGGTGGAAGGTGGTGGGTGGAGGGCATGTCACAAACATACAGCTGGACATGAGAAGCAGCAGTGCAGCTGTGTGTGGGGGAGAAAGGCATCTCACTCTGTAGACATTGAGCTGAACCTCACAGAAATTCCCTTAAGGCTGTTTATAAAGAGCTACACAACTCCTATCCATATACAGTACACTGCCACTTCTTCTCCCTGAGCGGCTGTTATCATCCATATTCATGACCATAAAGCTGCTGTGGGACCAGAACATCTTAGCAGTTACTTAGAGTACCATACCTCATTTAATGATTCATTTCTCACGCCAAAATGTGGTTGCCTTGACTCTAAAAATTTGAATTGATTTTTTTGAATGCAATATTTCTTCGAGTGTCTGCACCAAATTTGCATAATGTGTATCATATGGTGTGTATAAATTTCTGCTGAAGAAGTGGGTCATAGTGCATTTCCATATTTTGTATGGTGAACCCCCAGACTGCTTTTATGTCTTGAATTATGCATTATATCCAAGACATCCATTTTTAATCTTGTTAAGTGTGGCAAATTTCACATTTGAGAGGGAGACCAGTGAAATGAGCTTAATCTCTTTAGGTACTTATTTATTTAGTCAAACCTCAAAGAGAAATATTGATTATATGGTCCTAATGTGTTGGTTTGTCTTTGTCTCTGAACAGATGATACCAAGATGGTCCTGCATCTCAGAGACAACCAAGGTAGGCGCTTCAACACAAGTTAGAATAAAAAAAACAAAACAATGACAAACATATGGCACAAAGGATGGATAATTCTGATAACAATTAAGCTCTATAGCCATAGTCTGTATGTATCTGGGGTCAGATGTGGTAACTCTAGAGAGGTTGAGACTATGTTTTAGGTGGAAAATTGCATCTTTAAAAAAAAAAGAAAAAAAGGAAAATGTTCAGAAAGTTAATAAAAAATATATGTATGTATGCCAACCCTCTGAACTGTTTCACGTCACTCCACCACTCTGATTCCAGGGCTCTGATTACATCTCTCTGCTTGGCACTCTGGGCACTCTGGTTTTTATCTTTTTCATATCACACATTTTAAACACATACTGTGCCTATTAAAGGGATTGATTGTAGTAAAGAAGCTATTGTTTTAATTATCCATACAGAGCAGAAATGTTCCGCAGTCTCATTAATAGGCATTTTAATGTTGATGTCATTATTCAGTCTCACAAGGTCATGGTTGCAGTGACTAAGGTATAAGCGTTCTTTCTTTAACCATCACTTTTCAGCTCTCTTCAGATCTCTGTAGTCGATATGTACCATCCATTAGCCCTGTGAGAGACGCACATGTGATTATTTGTTAAAGCCATGTCAGTGATGCACAGCAGATCCAGTATGAACAAAACCTCTTTCTGCTTTTCTCATTTGTTCTTCTCTCATAAGGTCTAATGATTATTTATCCAAACGCTGTTTCCATTAGGGTTCACTTTTCTCCTTAGGACCTGTCAATTTCCTAAACACATGCTTGTTTATGTCCTGTACTTTTGTAATACAGTAAACTATTTTGCAAGGATTAAGGTTAATAGAGTCATATGTTTACACTGTAATTATGTTAAAGAACCACATTTCTGTATAAAATAGCTATTGCACATTTCCTCTGGTCACTTGTAGTCTCCACATTGGACAGGTTGGATTACCTCCTCTATTTTCTGTGTGCTGGTGATCAATGAGGCAAGTGGCCAGTAGACTGTGGTTGGAGCTGCTCATTAATGTAACAGAAGAACCTTATGTTGACAGTAGAAAGTAGAAAGAGTAGAGTCCGCAGTAAATCCACAAATGCGGTTTAAAAATTGCATCATGGGTTCGCAGTGACAGACTCTACAATGACTCTTCATTCTAGTAGTATATGCTGCACTCTTGCAGCTGACAAACTGCAGGTAAAAATATTTTGTTTACCAAAAGACAAAAAAAAACTCCCCTGCTACTTAAGGACCCTCATATCCCCCTAATATCCTCTTCAAAGACTTCTTGAAACACCTGCTGTGCTGTAAGATTCCACACTGTGTCGCTTCAGAGATGAGAGTGGTGTCCTCCCAGGCTTGCTGAAGGACAAACTTATTATGTACTCACTATAGATCCTCTTCAGTTTTTATCTACATAGCTGAAGGCAACAACAAGGACTATTAGCATCCACAGATCTGCTCACTTTCCTGGGATTCAGTTGTACATAAATGTAAAGAGAATACCCTCCTTTTTAAAGCAAAGATAAAATGACTCACACTTTCAGTCAGAAAGTTTCCCTGAAAATGACTTACAACTCAGATGTAGATGGGCAAAGCTAGGTCTTACTGTGAGATGTATGAAATCCAAATGTAGTGTGCACAGAAATAATTGTGAATGATGAGTGCCACCTTTTGGTCTATAATGGAAATAAAGTAGATTTTGGTACGTAACGTATTCCATTAAAACACGTTTGAGTACGTTTATAGCATAGTATCTTGTCATAGGAATGTATTTTAGCTAGGCTTATTTCAGAGTATGTGATTAAGACTAGCTCTTAATGTATGTCACTGTGTTGGTGGTAATACATTTTGTTGTTGTTGTTTTTTAGTGATGCCAGCGGATAACTCAGTGGACAGAACCTCAGGCACACACCCGCAGCACACAGGTTTGATCCTGGGCATCCTGCTGGTCACTCTCATCATGGTGGTGGGTGTACTAGTCACTGTGTACATCTACCATAACCCCACATCCGCAGCCAGCCTCTTCCTCATCGAGGTTTGTATAATTGATACAATGCAAAATATGTTTTGTGCAGAAATATCTATTTATTCTTCCTGGGGAGAAGACAAAAAATACTTATTATCCAATTTGCTAAATGTTATGCTAAATGCTAATAACATTTGGAACGTCTACTAATAAATCTAGTCACTTTCTAAACTTTGTGACTAGTGACGTGAATGCCAGACTAACTGTGTCTGTCTGGCCAGCTGTGTAAAAACAAACTGTCTGTAAAGAGATTTGTCTCTGGACAGAGCTCGGTGCATTTTATTCCTCAGTTCCTGCCTCATAAATATGCATTATGGTTTTCACAGAGGAATGATGAAACTGCAGCACTGTGGTCGGTAATGAATGAATGTGAAATCCTAGAGGATGTGGAGGAGGTGCTGTTTGAAGCAGAGTACACTGAGAGGAGTAAACATATTTTTAATAGCAAGTGCAAAGATGGTTTACAAGGTCAATGCAGAAGTTAGGGTCTGTGTAGTTTCAAGGCCCTATCACCCATTTGGCACAATGTGTGCTGAACCAAACAAGACAAGACTTTGTTTACATTCTACAGTTTGTGTAGGGGGATATTAAAAGTTTTTTATGCAAGCTAAGCCAATCTAATGAGAAGAAAGAGTCACAAATCTTTAGAAACATAACCTAAAATCAGCCATTAGACATTAATTACACCAGGACTTTTGTCTGGAATTGGATTCTGAAAACAAACCTCATTAACCTTCTATGCTACTTATAACTTTGTCGGCAGAGACGTCCAAGCAAGTGGCCAGCCATGAAGTTCCGCCGCGGCTCGGGACACCCAGCCTACGCCGAGGTGGAGCCTGTGGGCCAAGAGAAAGAGGGCTTTATTGAATCGGAGCAGTGCTGAGGGGGGACATCCCAGAACCCCCTCAGCCCTGCTCCCTCTTTGTGTTTCTCTCACGTTGGGCCCTCCAGGATCTGATCTGCTCGCCCTCAGTGCAGTGTACTCATGGACTACGCACACACGACATTGGTTACAGTGGACGAGAGGTGATATGGAGAAGTGAGAAACCCCAGGCGAACCCATTGTTGTGCTCATGTTGGAGAGGTACTGACGTCAGTGAGTCATTGAGCTGGTGGGGCTGCTATCACGTTGCCATGGTGGGATTGTACAGCCTGAATGCACTGCACTGTCTCGAGGGGAAGGGGGTTATACAATATATATTTTCATGAAACAATATGTGAACAGAGATTTCCACTTTATTATTGGTGGGGTTATACAGTATAGGCCTTTGTATATCCATCCAAGTTTATTATTTTTTTCTTTAATTTGTTGTTTTTGTTGGGGTAGGCACATGTATCTGTACAGACCGGATTGTGGGTATTTCTTTTCAGTGCCATAGCTGGCCTTTCTATTGACTTTTCCACTGCATAGGCTCGGCACAGTCATGTGACAGGACGCAGGGCTGATCTCTGTCTCTGCAGTTGATGGTAGCTGGGATAGGATTTGGTCAGCAATCGATGTTGAGTGAGTTTTTGATGTGTGGGCTGAGATTTCATTTTCGAAGAAGAATGAAGAGTAGGATATTTTTTTCTTCACTGAATTGTATTCATTGTTTTGGGTGATGGGCACGCTCTATCTACTTCATACTTAATTTTTTTCATCACTGCCGTGCCATTTTGTCCCTGAGAGTTTGCACAAATTGTTTCCATGCACATATATTTTTTTTTCATTTAAAATGTGGTACTAATGCAAATTTACAAGACAGGCGCTTGTGAGTGTATGCTGAATATATTTTCTAAAGTGTAAATGACTTGTGTGTGTGTGGTGGGGGGGAGGACAGGGTGACCCAGTGTCTATATAGGTGCATTTGTTTGAGCTGGCTCTGCACAGATGAAATGTATTTCTTTTCTTTTTTTGACACACTGACAAGTCTGCTTTGGTTTTCTTGACTTCGGAGTGTGGGTGACTTTTCCAGTAACAATATACATTTATTAGTTTCATATTTGTTAACCATTTGGCTCATTGCATTCATTTTACTGTACATACTGAGACCAAAACATTTGCAGATTCAGGTAACTCATGGTAAACATCTCTTGTTTCATCGTTTCGTACTGAAACACTTTTTTATGTTTTTTAAGAGTGGCCTTTCTTTTGCTACTTTTTTACTTAAATGTGAATAATTTTACAATGGTTGCGGTCATGCACTATTGAAATACTTACACTCAGTATTCGGAAAATCGAGAAATAAAACGTGCAATATGACGCCCATTCACTTTTACACTGAAAATACAAATCCCTTACTCCTCATTGTCATTACATCAAGACCAAAGAATAATCTGCATTTAAGTGAGATCTTATTTAGAAAATGTGTACCTCAACCTGTTTAAAGGCTGGTTTCTTAATGCCCCCAACACCCACAACCCAAAGTTAGTCATATCTACACAGGTTTTCCGGTGGAAGTGCCTGTTGCAACCAGTACATTTACATTTACAGTGCAGAAACCCAATGCAGTTTTAACAGATGAGCTTTAACAATTCCACAAAAACGCTTAATTTCAGGATTCATTGGCTCTTCAACGTGTCACAAACTGTATTAGCACCTCTGATATAGTCTCATCTGTGAGAGAAAGAGCCAACTCTCCATTTTAAATTGTACTTTGCACCTCATAAAATCTGGCTTCTTTCCTGAAAGCAGAAGTGTTAGCTTAATGAGTTAATGTCTTTTGCAGATATTTTTTATTATTATTATTTTATTGCTAGGACTGATCGCAGTGAAAGAAAGGAATCTCTGTTTTGAAAGTGTGTACACTGCCACCTGAAACTGCAAGTGTTTTTAGAACCACTGTCGAAATGCAGTCAGAGAAAGTGTTTCAGGGGGATTTGTTATCTTCCAAAAAGCTGTAAAAAGACACAATAATACCACAAGAGCTTTCACTTCAACTCTCTCTGTTATTCAGATTACAGGTGTATGACAGATGTGAGCTGTTTTTCTTCTGATGTGGGACTTGACAATGCAAAGCCACACAGAATTAATGGAAATACACAAACTATGGTCCTGGGCTTTTGGCTTTTAAATGTAGCTGTGACCATGTTTGGGGCTGATTTGATGACAACTCTCCACAGCACACAGCGGGAGTCCAAATCACACAATATCATGTCTGTCATCTCTGTAATGGTTGTTTTGATTACTAAAATTTGAGAATAATAAAAAATGTTCTTTAAAGCAGAGGTGTTGTTTTTGTTGGCATCTTTCTGGACCATGTGAGCACCTATACGGTAGCCCTGTAGGGACACGTTTCTGTCTGTGAACAAGCATGTCAGTATATTTAATAGAAAACCTGTTCCCAATAAAGTCTTAAAATAGATTAATCCAGACTGAGTAAAGCAGGTGTTTAAACACTGTGTGCTGTCATTTGTCTGAAAAAGGCTGTTTGGCTGTTTTAGGGTCCAGGTAGGACTTGATTGTGGGTTTGCTTTCCTGCTGATTAGGAGGATAAACCTTGGCAGCAGTAGAACACGAAATGTGAGACTGCAAAAGAGGTATGGTGAAGAATAAAGCGAGAAGATGATGAATATACTCAGAGCTATATCTGAATTTTGGATTAAGCAGCACTAAAAACAAAGAGGAATTATATGCTTAGGTACTAATACTCAGTGCCCAGGAGCAAAGGTCAAGTGACTGAACACACACCATAAACATTTACGCAACGCACGGGTGTTAACTGTTTGTGCATGTTGCAATCTGCTCCATCGATTGAACGCAATTAACGTGCTAATGGCAAGGTCATGGAGGTCTTGGTGTCTCACTGCCATCTAGTGGAGAAAACATACAGTTGCACCTTTCCAACAAGGAAATGACTTGTAACGATGTCATTACTTATCACACCCTTCATTCCAAGAACATACTTCCTTAATATGATCAATGACTCATTCCCTATAGTTTTGAACAAAATGAAGTCGCTTAACTCTTTCCTCAGCTGATTTTAAAAAGTTATATCAATTTCACAAGCAGACATGTTCTATTGTAAGATTAAGTTTATTCAAAGATGGGTAACAGTTACCCAAGTAATGCTGTAGTGTTTTGTACAATACTGCACAATCCAGAAGACTTAAGGATGTTAAGAGATAGTTTTCTTCTTTACACTGTTTTGACATCATCACAAAAAGGTTTCCTGTTTATTGTTTGAGTATAAAATACCATCCCATCAGCTCAGTCCTAAGCACATTTCATATCTGAGAACACTGGGAGAGTATTGTTATTTGGGTTCCAGCTACAATAAAAATAAAAGTCTGCAGACCTGGATCTGCTCCTCTTAGAAGCAGCAGCAGATTTGGATGCAAATAGAAGCTGGGCGCTCAGTCATATAGATGGTCTGCCTAAAGCAGCTGACTCCAACAGTGACACCGTCTATGGTAGAAGCTGCTCAATAAGTCTAATATTATCCTCAGAATATATACACACACAAACAACTGACATCAGCAAAACAAATAACACATCTAATACTCTTTTAGAATAATAATTAAAAAGAAAAATAGGCCAAAATACAAACATATGAATATTTTACAAGGCTGTAATATGCTTGACTTCTGTAATTCAACCATAATCTTAACAAGGAATAGATTACAATTTTAGAATACAAGCATTTTGCGATTTGTGATATATTTTAGTGAAGGGAAACAGCCCACAAAGCTTTATTTCCATAATCTACAGTATGTATGAAGGCACATTCATTCATTTTCATCTGCTTATTGTTTGAGTCACTGGAGTCTATCCCTGATGCTCAAGATAAAATCACAGTTTTTAATTATGTAGCTGTACACAGATCTTAATATTGATAATAAACATTTTGAAAAAGCGTTTTTACAGTTTGGTCATAACAAATGGGAATCATTAAAAAAAATATTCCTTTACAGTCACTGACAAAGCATTGTCGTAACAATTTAATAGTGCAGTTTTGCTCAAAGGAGAAAAGACAAGGTTTAAAACGTGTGACCTTTACCTATGTAACGTGTGCCTCCTTATTCTTTATCAAAGTCATCATATGTTGACAAACGTACAATCAATCCTTTTCCAAACTACGGCTTTAACCTATCCATGATTATTTTACAGGACAACAAACAGCAGGCAGACAGCTAAAAGCAAACTACAATATTGGATTATAAAAATAAATAATCACACTAGATTGTACATTTCATAAAATTTCAGTTATTTACTCTTTTTTTTGACGAATAAGCGGCTTTACTGTCAGGACAGCAGAGGCTTTCTTATTGGTATCATCCACAAGCACCAATCCCGTACTGTATAAGGTACATTAATCTGAAATCAGAACACAAAAGTTGATTATTAGTAGCGGTCATGTTGGAAAGTTAGATAAAATCTATAATTACTCACTTGAAAGTGTTTCCACCTCCGCTGTATTGGACAAACCTAACCCTGAGTTCTGTTTGGGCCGGGCCCCCAGCTCCTTTACATCTCTTTCTGGATTTGGATTTGGATTCACCTGTTGAGAATTATTGGTCTCCACCTGCTCCTGTGGGATGTAGTGGCCTCCTTCTTCTTCCACCAACTTTTCTACCCTCTCCATTAAGCGTCCCACCTGAGGATGCTCTCCAAACATACAGTTATTGATGACAAAATACCTCCGCTTACACTTGTCCAGCACCCACTGGAGGTCCTGGCCCTCCCTGCGAATGTAGCGCTCAATGGAGATTTTCTTTAGGACCTCGGCCCAGGTGAACACCACAATGGTATGTTTCCAAACATTGTCGCCAAAAAGACTCACGTGTTCCTCAATGCGTGAGCGGTCAATGTCTGTGAACATTCCTACGGGGATGACCAGAAGGAAGGCATGAGGACCAGGGGGACAAAGAGTTGCCCCTTTGACTAGTTCCTGTTTGTAGGAGGGTGGCGTGTCCTGGGCAGAGAACCAGCCAGGGGTGTCCACCACAGTGACCTGACGTCCCTTCACCTCTGTCTGTCTCTTCACACAGAACTCCGCCGCTCGCTCCAGACGAAACTCCTCCCGGCCCAGGATGGTGTTGCCTGTCAGACTCTTTCCGGGCCACCTCCAGCCCAAAACCACCAAGCGAATCTCCGGCAGGACGGGCGCAGGGGGGGCAGCTGCTGGTTTTTTGTTCTCCTCAGCAGGTCCTGTGGCAACAGTTGCTGGAGTACAAAAATCATACAGTACAGTTATAACACAGTAATATGTAATTAAACTTTGTATGGCCTATAATATCCTTTTAACAAATGTCTTTGAGGATTCTCATTCCCGTTTAACATAGTTTTGACAATAAACTATAGGCTCCCAATAATCCTACTTTTAAACATAGAGGTAAACGTTTATATTGCTGTGTATATCTAGAATAAATCATTGTTTAATCAAAAACATTATCAACTAATCATAACTACGAAAAGACGAAGTCACATGACTTTATCTACGGTAAGTATCCGTAACCGAGTCTTGCATATCCTGTTATCTGACATTTTTCTTTAATTGACTATATCGAGCCAATACATTCTTACTTAGAGCACAATATTTTAATTGCTTCTATTTAGTTGGCCCTTTCTCTGCTACGTGAGGATCATGAGAAACGTGTCCCATCTCACATCCCGGTTTACAGAGCAATGGTTGGCCTAATAACAGCTAAATTAGCATTCGTGTTGATAGGCGCGGAAACTTTCTGTGTGCCTTTGAATATTTAAAAAGTAACTCATATTAACTTACCTTGAGTCTGAAGTGGGCTGCTCGTATCCATGACCAAGTTTGTCTCAAACGACGGTCTAAAATTAAGAGATAATCTTTCGAAGGGCGCAACTTTTCCGAACAACTTCCTGTACTACCTTTTGACAGATGTGTTGCAACTAACAAGGACAGTACTTCCGGTCTTTCAACATAAAACCCGCACAATTTCACTCGGAAGGAAGACAGTTAAATATTATGTTTTTTTTTATTAAGGCTTGTTCACATTTGTAGGTCAAGTACATAGAGTAATGTTCGCATTGCAATTAGTTTACACGTATAGCTAATTTTAGCTGAAAATGCGCTTGTAACATGTTTTAAGAGTGTGTGACCATGATGACAGTGACAGTTTTGAGCCGGCTCTGTACGAAGCTAAATTAGGTTAGCGAGATAAGATCGGGTTTTTCGGTATCCCGAAGCTGGTTCACTTCCATTTATACTATCTATGTTCACTTCCTATCGAGGTAGATCGCCGTGGTACTTTAGTCTGACCTGTCCTAGAGCAGGTTCAGTTTGCAGATAGAAGATAGAAACACGGACACTGACCAATCAGGGACGAGAAATAAGATGCCGGTGTCGAGGAGGAGAGAGAGATGCAGCGATGAGACTGAAAAAAGAGAAGTGTATGCACTTGTGTCGGCGACACTGTAAAGTCATGTACTATTGTAACATAGTCTTAGAGGTTTAAACACCTGAATGACATTGTGCTCACAATGGGTTTTATCGAGATTGAGATTAACGGATTAATAGACTCCGTGATATTTATTTTAATGGACGCGCACAGATAGACCCCTAGTGGTGCACCCATATGCAGTAAGTGCCCTCCTGGCGAGCGTCTTTTATTTTTATTTTTTTTATTATTATTACTTTTATTGGTTTAATTAATTTGACCCACGAGCGAGAAATTAGCCTAAAATGATATATTGATATAATGATATATTTTTTCCAAAAGCTACAGTTCCGCCGCACACTAGTGTCTAACTGCCTCTCGTCATGTGTGTTGCCCTCGCTGCCCGCTGTCACTGAGTCCCGCCCCCGCCGCAAGTAGCCTACATCAAGGACAGACAAAGTACAGCTCTGAATGACAGCTGTCTGAACTGCTCCTTGATCAGTTCTCCTCACCGTCAACAAAAGCTCTGTGATGCTTGCGTCGCTTGTGATTGATTGTGTTTGCCGCACGAGCCACATTGGACACATGATCTTACAGATTGCGCTCTTCATAAAGTGAGACCAAAACCTCGTAAGTCCCTTGTAAAAACATTAATTGGCGAGTAACAGTGACCAGTAAGTATACATGTTAATGTCAAAATGTGAAAAGAAAGTGTTTACACATAGTTACAGGCCAGTCCTTAATGTTTTATATTATATTATATTATATTATTGTCATTAAACACCAGTGGCTATAAAGTACCGTTTAGTTGTAGTTTGACTGGCTTTGGTTTAGTCATAATTTTGATCAAGTTCTGCATTTGGTTTAGTTTCTCTTGTGTCTTTATTTAATAATGCTTGTTGTAGTCCAAGAAATAGAAGGAAAACAAAATTTTTCAGGCCACTGCTGTTGGCTAAAGCATTTTGCACAATTGTTTGGTTTGGTCAGATTAGTTGGCATAATATTTTTATTGTCAGAATATTTTTTCCAGGTTTACATATTTATTTATCAATTTCACATCTGTGCAAATACTTCATTAATTAACTACTTACTTGTTATTTAGAAACTGCACATTTTTGTTTAATATTAATTAACTTTACCTTTACAACTTTCACATTAACTTGACTTGACGTGACTAATACTAAATAAAAACTTTTCTGTGTGACATAATAATATATTACATTTTTTTAAATCTGGGATTACTCCAGTAAACAACTACAGTGTAATTAGTACTACTTATTCACTCTGTACTAAGACAAGAATTCTTGTCCTGTAAAAACCTGTAACTCCTTCATTCAGACAGACAGTGACAGACAACCATTCACTCTCACATTCATTCACTAGGGACACTGGAGAGTTGCCAGTTGACCTGTACATGCATGTGTCTGGGCGGTGGGAGGAAGCCGGAGTACCCGGAGAGAACCCAGGGTAACACGGGGAGGACAGGCAGCAGGCAGACTCCTCACAGAAAGACCGGAGTTGGCCAAGGTTGTTCACGTCAGCTGGGATTTGAACTCACAACCTTCTTCCTAACCATTCTGCCACATGTCCCGGTGTATAACTCTACTTTTAGCAATATGCAGAAGGGCCCTTTTTATTTGGTTGTGCACCTTCCCCTCAAAAAGTCTGTGCACGTCACTAATTTTAATGCAGCATTTAAAACATAGACTCCATACATCTGTTGCTTGTTAGTCTACCTCTTTCTGCGTATATGATGTTCATTCAGTCTCTGGTGCTGTTCGTTTTGCAGTTTAGTGTAGCCTCTCCAACATGTCGCTGTGATTGGACGTTTAGTGCTGACTCCAACTATTACACATGAACACGCTCTCACTCCAGAGAAAAACAGGGTTAACAGGACAAACTGATAACCCTCTTTGTGATACCACTTATCCCAAACCGGGATTGTTAGGTTTAAGGGCTCAGCTGGGTAGAAGAGACATACTCCAGGTAGGTTCAACTGGGTTTGTAATCTACGGCCCATATATGAGCCCTGAGAATAATAACGTTTCAGAACACAATAAGGCTAAAGGTGCAAAGAGACAGACTTTGAGTTGGTGTTCAGTTTTATGGTCAGATGAGACAAAAATTTAATTGTTTGGCCACAATGATGTATCCTTCATTTGGCGTAAAAAAAAGGAGAAGCCTTCAACCCTAAGATGTAAATAAAAGCTAAAATATATTTTTCCACAACGATGCCTCTTGTACATTGTCTCAAATTCTGGAGGACGCCTGTGTCATTTCTAATTAAGAAAAAAATTGAATGGTTGCAACAAAGTAACTTATGAATCATTTTGGGCTTGACTGTATATTGGGAAAAAAAGTCAAACCAACAAAAGACCAACAAATGTTTTTATTGGTGAAATATACAGAGGGTTAGACATGATGAGACATTAATATTGCATGTGCCAAGGGGATCATTAATTACTATTCTATGCATGAGGCAGTTGGATCAGATGTGGCATTATTAAGAAAGGCTGCATTTTTACAATGCAAGATTTAAGTTTATTTACAGCTCTACAAAAAAAAAACTACAACAGGTAAAACAGTACATATTCCCTTTGTATGTTTACTAAAATTATACAAATAGTGCATTCTTTATAGTTTTTGCATAAATTAAGAAAAGACTAAAAAAAGCAAGTCTGTTTGCAACTAATTATACCATACCTTCATTTATTATGTTTATATCCTTGTTAAAAGGGTCATATGCAAAGTTTAAAAAACATTATTTTGAATGTTTGGGTTCCCATAAGTCTGCCATATATACACATTAAGTAGCCCATGATGCCAGCATGTGCATGTCATCTTCTTCTTCAACCTTTTTTCTGCTGGCTGTTAAAAATAAAAAAGATTCACAATTTGTCCAAACAATATTAAGTACAAAGAATGTTTCTGTACTTGAATACATTACTGATATTAACTAATTTATGAGTAGTTAATTTTAAGTACTTGTTCTGAAAAAGGTGCTACTGAAACTACTAATTTGTTGTCTTCAGTGTTGTACTCACTTGCTCGTTGGCCAGGCCGTGCTGATGGCAGTTTAGAGGCAGGCACACTAGGTAGTGCAGCCATACTGTCCTCAAGATCCTCTTCCTCCAGCTCAGCCAATTCTGCAAGCAGCTCATCCTACAAAAGACATAAAGAATACAGGCCATAGTCAGGCAAATGGAAATATATTCATAGGGCAACAATAAGCGATGTTAAGAAAATGTAAAAGGGTGATACAAACCTCATCAAATGTGTCACCAACAGGCCCAGATATGGCCTCGCTGATTTCCCGTGCTATGTCTTGTTGCTCTCCAATATCCAACATCAAATCTTCAATTCTGTCAACATCTCTAATAATAATAATAATAATAATAATAATAATAATAATAATAATGAAAAGGCTTTGTCTTTTGATAACATATCTATTGTGGTATGACCGTATCTTACATGCTCTCATGGACTTTCTTCATGGCCTTGGCAGCGTAGCCCATATTCTTCAGGACTTCTGTGTTGGTGTGCGAGTTCTCCAGTGCTTCTCTTTGAAACTCGATGGTGGACAATGTGCCATCTATCTGCTTGAGCTGCTCCTCCAACCTCTTCTTTTTCTTCAAAGCCTGTAGTGCAGCTAGGGGCAGAGATTATGATCAATAACAATACCTTCTCATCATCTACGCTCTCCTTGTGGTATGGCCTATGATATACACACAAAGTACGGATATGTGGGCATTCACAGAAGTCCCTCCTATAACGTGATTCAACAAAAAACACAAAATTATGTTTTTTTTGTGTATGTGTATTTCTTAGTAAAATTGTATTGTGACTTGCTTTTTTTTTTGTTTGTTTGTTTTTTTTACTTAATGTTAAAGTGGCTGACTTTACAGGGACATTTGACTTACTTGTTACTTGATCACCAGTTTGAAGCAGGTGCACATTTTTAATCAGACTCGGGTAAGACTAACCTCGTTTGTTTTTGGTCCCATGCTTCTTTGCTGTGGCTAGTTCCTGCTGTATCCTCTGCTCCAGGTAGGCTTGCTTCTTTGTCAACATTTCCTCGGTTTCCCGGAGTTTGTGGATAGCTTCTTGGGGAGTAGGGCCTCCTCCCCGTGACCGGTGTTTGGACTTTGAAGAGCTCGACGACGAATTCGAACTTGAGCTCCCCTTGAATAGTTTAGAAATCTTACTCATTTTATCGTTTTCTTGATTTTACTGCGCAAGGAAAATAACTTTAACACAACCCTCTCAGGTATAAACAGCCGTCGTCACTTGTGTCTATACAAGCGGGTGTGTTAGCAGCAGATTTTCCAGCTCGACCGCTTTGAGGTCCCAGTTTAAACCGAACTACTACCCAGTGAAAGCGCCGTTCACCACACCTTTCGTCTCTTACCTCATTGACGTGACACCTGAAACCTTACCTTCCCCCTACTTTCATATATTCAAATGTCCCAAATATTTACATGATTTAAAACTTTTTTTTTGTATTTTATAAAAATAATTTAAAAAATAATATGAAATGAATGAATAATTATAAAAAAATAAATATTATTTATAATAACAAAATTGCGTAAATATACAGTCAAATATTATATATAAAAAACACCCAACTAACTTTTCAACATTTCTTAATTTTTCTGTATTATAATAATTCTATGAAAAAATAATGTATTTTTATTTTATTTTTTATTGATCTGTAGACATTTTTCTTCCTAGGTCAAAGTTTGTTGACATCCGATTCTCGCGTTGCTCACATTCGCAGCTCACTGGTACTTTTGTCATGGCAGAATTAGACATCGGAAAACACTGTCAGGTCGAGTCATGTTATCTGAAAGGTGTGTGTCGAACTCTCATTGCACAATATTTTTTAGAGAGTTGTAATTGTGTTTTCTTCAACAGTTAGCCGTTAGCTCGCTTGCTGCTAGCTTGTATTGGCGCTAACTCACCCTTCATGAAACCACACTCACTGCTGAAGCCAGTGTTTAATTTTTGATACTAGATGGACGATATTGACAATAACCAAAGCGCCGCATAGAAACATACTCGGAACATATAGAAATATACAATTGTAATACTTTTCTCAGGGTATGCAACCAGCCGTGCGTGAGTGTATTGTTGATTAGTGGTTATTGAAACCTTTTCATTATTCAATTATTTATTTTTATTCCATTTTTATTTTAGATTTTCTTCCATTTGTTTGTGAATCCTGCAGTGGAATTTACTGGTAAGCTTAAACGGTTCATGTACCCTGATTAATTGCAATCTGTTTAACTCATTGTTATAAATGTTTTTAATGTATTATTTTTACAGTCTTGAGCACCGAAACAGAAATGCCCATTCGTGTAATGAGGTAGGCATGGTTGAATAAAGAATATTGATATCAAATCTGTATGTAATTTCCACTGTCAAATGTTCATTTAGGAACCAGTAAAAAGGGAAACCCCGGCTGCTGGTGGCAGTAAAAGTTACCCATGCTCGTTTCAAGATTGTAAAGGAAAGGAATTGTTGCCCGTTATATGTCAACAATGCGATAAACATTTCTGTTTAGTGTAAGTACCAGTTTTATGAAACCTTAGCAGTAAGGTGTTAGCAGTGGAACAGGATCTCCTGAGCGTTTGGTTTAAGAAATAACCTGAAACATAGTCTATTGCTTTCCAGACATCGTCATCAGAATGATCATCAATGTGAGAAGCTGGAGGCCCCTAAGGCCCGAATGGCAGCCACTAAAGAGCTGGTGCAAAAAATTGTAGGTCAGTCAGTTGATTGTCTATGAGATGTATTTGATTTTTTATTCTGTCCTGTTTGAAAGACTTGAATAAAGAAATTCTCTGAAGCTGGATTTCTTTATATAATTCAGATATAATTCAGCGTGTCCATAACTACATTGTAAGTGTGTTGTCACTGAACAGAGTCAAAGGAGGGACAGAAACCTAAAGGACGCAGAGGAGCAAAGAACAGTGAGACTGCAGCTAAGGTAGCCTTAATGAAGCTGAAACAACATGCCGCAGGCGACAAGGGACTGCCTCAGGTACACATCTTCAATGTATTCATTTGTACATTTAGTACATTTGTTTCACAACATTGTTGCTGTTTTCAGACAGAGAGAACCTATTTTCAAGTGTATCTCCCCAAAGAATCTAAAGATTGTTGCAAACCCATGTTCTTCTGTTCCAAATGGAGCGTAGGCAAAATGGTTGACTATGCTGCCTCTCTTGCTAGCCTACAAAACAACAATAATGTTCTGACAGCTAAGGTAAGTATCCTAATGAACAAAACACATTCACAACAACTAGTAACTATCCTTATTGCCATCGTTATGCTTCCCATGAAACAATTAAAATGCTTAGTTTCTATTATTACATAAAGAGGGCAAGTGGACCACTGAAGTACAGCAGCCTGTTAAACAAAATTAAAAAATGTGATTTTAAAGTCAGGTAATGGGCCAAAGAAATGTAGGTCAACTTGTGTTTTAATGGTATCTATGTTATGCAAGAAAAAGTAAAAGGACAATCTCAGTATATGTTGATATGACTTTACATTTAAAATATGTTTAGTATAAAGTGAGGTTCAATACTAATAAACTATAGTGTCATATTGTCTGTATTTATGAATCTATATACTTACATCTCTTTGCCTTGACTTATCTGCAGAAACTGAGATTGTGCCATCCACAGACTGGGGAGGCTTTTCGGATGGATGATACACTTCAGTCTTTACTGAGTCATTCTGAATTTCCCCTTCACAATGGGGGCAATGTGATCTTGGAGTATTTAGAAAACAAATGTAACTGTTTAAGGGATGTTTCTGATTATATCAGCCCAACATGAAAGTCAGATTGTTTGATATATATAATATTTTCTATAAATTAACTATTGTCAGAAAAACTTTGGATGTGTTTTGTTCATTGCTTTAGATTTGAAAAATCTTCCCTTTACTATTTCCATTTTCTTCAGTTGTTTTCCAACATCGCTTGTAGCCATATCCAGGGATGATTGGTTTCTACTATTGCCTGTGTTCAGGGCTTAATTTGTAAAGTTGGAGATGAGGGAACACATAGAATATTAAGGAGAAGTATTTCCCCAGCATCAAGAAGAAAAAAAGGGTAAAAGGGGACTGGATTATAGCCTTTTATATCTAAATTATGTAAGTTTAACAAACTAAGGGGCAATTTCTACAGTTAAAGTTCTAGAGTTATAAATCAGAGTTAAAAATGTTGAACAGGCCACATTAACATTTACTTTAAGAAACTTCTACTGAAAAAAAAGAGGTGCCAGATCCAGTCAAATAGGTCCTTGTCCCTATTTAGTAGGTGGAGGAATATAATCCCCAGTGTTCTCCACGCATTAAGCATTGCCTTTGTTCACCAAAAATATGTATTTTTTTACATTTCACATAAAATGCAAATATCATATGCACTATGCAGACATAAGGTCCCACCGCTCTAACTGTTCTTTTGAAGCCTTTGTTTAGTTCCTAGATGTGTCCTTGTGAGGATCACGTCGCCCACGTACACGCAGTATTCACAGAGCAGGCTACTCAAGCGACATATTTACGGTTAACGCTCAAAGCTTTGTTTAAGTGTTAGTTTGAAACTGGGTAAAATAAAGGGTTGTCAAATTCGTGCATTTGTACAATTATTACGATATAAAATATTTTACATTTGTAACCATAATTATTAGTGTGTGCATGAATTTATAAACAGTGTTATAATTTAACCATTTGACATGGATCCAACGTGGGGGTGTAAGACACAATTTTAAACCAATCATATCCGTTTAATGTGATATTGGCAGGTCAAATAGCCAATGGCCAGAGCCCTTTGAGAAAGGAGTGGGTGTGTCAAACCGCCAGCATATATAAATCAAAAGGGGCTGGGCTTCATATCATAGACGATACCCTTGTTTTTAACGAATTGGTCTGTGGGAGAACCTTTCGACGTTTTGCTGCTATTTAACTTCTTTTTGTTTAACATAGGTAGCAATTTTGCTGCTTTTCCGATCGAGTCGCTAAGAAAAGGCGACTTGGTCTTGCTAATCCAAACGTCTTTGTAAAATCAGGTCGAAAGTGATGCCGCTGCAGACAGACTCCGACGGTCGCACTCAGCCTTTGGATTTAATTTCGTCGCATTTAATCGGACAAAGCAGTTTTTGTATAGTCTTAAAGGGCCTCACGACGCAACATTCTCGACCGAGTCCTTGTGTAAGATGCTTAAGGTCTTGTTAAAAGCTCGGATCTGAGGTGTAGACTTGTACCAGCAAGCTAACTGCTACTATTAGCAAATATACAAAGCGGGCATTTTTCGTTATCAAGGCAACAACTGAGTCAAGGAGACGGTTTACCCGAAGATTTAAGATTTAAACGACGTGGGTTTTTTTCGACGCCAGAAATCAGGTGAGTGTTGTTAAATATCATTGAACTAAACCAGGAAGACAATTTATTTACTTGGATTGGGGGAGGGGTGACCTATTACAGTAAGCGGAAACGGTGTTTTGATCATTAAAGCGCCCCCAGCGACGTTTTCTGTCTGTTACTTTGGATATGTTATGTGTTTACATTATTCTCTACACTAACTTGTCATCACACGTTATTGATATGCAACGGTTAAATATTGGTTTATGGTAAATATTGAACTGCAGCAAACTTTTACTTGTTTGTGTGTTGCATTTCAGACAATGATGTGCACGAAGCTCAGGAAGCTGGGGCACACACATAAAAATTGTTAACACACTATTAAAATCATTAGGTCAACATAATGATTCAAATAGTATGTAGTGTATACAAGCCTTAAACCTTTTTAGTGTGCATCTGACTGTGCAGTTCTTATTTATTGGGATTTTTGTACAGTTTGTTAATACATTTTTGTGTTTGTCACAGATCATAATGAAGCTGTTGGAAAACTCCAGCTTCGAGGCCCTTGGCTCCAGGCTGTGTGTCGAAACTGGGGAGTCTCGCATTCTTGGCAGGTAGGGGTCTTGTGTTGAAACAGCTGAAAGCACTACCATACATACTACAACATATTTACTCTGTAATAGCTCTACTGCTGAATGCCTCTACTTCCTAAGACTCATAAGCAATTAAATTTGTACCCAACGGGTTTACATGCATTGATTAGACTGAAGTGGGTTTGTTAGGTAACCCTAGTTATGTTGTATTAAACTGAAATGTACATGATACAATAAACTAAACTAAGACTGAAACAAGTCTCAGCTTTCTTCAGACAGTAAAACCACTGTGCTGTGACGTAATGGAATAAGAGCGTAGAAGAGGTGTGGTACTTCATAAAAGAGTCTCATTAAAGATAGTGGCACAGACTACAATCAGCGTGTTGTACAATGTTATGATAAGAGGGGACTAAAGGTAAACCTACATTGGTGTCTCTAGTGGAACATAATAGTTAACTGTTTTCACACAGCGGACTGTTTTAATGGCCTTTGGCTGTGCAAGGTCTCTGGTATCCTAGTTGTCACGGTAACAGGGATGTTGTTACGTAAAGGGTTGTGGGTTGTTGAGTTATGCGGGAGTAGGGATCAGAATGTGGGCAGTGAAACCGAGCCTGTGTTCTGGTGTTGACCCGCTGTGGCGCAGTGTCCTGTCATGTCTCCCTGTGGCTATTCGGAGCCAGATGTTTAGTGTGCCATGTACTGCATGTGTGCACATGTATAAAACAGTGTAGCCAAGTGCTTCTGGAGTTGGCAGGATGACTGGTATTTAGACTGCTTAGTGGATTAGTGAAGCGGGCAGCCATAGCAGATGTACTTTAGCATCTATTTTTATTGATAATATAAACATGCATTATTTATTTATTATTGCATTGAACAATTATTGACTTTACATTTAGGTTCTGTCAACAACAAAGATATTTGTTACATTGTGTGTTGTTAAAGTTTCTTTTGTCACTGTTCCATCATCTTGTGTTGTGGGTGAAAAATGAGGGCAGTTATTTCCACTGTCCAGACTCATGTCCCTATATTTAGATTGGCTAGACCAAAGAGAGGTTCCTCTAGTGTGAAGTTGCACATCTTTTGCTCTTGCATAACCATTTGGTGGGCTGGAGCAAAATAAACATCCACACACACCAAGCGTGGTGTCTGACCCAGAAATGTGAAACAGCATGTTGGAAACGTAAGCCCTGGTTGGCTCTTGTGGGTTCATGAATACCAGGCACTATATAGTCCAACTTTGCTTACATTGTCAAATAAGTCTGATGGCCTACTGAGAGGGTAAAATAAAGGTTGCAGTTGTCAAGAAGCCAAATAGCCTGTTTTTTAAGAAAAATTTCACACTGTACAGGGCTAAGCACTGTGAGAGTTGGGTGGAAAAATAGTTTGGTTTCTTAAAGAAGAAGGGTAACTGGTAATTCAAATATTCTTAACTGCGGTCCATCTTAAGACCAATATTCTTTGACTATAAAACGATGCAATGTCTCAATTTTAGTCCATAGATTTAAATTGGGAAATTAAGTAATTTTATAGGTCAATTTCACAATGGGAATTGTCAAGTGGATCTGAGACTTATTATTTTGTCCATTAAATTTCTGTTATGTTCATGTTCTGTTTATCTTTTGCCTGCAGGATTGAAAGCTACTCATGCAAGATGGCAGGGGATGATAAACACATGTTCAAGCAGTTCTGCCAAGAGGGGGAGCCACATGTCCTGGAGGCCCTTTCTCCCCCTCAGTCCACCAGCACCATCAGTCCTTCACAGTAAGTGCAGCAGGCAGACCTGTTAACAAGTTAGAACATGTATCTTTTTACTGCGTCTTCATCATTGACTCAACCCATTGACATTTTTATTTTTTTTTAGGCTGGGCAAGAGCATTGAGGATGGGGAGAACCCCCTGAGTGACAAGTGTTGCAGGAAGACTATCTTCTACCTCATCACCACACTCAACGAGTCCTTTAGGCCTGACTATGACTTCAGTGCAGCAAGGGCTCATGAGTTCAGCCGGGAGCCCAGTCTCAACTGGGTCAGTAGCTCACTAAATGCACTGACTGTCTTTGTGTTGACAATCAAGAGTGGCAAAGAAAACTCATTTTTATATATGTTCTTGTTTTCCAGGTGGTTAATGCAGTAAACAGCAGCTTGTTCTCAGCTGTCGGAGAGGAGTTCAACTCTCTTGGGCCAGAGTTATGGAACTCCATTGACCAAGAGATAAACTTGCAGAGCTGTGACATTTACAGGTATGCTTTTTATTTTATTTTGTGCATTTTATTTTAGTTGATTTGGATTTTATTTCAGATTTTAAGTTGTGTCTATATTTAAATCCATTCTTATTATTTTATTCACTTGTAGCTACAACCCTGATTTGGATTCTGACCCTTTTGGTGAAGAAGGCAGCCTCTGGTCATTCAACTACTTTTTCTACAACAAGAAACTGAAAAGGATTGTGTTCTTCACCTGCCGCTCTGTCAGGTTAGGAATAAACAGCAATTTCAATCATCCTCACGGATGTCTCATGCGCATTGTTTAACTGTTCAATCGTGCATCTGCAGTGTCCTGAGTGGCTATGGCCTTGGATCTCTTGACAACGAGCTGGACATGGAGCTCGATGAGGAGGAAATGGATGGCTTCACTGAGGACAGGTGAGTCCAATTGCCATCTAGTAAATGAATGTAGTTTTGCAACCTTTCTTTTATGATACTACCACCTAACATTTTATTTCTTCTTCAGGTGCCCCAGAGCCTTGTGTGTGTAGACTTACAACAATGCATCTTGGCCAAAGAATATCTCGGCCTTTCCGTGTCCCAACTTCTTCTCGTTTTAGGATTTGCTGCCTCATCCAAAGCCATTTTTATATCTATGACTTAAATGCATGCCTGAAGCATTCTTCATTACTGGCTTCAGCTGTGTGGTGGTGGACTTTTTCTTTAACCCCCACAATAATCCGTCATTATCCAGCTTGTTTATTTTTATTTTTTCACCCAGCGATAGCACAAATGGACAGCTTGATAAGAACCACCTAAAGGACTACAAGTGAATTTGTCAAATGATAAAACCGAAAGGAGTCCAGATTATGCCAGCATTGATAAAACATGGAGTTTCAAAACTGCACCCTGTGAAGTGGTTGTGCTGGGTTCATGAAAGAGACTGACTCAGAAGATTCACCCTTTGTTCAATGTTATTACTGCAATTGTGTTTTTATGTGTGACAATGATGTTACTGTGAGTTTTATAGCATTTAAGAAACTGTGCATTATTACTACAGATGCTTGCCTGTATTTGTTAGCGAGGAGGCTCCTGATTTGGAGCTAACGTATCTGCTGATCTCCAATGTCCCACCTTTTCAGTTTTCCCACATGTGTAGTCAGTATTTTTATCCAACCCTCTTAGATAATTTCAGTCTTGCCAGTCTTCACTTGTATTAATAACCTTGGTACACAAGCTTCACTGAATGTATAGTAAAGAAATAAATAGCATTCTTTCCAAAAAGATCTGTTCAATATTTTTTTAGACTTAAACTTTGATTTCTAGTGAACAGAAATGTGGCTTTGAGTGGCAAATATTACAAATGTGATTAAACAAGTGTTTTGGTCAAACTTGTGGTTCTTGTATTGACGGTATGTAAGAACTTCAGTGACACTATTTTGCTTAGTTTCTTTTTTTATTAAGGAATTTTATAGTACATGACCCAGACCAGACTTGATAGCACAATGTTTTTGTACTGTGAAATGAAGTAAGGTTAAAGCCATTTGCGAAAACCTTGTAGCTGCGTCTAGAGACCCACAGTACTGTCTTAAAATAAAATCCCTTTTGCATTATTGAAAATCAAAGACCCAGGGGCACTCCGACCAGATGGACACCAATATTCCTTTGCTTTAATGACAATCACCAGTGAACTCTTTGCTCCCTTCTCTTCAACAGACTTTGGAGGAGGAATGAAAGGTTTCAAAGAGACGTGTGCATAGATCTGTCGGACAAGTTTAAGGAATTTGCAAGATGTTACCTTGTAGTTAAAATCATGAGAAAATGTATCGTCACACCTCCATTCAAGCATAGTCCCTCAGACATGCTCGATAGCATAATTAAGGCTGAGGCTCAAGTAGAATTTTAGCTGATGGACAAAATATCGACAGGATCAAACCACTGAACCCTCATAAGTTAACTTCTCATAAGAGTCTTAAATGTTGTGTGGCACATGTTGGCAACCAGTGCCCACCATACAAGAGCTGTTTCACAGTGTGCACCAACATGATTCTTTTTTTTCTGATCCTTTTTGAAACGTAACTGAAACATTAGGATACAGCCACACATACCTGCAGAGCACCAAAAATCTGTTAATACTAAATGCTAATTGGTGCTGCCTGTCTAACAGCAATCTTAAAGAATTTAAACATAATACAATAAACTAAAAACAATACAAGCGTTGTATAGATATATGCCAATAGCAGCCACTTCCAGCTTTGTTAAGGTAAGCTGTATCAGGGAGATGCAAAGCGTGTCTCAAATTCACATGGCTCAACATTTAGAGGGGACATTTCATTGGTTTGATTCCAACCATTATACTGTGATGTGAGAATTTTCACCAAAAATAGTGTAGCTTATGAAACTCATATGTAACAGAACAACAAGCATGAGAACTTCATTGTGTAATAATAAAAAAAAAAAATTAAAAACACTGTGCAGTGTAACAAAACTAGTGTCACCAACAAACTTCAAAAATACCGCAGCCAATCACAGTCACTGTGTGTCCTGTCCATTCAGCCTGAATGTGAACACACCTACCTAAAATAATAAAAATAAAAAAGAAATTAAAAAGCTGCATATATATGTAATAGACTGATATGATGAAATGTGACATGATATGTTTGTAGTGTTAATGGTCCATTGCAGCTCTTGAATGAAATGATCTCTTTTCCTTGAGAGTAAAAATTGACTGCATGTTCCATAAACAGGTTATTAAGGCCAAGCCTCATGGATCCGACGCCATAGCAGTCTCACTGTAAAGAGTAACTAGTGTCAATGCGCTTGTCTTAGGCAGTCTCAAGAGGTCAAAGTCCAACATTTTCAATAAAAAATAAAAATAAAATACATAAAACTAACAAAAAATTAAGCCATACAGACAAGCTGTGATGCCACATTGTGAGTGGTGCAGGTAGTCAGGCCATGATAAAGAGAGATGCTATCTTAATCCAGCCCTCGAGGTCATCCATTCAAGGCCTTGGCATAAACTAGAAAAAAAGAAAAAAGGAAGAGAGATGTCAGGAAACTATAACTGTGGTTATATTAGAATATAGGATAGGTACATTAGTATTCCCTGCTTATTGCCACACTCACAATACTTGCATAATTTTGGCCGGATAAAAGAACAATTACATGTTAAACAAGGGTGGGTAGCAGAAGAAACATGCATATCTTACCCCTCTCCAGTAAGTGCACAGCACGATTGTATGTGCCAGGGGTGGTCTTTGATGGAGCTCAGGGTGAGGTATTTTGAAATCTCTGCTGCCGACATACAGTCCTTCATATCCTGCTTATTGGCAAAAATCAACACAGCTGCTTTCCGTAGGTCCTAGTTGGAGGCAAAAGGAAGCAGAAGAACAATGAAACCATAATTGTGCATTAAACAATGATGCAGAAAAAAGGTGAGGAAGGTCAGTCTTTGTGAAAGAAAAAAAAAAAAAACCTCAATGTTCATTTTAAAACAGGGTCAGTATTGTATAGTCTATTTCCTCATGCAGAAATATAAGCATTTACCTCATGAGCCAGCATCCTGTAGAGCTCCTCTTTTGAAATGGCCAGCCTCTCTCTGTCTGTGCTGTCCACCACCAAAATAATGAACTGTGGATTAGTAGAAAAGAAAAATCATGCGTCTTTTCAAATTGCTTTTTACAGAAAAGCAATAACTCAGTGGGTGAGCATTTCCGGATCTAGAACTCCACAAAGGCTGCTGGTAACGGCTATGCTAATAGACCCTTATGTCTGAGAGGGTGACCTTGTATGACAAAAGACCAAAGGCACATTGATTCTGAGCAGATTCAAGAGACGACAATTAAAGCAAGCAACTACCCAGGAAAGAGCCATGTGTCTACACAAATAAATGGCATTCTACCAACACCACTATGACCTCGCGCCAAGTATTCACGCCTGTTGCTTCTTGACTTTGAAATGGAGTTTTACTGTCGCTATAATTTCTGGAAACCATGCATTACTTCAGACATTTGCAGCACAATATACTCCAGTCTTCCCATTTATAAGTGATTACAACAGAGAAACATAAGTTAATTTACAAAGACACAATGAGTAGCTGTAACAAATAAAAAAATGCCAACTGCCACGCTCAATTTTTTTTTATTTTACATTGAAGAAAGTAGATTCAAAAGATAAAAAAGACATACTATTGTAGAAGATAAAGACATACTATAATTATGCTTTTTTTTCCCTCTGAAAACAGCTGAGGCTGAACCTAGCTATACTTTTCAGCCCGACCTCTTTGTGAAAGGTTGACCTCTGACTTGGGCGGCCCCTGGTGCCGTCTGTGCTCTGAACAAACACACCAGCTGCCACGCTCAAAAAGGCTGCTGGACAATACCACAGTCTCACTCATTACGCAACTGAAAAGTAACCTCTGCCCTAAAATAAAAATCCCAATGGAGGGACTTACCTCTGTGTTGGAGTAGTAAGTGTTCCAGGATGATCGGAGAGACTCCTGTCCTCCAATATCCCACATCAAGAAGTGGGTGTTTTTCACCACAATTTCTTCTACGTTGCTTCCAATTGTGGGGGATGTATGAACAACTTCGTTCATTAGGCTTAAAAAAGAAAACATAACGTGAATACATGCTTAAGTACATTTACAAAATATTAGGTGTAAATGTAAAAGAAACACTTACAACTGGTAAAGGATAGTGGTTTTCCCTGCATTGTCAAGTCCAACAATGATGACTTTGTGCTCTATAAAAATTAAATATTAGTCCATTAAGTTTTTATAGAACTGCTAGTGTGAAAATTATTCTAGTCACTCCCAGCTGTTATTTAAAATCCCAAGACATGGACCAAACTTCCATCCTCAAATATCTTAACAAAACATTTGAGTATTAATTTCTATAAAATCACACTATAAACCAGATCCAACTAGAGCAAAAATGTGAGCCAACACATATATGTGAAGATATCCCACTCAAGTGCTTTGACTTTTACACTTTCATGACATGGCCAGCTGCATAGGAGGAAGGAAGTCTGGTCAAAGGGCTTACAATTCAGACCACGGGGTTACACCATGTTCGGGTTTGGAAGAAGATAGAATATGCACAAAAGGGCATATTGATGTAGGGTGATAAAGTGTATTAAGGTAATACTGTTGTTGAACAAGGTTATTAAAGGAGTTAAACAGATTACCGTCTTGTGTTGATAATAGCAAAGGCAAACTGCAATTTTAATGCGTTTTATCATCTCATCTACGCATTGCAATACATGTGGGACATAGAGCCGTGAAGATCAATGAAATGTGGGGATAAACTTAACTCCAGCTGTCGAAACACCAGCCCTGCATTTAGCCTACAGGTCTTGTTGTTCACTTCATGCTAGTAGTGAGCTAGACTAGCCTAAGGTTAGTGAGCCGTGACACTCAATCAACCTCCTCAGCATATAGTGTTACTTACCTTGGTTGCAGAAAAAGCTCCACAGTTTTGCGAAAATGAGGCCCATTGTTTATCTTCACTCGGGTGTCCCACGGTTGACCAATGCTGCAGCGGATTTCACCTCACTCAGTCCACACAGCACTTTCCGAGGCTGGATGCGGCTAGCAACATTAGCTGGATGAACTCCTGTCTACAAAACCCCTCACCAACCTTTTTAACGCGGACTCCATACAGTACGGCAGATTTAAACAATATTTACAACAAAAACCGATGCATTTATTGTAACATATGTCTACGAATGTGTTGTCGAAAGGCTCGTACTGTTATAGCCCTCAACAAATCGCATTAACACAGTGTGTTGATAAACTGAACGGTTCTGTCTCTGGCTCGTTTTCAGTCCGTTAGGTTTGGTGGTAGTGCTTTGGAGAAAAAGGCACCCCCAGCCACCTAGTTAATTCCGGTTGCGTGATGACGTCGTTTGCGTTTTTCAGAGACTGACCAACAACGAAAAGACAGAAACCCCCACCACGACGTAGTTTAGAAAAATCGTTAAGTTACTAACTAGTTTTAGTTAGAAAAACACATTTAACAGTTTTAGTTATCGCCCTGTGAAAATGTTGTCGTTCTCACCCTAAATTTGCAAAATAGGCAATACAAACTTTAACCACGTGACTAGTGACGTATAAGGAAATAGTAGTACAGTGAGGCTTTCTCAGAACGCCACCGTAAGTACCTAAAATCTTTTTTTTTTACAGTTTTATAAGCTCACTACACCCGAAACACATCACATATATTATGGAGCATACATGTGTTTATAAATCTCCCTGTGTCTTAAAGACAATCCACAAGATTTCGGGTTCAACACAATATTAATGTATTGTTTTATATGATCATGATTTGTACCGCACCAATCCATGACTCCACCCCCGCTAAACAATGGTCAAATGTGCTTGATTGTTGTCTGGCTGCAACAGAGTTTTTATTTTTTTTATTTTTAGGAAAAATGCCAGTGTTTCCAAGAATTTCTCTCAGACCAGAAGTGAGCGATTACCTCAAGAATGTCTTCTTAAACAAAGAGGTAGAAAGGGAATGCTCAGTGTAAATTCTTACAATTGTGTTTTGCAATTTTTGTCATTGTTTCATCTGCTACAGTTGTTGGCAGCAGTTGGCCACCAAGAAGCTGAACAGCGTTTTCAGAGACTGCTCACATGTTTGTCACACCCTCCTTCATATACATGTGTACGGGCCAGTACCCATCTGGCACCTTTGGAGGTCATCAGACAAAAGCTAGGACAAGAGCTGGGTACAGTAAGTGTATTGTGGATGGCTAACAGAAGATACTGCTGAAGATACTGTGTTGTTTGTGGAATTTCTTGTACAATCCTGATTTGAACTTGTGGTGCATTTGAAGCAGCAGATGTGCAGCTCATTGAGAGAGCTCTCTGTTGAGATTGTTCCGCACCCCTGCATTCCAGATGTGCTTCTCCTTCCTGTGGATGGGCCGAGGTATGCAAGGAATGCCAGAGCAACATTCAAACAATCCAAATCATCTATATAAAGTAGCTATAATCATCTATTTAAAGTAAACCGTACATTCAAGATCACTGTTTTTACAACAATACTAGACCTCTTTTCCCACATTTAATTTTATGGAACCATCTGTCTGGTCACACAACTTGCATTTTTAAAACAGGTTATTATAAGACATAACTGTTCTGTCTGTGTTTCTAGAGCTGTAGAGCAACTAAAGACTGAGGTGGTTGTTGGTGCTCAGTGTGGCTGTGCTGTTCTGAGAGGTGCTCATGTTTTTGCCCCTGGAATTGTGGCCAGTCCAAAGTGTAAGAGTTTAAAGTACATCTTTCAAATTAATATAAAAACTTGTGCATTTTGTTTTAAATTAAACGTGCCTGTTATTTGTGTGTTTATTTAATTTGATTTAATTTTTTAGTCATGAAGGCTGGAGATATTGTTTCTGTCTTTTCTGATACCGATGGCAAATGTACTAGAGGAGCCACAAGCTTCCAGGGACAGAAGGTCTATGTGGGAAATGGAGTTGCTGAAATTGATCGCTCCACAATCTTTGGTACAAATGAACCTGCCAAGTGAGAAGCTTTTTTTTTTTTTTACACATATCATACTTTGTAAAAGGAACTATCATTTTACAAAGTATTAACTTTACTTTATTGTTATTGCTGAATTGTATGTAATTGTATGAATTATATAATAATCAAGCACATTGATTCTAATATGTAAAATATGTATGTATAATAATTATACATCTAGGGGAATAGGAGTCCGTATGATAGAGCCACTTTATCAGAGTCCTTCTTTTGATGGTGTCCTGCCCAGCCTAGTCTTCCTACAGGTATATATTATTTTCAATAGTGTTCTATTCTAACAATAGCACATGAGATTTTAACACGAGCATTGTAACATGAGATTGTATTTGTCCTTGACAGAATCTTCCCTCTGTGGTGGTGGGACATGTCCTTGGGCCTCGTCCAGGTGAGCGCATTCTGGATATGTGTGCTGCGCCTGGAGGAAAGACCTGCCACATTGCTGCTCTCATGAAGGATCAGGTATTGTCTGTAGGAAATCTTTAGTGGTTTAGGTTTTCTTTTAGTTTGACCTTTTGTCAGCTTGCCACACCATTGTCTGATGTCTGTTACAAATGACTCTATTGATTTATAGTTAATTGGTGCTGCTTCTTATCTCACACACAGGGTGAGGTTGTGGCAATTGACAGAATCAGAAACAAGATTGATCGCATACGTCAAAATGCCCAGATGCTACATTTAGGGTCAATTAAAGCATATTGCTTTGACAGCTCAAAGGCTGTAAGCAGCGACTCTACACAGGAAACTGAAGGTATGTAGTGACAGCAATGGTCATACAGTTCTGTGCAAACGTTTTACACCATATTGAAGACATCATGCAGTCTGGCCTGGTCTGGTTCAACCTAAGTTCCTTCTGAGAATGGATGGTCTGTTTTAGTCCTGTTTGGTACGGTTGTCTCTGGGATTGTCTAAATTTTTAAATGGAACCTGCCCAGATCCTTCAAAAACAGTGTAACTGTTGCTGTTTTGAGGCAAAGTCACACCAAATATTGATTTGATTTAGAATCATCTGCAGTTTTATTACTTTGAATTTTGTAAACTAATAAAAATAAACATAATTTATAGTTTAATTTATGTTTTATATCTACACCTGCCTAAAATGTTTGCACAGTACTCTTATACCGTATATAATAACTTCATTCTTTACCAACATCAATGCATTTAAAAAAAGAGATGTTAATTGGGACAAAAGTAGTGTAAAGTAGTATATTAGTGTAAGCATACATGTCTTTACCTGTCGCAGGCCCTCCGTTCCCTCCAGAGAGCTTTGACAGAGTGTTACTGGACGCTCCTTGTAGTGGGCTTGGACAAAGACCCAACATGGCCAGCACTTGGAGCCTTAAAGAGATCTGCTCGTACCAGCCACTTCAGCGCAAGTTAATACAAGCTGTAGGTTTTCCCCAATATCCTACTTGTAACCCCTGCTGGCATCTACAGCAAGTCATGAATTGTTTTAGTCAGTAGATGGCAGTATAAAGCAGTTGAGTTACAGCAAAGTTTTCCTCTCTCTCAAAGTTATTTTTAAAGTTGAAGTCTTTGATAAACACAATTTTACATATGCTGTGTTTAAATATTGCAATCCACAAGATTCTTTTTATATTATTAGATACAAGTACTCCTAATAACTGCATTACAAGAGGGAACTTGTTGAGGCAGCGGACATTATTTATCCCATTGACATATGTGCTTTATCAGTGTCTGCCTGGGTTCACTGAAGTTCATTCTAGCTTCTCATCTCTTTTTTTATGTTACTGTTTGTACATAAAGCAGACAGACTTAAACCCATGTGGCCAGGATCCTTCTATCTACTTGTGTTACATAATTAATGAATCTACATGTGATTGCAGGCGGTGAGCTTGCTAAAGAAAGGCGGGGTTTTGGTGTATAGTACCTGCACAGTGACTCTGGCGGAGAATGAGGAGCAAGTATCCTGGGCGCTCAAAACCTTCCCGTGCCTCACACTTCAGCCCCAGGTAGAAAAGAGCTATGCATAGAAACTGTATGCATTCAAATGTATAGAAGCCTTACCACTGCTCTTATTCTTAGGAGCCCCACATCGGCGCAGAGGGCATGTTAGGAGCTGGTTTGTCACCCGAGCAGCTGCATCTTCTCCAGAGATTCAGTCCAGAGCTGAGTTGGGAACAGACTCAAAAAAATACTCCACTTCCCAACAGAGCAAATACAGACACTATAGGTTTTTTTATTGCCAAGTTTCTAAAAAAGTAACTGGAGGGCACGTTGTCTGAACACAGCAGCACTGTCAGCCTTCACATGAGACTACAGACTGGAACAAAAGTGTTGATATTAAAACACTGCTTTGACGGGGTGGTGATGACAAAGATGCTCACTGTGCAGTTTACATCTGCCTCTTAACAGCTGCTCTGTGGAACTGCAGGCCATATAGGGATACGCTTTATAAACACTAAGAGCAGCAGAGAAATGAGAGGATGGAATGGGAGGGGTAGACACGTGGGGACGCAGAAGCGGAGAGACTCGACGAGTGCTGGCAAATGCAGCAGTGCTAGCGTCGCCATAACAACAGTGACGACACAGCTGCCATGGCGACAGAAGATTCACTGGATATGTGAAGGTAGATCAGGAAGTAGTGTGCTAGAGGTATTAAACATTTAAAGCCTTTTAGTCCTGGGACAACTGGGAGCTCTAATTAGCACTTCTGAGGCTGCTCCAAACATAAATTATGTTCTGCTGAGTATTTCAAATAAAAGGAGTCATTATACAGCTTTTACTACTGAATACTTGTTTTTATGTATTTTAATATACAAACATGTGGCTCTGTCACACACAAGAACATTCACACTGACCTCAGCCCAGTCCTGTTTCCTGAGAATACTGTTAATCTCCTATCAAGACAATCCACATGTCTGAAAATGCCAGTAGACGACTACTCCGCAGCCCTTTGTAGCGCTGCACCTTAATGTAGAGACACTGCTAAAATGGCTGCTTCATTCAATGCAGCAGTCGGGATTATGAACCAGATGGCACATGTTAAATAGTTAGATGAAGCAACAAAAACTCTAGTGTGTCTTTGCTTGTGATTATTTTGAAAATAGCCGTGTTTGCGGAAGCCGAAAAAAGCAGCTTCTTGTATTAGATTCATCTTTTCAGTACTGTCATTTGTCAATGTTGTCATGACAACTTAGGAGGGAGGCCAGTGAGTAAACCAATATTTTCAAGAGTTTAAAAGTACTATTTATAGACACCACCTTCCTTCCCAGTCCGATTCTTCTGACAAACACACATCAAAACTGTCTCTCTGCACCAATCCTTTGTTGCCAACTTTATTCATTAAATTGAGTCCTATGTACATACACCTGTACACTGTTAAAAAATCTGTAGTGCTACCAATGTAGCATAGAAATGGAGCAAATATCCAAGTGCAAAAACAAACTTACTTGGTAAATGGGTAATGTAAACAGAAGAACATAGTGCAGTCAAACCTGTGTTTGAAATGATTCCCAATCGGATCATCTGTAAATTTAGGTGTTTATAACTGACCCAACACATCAGCTCTCTATACAATGTGCGTGTTGAAGAGCTTTAAAGCATCTTAGATACTATCGTTATCGTCTGTTTGCAATAACAGACAACCATTGTCTTGGTAAGCATTTGCATCTTTACCTTTTTTTTTAGTAAAGAAAGTTACTGAAGAGGATTTGGAGAAATGAATATTCTTTACTGAATAACTGAGGATTAAAAGGGAATGGAGTTTAACAAAATTCATTAGAAAAGGGATCAGACTTAATAAAAGATTAACCTAAATGGAGGTTTGGTAGTAGACCAACAGTAAGTTGCAGTTTCATATCAAATAATTTTAACTTGATTACAATTTGAGTAAGTAAAAGTGCAGAATAAAAGATGTATCAATGTTATAAACTGTTTCTGGACCCATACAACAGTACTGCATGTAAAAGAGGACGTTACTGTAGAACTCTTATTGTCTTGTAAGGCAAGACTACGGCTTGGCAGAAATATGTCTGAATGTTGAAAACCATGGACGTATAATTTAAAAGAAGAGCTAAGTTATAAATGGAACATAAAACTCTAAGACCTTTGCTAATACTGCATCAAACAAATCAACCCCGGCAGTAGTCTGAAAGAACAAATTATTCAAGTGGTTTCGAGCAAAAAATATAATCTTGCTAACCACAAAACGCACAGCTCAATACAGAAGAAAATCTGTTTTTGTCATGCTTTGTTAAAACACAAGTTTAAAATATGCATATTTGAATTTGAGAAGATCCATGCATATCCACACATAAACATTGTCTATGCATAGATACACACATATTTGTATCTATGTAATCAAAAATCTTGTCAATGAAAAACAGCATTTACAAAGAAAGTGTACATAAATAAAATGCTGTGGTTTTGGGTGTAGCAGCACGATCGGACAATAAAATGGTCTCTTTGAGCCAATCCTTTGTGTGTATGTTTTTTGTAGACTCAGGGTTTTGGTCTGTTAGGGTGGATGTAAGAGTCTCTGGCCCATTCCCCTCCATCACCCCTCTTTTTGGGAGCCACCTCTCCTTCTCGGTCCCTGTCTCTGTCCCGGTCATAGTAGTGGTGATGGTGATCTCGTGCAGGCCGGTGGTGATGGTGTGAGCGCTGTTTGTTGCGTTCATTATGGTCCTGCTCGCGCTCTTTTCGGTGGTATCCCGTGCCATGTACAGCTTCCTCCACCCCTCTGTGATGGTGGTGGTGATGATGGTGGTTGTGGTCCCGGTGGGGCAGTGGCTCATAGCACTGTTGCTGCTGGGGGTGCCCCTCCCCTAAATCCTCTTCATCCTCTTCTTCTTCTTCTTCTTCTTCCTCCTCCTCTTCTTCTTCTACTTCTTCTTCTTCCTGGTGTAGAAGCTGTGTGTGTTGCTCCATATAAGATGAGTCCTTGCTCTCACGGCTCTCCGGTGTTTCCGAGTCCAACGTCTCCTGTCGGGACAGGTCCCTGGCGCGGTTGCTCTGATTGTGGTGGTGGTGATGGTGGTGGTTGGTTTGCTCAGTCCGAGTGGAAGACGATCTGTGGTGAACATGCTGGGATCTCCTGGATGATGGCTCGTTACGTACAGGGCGCTCCTCCTCAGGCTCGGCCTCTGCGTCTGCATTGGGCTGGTCCTGGCTCTGATGGTGGTGGTGTTGGTGGTGATGGTGATGGTGCTGGTGATCTTCTTTGGACCCTTTCCTCTCCACCACAGGTTTGTCACTTTTCTGTTCAGTGCTGCTCTCCTACGGATTAAAAATCAGTCAGTACAAAAATCATACAAGACGAAAGAAAACGCACTGCAAACACACACAGATCATGCACATGAGCGAAAGTGAGTGACGCTTCTCTGTGAACAGAACTCTTCTGCTTCATAACCATGCTGCTCGCTTGGTACCCAAGTGGAGGGATATGCTGTACAGTAGAGACGTGAAGAGCACACCACTTTTGTTGTACAATCCTTGTCATCATTTTTAATGGTATGATTTTCTGGTTGATTGTTCAGTCCTAAAAGGGTATGTGCTGGCCTTAATCACACACAAATTCCAACATCAAAAAACTAAAAATATCATAGTAAAAGCTTCCTCAACAAATATTTCCTTTTTGTAGGATTTTTGTACTTCACCAGAATAAAACATTTGATCACACTTCAACAAAAACCTTTCACTCACTCACCACAAATACATATTACATGTCAACTTCAATCCTCCTCTGAAAGCTCTGCGTTTTCCTCATTTTCAGTCTTACAAATCCAGTTGTGTTGGCATTGAATGTAAAAATAAAAAATTTGCAGGCATCAACAAAAGCTGAGAAATAAATCCACATTATCTTACTGGTGAATAAGTAATTACAACCATTGCCTCTATGTTAGTTACTGCTTATTTTTTTTTATAATAGCACAAGCTTTTCCTATGTATCTCCATACTGTAAGCATCCCAGGCCTTAGAGCTGTACCTGAAAAGGTGTCGTGCTGGAAGGCAGAGGGGCCGCATCCAGCTTTGTTAGGAGTGGGTCAGGCGGGCTACAGCTGGTGGGATGGGTGCTTTTCCAGTAGGCCTCCAGGTAATCAGCCATGTGCTCACAAGCGTCCTCCAGCTGGTTTTCATCGAGGATGATGTCAAACATTTCCTGCCGTAGAGACAAAGCCAGTCAGAGTAACAGAAAACAGGAAAGAGGGTCAAGAAAATAACTCAGTGCTGGAGCAATTTTTGAAGCATTCCTGGCATAAAAATAAAAGATCTCTTACTTTTGAAAGATATCACTAAGCACATTACAGAAAGAGAGGTGAAACTGAACTGGCAAGATGGATAAAGCTCCTAAAAAAAGTCTTATCAGATATGCACTAAGCTCAAAACTCTAGAGGACAAAACTGGTTTGAAGTCAGCAACTATTCAAGGCTCAGTGTGGGGACTCACAGGGGGGCACTGCGCCAGCTTGTCGGCTGCCACCATCTGCACGTTAAGGTGTTTGGCTTGAGACTTGCCTCTGGATTTGATGAGTCGCTGCAGCACCTGAAAGAACGTGACAGTCTGTAAAAGGGTCATGGCTGATGTCTGTGTGGGAAAGCAAAATGTAAATGTATAACAAACATTAAACCATGAAAGATATAATACAGCCTTTGTGTATTTCTGTGGAGGAGGCAGCAGCAGGGCGAACTAGAGAGAACAGGTGGTAAAAAGTCATTTATTTTAGGCCTAGTGTGATTCACACTGACGCCACTTTGATTTAGAATGCACATCTCATGTCACCTTCTCAATGCCTTGTCTCATTTTCTAAGCCATATTTTAAAAAGATCACTAAATTGTGTCCTTTTTTGCAAACATTGAAGGTCATCACAGTGAATCAGTCCCCCTCACATCTCTTCTTGCTTTCACATGAGCATCTGGCATGAGTGTGTTCAAAATCTCCGCCAGAAAAAAACAATGACACAATACTCTATAGGAAAGAAGACTAACAAAAGAGAGATGTTGTTTTAGTCGTTACTTAGTAGTTACATGTTACAGATTTACCTTGGGAGAGGTGATCTTTACATAGACTATAATGGGTGCGAGGGATGTCTTCCCCAGTTGTGACGGATGATTGATGGTATCGGCGTCCAGAACTACCAGCTGTAACGTCCGAGCCAGTTCAAAAATGCGCTCGATTTCACTTTGGACTTCCGCTGAGGGGACAGAAGAGGCCGATTAATATAGAGACCATACTATCCAGTGTACATGGAGAAGAAGACAATCATGACATCAAGAACTAATAGTTACATTTATCAAACAATTAAATCCTACTGACATCAAAGGTTCTTGTCCACCTAATTATACCATAGTTGTGTGGCCCTAACCCATAACATGACAACATTACAGCCTGCAGATATGCTTTATAAACATTTATAAACTTTTTCGTGCGAGCACAGTGTAGCCATGCCACTTCCATTCGACACTGGAAACTGGCTTTGCATCATATCAAAGCAGCTCTTGAACTTGCTTTCGTGCATGTCCGCTATCTTTCATTCCAGACTGAATAAAACCAGCCAGGGCTACTCAAGGCTGCCACGGCGTTATCGTTAGCATTGTCGAAAGTTTCTTTAATCGCTTCCTTCCTTTTCCACATGAGCCGGGTCTCCTTGAAAACATTACCAATCAAAACACCAGATGTTCCCAGGCATCGCTGTAATTTCTAGGACAAACATACCCAAGTTGGAGCGCGTGTTGGAGCGTTCAATGATGGCGTGCTTGCTGGGGTTGTTGAGGACTGATCGTTTGGCAAGCGAAATGTCTGCAGTGACACGAGTGATTGATATTCTGCCACAAGAGACAAGGGAGAACAACACATTCACAAAAAACATTCACTTTGTTTGAAATGATTGTACACACAATTTGATATTTACATGTAGCTAGTAATAGCAGTAGTCTCCAGCTGCTGATGATAGGCTAAGCCTTGTTTTTCTGTGTTGTGTAACTTTATGTCCCCCCTGACTGGCCGGTTAGACAGGAGGACGACAAAGTAAAGGTCTCAACATTGTGAAGGAGAATCTGTTCTGCTCTAGAGCCCATTATGGCCTATTAAGGACATGTAGAGGGCCTATTTAAAGCAGCAGCACACATCTCCGGGCCAAACAAACTTGTTACACACTCCCTTGACTAACCTCAAGGGACAGATAAATACCAGCCTATAGAGTTGGAGGGAGACAAGGAATGAGGAAGGAAACGTGATGAGAGCCTGAATTAAAAAGGTCACATTGAACTCACCTTCCTTCGAATCTGTGTTTTAAAAAGTCAAACAGTGCTTTTTGCATCATGTCTGTCACCTGTAAATAATAAAACAAGATTAAGTGGCACATAAAAATGAAAGGGTGTAAGTGTGTTTTGAGGGAATTGTACCTCATAGCCCTTTAGCGATGGTCCAACCAGAACCACGGGCCGCATGGAAGGCACAACATCGTACGGAGGAATGTGTTCAGCCTTCAGACAAGAGAAGAAGAAAAACATTGACACACATTTATGGACACAGCATAAACAGTCCCAATCACAAATCACCAGAGGGGTTAAAGCAACAGCTAGACACAGACTAGACGGTTAAAAAAATACTGTGAACCATGACATGTTGGACTAAGCTGGTTCAGAAAAAAACAGACTAAGCTTTGATTTACAACAGACTTGGAAGTTTTTTTCCAAATGTCAACATCATCTTGTTGAAATTAGGTTACCGTAAACTATGATGGTTCTTCAACTAATCACAAAAGTAAATTGTGCCATGTCATGGTTCAGAAGTAAGTAAGAAGAAAATCTACAACAGGAACATGTTAGTCAGACAGAAATACAGTCACATGACACAGGTATATCCATTTCTTTTAGGATGCAGCAAGACCTCGGTTTTAGACTATAGCCTTTACTTAGTTTCCATCTGCCGTCATTCTAAAGAAAGTGTAAACTCCACTACTTTACAGTCTTTTTTTTCTTTCTTCTGTAAGAATATTATTTTTTTTGTCTGGTGTTTGCTGCCGTCATCAGGCCTCCTTCAGGGAGGTTGTGGGAACTGATGCACACTCCTGCTGGCTAACATGAGAGCGTACATAGGCAGCTGTTCAGCATAGATACTGATCATAGTGTGCGGGTAATGTTACGAGACATAAAAACTAGGTGATAATGTAATGACAGCAGGACAATAGATGTGCATATATAGTATTAAATGTGTTATATTATTTGTTTAAAAAAAGCAATTAAATTTCACTTTCACCTGAACCAATGTTACAGATGTCAACAAGTATGCCTAATTTATACATACAGTACTGGGCAAAAAAAAATGTCATCCTATAAAGCAACTAGAGATTGTGATAAATTAAAAGTTGAGTTAGAGAATTCATGTTTTATCCTTTGTGACAATTTAAACATTTGTTTAAAATGAGGTCTCACTGAACCCGGAGCAGAAGTTTATGTATAAACACAAAAACAACACAGAGGTTTGCAGAGGCATTGAAAAGGTGAGTGGTCAAAAGTCAGCACAGAGTTGACTCTGTGGGATGTTACAGGGGAGTCGCCCCCCGACCCTGCTGAATGTGCACTGTTCTCTACAACTTACCGACTTTTGCTTCTGCTTAGCTGTGGTGAAAAGGAGAAAGAGAGAGGTTAAGAATAGGCATGCACGCTAATGGCCGTGGACGGTGGTGGTAAACAAAGAGGACACACGCCGAGAGAGGCCGGGCAGCCACAGGCATTTAGTCAGAGCCGTGCGGACGGACAGAGAGGAGAAAAAGGGCGTGACAGTCCAGTTTACCTTCTTAAAGAAAGGCATTCGTTTCTCTTTTGCTAGGGGTGACATGACAGTGTTTGGACTGGCTTTAGGGGAGCGCAGGTTGGCCGGAAGCTCATTGTCCTCTGGGTCTAAGCCTGTGGCATCTATGTCAATGGCTACGCACACACACACAAGAGCGCCATCACATACGGGTGAATCTGGTCTAGACACTTTAGTATATTCTACCTCAAAAACAGTAATATCAAATGAAACATATGGACAATAATACTTACCTGGAAATAAACAAAGAGCAGTCTAAAGGTATAGAGCTGTAGCTGTAGCCTTTTCAGGGACTTACCAGAGGACGGAGGAGTAGATTTCCTTGAGTTAGGAACCACTTCACCTAAACTAGAGGATGAATTTGCTCCCAATTTACTGAAATAAAAAGAGATGCAGGTTGACAGTTGGAGTCAGAGAGGGATGAAGACTTTATATGACTGCAAAGCGGAGCAAAGAGAAATCCTATGGGTTGCATCTCTGTACCTTGAGAACTTGCCCTGCTTGGATCTCTGGTCCTGAAAGATACGAGTGTTTTCAAGCTTCACTGGACTTGGGATGAAACCAATTTCACAGCCTTCCTTCACCAGGCGTCCTATCCACCAGTCGTTGTTGTATTTCTGCACAGAACAATTAAAGACGTTTGGTTACTCATAGCGGCAAAACCTATTCTAAACACACATATCAATAATTTGTTTTAAATATCACATTACTAAAGATTCTAAACACAAGCCAACCTCTTTGACATGGAGGAAGTCTTTAGCCTCAAAGGAGACGGCCATGCCTGGTACAGGGACATCATCATCGAGACTGGAGCTGTAGCTGACATTTGTGCGCACGGCAAATGCAACTGGTTTAGTCTGTTTGAAAAAAAGGGAATTGAAAATATTAAAAACACGTTAAAAATCATGTGCCACTCTAACTAGCAAAAATATTCAACGCTCATGAAAAACTATATGATGTTGACATATAGTCTTTGCTTTAAGCTAAGAAACACATCACTATCCTAATTGATCTGTAGATAAGAGAGTACAAGAGTCTTTGCTTAAGACAAACAGCTTTTGTGTAAAAGGGCCATAAATCAGTTACACTGTAAATCACTGACCTTTTATTTTAGGACCCAAAGCCAGTCCATTGACGTAATAAAAATTTTCCAGTGCCACTTCTACCATATACTGCCTTATAGCTCGCTTCACAACGCATGTCTGCCCTAATTCTTATAGCACTTTTTATCTAAACAGGGATATTTTTACACAAAGCTAAAGTAGATATCCTGATGCAATATATTTTCTACAAAAATAAATCAGAATAGATTTTACATGGACATGAAACATGATCAAATCTAGATATCTGGACAGGTTTTACAAGACAAGAATTTACTAGTCTTGTACGACACACATCCCTTAAGAATTACATAAAATGCTTTGGGACATAATCGTAGAGTCAGTCTGGCAGCGGCGTCAGCAACAGTTGGCAACACGGACATGCCCTGGACCAGATTACCTTTGGTTGGCCGTTGACAATGTGTCAAGCCTGACAGGAGGCGACTGAGAGCCAAAACGAATGCACAGGAACGTAGCTTAGAGTAATCTTTTGCAGAAGATTTGCACGCTCAATATTTACCTACACAAGAAAGAGGCCAATGTGAGAGAAACCTTTGGGAAGATGTTTAATAATATTTAGTGTGTCCCTAAACTGAATCCCAGATCAGAGCTTTGATGTTGCAAATGTTGATCAAAGCTTGATCTGAAATGCCATAACTGGGTGCACCAAGAGCCCCACAATAGTATAAAAGAGTTTCATGAAACCATAATTTAAAGCATATTAAATTAAAACTGGTGGTAAAAATGCAACTATTCTGAAAATTTGTAACCACAAGAGGGCACAAGAATTGCCCAACAACTTCTACCATTGGTTCTCAAACTGTGATAGATTGAAATATTAGCAAATGTTTTTGTCTTTGGACCACTATCTTAGACATTAATAAGCTCAACCCTGGCTTTAGACCTAGTATAAACCAATACAAATGAAGTTAAGTTACTAATATAGTCACTTGACGAAATGCAAACATTGCACATGTGCCAATATTTTGTCAATCATGACTAATGTGAGTACATAGCCTTGGTAAAGATGAAATGAATAGAGAAATATTTCCATCCTCATCCACTGACTGGTACTGAGTGGATGTGTTTGGGTCGATTACTTTTGCAGGGCTTTAGACCAGGCTGCAGGGCAGAGTGGAAATGTGCAGTAAGGGAGTAATTAATCAGAGCCTCCCAGGAGCAATTTTACAAGGGACAAGTGTCTCCCTTTCATGGCCTTCGCTGTCCACGACAGCCTGGGTGAATTACAACAGGTGAGATAAACTGTATAGGATTATGGCTGGAATTTACGATTGAAAATCCTCCCCGGCGTGTAAATATTCACTTGACTCTGGCTGTTGTGAGCTGTGTGTTAGTGACATCTCTTCAGACAAAACCGTGCAATGCAGCAGCAGCAGAGGACGCGGCGACCTTGGTGTTTGCATGCTGGGAGTCACGTGAGAGCAGAAAGGTACAAGAGCCATTAGTGCAAGTATGTAGTAAATGTATTCCCACGCTTCTCATGGGCTGCTCTCTCCCAGATGCTCCTCATGGGTAGCGGTCATATCACATCATTATTTGCATTTTTCAGCCAATCTTACTCATAAGGGGTCAAATGTTCCACACATAAAGGAACCTGAATACTGATAAGTAAAACCTCTTTGGTCCTGGGTTGCTTCTTACGTAACATAAGCCTTCATTATAGATGCCATACTGTCTGCAGTGACAAGAAGAAAGACATTGTCAGAAGGTTAAAGAGGAAAAGGAGGTTTAATAAGGAAGTGGAAGATGACAGAATAAGCAGTGAAAAAAGAGAAGAGGCCAGGAAGGGAAATAAGAGGTAGAGTAAGAATGGGATAAAACAATTGGAGGCTCTAGAGATGCCCTATCTGTTACTGGGAACCCTGGGAGGCACCTCAAAGGACCGCAGCCAATTAACATGGCACAACGCTCATCACAGTATCACATCACACAATGAATATTTCATTGGTTAATACCTTGGTGCCCACTCTGTGAAGTGCTGCCCTTGCTGATGCTGATTTGCCACCTTACATGCCTTAGCCTCTCCATTAGCAGCACTTGGAGCCTCCAACACTATAAATCAACATTCCCATATTGTTTCTCCTTGGATGTTAAGGATCAATTGGAAATGAATTCTTTGCTGCACGGCGTACACAGGCCTTAGGCGGCACGGGGAAGCATGTCAAATTAATGATATAGCAGAAATACAGCGTACCTTCATTAATTTAATATGAGGAGACGATTCTGTAATAATTTATGGCTGTGTGTGCATCATCACTGACGATAAATATCCGGTGGTATGTTTATTGTATATTTTACACTGAAGAATATAAAATTTCACCTGACTGTTCACATTAATTAAACAAGTTAGATTGGATTTGATCTGTATGGTGTCTGAGAAGGTGAAATGTGAGAGCCAATCATTCAGAGAAAGCACACAGCTTATCAATTATAGCTTAAGTACTTCATTACCTCAACCAGCGGTCAGAGTACAAGTTTATTTAAGATCACTCGCAACATGCCAGATTATTAACTGCCTAACAGATACAATCAAAAACAGAAGAACATTTAGGTACCAGCTTCAAACAAATCTCTGTCCATAGTCAAGTTTGGAACAATGTAATAACTCACCTGAATACAACAGTGAGATCTAAGAGGAAGCCATTTAATTTTTAGAAAAAAAAATTAAATTATCTGCTTAATGTACAACCAATACTATCACCTAAAACTTCTCTATGTTAAAACAACATATGCATAATGGGATTATTGATTGCTTGCTTTCTAGATATCTTACTGATCTAACAATATTCCCTATTCTTAACCACTGTTTCTTCTTTCCAAACAGAAATACAATTGCATTTAAGCCTTTTAATTTCCGATGCCCACAGTAGTGGCTGGTGACATTTAATATACTACACCATCTCAGTCTGTAAAACAATTTGATGGTTTAGCTCTAAGACTCTACATCTGTGGTAACAGATGATCAAACATCATTCATTCATTCATTCATTCATTTTCTACCGCTTTGTCCCGTTAGGGGTCGCGGGGTGACTGGAGCCTATCCCAGCAGCTTTGGGCCTGAGGCGGGGTACACCCTGGACAGTGGCCAGTTAGTCGCAGGGCTGACATTTAGAGACAGACAATGACAAACAACCATTCACTCACACTCGCATTCACTAGGAACACTTTAGAGTTGCCGATTAACCTGTACATACATGTCTTTGGACGGTGGGAGGAAGCTGGAGTACCCGGAGAGAACCCACGGTAACACATTGAAGACATGCAGACTCCTCACAGAAAGACCGGAGACGGCCGAGAATATTCAAGTCGACCGGGTTTTAAACTCACGACCTTCTGGCTGTAAGGCAGGAGTGCTAACCACTCTGCCACGTGCACCCTAATGATGATCAAACAAATAAAGCTAATTCTAATATAAGAACATATTGAGAACTATTAGAAACAACTAATATCCTCATTATGAGTAAAGCAAGGAAAGAGGTGTTTGCATTATAAATTTGATTTCAATATATTCATGTCTGGGATATGAACATGAAGATGCACTGTATAAATAAACCTTTAAGGTGAATCAATTCCTCCTAACTTCATCCAAGTATATAAGTGATGTCATGTCATGGGCTGTGGGTAAATCTGGAGGAAGGCTGACAATGATGTATATGTCCTAACACATAAAAAGGGGGCACGACACTTTAGGGCTCACAGGTTCCAAATATTAGTAGAATGTGGGATGTCATAGAGAAACACTGCTTGTAAAGGCTCTCACTCAGATATTGCACTTCCTCTGACCTCTGTCTGCTCTCTCTGGGGGCCTCCCAGCAAGGCTATACTACTTTACTAGTCATTTGTCATGTCCCAGTCCAGAGGGGAACTCTAGGCCTACTCGTCATCTTAATTAGTGAGCCATAGCTTCTGTCCATTACAACAACATTGATCTGCTAATATAATGGGTCTTTACCAACTATAAGCGACCTGGAGACACAACGCATGAAAAAAAAAAAAATGTGTGAAAGAATGGATGAATACCCACAAGCCCCACAGCCTTAGAGCTAATGAGTGAGCTGGCTGTTATAGACACTAAACACCCAGTAAACCAATTTCAGACACCTTCTTAGACAGAACACCACGAGCAGCCCAGTGAGCTGGAAAAGAACAATGCACAAACAATACATAGGCCTATTCTGAGGAACGCAGCATTAATTCACACATCAAAGGCATAAATCTTAACAGCGGCAGTGATTTCAGTGATTTTGTGGGAAAGCACTCTGATTGCTATTCCTGTAGAGCACGTGTGTGTGTGTTGTTTGTTTATATGATACTAATTGTGGCCCACAGCAGAGCGGAGTGAGGCAAGGCTTAGCTCTGATAAACAAAGAGGAGCCCTCAGAGGCCTCTAACCTCTCACATCAGCGGCCCTTCAACACGCTTCCTTAATCTCAAAACCAAAGATATCTCTGTCATAGTGCTCATCCTCTATAGTTTTGCAAAATTTCTAGTATTGATGGTAGAAGATGAGAGGACACTTCACCATAGAGCCATAGTCTAACACTTGGAGTTGCAATTGTGTAAATCCAACCTCTACGTCTATAATATCATCAGTGTCATCTACCAGGAGGGTGGTTCTCATGTTTTGGACAGTACTGGGCTCAGCTGGGTGCAGAATACAAACCTTGGCCTTGTCGATCTGTGCCTGCGCCTGCCGCTCTGCCTCTCTGCGCACTGCCTCCTTATCCTCTTCCAGGGACACATCGGAGTCTGATGGACGGCTGGTGTAGGAGTCGGCCGAACCCTGCAGAAACACAAATTTAGCACCACTTCAGTGACACTCGAAGTCTGATACTAAAAGTATTTTATCTCCTAAGGAGATCTGTTGGCCTTATCCTTCAAACAAATGTTAATTTTGGCTTGTGCGGCTCACAAATTTGGAAACACACCCACACACACTTTAGTGCCAAGCTCTGATCAAAGCAGTTAACTTAATGGGGGCATGAGTGTTAAAATAAGCAAACTTTTACAGCAACACAAAAAAGCAAAGTGAATATGTGACAAATCATGGACACTTCCTCTGTGCGAGGAAGTTTGCCAAAGGACATAAACTGTCTTTCATGAAATAACAATACCAGCAGCTTCACTTCTATCCTTAGCTCTCTGTCTCTGTTAGCGTTTGCCTGAAGATTTGTTTTGATTCTTTTATGACAAACACTGACGGGAAATGTTCAAGAAAACCAGGTCCAAATATGTATCTGTATAGATAAAAGATCAGTGCATAAAGGAGAAAAAAACTCTTGACTACTGTGCATCACTCTGCATTTACATCAGATATGTTGCTTTTTGCCACATGAAAACAGATCATAAATAATTGCAGACACAAAAAGTAAAGCTTGTGCATCCAGGCTGTATTTAGACCCATAATTCACAAGGCTACATCAAAATGGCACACATGGTTTCTATTGTTAAAGCAGGGGTTTTACCTAATTTAAGGCATTGTGCACCCTGTCCTTACCTGCACGCTACTACACCACCGACACAAGCGCTTTCATTCATCCCACTGCACCATAACACTGCCGTCTGAGTTTAAAAATAGACTCCTTCACTCGCTGCCTGATTAGAATTACCCAGGCATCACACACACACAAAGACGTATGATACCTCTCCCACCTCTCCACTTACTCTACTTGACTGATGTACATAAATGTCCCCTATGTCGTAATGTTAGATAATACAAGGTTATTCTTGATTTCAGTACAAAACTGCAGGGCATCAATCATTATCTGCTATGTCACATTCTCCCTGCTCTAAACCTCACATGAATAAACTACCACTGTGTCATTAAATATTTTATGTAATTGCTTGTAGATTGTCAAAATTGTGCTTCAACATACAGCACATCCAAAAGGTTAGAATGAACAAAATGGTAAACTTTAAGTTCAATCGTACAACAGATTTGAACAAAGCATTCTCCTAGTGCAGGTGAACACTATAATTATTCCATCATGTTGCAGCTAAAGATGAGACGTGAGGAAGAGCACAGTCCCAGTAGGTCAAAAAGAGGTGGATATGGAGCTCAGCCCAGAATCTAACTGATAATAACACCCAACGTCTCATCATTACTGGCCAATAACAAACACTGACCCCGGTCTGATGGATACCCACGCGACACACCAACACAACATACACAACAACTTTTTACCACACTTGTTCTGTGCTTACACAAGCATCAGAGTTCTTGACGCGACCTCCCTTGGCTCGTTTCAGCAAGCGGATCCAGGTGGCCTTCATCAGCCACACTGGTCATTCAGCGTCCACAACTCCACCTGTCTACACCACTGTGGTCGCCTTGGCACCGGATCCTGGCACCACTACAGCTACAGGTACATTCAACACAGTTGCTACATCCACAGCTGGTCCCTGTCACTACTGGGACACAAAAGCTACTGTCATCGCTGAAGAAATAAGCACCACTGGAGTTCAGGCTCCTTTTTTTGCTACAGTTCCCACTAGCTCGGCTGCTACGGCTCCTGACCCTCCTGCTGCTGCGACTGCTGCAAAAGATGGGCAATCCACAGGAGCTCTCTGCCCAGCGCATAATCTCAGCAGCGCTCTCCCTTATTCGGCTCAGTCTCCTTGATAGCCGAGTGCTCACACCGCCGCTGCAGGTGCTCTGGTTGCGTCCTAAGAAGAGTCAGGTGGCATCGCAGCTCCTCATTTTCCCCTCTCACACTGCTCACAAGCCTTTTTTTGCACTGAAAGCTAGCGATGCACTGAAACTGTTTTACTACTCGGGTCCTGGTTAGTGTCTCTCCCTCCTGATGCAAACGCTGCCTCTTGGTTCGCCTCAGTCAGTGTTATGTCCTGCACACAAGCTCCCGGTGCTACTTCACTGACTCTGCCTCTCTGTCTGTGTCTCAGCCCACCCCTCCTCTTCCTCCTCTATCACTCTCCTCATTTTTTCCCAGTTACCCCTCACAGACTCTCCATCTGCTTATTGTGCCTTTGCAGTGATTACCTGAGCTTTTATGTGTTCATGCAACATAGGGACAATAACGGGAGTTGTTTGAATGTGACATTGTATTATGTCACCGACGTACATTATGTAAATAAATGTAAACAAAACAATTATTTTAATGTCACATGTGAGGTTGCAGCCCAGTCCAAAGCAAGCGAGATTACAAATGTTAGTTTTAGATTTGCCACACAATTGTCAAGCTGCCAAACCAACTTGTGTAGCATGACAGTCAATATAGGATATAAACAAATACCTTAAAAAATACTTTAAAATAATCAAGCTGCAAAGCCACTTCCTGTCACATGATCCCATTCATAAGATGTGAGTGAGGCTGCCACACAGCCTTATTTTAACATTAATTAAAAATGTCCCACCCTCTCAAAACACCAATTAACTGATTATCTAACGTTCCCTTTACTTGTTTTGAGAGTTGCTTTGCTGACGCATGATGGTTGTGAGCAGTCAAAGGGGGCACACAACATTTCAAATGTGCACTCAGGTTTATGGTTAGCGGTCACTCCCAGAGGAACACCAACTGTAGATCGGGGCATAACACACTAATCAGTGAGGCTTATCAACTCCAATCAATGACACAACACCATATCATCTCAAGTTTTCAAAGGAAAACGGCACATCTTACATAAAAGGAAGGAGTGGTGGGCTGTAATGTGATTTTAGCTCATTACGATCAATTAGACTAACGAGTGAGGCAATTACCTGAGGTTGATAATGTCGTGGGCACATATGGATAGATGGGGAATAAAGAAACTGAGGTGGTTCAGTTGGTGATGTCACTGATAGGCAGACATTTCTACAAAGGAAATGTTAGCTTGTAATTACATTTATAAAAAACAGCACATTAGAGCATAAAAGAGCAAATCAGCGCAATATTTATTAAGGTATGCAGTGTACATTTTGATAAACAATAATCAATAATTATAATAAAAGACTGGTGAGATTGCTTTATCAATTTGACTGAACAAAGCTGTTACTTTGGGACTGCTTGTGGTGGCACTTGAGAAAGATGAAAGATAGTGTACACCATTATTTTTATGAAGACTTCAGAAAAGTATTGAGTGTGTGATTGCATATGTGGTCAGTTTTGGGGCCATTTTATTTTACATTTACATTTATTAATTTAGCTGACGCTTTTATCCAAAGCGACTTACATTGTTCTACAGTAATTACCAACGTTACAGTCACTGGAGGCAAGGTGGGTTAAGTGTCTTGCCCAAGGACACAACGACAGTATGAACTGTGGGGACAGTGAGAATCGAACCGCCTACCTTCTTGTTGAAGGACGACCACTCTACCCACTGAGCTACTGCCGTATTTGTTTAATTCTGCCTAATTCTCTTGTTCTCTGTTTGAGGTGGGCGTGTACGGGTTGCATATGGTTGTATGGAGAGGTCTGACAGTGGCCTGCGGAGCTCTTGGGGCAGGGCACAGATGTTTTCAACGGGTGGGGCTTAGGGCCACGAGAGGAGACCACTGGAGCTGTGAAGTGAAGCAGCACTCCAACAGCAGTGGTGACAGAGACTCACAGTGACAGACAGAGCCTGGAGCTGAACACCACGACCCTCCTCAGACCCTCTGCTGCACTGAGGTCACAAAACTCATTACCTTTGGTAACATCTAGTAGCGCAGTACTGTAAGGTACTGTACATCTGTTAAGGATATGTGTAAACATTTAAAGCAACACTATGGACATTTTAAGCAAAAAAACACGACACACACAAATAATGGGGTCTACTTGTAGACAAACGTTAGTGATTAAAACAGCACACTGTCTAATCCTTCCCCAGACAAAATATGGGCTTTAGTTTTTGCATATTTTTGCCATGTGTTGACTATCATAGCTGTATAAGGCTTGGCTAAGCGAAAAAATGCCTCATGAAACAAAAAACAACGTAGTGATGGGATCTATTGATACGACAAAACATTTTTTACAAAACATTCAAAACTTATTTCACACTCCATTTTGACTTGGTAGTCAGTATAAACATTGCACGGTATGAAGAAAGAATAAAGTAAATCCAAGCTTGTTCAGAAACAGTGTGTTCACCTTATGACAGACATCAAAGAAGATATGAGTGGCTTTGTTCTACTGGGAAATACTATAATGTTTAGTTCAAGTTAGTGAGAGCAATGTTGATGCAGATGTCAAGTGACAAAACTTGGCTCAGATTTCTATTGAACTTAAGTGTGCAGATGCAATTTGTCCTCACTGACTTTCAATATAACCCGAGCATTAACTTTATCTTGCTGTATGCTAGCAAGAGGTAGTTACATTTAAATTTTTTTAGCCAGAAGGAGACATGAAAGTGTAATTGACAGGAGAATACTCTTGTCCTCCTCTCTACTTATCGTGTTGATAAATGTGGACAGGGGTCTTCACTGTGAGACCGCGTGTGACCTCTCATCCGCAATAGCACATGGAATCATAACATTAAGACATTACAAATTACTTTGGCCATCGATCGAGGGAAATGAGACGCTGCTAGGGTTATCTGTTGGCTAAAGGGAATCTCCTCATGATCTGAAAGCTTTTATGTTACTCTTCCTGGTTATTGTTAGCTACTATAGCAGGATAGATGTGAGAATAAACAGTGGTAGTGATGCAGAAAGGTTGTGTTTTTGTGTTAAGTGGAGTGGAACCTTGTTTACGTCATCATCGTTGGACTTGAAGCATATCCTCCTTTTGACTGAACTTGACTGAACTCACACTGTACTGTTATGGCTCCTTCACAGGTAACATACTTCCACCTGACCTTCTAGCTGCTCCCATATTATACCACTTTATCTTTCTTCTCTTCAGGGAGTGGCTTTTTCTGCCTGGACCTAGATGACCCTCAGAACTCGCAGCGCTATTTTCTCCTGTGTCTTTTCAAAAATGACTTCTTATAAAATATACATGACGTCTATAAAATCTGGAGGATCGTATCAAAATAGCAGTAACCTCAGTCCATCAGGTTAGTGCAGTGAGTAGGACAGGTTAAATTGCAGAGTTTTATAGCAGCGATAATAACAGGTCTCTAAAGTTCAACAACTTCTTGGCAACACTACAGTTTATGTTCCGTCTAAGCTGTCTGTCAAGCTTGTTTTATTTTCCTGACAATAATACTTTTTAGTATAGAAAATTCACATCATAATAAGGTGTGATTAGAAATAAATAGAAGCTTGAAAAAAACAGTTTGAAGACAACATTTTAAAGACATCAGTCAAATCTAGGGGCGGGAATCACATGGTTCCACACAAAACAATACAATTTCTCATTACATTGTCCACCATAACGATCAGATCATTATCTCTCAAAATCATGACCTCTGTGAAAATGTGGTCGAAGGACAGCCCTATTTGATCGAACATGGATTTGGGGCATTAATTATTAGCACTGTAGTGTCATTTTAATGTACTTTGTCAGAAATTAAACCAATGTCTACCACATGCTTTTAGTTTTTGCTCCCTCTTTTGCACATACAACAGTCCTTTTCCAGTGACGTTGGCTTGCTAACAAATATCAAGATATCTGTATTACAATAAAGTATCAGAAGAGGAAAACAATCATTCATCTATGCCTTTTTACTCTAGCCACATTGTCATTTTTGTCATTGCTCTGATAAAAATTGGGCAGGTGAAACACAACCTCATGTCAATCTTTCTTTAGTTCAATTTTTGTCAGTTAAGTTTCGTGGTCGTCGGAGCCAAGCACTGGTATTATAAGTGTAGGGTGGGGTATATCCTGAACAATGACCAGCTAATTGCAGGGTTAACACTGACGGACAACCATTCACTCTCACATTAATTTATTTTTGTGACTTTTTAGAGTCACTATTTTACCAATTCATACATGTCTTTGAACAATGTGAGCAGCAGGAGGATGACTTATTTCCTGTCACCAGATAACACTGACTTTAGTTTAGGATTTTCTATGTATGACCTGACCTTAGTTTTGTTTCAGACACTGTACCTAAAGGTCACGTCTCAGTTGGGGTGTTGCTTGGTTTCGGTCAGGACTTGATAGCATGGTTTACAACACTACTTTGTACTGTCAAGGATTCACAACATGGACAAGCCTTGCCATGAACCATGATGAAAGATCAGTTTTGTGTGGTTTTAGTCACAAGCCTCACTAAAAACCATGTTGTGTTTAACAAGACCGGTGGTCAGACTGTGTAGTAACGCTCACATGTGTCCTGCATCATGACTGAAGAATGAACACCACTGCTCATTCTCAGTTATGTTCAGATGTGGCTGATGGACTGTAGTTGACTGCAATGAGCTGACAATAGGCTGAGTTTCAGACTTGGCGTGACTCATTCTTGGCTCAACCCAAAGCCTCTCTTTTCACAGCCATCTGTCCATCAATGCCACATCACTCAGCACAACACAAAGTCAATTAAATCATCGGTCCGCAAAGTGTCTCCTTCGTCAAGTGGAGACAATGAAAGAAGACATGACAGCCAGGACAGAGGGATGCGTAACTTCCACAATAAACAGTTGCAGATATTTAACTCGGTGGAGATTGTAGTTGGACAAAGAGAAAATTGACTGCTGGTAAAGAAAAGTGAGCATGTGTGAGTGAAAAGAGGAGAGCAATGGATAAAGGAGGTGGGGTAATGATCCGTCTGGAGTGGCAAAAGAGCAATTGGCCCCACAGATGCCAAGGTGACACTGACAGACCTATAAAAAAAATGTTTGCCCAGCATTCCATATGCCAGTGCATTAGATAAATGCATCATCCCAATGAGGGGGTGGCCTCTTGCTTGATGTCAATCTCATGACCAATCCCACAATGCACTGTGGCCAGATGAAAACTGTGTCTGATGACAAACCTTGACATCCTACACGTTTTTTATCATGTACAATATATAATTACACATGAGGGTTGTAGCTTTGTAGTTTTCTTTGTTAACACATTCAAACAATTGTCTTAATGGTTACAGCTACAGCAGAGAGACCTTTCAACTGACTTCAACAAAGCAGGGACCAGTCAGAACAATTTTCCTTATGTATTATTAACCTTTAATATGTCCTAGATACACAAGACATAGTCTCTACACCCCTTCCTTGTTTGAGGAATACTCAAATAACTGCTTGGCTGTGCTATTACATGGGAAGGATAAAAACTGAGGTTTGGAAAAATTACATTGCATTTTTGTCTTTCCTGAAAAACAAAACATAGATCATTTGAAACAAAGCAACAGATTTAGATTTAGGGCCATAAGAAGATACTGACATTGATTATCCAATTTTAATAGTGATATAGAAACAATCTACAATATCATTTTTAAATGAATGCATTAGTAAGGATGTAACCAGACCAGCTAGTTTAGCCGGCACTGACACACTCAAATGCTTTGGATATTATGCAAGCTAAATCAACATAAAAAGCATTAAATGCAATCATAGGTATGTAGCCCAAATCTTACCACATTTGGAGCATGCATGTTGGCAACAGACTATGAAAGTTACATATTTAGCCAAATTACCTAATGTTGTATATCAGTTCCTTGAAAAGGCATGAGATTTACTTAAGGGTGTTCCAGTACGGTAAACATGAGCTAAAGTCCACTGCAGCGGCATCTCTCTCATTTTCTGTGAATCCCCTTGTCCCCAGTGGAGACACAGTGCAGTGGGATGATGGCTCATCAAGTGGATACAGTAATAGAGGCTGCTCTAATCGTTCAACACTGCTCTGTTCAGCTTGCGTCATCAAAATTGTGTCAGTTTGCTGCTGTATGGAGCAGAATGTGGATGATTGATGACAACTGGCCAAGAGAGTGAGAGTGAGTGAAAATGAGCCGCTAACCAGTTCAAGTGAAGCAAAACATAGCTTATTACAAATGGGACTGGGCTGGAGCAACATGATATCAGACTTATTTGTTTTATCTCATGCAAAAGGCAGTGTTCAGCACAAAAATCACAAAATGCTGTTGCTTACTAACAATCTGTCAAAATTTATTTAGCCATTTGTAATTATTAGTTTATCTTCACATAATTATTGATCCCTAAGTTCAAGGTGGAGTTGGCTGGGAATGCCCATTTGTTACATTTTTATACTGTAGTCCATTTCATTATCATTAAATTGTGCATGAGACCAACATAAAACCTCACACTTTTATAAGACTAAAGGAAAAGTAAAGCGATCTGTCCAAATTAGGGCCCTGTCATTCCTCTTTGAACTCTTAAAGCACCACTTCATAGTCACTCAACAGTTCTTAGTAGCACACACTTCCAGCTCCACCGAAGCAGCTACAGAAGGTGTTGTCTGACAGATTCCGTGGAGCTGACAAACACTCACATGCACACTCTCAATTTTAACTCTTCTACAAAGTCCTTATATAATCAGCCCTTGTAAGTGGGAAACACTAGTTACAACAATGGTAATGGTCAGAGACAAGCCATTTATCTTCCATAGGAGTTTGCCAAGGAGAATTTATGTGCGCCTACAGCTAAAAATCCCCCACAGATACTACTGTACACAAGCTAAACACAAGTCATATACACCACAGCTAACTATTACAGAGCTAAATGACTCATTTACTGCTAAGAGGGTACAATTCTGCACTGAAAATGGCATAAGTGCTGAGTTAATCGTATTTAAGTATGGCCCCTTTGTTTGATTTTATGGCTCAAATTAAATGTGGGTGCTTTGCTTGTGAGCGAAGCCAACCTCTAAACAGTCTACCAGTCCAATAGACCAACCACCTAAACACTCTCTGAACTCCAGCGTTAGCATAACGTACAGAGGTCTTCGCCTGTTCAACTTTCCCAAGAAGTAAAGCAGTATCTTTCCCTGAAAGTACAAAAGAGACTGGCTGTGAGACTCACTAACGACAGCAAAGTGGGAAGTGTATGATTCCGCCCCTTTAAACCCTGCACTAATAAGCTCCATTCTCCTGGAGACTTCCTCTTTGTTTGGTGGATAGAGAGAAGCAGAATAGTGTGAAGGGATACAGCGGTTAACTGAGACTCACCAGATCTGACTCCTCACTGCAGGAGTGATACATGTCTGCCCTAGTCAACAGTGCGCTGGTGAGGCCGGCCGGGAGAAAGCCTCCTCAGCTGCTGCCCATCTCCATTTGCAGGACAGGAACTCCTTGCAGCCTGACTACTTCCCTTTACAAATCCCCTCGTCCCAGCTTCAGAGCGGGACGTCTCTGTCTGTGGAGCCGGAGCGCTCAAAGTTAGCTGCAGGAGAAGTTCCTAAGTCCTCTCAGTCCTTCTTTGGCCTACTTTAGTCTCTGGGAGGCAGAGAAAAGGCGAATGTCTTTCCCACGCTGGGAGAGCACTCACAACGCGCAACCGTCCTCCAGCTCCAAAAACAAGCCCCCCTGCCCCATGCCCCTCTCCCCTCCCACACACACACACACACACACACACATACTCTCCCTGTTTACACGCACACACACACACAGTTAGGAAGTTGGATTTCTGGCCAACAGGGCTGGTCTGAAAATTCCAGAAAGCACCAAAAGCAGCTGCAGAGGTTTTTTATGTCTGTGCGAGTGTGTGATCTGGGCAGTTTACATGTGTTTCACTTTGCATTAAAGAGTTTATACAGCGAGCAGAGGAAGGCTAGAATTTAACCTCCTCCACATCTCGACACATGTTTCTGAGACTCGGCAAGAAGCAGTCGGCTGCAAAACATCAGCTAAAAGACATTTACTTTAATGATCTAGTGCACAAATCTATCAAATTACACACTTTATTATTTTAAGGAAGTAACTAAGTAGTACAAAAGTATATAAAATGCACTACACCTATAAAATTAAAGTCATATAAAAGTAATCAACAGACAGATGTCTATGACTCGTCAAAGCTCAAGTGCTCAGTAGCTACTGTGTCTGGAGTTTCAAAAACGGCAGTGGTTAAAATCAAACGGGGCCTCTCTTCAAAGACACTATCATGCTTTATGATGTGACAGCAGATGTACAGTATCCACACTGTATTTGTGATGTGTCCTGTGTAATGTCCCTGTTACGTCACAGCTCATGTGTGACAATAAAGTGTAAAGCTTTAATGTGCTGCAGTAGCTCATTAAATGTGGACCCTATGTAAATTTTCCACTAATAAGGCAGATTCACAATAACTGCATCCGCAGAGAGAGTCAGACACTCACACTGCAAAAGCACAAACATCCCACAGATCAGGTTTAACACTACATGCTTCATTTTGTCATTGTGGTAAAGCCCAGATTTTAATTTTCAGAGGGGGAGCAATGTTTTCTGGGCGGCCCAGCCTAAATCCTAGATTATATTGTGTTTGATCAGGGTTAACCCTTTTCTAAGCATTATTATCTGAGGCCAGTGCTCAGCATGTGAACTCTTAGTTAGTTATCCTCATACCACCATTACAGTACACGCATGTCTCTGAGTCCCAACATCTCAATACAATTACTCTTTTCCATATATAGGACATCCCTCGGCTCGGTCATTCAGAAGCATGGCTGAGTGATATCTCACTTTGGATGAAGGACCATCACCTGCAGCTGAACCTTGCAAAAACAAAACTGCTTACGAGTCCAGCACTGCCAGAAATCTGGGGGCGCTAATTGATGATCAGATAAACTTCACAAATCATAAAAATCCTAGTCCAGGCTCTTGTCTTGTCCAAACTGGATTTTTGCAATGCTCTACTGGCTGGACTCACTGTCTGCACAACCAAACCTCTGCAGCTGATCCAGAATGCAGCAAGACTGGTCTTCAATGAACTGGCTCTGTGTCGACGCCCGCATCAAGTTCAAAGCTATGCTCTTGGCCTACAAGACTACCACTGGTTCTGCACCCTCATATCTTCACTCACTGATACAGACCTATGTTCCAACACATAAACACAGCTCTTCCGTCTACACCTGACTGACAAACACTGAATTCTACTTTCTTTCTATCTCTTTTTTTTTATAATGAAATGACTAAACTGTAAATGTAAGAGTCTGCACACCACTAATACTACAGTAGGGTGCACTTTCACATGTGTGTGGGCAACATGAGGTCAGGGTAAAAGAAGTCGTAAATTTATTAAGTCTAGCCTCAGGCAAAAGATGCTGCGGATGATTACAGCTGATCACAAGTGCGCTCCAGTGTCTGAATCACAACTAAAAATGGTCATATGAAGGGAAACTCTAGAGGCATAAATTTAAGGCAATGGGATATATAGTTATAATAGGGGGCACTGTGTTGGAGCCAAACAGCCCTCAATTAAAAGTAATGCTCTGTGGGGAGGCACCCCTTGCTCCGTTGGTAGAGCACTCGCATATAAGCAAAAACACAGGATACCCGATTTAAACCTCAGATGGGTCATTTGTCCAATATCACCCCCCTCTCCCTCGCCTTGTTTCCTGCCAACCTACTATCAATAAAGGCAAAATGGCCTAAAACTAAAAACTAAATGATGCACTGCATGTTTATTAGCTGATTCTCCACAAGGTCAACTCTGAGAACATGGACACACACACACTCTGAACTAAGTGTGAGTGAACTGAGATCAGAACTGTTTTTATATGCACATGTCACTTTTTAATATTGTACTATAATATATAATAATAATATATAATATATAATTCTGTGCTAATTATCTCACTGCAAAACTCTGTTCTTTTGCACAGTCGGCATTTTGCATCTTGTTTTTTTAAATTTTGCTTTATGATGTATTTTTTCTCTTTTATGGGTTGCACATCTGGTCCAGGTGGAATGTTGTTTCATTTTTCATGTACTTATTGCTATATATGGCTGAAGTGACAATAAAGCTTTTTGAACTTTGAATCTTGAAACTCTCTAAAAAGACTGCTTCTATGTCTAATGTGTGTAATTGCTTTGAGTTAAAGCCTCTTCAAGACTATGCTGTGTACAATAATATGACATTGTTTAAGAACAGATGATTCCTAATGCAATGATAGAACATCAGTCTAAACTGCTGACCACCATCATCAGCTCCCACTGAAGGGACTTGGAATGGGATTTGACAGATCAATGTGTCCAGTTTTTGCCAGCTCTGGGAAATCAGTGGCAGCATTGCCTGTGGCTTATTGATTAGTATACATGCACACAGTGACGTCAGCAGCCTTCCACACTGACAGCCGCACAAAGGCCAACAAGCATAGCTTACAAAACCAGCGTAGAGTAATTGGACCACAAGGAGGGATCAATAGAACATCGTAACACAGTGTGCGTTAGAAAAGGGGTGACATTGCCAAGAGTAGATCTTTCATTAAATAGAGTCACCTTGTACAGATGTAAGTGACTGTTATACAGTTACTAGTCATTAAACTTCCATTTATTTTATTTTCTAATATATAACCTCAAGATTCATTAAATATTCATATCTGTGTACACTGAGCTATCTCTAAAATGTGAAAGTTAGTATCTTAGATTGTTTACTATATGGGCAGATTAAAAAGTATCTAAGTGCATTGTACCATAAACAGGGGATTGTCCAACAAAAGACAGTGTAGTGTTTTATATTATAACCTTTAAGACAGCAGACCATTATTTATATAAATGATGTTATGAGCATTAATAAAACTTAAAAAGACCACTAATGGGCTTAAACACAGCACAATTAGATCACTGGAGGTCTGACACAGAGACACCTCTGAAGGCATTTTGCCTTGCCAAGAATGCTATTACACAAATGAAACTCCCCAGAAAGACTTCTACTTCTACTGGATAAATCTCTTTAGGTACTATTGGCAATAGACTATATAGGATTAATTCTGCCTGAAAAAGGACGTTCCACTTTCTGAATGCTGCAGTAAATCCTAGGAGTGCCTGAACAGATCTAGTCAGACTGGAGGATGCTGAGCCCTGTGTGACTTTGATTCCCGCCTAATGAAACCCGGAGGGCCAGGAGCCAGCGTCTGACTGAGGTTACCTAGCTACAACACATGGTAGGCCGCTCGAGCCCGGGGACCAGCTCTAATTACAAACAATGAAGGAGCGGGTGAGAGTGAGTGATGGAAAAGGAGTAAAAGGAGGGATGAAGGATGGGTGTAGGTGACGCAGGCCACAGCTGTTCTGTTATGCTGAGCTCCAGGGTCACAGTGCGGCTTCACTTTGCAAAAGAGCATCAGCAAACCGGCCACACAAGCAAAAAAAACTTGCCAAAAAGATTCAAATTCAGACAAAGCTTACCCATCCTGTGAGATGTATAATCCTCGGAGATAAAGGAAGCTTGTCAAGCACGCCCAAGGGAATGAAAATCATGAATGCAGAGTTACCGGTCAACTAGTAGATACAGTAGCTGGTGACTTGTGCAGCACTGACACAAATTGTGGGTTTGAAATGTAGTGCACGCTGCTAACTGAATCATTTCACGCTTGCTGAACAAATCAGTAAAGTACAGCTGTCCTGCATGGCATCACAGGAAAATGTAGAAGCAGCTAAAAACAGATTAAACAAATCATTTTCTGTTTGCAAACACACACCTATGCATTGCTCTGCTTTGAGTCACTATATTCTCATGTTACAGGAAGAGATCAGTCTACTCTCACCATGTGATGTGGCCATTTAGTGATTAGGGTTTGGTTTACACACACGTAATCGCCTACGACATATTTTGGCCACAACTGGAGATTACATTATTACAGATTATTTGCAAAGTAGGCACCAGAAACTAGGCCACACAGATAATGATATTAAAAAGAAGTCACCTGTCTCATTGGATATTATACATTATAAACAAGCATTTTATTGCATTATATATTATTGATGGGACAAACCAGTTAACAGAAGTTGGCAGTTAAATCATCAGAATTGTAATTAAACTGCAATTATCCAGTTAAAGATGCATTTCTGGGAAATGTATTGTCTGTCAGCATTTTAAGTTCAGTATTAACCTTTGGAGTTAATAAGAAAAAAGGGCAGCTTCTTTCTCTCAAACAAGTATTTAGAACAAACATAACCTAACAAATATTCATATGTTTTAGCCAATCGTTTTAGCCTAGTCTCTGGTAGATACTGGGTCATAACTGCTATTCTGTCACACGCTCGCTTTACTGACATCCCTACAGAAGGGAAGGGGAATATTCTCACTGTGCACATTACAACCATAGGGCCAAATGTCCACTTCATCCCCTGACTCACTTTGAAATGATTGCTTTTCTCTATAAAAGGAGATTTAACTGTGCTACAGCCTTTCAACCAGGATTTAAAATAATATAATAATGTAATAGTAATAATATTATAAAAAATATTAAGAACAGATAAGAAGGGCATCTTATTCTTTACCACTGATACAGATAGCTGTCCTGTAAAGTTCAGAGACTGCAGTGGTTTTCATACTTAGGAGTTATTATCACTAATAGCTGATATGGAGACTGTTCAAATAATTCAAATAATCACAAGGGGAAAAGTATGTCAACAAGGGATTAAATAAAATAAAAGTTCATACAAGCCGTAATGTGCAAAGAGAAAGCTCCAATCAGCTTTTACCAGTAAAAAGAGAAACATAGTGCAGTAGATTTGATTAAAAGCAAAGTTCAAACTAAGCACAATGGCTATACAACGGGTCTACACAATGTGAGCAGACAAGATAAAGACTGTGGCACTCAAACAAGCTCCAAGCCGCACAAAAAACGGATTGGAAAAGCTTACAAATACAATCCCGCAGTACAACTAGTAGTCGATTGATACAAAAACAAGAACAGTTGTGCGAGTTTACCTTGGCCTTCTTGGACATGCTCGTGCTCCCAAGACACCTGTGCCGCCTCTCCGCCTGACAGCCTGACAACTGTTATGAATTATGCAAATCCTCTGGTTTTTGTTCAGAGTACCGTGACCCAGAGGTGCAGGCAGTGGCCTGGCATAAAAAAAGCAATACTCAATACAGTCAAAAACCCGCTTTGCCTACAAGTTCAACATAACTCGTGTCAGTGTGGTACAACCTAATGGGAAGAGCAGTTGTAAGTGTCATGTTGAGGGAGAAGCCTGACACACAGCGAGATGGACGCCCACAGTGGTAAAGCTCTGTGGTGTCAGGGTTAGCTCTCGTGTGTTTTTCTTCAGCTGCCTGCGCATTAAGCTCTAATTTGATCGTGTGACATCTGTTGCATGCTCGACCCAACAACACTGTGACAGTAAAGCAACCGTGGTGCACATAGCCATACTAGCAAAGAGTCAGAGTTGACCACTTTAATAAAATATGTGACCTCCAGCAGCTTTCCTGCACGCGGCCAGACAGTCAGTCAGGCAGGAACAGCACCATCTGGAGTTGTAATCCTCCTGCTACTGCCCACCCTTGTCATTATTGATGTGGCCTTCAAAGTCATTAGGCTTATTGGACAGAGGAGTACATACCTGGGATAAAGCAACTATGATGGCTATATTGCTGCTGCTCTGAAACAGACGCTCCACACTACCCTTGGATGTATAGGCTTTACAATATTAAACAAATATGAGAATCCCTAGAAAGCATCTCATAATAGCTGGCATGTTTCAAGAGGCATTTGAACAACCTGCAATAAAAAGAAAACAACTAATGCTTTTAAGAGATGCAAGATTGTTGTTAGCATTGTCTGGCACATTTATTTTGGGATGTGTACTCAAGTTCCTGTGATCTTACCTCTAGCACCTCCATCAGTATTTTACTTCAAATGATATATTAGATTGCTTCTCACTATTGGCAAGTTATTTGAGCAAGGCCTGTTCAAATATAGTATAATTTAAAATCAGTTTCCATGCCACTTCCTGCTGATTCTCAATACTTATATATTATTATTGTATAAAAACTACACATGTAATACTAAGTACAGTTAGGCTCAAGTTTACATACCCTGGCAGAATTTGTCATTTATTTCGGCCAGTTTTCAACTTGTGTGCATGTTATCAGGCCAAAATCACCAGGGTATGATTTAAAAAGAGTAAACACAGTTGTTTGACAATAAATGGTTTCACCCAACCACTAACTATGGATGAAAGAAAAGTTTTTGTGTTATCATTCCTATTCTCTAAAAATGGCCCCAAAAAAGTACAAATTCTGCCAGGGTATGTAAACTTATGAGCACTGTATGTATGTGTGTGAACTGTATGGTTTATGCAAAGTTTTAGTAAACCACAAAAGTTTTGCAGGCAGTCCTGGTGTCTTGTCAACACCTAAATTTAGGTTGAATGTGTGAAGCAAGGATCAGGTTCAGGGTGAGAATAGAGAGCTGGGCTGCACCGAGCAGCAGCATGACATATGCACCATATGGCTGCGATGCAAAAGTGGAGCACCGTTTCCCTCCGGAGGAAACTACACAAGTACAGCTGTGGTTATGCACATGTACAATACACTGGACAGAGCGCAAAGTTATAGAGGTTTGACATAGGCCTTTGTGGTCTAGTAAAAGAGTACCTCCCCCTGAAGTTCAGACAAAACAGAATGACGGGAAATGCAGCTACACAGCTGGAACAGACTAGTCATCCTAAAGAAACTAGACTGTGTAGTAGACTACTCCATCCTATACAGTCCCCTGCCCCACCCCCCATTTTCCCAAGTAGCTGATTTCATCCTCGCAAAGCCACTCTCACTCTAATCCCTCTGATCCGTCCGCACTGGCAAAGAATCACATATCAAACCCATGCACATTCAAAAACCTGCCATTTCAGAAGTGGACTCAAAATTCTGCTGCTCTCGCTCCTTTGAATTTGATTTATATTCATCATCTGCAGCCCTTTTCCAAGAACTTTCATAAATTACTCTGTGACTCTAGTCATCTACCTAGGGGCATGGGCAGAGTTGGCAGCCAGATTTTATAAAGTGGGCATGTAGTAGCTTGTAGTTATATAATACTTAAATCTGTAAGCCTCTCTGTGGAGTAGGCTTTGGGCACAAGAACAACAAAAAAAAACTACATTGTAATATGTCTACAAAAACCAGCTACATGGGTATAATTATACAAAACAATGTTACATAGGCGCACAAAACATTTTTTGCTCTTGGCATTGTGGCAGCCCTCCGCTAACACACCCCACTTACCCAGGAGACATTTTTATTCTTGGTTTGTTTGATCATGGCAACACCTTGGCCTGTAGCGTGGACAGAGGATCCTCGTCCTCAGCAGATCTCACCCCTGCAGCCTGTTGCATAGGCTGGTGTGTCCGCGGTCAGGGGTGAGCGCTGGGGGCATGTCGCGCTCATGCATAGGTCAACTGCCCTCCAAACCTGCCAGCTCAAACAGCTTGCGCTTACGCAAACCGGCATCTGTCAAGTGGATTGAAACATCACTTAAATAAAAAAAGAAGTGTGCAAAAAGTTGTCAAAGCCCAAAAAATTATAATTTTCCAAGATTTTGTGAAAAATATTCTCAAAGTCTGAGTGCCCTCCTGCTGACAGTCCACACTGGCCTGCTGGACTGATTATGTATTCACGCTGTGTATGAATATGAAACATCCGAGCAGGTTTAACCCCGCCCTGCTGAGCCGCGCGATGCACCCAATCATAGAGCAGATCCTCGTGGCCGGCTGCTCCCGTGGGTGAGCTTATAGCAGCATAAAAAGATGAACATACTGGTCCTCTGATGAGCGGAGAGGGCTGTCCAGTAAATCACCGTCTTAAAGATCATGAACCAGAAACACACACCTCATGTTCTCTTTACTTACTCTTCCTCAACAAGATTCAGTAGCACATGAGTCCTCTTTCTCCTCAGCAGCTTCCCCCTCCATTTGTCTCAAGGGTCCTCACCGTGCTGCCACCTGTTGTCATGGCACTTCTTTGCTAAGAGACAAGGACTGTAAAGTGATGGTTATCTTTTATTAACTGATCATTTAGAGGTGGCATTTGCTCTCACGAAAATCAATAAATTAAGTCTATATGACAACAACTCCATCTTCTCATCAAGTCACTTTCAAGTCTTTTCTTTAAAATCAAGCATTTCTTGATCTGATATCTGATAACTACTGCTGTCCCTTAGCCTCATGCTCCCTGTATTTTACAAAGAACAGTTTTGGCATCTAAAAGCAACAACATTTTCTTTAAACTCTAAAAATAATAGTCTCTCTGCCACTGCTGAGCCATTTTTAACTCCTTGTAATTATTTGTCTCCTGTATCCATATGGGCAGGCGGACCTCCTCTGGTGCACAAGGTTGTCTGAATCTCTCCTCTGTTAATTGGCCTCAAAAAACATCTGCTCCTGTTTTAAGTGTAGCTCGACTCGGCCCTTTCTGAAGAGACGGTTTAATGGGCGCGAGCTGAACACTCAGCTCTCATTTACTTACTCAGCATTGACACAATGAGTAAACACAACAATCACTAAAACAGAGGACAAAAATGTCAAGTCTGTCATAATAAACTAATGTGAATGAACAAATGTACTTTCTGTGCAATGTGCTGTAGTTTACCATACCAATGATAACTGATAGAATTATTCTCACCTCTAAGCAGCTGCTTTGCACTGATAGAACCAACGCAGCTGATATAACATGATGGAAAACAGAAACAGGGCTAAAATTAACATTCACCATAGAGAACAAACTGTGTCTTCGTGTATCTCAGGAAGCGGATAGTAACCCACCTACTCCATACAGAACATTCATAATATGAATGACTAATGTCTATTTTTAAAAACCAACCTATAAGTCATTGTATATTTAATATAGGCATGAGGAAGCATTTGAAGGTATTTGTAAGTAATATAGTGCAGGATATATTATTATAAAGATATAGTGTAAGTAATGCTTACTAGCCTTATCTGTCACCAATCTGTAGAATACGCTGCCTCCTGAACTAAAACAAACCAACAATATCAAATAAAGTGTCATTCATGTCATCTGAGCAGCTGGTGTTTCACAATTGGATTGATGTTTGTGTCATTTTGTGTTGTGTTTATACCAATAAAACGAAAATGGAACATCTAGGAGTGGCCATCTCAAATTAGCCTTGACTATAGCATGTGGCAATCGATTAGATTACAGACTAAAATAAATAATAAACAAAAACTGTGATAGCATATTTCAGACATGTATCTATGAACTACAAAGAGGTAGAGATTTAGGTCCAGAAGCTGCTGCGGGGATTGATACAGCCAGAGTTTGTGTGGGACATTACATAATCCATCACCATAACACCTTCTGCTTTAACAATAAATCATAAGGAGCGTCTTTCCCCTCATGACCTCACTGTTTCCAGACCAGAGAGAAGCTGAGGTCTCAAGGCGTCACAGCACAGAGGTACTTGAACCAGGATCAGCGGACGCACATCAAGCACACAGCGTCTCTGACATCAGTGTTTCCAGGCTATACTCTACACAACCCCCCACCAATATACATCACACTTTCCAGTCTCACAGCGAGCTGATAGATTATGTAAAACCAGTAAAAATCCAGCAAAAATCCAAGACTTTCCTTTGGGAACAATTAGCCCCTTGGTTTCCAGACATTTCTATATTCTCTGGAAAAGACGGAGAACGCACTCTCACTGCCAAGGAAACCCTGCTCCAGTCTGCTGTGCACTGGCCTGACATTCTTCGATGGGCGGACTTCCCAAAGCCTGGAAAACTAGGAATTCCAGGTCACACATATTTGTCATGGGAGATGAGCTCACACATTAACCTAGTGCTTTCTGAGAAGCATACACTCTTAGCGGTAACCATAGATCGTAAATAACCCATTATTTCATTGAGTTCCATCATATTTTGTGGCAATATTAAAAGATTTAAACTTTTTGCACTGCGCTCTATGCCACATGCATCAGTTTGCCCATCTTATCTTTAAATTCTTGGGACTCCCTGCCCTACTTGCCTTCTTCAAATTCCTATGTCAGTGCTGGCTACTGTTGCTGCATCATGGCAATGCCAAGAGGAAAACCTAGACGACAAAAGAGAGAACGAAGCAGGACCTTCTGTCTCCAATTAGCCCAGTTTCCATGAGGAGTGTCTGGAACTGAGTCTGTCAGACGGACTCCCATCCGGAAGAGTTTCTGTGCGCCGCATACCATCAAGAGCGGAATTGTGTTCTGGCCCATTTCATACGTAAAACAGTGGTTTGGTGCGGTGTATTAGAAACATGTGAGTCAGGAGTGTCCTATAAAAAGTGGTATGGCACGACAGCCAGGGTCCTCTGGAGTTCTGCACAGTTTACTGGACTTTCCTCCAGAAGCTGTCATATTCAGCGTGAAGCACTCACATTCATTTTATTGTGGTCTGCTATTAAAAAACAACATATGTTACTTGAGCTGGTCCAGCTCCTTGAATGGTTTGTATTTATGCAAACGCCTTACACAAGGGGCTTAGACAGTCCGGTGTGTGGTATCAACAGCTGGTCCTGCACTAATCCACTCATCAGTTAAATTAAAGCTTACTAGCTTGTAAACTAAATGGTGATTCAGAACACTGATTCTGAATGGCAGCAGGAACAATATTTGTCTTCTGCAGCGTACAAAGGACAAAGATGGTGTCGAAGTAGATGATCTGGACTCATGATTGATGTCTACATTTCTAGACAGAACATGTCATAAAGCTTTTACAAGTTCTGGTTCTTTTTCAAAGGTTCTTCTTTGAAATGTGACTAAAAAAGCAGACATCTTTGGCTTAAACAAAAGGAACAAAACTGTGCATGCATCAGTCTGTATTGTGCTGTGAGGCTAAAAGCATTACTTTATAGATGCAAACAACTGATTAGCCTCCATTACCTTACTAGCAGCAATAATTTTGTCTTTTATGTCTGAGAATAAAGAGGCTTCACTCTCTTCATGGAAATTATATGATTGTGTATTTACAGACTATGTATGTGTTGGCCTGCATGCAAGACAGGTCCAGGTGGAATATGGCCATCTAGTGGTTAAATCTATTCAAGTCCCATCCGCAATGCTGGAGGATTGGATAGGGGAATGGGCAGTTTTTTTTTTTTTTTTTTGAGGACTTAGAGGTATCTGGATCATCCGAAAAAACAAATCCACAACTCACACAGACTACCATATAACTGCCCACATTAACAAATAACTGCATGAATTTGGAATGGATTAACTATTTATCACAATGCTTTTCTTTAAACAAGCAAGTATATTGACATAAAATAATGTGTTATTCTAGTTTACAACACCATATACCAGTAAAATCCAGTTATAGTCTAGCTGTCAACTGAGCATGGGCCTCTGAGGTGAACCCTTTACATTCACAGGACAGTACAACGTTTTACTCTGTGTCCAAACCGCGGAAGAAATATGAAATGAAAGATTTATTGTGTCTGGCTGTGTGCTGGGCAAAAACAGATCTGTGCAGAAAACTGGCAGGCCGGAAACATCTCTGAGGCTCTAGAACTGAGAAAAGAAGTCTAGAAATAATCAGCATCAACAGGGACAGAGCTGGCAGTCTGTCCGTTCAGTCTGGTGCAACAAAAACAGAAACCATGACTTGATTTTTCATCTAAACCATTATAATTAGCCCCATTAGGGGTCGTTAATCTAAATGTACGACAGGCAGTGTTACCAGCTTCCTTTAATCTCCCTTACAGATAAATCAAACTCACATATGGAAGCTGTGCTCTCCGGCGATGGCCCAGCCCACAGCACTGCATGAAGGGGACCCAGGAGGGGAGGGATGGCCGGCCGTCTCACAGGCTCCCCGATCGGACAGAAGCATCCACTCAGCCTCAATCCATACCTGCACAGCAGCCCTGGTGCACGTCTCCAAATTACGCAGTGAGGACAACCAGGACGAAGGACATGGTAGAATACTTTTTCAAAAAAATCCCCCACATGTGCAAAGAATCCACCTGAGCTGAACTTATAGGAACTCAGTCAGAGGTACTCCACCTCCTCTATGTCTCCTGCTCATGTCCGAGCTGTAGCAGGCACTGGCAAAGATGTGTAGATTGTGTCTGCACAGGCTGTTTTACCCTCTTTGTGGTAATCTGTAACAGCCCTCAATCTTGGGCTGCCAAATCCTCTGCAGTGCTGCCGAGAGGTACAGTCACAGCCTCACACTCTGCCTCAGCTGCTGGATTTATAGACACTGATTGCACTCAAGTTCCTCCTCAGTATCGGGGAGGTGGAGTTGTCAGTATTCTTTTATTGACCGCTGTCCGTGGCTCCTTAATGAAGGGCAATACCTCTTCATTTTTCAGCTCCTCACCCTCATTTACCTAAGCTTCAGTCTGACTAACAGCCCCCCCCATATGACTTATGTTTATTTCTTCTTTTCCTTTTTCAACACTTTACTCCTTATACATACTCTACAGTGCTGAGGATGACACTGCACTCTGCGTCTGTCCTCAGGTGACTCAGACTGACATACAGCTTTTCTGCAGCGTCAGCAAGAAATTCACCTTTTCAAGAAAGTACTCAGAATGGTTGGAATTTTGGTTTAATATCCCAACGCACAACAAGTATATGAAGATGTATTTATGAATAACCAGCCCCATGGTTAGCGCTGTGCGTACATACATTACCATCAGCTGACTAAAAACGTATATGAATGATTTAAAAGTCTCTCTCAGCCGGGCACAGATTTGCTGCAATGCGTTTAGTGAATTAATGGGAAATGTGTTAATCGCCAAACAAGTAAAAGAATAATACTTCAATAAATGTGTAAATCTTTTAACCTTTTCACAGTATAATCCAATTAAAAATGTGACTGTTTCTATATTAAAATGAAGTAGCTAAGAAGCATGGTAATTATTACTCAATTATACATGCCTATGCAAATGCAGTAATGAGTTGTGTACGGGATCTTAATGAGATGATGCCTGTTCCCACGGTTTCCTTTCTTAATCTGACCACAGTGCAATTTTGAAAAAAACAATATAGTTTATGCTCACATCCTTTTAATAGAATCAGTGGCATTATATTTTATGACATAATGCTAGACATGTGTCTTTCATCACATTATGCAGTTCACAGAAAATCAAGGATGTGAAAATTGATTGTTTCAGTAAGAGGGGCACCTGGTGTCCATCTGTCTGTCTGTGGTTTCAAATAAAATAACTTGACTTCTGTAGTCATAAACAGGGACTGGTGAAATGAGGACAACCTGTCTATTCCAATCAGACATAATATCTTTGTATTCCCGACACAGAGATATGTTAGAAAGCTCAAAATTGTAACATGATATAGCCTTAACTCTAGGGATTGATTAGGAGACCAGTGTTTTTGTCATTTGTGTTTCTGGGACGCAAGCCCAGTGTAGATTGTGTGTGGTTGGCTTTAAATCTTTTTCCTGTTCAGTTATAGCTCAATTCGACATAAACACAGCGCTGTGTTTCATCACAAGTTTCCTATTCTTGTGGCAATATTTCACCGGCACGCATGTCTTGAGTGATGGAAAGACATCATTATAACCACAGAGCTGTGCACCTAAGAGTATCCCCAGCTCAATCAGTTTTTGATCTGTCACAAGCTGTCATCTTTTACGAGTCATCATTTCTCAGCTGCATGAGGAATACTGCAGGGGACACATTAGCACACACAACTGTTTGGATCATTTTGTCATATAAAGACTTAGGCTGCACCTGGGAGAACACACGGTGATAGAATAGCACTCACTGGTCAGAGGGACACAATTTAAAGTCTCAGTCAACCGGACAGCAGATACCTGGGGACAAGATGAGGACAGATATACATAATAGATAATGAAATGCACTAACTGTGCCTAATTTGTATAATATTCATCCAGCCAAGCATAAATTCAGGCAGTCTACTACAACAACAGTATATTTTATTGTTACAAATGGTACAATTCCTGTTCTTACTGGCACTAAAGTCTATGTTTATCTCTCTTTTATTGATCACTCTTAACATCTTAGCACGTAGTTGCACTAAACAGCTCTCCACTAGATGGCAGGGCAGTGCTGCCGTGAGCCTCTACTAAAAGTGGACATGTGCAGTGAAGTTTAAATGCAGGCCACAAATCTGCAGTTTGATGCCAGCTCAAATGTGAAATATGTCCCACTGGAAAATCATGGCATTTATTCTCAGAGTGAACACAAAGGTCTTATGGGTAAATGCTTACATTTCACCCAGATTTACAGCAGCTTGGACACAGTGGCAGCTCCATACCACTAAGGTATGTCACTGCTTTTAGTTATATAAAGACTCAGAAATGCCTCCAGATCTGATATTGCATAATGAGCTCCTTGCGTCAACACTCCTCTCCATTAGAGTAGAGAAAAAAATGAAATAATCTGGGGGATCATGCGAAGGAAAAATGCCCGCAATCAAGTGGAGAATGAGAAGGGGTTTCCTTCCCTGCACCGCACCCTTCTTGGAGTTTTAATCACTGAAGGCACGTCTCTTAGCTAAATGCAGATAAAAGTGTTTGACTCTAAAAGTGCACAACAGATAAATAATAAACACATAAACAAATTCAAAACAGGCAGAAGGGGGCAATGTTAAGAGCAAGTGGGAGGCCTGGTGGAATCATTCAATAAGCATTACAAATGTGGGATACAGTGGAGCAGACACAACAGCCTATAGGTTACAGTAAGAGTAAGGCAAATTCTGTGGACTAGGTTTCTCAGTCTTATCTAAGTATAAACCCAGGTAACCTGATTCTAATACTGATAATGAAACAGGTCATTACTATTGCTATTGCAGTCTTTGGTAGTGGTTTTATGTTTGCTCATGTTGGTCCAGGCCTTAAGACGTGCTTTCCTCTCATGTTGGCCCTTTGTTTCTCTCACTCACTCACGCACTTTGTTAATTTCTGTTTTTAGCAAAGCACTATATTAAGAAGTTTATTATTACTCAAGGTCACAGGGCCTGGATCATTTCCCAGGATCCACCAGACAGAAGACAGACTCTCAAAGCAGTCTGGAGTCTAAGGACAGACCATCAGTCACATTTACACCTCAAGGAAGTGAATAATCAACACTGCAGGAACCAAGCAGGAAACTAGAGCAAGCAATAATTACATATGTTAATCAAGTCAAAGTTTCAGCAGGTTCAAAAACACCAACTACTACTTTTGATTTGAGCAGGAAGTAATGATGATGACTAAATAATTGCATATGGTTGATCTTAGGGAAATTGTAAATAGAAATGTTAGCTATGTAGAATGTTGCAATGACAAAATGTTTTATTTATTTATTTGTATGCTCCCTTGGTCATTGTTACTGTGAGTTCTGTTACTACAGTAAAACTTTTTTTTCAGTTGATTGCACATTTTAGTTGTATTTGATAGGCCACATTTGTTTTTAATTTGAAGTGTGGATGGCAGTTTAATGCAAATTTATAATATGCTATAAATACTGCTTTGAAGTGCTGCTAGCCTGGTCAGCCATCCTAATTCTTTTTCTGTTCTATACAAAAAAAATTGTCTAGTTTTGAATTAGTTGAATACAAGATAAATTGGCTGCAGATTAAACTGCTTCTGAATCCAACTGGATAGACATACAACCTAAAAAAGACCAACACAAACATACAAAGAGCTGCAACCAATCATGGAAACACATATAAAGCCCGCCCCATTGTAGGTAAATGGTTCCGGTTGGTCTGACAGTATTTATACCAGACCCATTTTATGTGTGAGTATGTGTGTATGTATACGACCATTCACCTGATCTTGTTTTGTCGTCTTTCTCTTCAAATGGAGTACTTAAGTCTTGTCCCACAGCGCCTACAGTACTCCCATGGATAAATGGTTCTTTTCAACCTCCACCATACTCCCTTAGACCTCAGGCAACATCTACAAGGAACATGACTGATCACTGTTCAACCTACACACTGTCTGCCCTTTCCCTTCTCCTCCTATGAGCAGTCCTGTGGAACTCATCTTTTAGGAGCTGTTTATGCTGTTTATATGTTTATGACAATGCAAGAAGAGTCAGATCGATCTAATGATGACCTTAGTGAGCAGTAGATGTTTGACGCCTACATGAATTCAAGGACTTGTAAAGGCAGGTGAGACAAGAGAGAAAGCAAGAGAAAATACACAGGCAGCATGTATTTTGTAAAGTCTTAAAAGTGTCCAGGAGAAATCATAGCTTGGTGAAATAGAGGAATGAGATGGTTCAGATACAACTCAGATTAATGGATCAGAGGTGAAAGGTTAGTGATACATCATATTTTCCTGGCATTATTGTACCTTAGCTATTTCAAACACTGTACTCTCTTTCTATTGAGCAATGACTTGCTCTATGACTTAGCAGGCATTTTGGGGAAGTGACGGTCCAAATAAATGCGGTAATACAGTTGTAAACAGTATCAATATTATTATCCAAACAGAGAAGTTACTGGAAGGTCTATTTCTGGGGGCTTCTTGTGGCAAATATCTGACCGAGATATTTTTTGCTCAGCACATACAAGGCATCAATGGCTCCAAAACACGTCATTCCACCACAGCTTTTACTCTCCTTCAGATTTCAAGAGCATGTGGTTTTGTATTAATTCTACTTTCTCTCAGCCAAATTGACTTTCAATATTGACTCACTCTGACGGGAAGCTTTTCACTTTTCGGGACCAGACTGTGAGAATGTGCATAAAGTCCCAAGGGTGCTAGTAAGGCAGTAAATTCATACTGCCTCTAACAAGCTTAACAAGCAAAAGTTTGTAACGGCCTTGAGAGGAGAGGACATACACAACCGGCCAAGAGGTGCCGTTTTGCTCTGATCCACTCCAGCACTACCGTGGCTGTGCCAAAGAGAAGTCGAAGTGTGCCTCCTCCTAAAAAGGCAAAAACATTCAGGAAGGGTTGCGCATCCTTAACCCGGACATTGGGTTCCTTTGCAGGTCTGCGCAACAAAGACCAGGCTCTCTGAATGTGTAATGTCTGTTTTATAACAGACCACTGTTGATGAGCACAACACACTAAGGACGCAACTCCAACAGGAGGCTTTCACTTTGTCACCATCGTTAACATACTGTACCCAGTAGTGTTTACAGACGGCTTTCACTCTAATACACATCTCCTCCCAGACTGATGATGATGACTAAAGCTGGGCTCTTATAGCTCCAGGTTACAGTTGTGACAGGGGTTTCCACACACATGCGTCCCATACTTAAATGAAGTAGGTCCAGCTCCAGGAAATCCTTACCTCATGATATAAAAGTCCTTACCTGGCGAACAAGGCTGTTGCTTGTTGTGTCAGAGGAGGTGCTGCCATCAGAACCTTTAAATCGTCCTTTTCTCCGAGCTCCTTTGCTTTGAGACTTCAAAAAGCAGAAATAAAGAGTCAAGTGGTCAAGTCAACTACTGGTACTACAAATTTACTCTTTACTTTAAATATCAAATAAACAGAGTATAATAGATGTATGGAAAAGCTGGTAATGTGGATAAGGTTAAACAGCCCATAGTTGCTTTATGTGCAGGGTTCAAGAGGCTTTCTGAGCATCACCATAAATGAGCACTAAACAGAATATTGATACCTGTAATGACTGATACAGCTTAATAAGAGGTAACTCTAATTATTTAAACTTTTACAACTAATAGGTAACTATTTCTTTATTGTTATAATTAAATTATCTGTATTACTTTCTAAATGATCAATTGTAACATTTTCAAACTAACTTAATTAAACTACGTCAATAGTTAAAACTTCTCGCAGCCAATCAGCAGGAGGTTAGAAGCAGGTGCGCTAATTAGCATGCTAGCTCACTTTGATGAAGACAGTTAGCGTTAAGTCTGTTAACTGTAAATAACGTTCCAGTTTATTTCAAGTTGACTTACTTGTAACACCGCCTGGTCCAGGGAGTCCATGTGTTTGTCCAGAGGGGGTGCCGGTCTGGTCTGAGTGTTATGTACAACCATTACACCGTTTAATAGAAGCAAATACCTGTGAGGACATGCTGGGTTGGGTACTCATCCTAGTTCTTCGCTAATCAAAAGATGAACTACATTTTTACCAAGTTCCCAATTTTAAATGAAGGCTCGAGGAGAGACTCCAGTTCAGCTGATCAGTGGCCGTCTTCAGGTTTGGGACAAAAGAGTTGAGGAGGAGCCTGTGCGGAAAGGCAGCAGTTTTCTGGTGAGTAATGATTTGAAGCCTGATGTATAATATCGCTGATGATCATCGCTGAGCCTCCTCAGCGGTGCCCTCCTGCCCACACTGCGCCCTCCACGCCAACACGCACCCGACACTGTACTTCATTTAACTCTAGTTGAAGCGAGAAGGACATTCTTTTCGGGGTATTCAAAATTTTTAGAAGATTATTTAGCCTACACAATGCACTTTTGCATACTAGAAATTGCACATGGACGGGCAGGGACTACTGTTCTTTGCAGACATAGTAAGGAAATGTATAGCTTAACTTTGAGAAATATACATGCAATTAGTTGAGGCATATAGACAGTAGCAATAAAAGCTAACTCGGCTACGGCTATTGACATGGAATAGACTAGCTATATAGCCTTTTCTTTCGTAAATAAATCACGTAATATCATAATATTGCTTCAATTTACTTTTTGTTTGGGTTTTGGGTAAGTAACTGGTGTTTTAGTGTGCATTACTACACTCTTGTGGTTGCCCTTGGAACTTCAACTTGGCAAATGGGAGGATAATGCATAGTTTTATACTTTTATATATATTAATAAAAAGAAAGACTTTCCCTTTTTAAAAGTGTGAAGTTATTAAAAATAGCATCTATTAAGTGAATTTTACATTTCCTCTTTTGTTTCTTTCATGTTTATAAAGCCTGAACTCTGTCAGGTCAAGTCTTGAGAATAGCAAGTGAGTATACTCGTTGTTCACACCATGGTAGCCCAGATAAGATGCCCTTCCTTCCTCCATCCTGGAAGAGGTTCTCTTCAAAACTTGTACATGTGCCAACATGTCTATGGTGCAAAATAGCAGGTGCAAAAATCAAGACGCACACAAAACAGTGGGTCTGGCTTTTTTGAAAATCGCAGCAAATTGTGAACATTTAAAAAACTTCCTGCTATTGTTTAAAAAAAATCCCAGGAAGTTAAGAGAAATGGTGTCAGCTTTTTTGAAATTATCTCCTGACAATGTAAACACAAGTGACTTTGCAAATTTATAGTTCGCTTTCTTCGGCTGAAGATTTTAATCTTTAAAACTGCAATAAAACTATCACCTCATTTATTTAAAACATGAAAATACCCATCCAAAGTCCGGCTATTGTTTCATACAATTAAATGATCAAATGAATTGCGTTCATTGTGTTGCTCATGTTCTCTTATTCCTCCACCTCCCCTGCAGGCCCACTCTGGCCAGCAGAGAGCATGTGCGCTGTGTGGGCTGGATTGCTCCTGAGGTTTCGGTCTTCAGTAAAGCGAGCATTAGTCATCCAGGTTGGTGGATGAGCACAACAAGTGGCCCAGGTGGGTGGAAGTGCCCTCATATTGGCTCATACAGAGGCCAGAACAAATAACAATCACACTGAGATGAGAAACTGCAAAAGAGTGTTTTATTAAAGCAGCTTATGTTTTAACAATTAGGTTTTAACAAACTGATTTCTAAATAGGCCATTCAGGTTTGGTTGTGCAAATCTCATAGGTCATCACATAAATACACATCTATGGTACACTTTTATTTGCTCTGTGGATGACTTTGGAGTAAAATGATTGTCTAATACCAAATAAATTAAAACAATCGCTATAATAATATTATTACTTGCACATTTGTATACAGGCCTCTGTAGGACATCTTCAGCATGACATTTAAAGTCTAGATATTCTTTGTATCTGACAAATAAAAATGCATTATATCAAAAGAAAAGATTTACAGAATTGAGAATAATACATAATACATTGTTTAAATGTACTGCTAACATACTTGCAAACACATGTAATAATGTTGGGAATGCCATAAGACTCAAAGTTTTGTTGTATCTGGTTTAGAATCTGAGTTCATGTTCAAAGAGGGCAAGCACTAAGAGGCAGGCCCAGCCCATCAGGAGGCCCATATTCTGCAGGAAAAACATGAGACATGGTCGATTTGTCTTCACACGAGTCATCTCTGGTAGCTGGATGAAAGAAAGGTCATTGGCAATAAGTGCGATACAGTGACACAGGCTATTGACAATTCCTCTTTTATGCATTATATTTTTATATTTTCTTTACCATTTCCACCAGTGAAAGGTAGAGGAAGATCCCAGCAGTAACACTGAAGATCCACTGCTGTACTTCTATCATTGCTGAGACCAACAGTCCAATGTAGAGGCCAATAAAGGCTGTGAGAGCGCTGAGAAAGTTCATTAGCACAGCAGTCTTCACAGGAAGGCCTGAGTTTAGTAGCACAGCAAAGTCCCCTTGGAGACACAAAGCAGATAAGCTAAGCCCATGTTTCCTTTCTTTTGCTGTAGGATAACCCACATGACCTCTCACCCATCTCGTGTGGGATCTCATGGCACAGGATGGCCACAGTGGTGGCCATGCCGGTCTCGGCTGAAAAGGAGAAGGCTGCACCGATAACCAGCCCGTCAGCGAAGTTATGAAGGCTGTCTCCCACAATTACCATCACAGCCAGCAGAGGAACCACTTGTCCTGGGAAGACAAAGAAAGGCTGTGTCATTAAAAGCTTGTCATGCCAGGCGACTAATTGGGATTAACACTACCACAGTCATCTCTGCATCGCTGTTAACAGTAAAAGATCACATGGGCTTACTCTGCTTTGGATGGTTTCTTGCGTTTGTGTGCTCTGGAGATACTTCTGTACACTCCAAGTCATCTACAGGTCCCTCCAAGACAAGAATTTCAACATTTTGAAACATTAAAAAAGTTAAATAACGCAGTATATTGTGAAAACCAAATTCACAAAAGAGAGCTGTATTTGGACCTTTACCATTATGTACAAAATGTGTTCAAGTACCAACACAATTTGCCACAAGCAAAGAGCACTTTCTAAATGATGCAGTACTTTTCATTCTCCAACATCCTACATGCTCTGTTCTTTACTACCTCCTACACTATTGTTCATTTCCCGTTATATAAGAAAAATTAATGCAACTTAGTCTCAGTCTCAGTTTATACTGGAGTCACCTTTCCTTACATAATATGTAATTTTGAAAACACCTCAGACACAATATTTTGCTTAGCAATGCCTTCCCAGTACTTGATATACATTAGATTAGAAACAGCAACAATATCAAGAGTCGTCAGAGGCTCACCAACTGTATGGTGGAGATGGACTTGCCCCTTTGACTCTGACCATTACAGCTGAGCTCCAGAGGAAGGCCACTTGAATGACTCTGTTCAGAAAAGATAAAGTAGGTCAAGGTAGATTTAAACAAACAAACAATAAAAATAATTAAAATGGTCAAAGGATATTCAAAACTAAACTCACATGACCGTGAGCCGGAACCACAAATGTAAATATCCGCTCAATTAGAAAAAAGGCATAGATCCCAGCAATCATTCCCAAAATCTTCCAAAGATAGTCCTTTCCTTCAATAAAGTGTGCATCCTCTTCATGAATGTGAGTGTCATCATGGAGGCCCAGGATCTGCACAGATTGTAATAAAGATATCTACATTGTCTCTACATTGTATTTGTGTAAGAAACTGTGTTTTTGTGTTGTACCTGTGGGATAAGGTGTAGCAGTGCATCTCCTGACAGTGTTCCCACCGCCAGACCTACAAACAGCTGCAGGATCAGAGTGTATGTTTCCTGGCAGGAGTTGAAGAAGATAAGGCAGGTTCCAAGCATGGAGCCAAGAGTGATGAGCAAGACTGCAACTGTACTGTAGCCATACTCTGCATGAAGGTAAATATTTTGGGTTAAGCCCCTCTTTTCTAAAGCCTACAATAGTCCTACATGGACATATTGTTGCCTATGAACAAACCAAGGGAAAAATGTCAGATTGAGTTCACTTTAAATATTAAGAGACAAAAACTATATAGTTCATTAATGTCCTAAGCTTCATGTGAGGTTGTGTGTTAAAATAAATAAACATGACTGAATGTAGAAACGGGAACTAATTTGTCCTTCCACTTGATTCTATGGAGGTTTCTCTATTTTGCCAAGATAAACAAATGTGTTAGTTTGATAGGAGTGACAAATGAAGCATTATTATAAGTTGCAGAAAGAAGTAATGAGTTACAATGTCTTACTTTCCAAGGCAGTCGGCGGTGATCCTCTTGTGTTTAATTCAGCAGACTCACAGGCATTGCCTAGCAACTGCTGAATGATGGCAGGACAAATTTCTCTGAAGTGCTCCTTGGAAATTGGCAAGTGAGGATCCAGACCAAAAATATATACTAACTGATTGGCAGAAAAAACGACCTGAGAGGATGCAAATGCAAAGGTTCATTGGTGGGTGAGGATGGGATTCAAGAAAATGCTTTTAGTTTTGCTCTACACCTGTAGTTTCTGTTTTCATCTCACCTGTGCCCAGTCACTTCTAGCTGCTATAGCATCCTGGCTACAGTCCTCCAATTGATGCTCTTTTACTTTCCGTGAATCACGAGTGATGCTCTGCCTCTTCCTGTCGTGAGGGTGTGCTGTTTCTTCACATCCCACTCCCAGCTGATGAAGCAACTCTTCCAAATCTAAGTGAGAAAAGTACGTACAGTAAGATAAACAGTAAACAGATCCAATGCTAGTGTTGCTAAACTCACCAAATATCTGGAGATCACTTGTGCAGTTTAGGGATTGAAAGATGTAGTCTGTAAAAAAAGCAGGGGACGGGAGATTCCTCTGTCTGAAGCAGTGCCCCAACAAAATGTGGTTTATGATGGATGCAGACACTTTGGACACCGAGGACAAATCAGCACCTGAACTTTCATTGATATTAATATTCCTGAGGAGATGAGATGCAGCAACACACTGCGAGAAAAAAAACATATGTGCAAGGACTGTAACATTTAATTGTGTAAATAGTTGTCCTTACCTGCATGTCAGATGAAGCATCATGTTTGGAGGGATCATAGTGTTTATTGATAAGTTGCAGAATGCTTCCAGTTTCATTCAATGACAGGAAGTGGCTGTCCTCAGCTGGATGCAGATTAGTGAGGGCCAAAAGGTAAAACTGATCGTTCCCAGACGAAGAAAAAGAGGCTGTATTTGGGTTACACAAGTCTTGCAAGTTAATAATGTAGTAAAGCAAAACGGTGGAAATCTTCTGGTAGTCCTCTTCAGTGAGGTAAGATTTTCTGTCATCGTCTAACACAGAGAGTGCTATGTCGGGTGTGAGGCACTGAAATAACAAAAGTGTCAAGATTTAAAACATTAGAATTTAAGATGCATCGGGTAGAATTTCCAAATTGCGATGACAAACAAAAAACAAAGCTAATCAGTCTTGTGAATGCTGACTCACTCACAGGAGAGTGACCTTGGATCTACAGGTCAGTATGGGGCTGAATGGAGGTTAGCTCGATAAAAAGGTCCATTCTGTTTCTGTGCATATTACATTGTGTCTCAGAGAGAAGGACCAGCTTTGTTCTGCTGTTGTTGAGTTGAACCACAGCTCAATTATACCTACACACTAAAATAAACAAAGGGCTACTCCATCTTTTCCCATAATGTTGAGAGCATCAACATCAAGTGTAAAGTATCAGTGTAAATATAATCCTATTGTTCCACCACCTGCGTCAACGTCACAATCCTGACTCTTGGAAGTAGCACTAACTCTACTCTCTTGAGTTCAGCATTTCAGATGCCTGATGCCACTCAGCATGAATGCCCAATAGAGGTCAAAGTTCTTAAGCCCTCACATTCACTCACATTCCTGTCATAACTTGCATGTTTTCCTGGAATAAGCATGTCATATTGCACAACATGATACACAATAACAGCTTCTTGCCAAATCAAAACACAATCAAGTCAAATTATTGATTTATAATGTCATATTCACAAAGTCATACCTGGCCTATACTAACTTTGCGACCTTACCTTTTCACAGGCATCATGCGAGAAGTTAAACTGTTCTGTACAGTGCACTGCCTGAAGAACAGCATTAATCAAGACTCCCATGTGGCGCCTCTGGAGCTTCGGCTCGTCTTCTGTACCATGCAGATCTAAAGCCCTGAACACGTCCTGAAGGTACTTTTGTTCTTGTCCTTTTGTCTCCACAGCCCTCATTAGCAGCACCAGCAACAACAGGGGAGAGCTGTACCTGAAGTGCATGTTACCTATCGATGCCCTTTCACACCCCGATGCTCCTCTTCAGCTAAAAAAACACACAAATGTAAAAGAATCGAGGTAAACTGGAGAACAGGGAGGATGTAGGAATAGGCCCGCCTGGTTTGGTGCAGGACCGGAGGGGCTTGGAGGGCAATCCTTAACGTGCCGAACGGTCATCCAAAGCCTGAGCCCCTCAGTCCACAACAAAAGGATTAGTGCAGCAAAGTGGGAGAGAGCAGCGGCATGCAGAGAGATGGGGGCATGATTGGGGAGAGAAAATAATTTTAATTGAACTACACTAGGCTGGGACTATGAAAAGAAGTAAGAGAGGAGGCACTATTGACTAAGAATATTGCATGGATTAATACAGTGTGCTCAAATAGGTCCTAATATTGAAACAGTATCTTTACTTAATGTTTTAGCTGTTTAGATCTTTTAAATGTGTTGACTATTTAATGAGGTGGTTAACACATTGAAGGAGTTTTATTCATAGTGAGTCATCAACGATCAAATACACAAAGCATCACATTCCTGCACCCACCCACAGTTACACCCTGCAGGTCAAACCGACCAGCACATAAAAGCAGCAAAGGGAGGTTCAAAATTCTAAATGCTACACTGATACCTGGGATACATCCAAAAGCAAATACTTACCTTGAGTATTATCTCCTTTGATCGTGCTGCTCGCGTAGGACACATAAAGATCTAAGAGTTGTTTTGGGCAGAATTCTTGTGGTGTTATTGGTTTAAACCCTTCTTATGGGAAGTAGGAATTGAGTAAGCTCCTGAAGGATTAGCAGCAACAGCCTCAGAGGGCTGCAGTTGCCATGGTGAATGCCACAAGGAGGTGATGAGAGGCAGGGGGCAGCCGTGTTTGGTGGTGGAGATCAAAATTGGATTATTATATGCTTCCATATAGGCTGTCAGAAGAGTCAGTCAAACTTTCATATTCATGTAAGAGCATTTTATTAAACTTTTATTTACAAAGAGGGAAAAATAGGTTTATTACAGTTTTTCTTGATTCTGCATTATCTAAAGTTATTTCTATTAAAAAAGGTGTACACATAAAACCACTCATACAATTATTATACAATAACTGCAAAATTATTATTTCTTGTCATTAATTATCAATTCACCAAATGCAGTGCAGTTGTGGTCATGAATTCACCCCAGCCCATTTTTCCCAAACAACTGAAGGAAAATTTTGGGAAAATGTTTTTATAGATGTAATGTGAAGTGTTTCTATGCATGTTCATTCTGTTCTATGTTGGCCACAAGGCCTTTGGTGTCGACAGGAACTCGAATTGGGTTGTTGAAGTACAGCTTGTTGTCAAAGGTGGACTCTCCCAGGTTGGCATCCCAGGTTGAGGGTATCCTCTTCCGGAAGAGAAGAAAGACTCCCAATCCCAATATGGCTAATACGACAAGTATTACAGCCACTGTGACGCCAGCTGAGCTATGTGTTGGCTCATTAACCACTTGAGCTAAGAAGTAAAACAAGGTATTAACACACTGACATTTAATGAAAAGTGACCTCACATGACAGGACTTACCAACAGATGGGGGCTTCTCTGTGTGAGTAATACCTGAAATAGTACAATGATGGTGTGAGTAAATGATATGCAAGTTCATGGTTAAACTAAAGTTTATGGTTAAACTGACTTTTAGGTGTTTTGCAGATGTACGATTGGTATCTACTGCAGCTGATTGTGCTCCACTGTCCGGTTTCTGAGTTGATTTGCACACAAGTGTCTTTGTTGGGCATCCCAGGCTTCCAATTAGTGTAGTCCACCACAGTGCTATCAATCCACATCCATTCACCTACGGCAAGCAAAATGTTGTCTTTACCAAATGAGGCCACAAAAACGATAATGGTAAAATCACACTGCTCTTGTGTTTATTGTATCACATTTAACCTCACCATCATGGTTCTTGTAGAGGCCAGTCCAGAACGACTTGGCTCCGTCCTGTAGAAGCTCCAGGTTCTGCTGGATGAAAGTACCTTCCTGGGGGTCCTCAATACTCACCAGAGCCCCACCTAGTAACAGCAGTCTAGCATCAGAAACCCGCATCTCATTAATTGTCAGTACACAGTGTTACTACGTACCCATCTTTAGACATTCAACTGAGGCGTGTGCCCAGTTGTCGACCACAGAGTTGAGAAATGAGTAACAGTGGCCTCTGAAAGGTAACCATGTCCTTTTTTTCTTCGGTTCAGGGCAGTTTCCGGGAAGTTGTGGTGGAGATGTGGGTGCTATGTCTAAAAAAAGAAAGAGAAGCTCCTCAATTTTCATCAAGCTCTTTTTGTTTAGGTGCAAGACAAGAGGCAATGTCTTACCTGGTGACCTCTTGCAGAGAGAATGGTAGCTGTTTGTGCATGGTGCTGTCTTCCATGTTCTGTCTACATCCATGTACACACAGCCATAGTTGCTTTTGGGCTCATTAACGCCCCATTTAGTGTAGGACATAAACCATCCATCAACCCACTTAAACCGTCCACCAGTCTGTGTCCAGAGTCATTACTTACAAAAAAGCAGACATACATAGTTTCCGAGTAAATCTACAGGTGTAAGAATTTACCACATTGTTATTGAGGCCGATCCACACGGGCTCAGGGTGCCTGATCATCTGCAAGGTCAGAGACGCCTGGGCTACAGGGTTTAGGATGCTGGCCAGGTCTGCATCATCGGCTTGGCACTGCCTTCGTGCCTCATCCCATTTCATCTTCTGAGTCAACAGTTTGTATGAGTCGTTGCCGAGTTTGTAAAACTGCGATTGAGGAGAAGTGGGCCCAACCTCAATCTGAGAATCTTTGCAAACAGAATACAGAGTAAGAATGCTATCTTTATAATTTAATGTTACCAAAGGATTTGTAGAAGTAATGTAGACAGGAGTTTAACTTGGTCTCATAACTCACTCACCAACATTTCTTTTACAGATGAAGCCTCTTTTCATCAGACAATCCTCTACTTTCCACAAACCAGTTAGTTTTGTAGAGCTACCCACCATAGTGACACAGTCAAATGTCTGAATGGGGAAAATAAGGTCTATAAACCAAATTTACCAAGATTTTTACGCTTTCAAAGCTTCATTTTAAATGAAAATAACCTCGGACATGAATGAGTAGCGTCCTTCTGGAGACGAGGTTGGGTGTCCTTTGGCCCAGTTGGTGAAAGAAACACCTTTCCCATCTGTCCACACAAAGTGCATCTCCCAGTTGACATCGTTCATGCCGATCCACAAATCTTCATTGTATTTTAGCATCTGGGTAGTTAAGAATGCTGATGAGAGAGTACAAAAATATTAGGAGGATTTGTTTTAATAATGATGTTTCACAGTGCTTGTCTTGTGGCTCACCTTGCTCGTTAAGGTTGAGGACGGACACTAAATTACCTCCCTGGTTTCTGCAGTAGGTCCTTGCATTTGTCCAGTCATTTTTGTCAAGAACAACTTTGTAGCACTGAATGTAATTTAAAAAAAACAGAAATTAGGAACATACAAGATGTGTGTAATATGATATGTACATGTTAGTTATAGTTACCCATCCTTGAAAAGCTGTCCACTCTGGGGCACATCCTCCTTTGGGCATAGCTGTTGGTGCTACTGTTGTATTACTAAAAGTAGAGCTTCTTTTACAAATGGATGGAAGCTCAAAGCCACAGTTTATGTCATTCCAGTACCCTGTATGTTTATGAAAGACCATTAATTGGGTAGATAGAACTATTTTTCAAATATACTTTATATAAATTTATTGTACAGTACTCACCCATATTTTTATATATTGTTACACAGTTTTCATCATTGTTTGCAAAGTTGGGCTCATTCTTTTCCCATGCAGAATATGTTACGGGAGTGTCATCCAACCATCTGAAAATAGAATGAACCTCATAATTAAGTTCCAGAAAAAGCTAATAACTTTATGTATCAATTTAAACATAAGGTAAACAATTACCTAAAAGACTTATCCAAATCCACAGTCATTCCAATATAGTACTGCAGTTCTGAGCCTTTAGCAATCTGTTAAAATAAAAAGCCATGAGAATAAAACAAACCATAACAATGTGTTTCACCAATCTGTGTATCTTACCAGTTTCCAAAGGAACTTCCTCTCATTCTCCCCTGTGATGACAGCAAGATCACCAAAGTTCTTCTTGCAGAAAGCCCGAGCAGTTTCCATGGGCTGCATTTCATTGTTGATGTAATACTGTGTGTCGTTGTATATGTACCAGCCATCTTCTGTTTTATTGTAGACTAAATACAAAGCATTTTTAGTATTTGTGAGTGAAGAAAGGTATTTAGAGGGTATTTTTGTGATAAACTGAAACTTGCCTGGTATTACATTTACAGGTTCTGGTTTTGGGGTTACCCCTGTAAACACAAAAATATGTAAAATAGTTTTGTAATTCTATTGTTATGTTCTATGTACTAGTTGCTTAAATGAAAATTTGTGTTAAAAATAAAGCTGCTACCTTTATTTATCTGGCAGATCCAGTCATTGTAGTACTCGCAGTGCCGGTCGTTCCAGTGGCGCCCATAATGGGATTGGACCTCAACACAATGTTCAATGTCATTGTGGTTATTTGGTTCTCCATAACCCCAGTTCTCATATTCAAACTAGACCCCATTTTGAAAAAAAAAAATAAATAAAAATCAGATCTATTCAAAATCAGGTCAGGATTTAGAATAAATGTGCTGCTACTTACAGGAGACCCATCAGTCCATTTAAAGGTGGTTCCCTGAAGACTGAGGCCTATCCAAGCTGCGTTTCGGATCCTTTACAGATCACAGTAGCTTACATTAGTAAAAACTAAAAAGGATAACATTAGATTTGACAACACTGTATATGAGGTATTATACACTGCAAGACTGAGGTCGTTTTTATTGTGTACACTCAGAAGATGTCCACCAATGGCTTTGCAGAAATCTTGGGCTTCTTGCCACGTCTTTTTCTGATTGTTTTCCCTTTTAAAGACCTGTTAAGCAGACATTTTAGTTTGATGCACAGACAATAACACGTTACAAATGTTCCAGTCACAGCTAATCACTTTGAAGCAGTTGTTTCTTCTGCCAATAGGGCTCCAATCAGACGCACAGCTCAGGGTTGGCTCGGTAGGTGGCACTGTGGGGGGAGGCACGCCCTCGGCCTGCTTTTTACAGATGTACTTCTCTTTGCTGTTGCAGCTGACAACATCCCATAATCCAGCAAACACCCCGGTTGTCATAGCGACACATCCCTGTTTTCTGTCTTTTATTAAATACAAAAAACTTAGAGCGGTACTTTGCTATGTAGCAACTTTATGATGGCGTATAACTACAGGTGTGCTTTACCTGGCATGCCGACATTGAAGTTAGTGAATGTGACATCCCTTGTAGTGGTCCACTTGAAGGTGTGCTTATCTTCCATATTAGAAAGTCCCATCCAGAAATACTTCTCAGGTCTCAAACCCACTAAACTGACCAGGAAGGCACTCTCATATCTGCAGGTATGAGAACAAACAGTGTGTACGGTTTTGTTTTATTGGTCAGTTAGTTATGTAAGAAGTAAGTTGACTACTCAATTGGGTGCTAATATTTCTTTTTAGGATTCTTTCAAAATTTTACCTGTCACCCACATCTACCAGATAAGATTTATCATGTGAACACGCTGTTTTGGCTTCTTCAAAAGTTTTTGTTTCAGCTCCAATCTTGTAACAATATGAACCGTACCTAACTGAGCCCTGAAATGAATGAATTATAGTTATAATAGTGTTGCTTATTTTGCTTAATGTACATTTGCAGATGTAAAAGTGATATGACTCACTAGTTTGCAGCCTGGGTTGGTCTCTTCATGCGTGCCCTCAGCTGGTTTAGTGGAGGCCCTCTTCTTGCAAATGTATCCGAACGTATTCTCACACATGTAATCAGCCCATTTCCCATCCTGTTTTGGCCGGAACAATATCTTCAGTTTGATCAAAGTCAACCATTTACTATTGCTTTGGGTCTGTATTTGCTGTTACCTTTCCTCTGATGAGCACACAGTCCTCCTGCAGGTTTGTAGCGTGAGACGGCTCATCGCTCAGCCAGTTTGTGAACGTGACATGGGAGCGATCTGACCATTCAAACAGCATCGGATTTTTCTGGTCGTTCAAGCCAATCCAGAGCACGTCGGTCGACACTAAGGGCTCAGTTATGTCAATATGTGCCTTTGAAATGGATATTTAAATGATATAATAAAAGGGACACTTACAGTATCCCATTTGAGAGATGATGAAGCTCTGCTCTTCTATGTTGCTTATACTGGCCAGATCCCCCCCCTCTTTATGACAGGCACTCAGAGCGTCCTTCCACATGTTTTTACTCCTGTCCAGGTTGTAACAGTACCCCGAGTATGGAACCCAGTGATTTGGGCAGAAGCTGGGTTGGGCTTTGCCTGTTTTATATGAATTCAAACCTAATTAACTTCTCCACATTCATTTTTAACAAGATACTGATGGACTGGTTGATGATGTTTTTTTTTTACTTAGAGGAGGGGGAAGACTGGTGGCGTTCCCTTTACGACAAATGTAACCAAGTTTCTTGTTGCAGGAACTACTTTCCCACTTTGAGGCTTTGGCTGCATTTAGTGCTGCGCAGCTATCCCCTGGCACGGATGAAGGATGGCCTGTTGATCAAGGTATTGTTAGTGGTATTATTTGAAAGGCCATAAAAATGACAGAGAAAGCTTTTCACCAGCAGCTGCTCCAATTAAACATATACACCATACATTTTTCCATACATTGTATGACTTACCTGGAGCCCAATTTAAATATCTAAATGGGTTTCCATTGCTCCACTGCCAACCACTGTCAAAATCCAAGCTGTTCAGTCCAATCCACAGAGAAGTCCCTAAAGTGTTGGTCAACCCTGCCTCAGAAAAATAACACAATTAATATATAATACAGCCATATGAAACTGTGTATGTTGTATATTGCTGCTATTCAAACTGGCTATTTTCAGAGTTTGTAAAAAACTTTGTTTAAATAACTGATCTCTGCTCAGCAAAATGTTGTGCTATGAAATACGGACATGTGACATGAACTTCACTGTGTACCTGAGATGTAGGACTGCTCGTGCAGCTCCTGGATGCTGAGCAGGTCACCCCCCTGCTGCTGGCAGCTCTTCCTGGCCTGGTGCCAGGTCAACACTGACTGTGCATTTCTCTGATACTGGACACCTGTGACCGGGTCAGTGTCCCAACCCGAGGTGCCTGCATAACGCCCATCAAGACACATTAAAACATATTATGTCATACAGTCCATTATGTTCTAAGCTGACAAACATACAATATTTCTCAATAAGTGTGTGTGAACATTTAGGCCTGTTCTTTGTGAAAGTAATAAAAAGGGAGTTTGCTTTTTATCTTTTCCTGCCCTGATAAATAATGCCAGGAGAAATAAAGCAATGTCAGGAGAAAGACAGGCCTGTGAAAAAGAGAAAAACATACACAGTCCTGTGTTGACAGCACATGGGAGGAAGTAGTAGTGTTCTGTTGGGGGCATAAAGGGGGTCAGCAACCAGACCTGTCAGCACTGACCTCCACTCTGATACTGCTGTGACAAATCTCACACAGAACAACAATCTGACCTACATATTTCTACTGTGCTTCAACAATAAGCTGTCCTTTATAAACTAAAACTGAAAACATAAAGTATCCCCACTCACCTTCGGTGGGACAAAATCCCCACTTTTTCTTTATGTTATAGTCCGTCTCAGTGGCACACCACAGTTGCCCGTCTGTGCGGCCGTCCTTTGTGCATTCAGCATACCACTCTGAATTGAACTTGAATGGGAACTGACAGGGCGCTCCAAATGCATTGCCCCCTATTGTGAAACTTTCTGAGGAAAACAAAGAGGACATTAAAGATGATTAAAATTAGAGACGACTGAATTTATCTTTTTTTTTTAGATTTTGCAGTAAATTGGACTGGGCAGAACATTGTAAAAGTAATCCATAAGAAACAGTTTTTCTTTCAACTGTTTCTGTTTGGAGCAGTACAAAAAGATTTAATGCATTTAGGCTGTACTGAGAAGGTCTGCACTACAACTCCATAAAAAAAGATGAGAAACCACTATAGAATGTCTAGTATATACAGTCTTTGTTTCTCTACGTGGCTTCAAAACATACTTAAAGTCTGCCTACTGGCCTCTATCTACTGCACCTAACATCATGGTGGTCTGTCTTAGTCACTTCCTTACCTTGAAATCCCTTGGAGCAGAGGTCCCCTCGGGTGCCATATATCCTCCAGCGGCTCCACACGCCCGAGCCCTTGTACACCATGACATTCCTCTCATTGCGGTTGCCCCAGTTGAGGTGCAGTTCCTGGTCTTTGAGGCCAAACAAGGTCTCGTTCTTGCACTCCCAATGCTGCAGAACACTCTTCTCGTCGCATTCAAAGAGGACCACCTTGACCCAGTCTTTGATCTCGGTGGCTGCCAGGCAGAGCTTGAGGGACAGGCTGAGGACGCGGGATTCCGAGGCCCAACGAAACTGCTGCTCTTTGGCGTGAGGGTTACAGTTTGCCAGGGTTATGGAGGTAGCGCTGTCCACTCTCACGCACTTGTTGTGGTCCTCATTGAAGATCAGAAAAGAACCACTGTCTGCAAAAAACAGAAGAAATGTATTGAATATTTGTTAGAGCGCAATCAAAGTGCAGTTTCTTACCTATGTCGGCGGTGATGCAGAGGACTTGCAGCAGACAGAGAACCAAAGTGGCTTTAGTACACGGTAACATTATCTTAGTGTCAGTGCTGACATCAAATGCTGGGTTGTGTGTTCATGTGGACTATGCAAAGGTATAGGACACAGAGCAGCAGTGACACAGAAACTAGTGCTTTTCCTTCTTAATCACTCTTATGGATATCCTGTCACATGGGAGGAATACACACCACAGCAATTTCCAGGAGCTTCCAAAAAACATTTAACAAGGGGTTGGACCTAGTAGGAAAGCAGTGCAATCTCAGTTCAAACAAAAAAAACTGACTATGACAGTTCAAAGATGACACGATTCTGAAATCGCCCAAAGAATGGACAGGGATTCTACTAATACCACGGAAAAGACTGGTGCAGTATGATTAACTATGATATTGGCATATTTAGTTAATGTGTCTAAATATATACTATAAATACTGTATGATTGATTTAAAATAGGCCAACTCTTGGAGTGCTTTACAGTACACAGAAGCTAATGGGGTTAAGCGATATTGGTTAGCAGTTTGCTTAGGTGAGGGTTTTGTGGGGAAGTAGTCCATGGCACATCAGAAAAGTAGAAAGAGAAGGAAAGAGGGAAATCCTGTTTCCTATTCACAGAACAAACAATTTTTCTATACTGCAGGGATGCACGGCAATGATCAGAAACTTACTTGACAGCCCCATGAAGAGTTCACTGCTAATGTTTTGAGTTGAGAGTTTATGATGCTTATCTGATGGAATTGAGAGACAGTACAGTTCGTATCCATTTCATAAACAATTAGGTAGCTACATTTTGTGATAAAAGCTTGACATGTTAGTGGGGGGGTCATAATGTGTTCAGGTCCCAGCTGCCACAGATCACATGTAACAGGTCTTAGGAAAGCAAAAAAATTGACCACGAAGGAAGAGCCTGTTTTGCAAAATAATGCCAGGAAACCTATTCTCTTGGGTAAAAATGGTGATAAAATGTGATACATTACAGTAAAAACATGTGTTCAGGTTCAAAAACCTACCAACCAGCATTACTGTCAGTAGTGTTGATAATGTTATCTAAGCTGTTTTCTCTTTATTGAACTTAGCAAAATATATGTCTCAACTCACGTCTTCAAACTCACACGGTGCATATACTGTAACATACCAAACACATTCCAATATGGATTATGTAGAAAATAAAATCAACTCAAATAACAAATTAAACAGGAATATTTAAGGTGCATTGCTTTAAACATTAAGGATCAAAAACACAACATATATGCTTTAAAAGTGAATTTCCTTTGTGAAAAAAAATGTCTTGCAGTCCTCATTGGGCCTGATGATAATCTCTTCTGTGCCTTATCTACGTACAAATTGATTCTACTATAGCTTTGGCCTTTCTTTCAACCTTGGCATAATATAATAATATAATATACTACTACAGATGTGGACCATGGGATGACTTTTGAATTTTGATGTAAACTGAGTAGGATCTAAATATGGTGTTTCCTTTTTTACTTCATAAGCTAATTTTGAACTTGTGAATAGCAAATGCCCCAGCTCCTGAAACTCTGTGTTAGCCCTCACTGATTTAAAAGACCATCCTTTCTGTGTTAAAGATCCTCAACTTGGTCATAAAGTTGAAATAAACAAAAGCCAGGCATATTAATAGGTTTTTCATCATGTAGAGGGCAGGGGTGACAAAACCAAAAAACGCAATGAGGCCCACGCGCACAAAGAAGAAAGGCAAGTCCTGAAGGGCCACCCCAAGTGAGGAGTGCAGTGGGCTGTGGGGCATCACCACCACCCGTAGGCAGGACAGGTAGCTGAAGATGTAGATAGGAAACACCCAGCCTGAGTAGTAGACCAGGGGATGTCCTGCTGATCGCACCATCTCTACTGTGTCCATCCAAAACATGAAGCTGTCAACTAACACGTCTGCTCTGGCGTCACTGGCACACAGGAAACGTAGAGGTCCCGTATAGACATAAGGTGATATGTGGTATGCTGTGGTACTCTCAGAATTAGAGCTTAGTCCGGAGATACTGAAAGGTTTGCCGGGATTAACTGGTATCCCCGGTACTGTTCCATTGGTCTCTGGTCGAGCACCAGCTCCGTTCTGGCTTTGGTTGTTGTGCTGACCTGCACCCCTGTGTATAGATGATGGCACAGCTGACCCGGGCACAGCTGGCCCTGGGACAACTGGAGTTATAGGTACAACGGGTGATACTGGTTCCACATGGGTCATTTCTGTGGAGGGGATGTCTGCGTCTCTGTTCCTGTCATTGGCTGAAAAGAGAGAACATATCATTACATTAGCTTGTGTTGCAGGTGTAAAATGTTTTGTGTACGTGAAATACAAAAGGTTACCAGTGTGTGTGCTGTTATAAATAAAAGCCAGAAAAATTGTCATCATGTCAAAGCTTCATCATACAGCTTCATGGAAATGATTTACAATTACCATTTACTTAACCCATGAACATTGTCCATTGAAAAACAGACTTCTGTCAGTTTAGCACTGGGACGAGAGTTAAAGCTCTGCTAAGTACATTTCCTACTCAACCTACCCAAAAAGGTTTGTTAACTATTTTCACCACTAAGATTGACTTTGTAACTCTAAATGTGAGTGAGTTGTACAGCATGGTCTCAGCCTGTGCTCACCCCGTCCTGTCAGTCTGCAGTAGCGGATCCGTTCCACGATGTCAATACAGATGAGAGAGAACAGCACTAATGACACGGGAACCTCCATGAACACATCATGTTTGATGTTGTTATTTATCTGAACCTTAATGTAAAAAAATATAACTTGTACACACATTTAGCAAATATACAAAATCACATCACAAATATATTTTAAAAAGATTGTTTGGAGCGTTTCACATTTATATTATACTGTTGACATAAACCTGTTAATAATCATAGAACTTGGTATTTGACCTACTCAGGACTCCAAAGCAACAGGACACAGAACAAAGCAGAAGATATTGGTCATCGTAGCTGAATTTATAGCTGTAATGTAAAAGATAAGCATGGGCCAAAAGGGCAGGTTACTCTTTAGAAAGTGCCACATGAAACACCAAAGAGGAGCTGGCCTGCAGCCAGTGAGGAAGTTAAAATGTGCCTCATAGACAGATGGTTTGACAAGGCTGGTTTGGACAGGAAGAGGAACCCAGCTGCTTATCAGTAGCTCTTTATCCATGACTTGGATATGACTCCCCTGAGACTACAGCCTTCAAATCTTTATTCTGCTTATAGAGACAACTACTATGACTCTAATTATAAATATTCTGTGGCTGGGTTCTGAATATCAAGTGAGGTAATAGATAAAGATACACAGTGTGCAACAAGTGGTACCTCTGAGCTGGCGATGAGAAAGGCAAAGCAGGGTAATGTGGACAGGATCACATAGACGAGTGCCACAGGCCTCCTGACACAAAGACACGGGGAGCAAAAACTCAGTAAGGAAGCTAAATTAGTACGATTAAGCTAAGAGTCCAAACCAGTCCAAACCCAGCAGAGACATGTTCAGACTGAAACAAGCTCTCAGGCAGCAGTCTACAGTGGTTCAGGTCCACACTCACCACTTCTTCCTTCCAATGAGAAACCTCTTCTTTTGAAAGACCATGTACTTGAGAGGCACCCAGATAAACAGGGCCATGGAGGTTACATAAGCAATAGAAGCGGCCACGATCAACCAGTAGGCTGTGCGACTGTCACCAGGTGGCTGTGCCAGATCTTTGACTTTGGCCACAATGACTGCAAATCTTTGCATGACGATGAAGAGTGGTACACACAGGCCTACAAACTGAAGCACCTCACATACGGCAAACTTCAGCGTCTTCCCTGTACCCATCCTGTGGAGCTCAGGGAGACAGGGGCTGTAGTGGCATCCCCTGCCTCTCCGAGGGCTGTCAGGCCTTGCACCGGGGTATTGTTTGCCTCCACTAGCATTTTCCACACACCACTAACCTAACTCTCTACTCATCAACTGCTTACACTGCATTAGGCATTGTGCTGGTGGGACGCCCCTGTCTCTTTACTCTTTACAGAATACAAACAAACTATGTCTACTTCTGCCGCCTGAAGATGGGCACCACAAGCCACGTTCCTCTGTATTTGAAAAGAAAACTTCTGTTATTCAAGGCAAAGAACAGATCCGTCTAACTTAACTAAACTGAAAACAAAAAAGAATACCAACTGCATCAACAAATACCAATAATAATGGGAGTCTGTTGTGGAGCCACATACTACATGTCTCAACGTCGCCACCTATTGGAATGATTTAAAAGGTATGACAGAACGGCAGGATCATAATGAAATGATTATAAATGCCAATTAATGTATTTCCTCATAATTTATTTTCAGAATTACACTACAGTAGTTCTTTACCATAGATATTGATAAATATAAATGATTGGCATGTTGAACCAAGATACTGTATAAGTCTTGTCATTATCTTACTATAGTAACATTATCCAGATGATAAACTGAATTGTGTAGTGTGCTTTTCTCAACCTGAAACAGGTTAACATTCAGCTTTTATGACACACATCTCACCGCTTGATCAGGTGACTGTGATTAGTATCAGGTGGGTTCGATTAGATTCCATCTTGTCTTTACTTTAACCACATTTCTCCTCAGTGTTGTTAGGGTTATTATTAGATGCATTGATACAGTTTCTCAGGCACAGTCTTCATGACAGCAGATCTAAGTGCAGTACAGAGTAATACCTGTGAAGTTGAATACTATCTCTGTGCCTGCAGGCTCTTTTCAAACAGTCTTACAGTGAACACTTTTTTTATTGCGTAACAAGACACTTTAAAACAGGATTCCTTTTAGGTCTCAAGTTGGGTTCTCTAAACTGGGAAAAAACAATAAACATTAGAAAAAAAAACTTTTACATAACCAAGCAATGTTTCACAGTGACCCATGAGTCCTTTTAGTAGGCAAACAGTGGAGTCATGGGAATTATCTGAAATGTGTGCATGCGCTACCTGTAATTTTCTGTAAACAGCTGGCCTATTCAGCAAGAATGGGGCCCTTGAGAAATAATGTCTAAATTTATTTTTCGCTTTGTTCTTTGCAAGCGCTATAGTGACTGTGCAGCACCACACCGGCAGGCCACGCACTTGTTTCAGCACTGGTCCCGCGAGACAGAGCGGCTCGGGGGCGGATAGATGGATGGATGACCCTGCTGCCCCCCTCCCAAACAGTTCCAGCTGTCTGCTCCTTTCCTGACTTCCCCACCCTGGCGTACCATGGCGTCCAGTGAGGAGGACGGCACGGTAGACGAGAAGGAAAACAACAACAAGAAGAAAACCAAAAGCGCCCTCGCTACCGCATGGCTCACTTTCTACAACATTGCCATGACCGCCGGGTACGTGCCATATTCCGCCCCTGTCGCCTATTAATATAAATGTCCATAAGTTTGCCGCTCCCGAAAAGCTGCAAGCGTGTGTTGCTGTTTATAGGACGTCGAGCTGAAAGTGTCCGTTCATGTAGCGCGCTTTACCGACGCACTGTCAGACTTACACGGGCGTGTCAGAAGAGTTTGATATTGTTAGGGTACAGTAATTGAGTGGTTTTCATTAGAATGCTAGCTCATGAATGAATGGTTGAGTTTAAGTAGCGGGCTCGCGCTGTGGCCAAATAGGGCTGACAGCATGGTGTCAGCGTCAAGGCCCACTGCGCTTCCCACAGGCGCAGTGATAAGTTTAGACAGGGACCGCTGACATTAGAGCTTAATACTGGTGCTGTCAAAATGCACAATGAGCACTTTTTTTAAAAACGACAGCAAAATAAAATCAAAGCGCGCCATTGCGCAAACAATTATTAGTGATTGCGTGAATTAAGTTTATGTTAAAGTTATTAATTAGGTGACGAGGTGCAATGAGTAACGTTAGCAAGACAAACCGTCGAACAGCTATAAGTAGCTTAGCACGTCGCTAACGTTTCAGTTTCTCCCTTATCGTTTTTTTTATAAGCGGTTATTACCTTTCTGCTGGCTTCATTCCTGTATTTGACCATAAAAAAACAAATTATTTTGAATAAATAAAGAGTGGCAAAGTGAGCACTTATAAAAGCTCCACGTTTGTTCAGAGCATCACTTGAACCTGTCACTGGTCTGTAAAAGCAGTAAGTGAACCGTTAACTTTACCTTTGCCGTGTTCTAGCTAACCCAATCAAAGATGACGGTTCTGTTAGAGGCACAGAGCAAGCACAGTGACACACAGTGTGCATTCAGCAGTCAGCCTAAATACAATTGCTTTTGAGTTATTGTATTTTTTGCAGTTAATGTGTTTTTTTTTTCAATCAAATGTTCCCCAAATAATCAATGTTTCATCAAAATGTTGAATGTCAAATATTATAAAAGGCCAACATAAAAACAAAGAATATCCTTTTTGTGATTAAAGCATTACAGAATGAGACTAGGATTACATTTATTCTTTGATTAATTCATCCTTGTAAAGTGTGTGTTGATGCTGTGTGCAGGTGGCTTGTTCTGGCAATGGCAATGGCCCGCTTTTACATCCAGAAAGGCACACACAAGGGTCTTTACAGAAGTATAGCAAGAACACTCAAGTTCTTTCAGACTTTTGCATTAGTTGAGGTAAGATATTAAATGAAGGTAGACATGACTGGAGGAGGTGGATGTCAATAAACAGAATGTAATTTTTGTGCTTAAATCCAATAGGTTGGACACTGTGCAATTGGTAAGTACAAATTATTATTTTTTTTTAATTTAAACATTAGCCTCAGTTTATAATACTTATGTATATTTATGAGGTGTATTTTTTACAGGTATTGTGAGGACTTCTGTGATTGTAACTGGTGTTCAAGTGTGCTCAAGGATTTTCATGGTTTGGTTTATAACCAACAGCATCAGACAGGTGACTGCTTTGATCAAAACTGATGCAATTTTTAATCCAGCTATTCTTATATGTCTTGCAAATGTATATATTTTTGGTGTCACATTTGTGTTTAGATTGGTGCTTCTAGACACCCAACAGTGTCACAGTGTCATCATTATTTAGGTCTTGGGTCTTTGCTTTAAAATTTTAATGTTTAACTTTCATTTGTTTTTTTTTCCTCATCCCATATACTGTATATTTGCATTTGTTTGTTTTAACTTGGATGAAGGTCCAGAATGAAGAGAGCGTAATCCTATTCCTGGTTGCGTGGACATTGACAGAGATTACCAGATATTCCTACTACACATTCAACCTGCTGCACCACCTGCCGTACTTCATCAAATGGGCCAGGTGTACAAACCTTTAAGTGTAGCTGAAAAAGAGCCTGGATTGTTATTTATTGGGTTTGGACAAAGTGTCTAGGCATGTTATTTTTAACTTTGCAATGATTTTCTGCTTGGACTAGACCAACTTGGCCTCAGGAAGTAGTGCAGCTGTGTGTATTTACAGAGGGGAGAAGCATGTGTGTGTTTTTTGATTAACACCTAATTAGCTGTTATCAGGGTTACCACTTACATTGTTCCCTGACATTAACATTAATTAAACACAAATAGCAATTGTAACCTTTGTTGTTAGGGAATATTAATGTGTTGTCATTGTTATTTACCAGGAATTAAACATGAGGTGACAAACTGAATAGATGTAATAGTAGTATATTATTGTATCACAGTTATACTGCATTCTAGTACTTGCATGTCTCTGCTACAGTAGCCCAGATGAAAATGGAGTTGTCAGCTGTACACACTGATAGCTGTTCAACTGGTTGTCTTGCTGCCCAGTGAGGGCTCTCTCGTGTCTGGATATTCAAATTTACATATTACATCACCATGTTTACATGTTCTTTGCAGTGCATTATTTCCATAGATAATGTCAACCACTGACATAATTAAGCTACATTACTCAATTACAAAATTCAAAGTGAAGGCAGTTTATTTTTCACATATTTTTCTGTTCACCAGCTAGGCTTTGATACTTATGTGTTGCCTGGCACCAACCCTTCTGCCCACAACCCTTGACGTATTTCTTTAAGCAGTTGAGGAGACGCCAGGCCCCCAGAGAGGGCTCATGTTCAGCTGCTCCTGTTTTTAAGACCATCTGTTTTGGTCATGGAATGTTTGCCCAACATTTCACTCACATCCGCTGAGACGCTCCTCTGAGACTTTGCTGTGGTCTTGACCAAATGCAGGACCCCATAGCCCTGAGTCATGTTTTGGGTTGTACTAGAGAAAGCATGTGTTTGGACAAAAGGAGTTGAGCTATGCCACAGTTAAGGCACAGTCTTAATTTTGTTGTTTTGATTGAAGTCAGGTGTCTATTTCACGAAGTAGGGACCCAGTTACAAATAAAAACAACTGATTGCATTAGGCTTAATTTTACCCAGTTACAGTTTAGTCAGTTTAGGACAGTTAAGCATGTCCTCTTACTTTGTTATAGTTTCAACTATAAGTGTGTGGTTTTACTTTATGGCATGTAACTTTGGGAAGCCTTGACTGCATGAACTGCCTTATAAGTAATTGTCTTTTTCTTTCTTTTCAGATACAACCTTTTCATCGTCTTGTACCCCTTGGGAGTCATTGGTGAGCTGCTCACCATTTACGCTGCTCTGCCGTTTGTACGCAGAACTGGAATGTACTCCACGAGGCTCCCCAACAAGTATAACGTCTCTTTTGACTACTACTACTGCCTCATCATTGTCATGCTGTCCTACATACCACGTAAGGAGCATTTACACTGGTCCACAGTACATATCACACAAACCTTAAGGTATAAAATGCATCTCTCCTCCTCATTACTTGCAAACAATTTTGATGTGGCCGATCATATTATGATGCTGAACTGTTGCTGAACATAACAATTTTAAACCTAATAAATTAGATGATCAAACATTAGCCACTTTGGAATGGTCAGATATCATATATATAGTTATGGTCATTATTTTTTTATAATGGTTATTTTCTGATTCTGCTATTTGACTTATATTGACTGAACCCATTTAAATGAACCCAAATAAATAGATCTCTAGGGTTAAACTTGTTTTTATCAGAGGCTGCACTGAGAATTATATAGAGGGTCAAAGATGTTTATTCTTTTAATCATTTTTTTTCCAGTGTTTCCTCAGCTCTTCTTCCACATGCTGCGGCAGAGAAGGAGAGTGCTTTACGGGGAAGTCATTGTAGAAAAAGACGACTAGACAAGCACCACTTCATGCCTTCATTTGAGCCAGCCCGCCTCCACATCATATCCACATCCCCCCATTTCACCAGAATCTCATCTTCTGCACCGTTTCCCATTACATTCATTCGCAGGAAGATGGGACATGAAGATGCTGAGAGCTAGTGTGTCAGAGAGAAAGACACTATAGATCTTACACTGAAAAAAAAAAGGAAATGACACTACCATGGGAGTTCATTCATAATGAGTGTGAGATTAATACCTGTTTGAATGGTAATATAGGAATCATGTTTACAATCCATGTTTTACTGGGAGCTTGAGACAGAAGCCTGGAATTTTACAGCGTGGCTTCTCTGATCTCACCACTTTGTTGCACTGAAGCACTACATTCTCATCTTAAAAACGCAGAAACCATAGCAGTTACACAGAGCACCCACCCATTTAGTCAGTAAGAGGCAAATGAAAGGGCTTTCAGTGAAAAGTGATGCAAGCAAGAATTGTAAGTTAGCTCTCCAAAGTTGTCCCAAACTTAATTGGCTGTTAAATAATTTTATAATAAAACCCACCACAGTTATTTTATACTAAAATAGTGTGGTTGTACAAAACAAGCTTTAAGACATATAAATCTATAGGTCTATCATACCTCAACAATAAATCTACATTTAGACAATATGCTGCTTCTTTTGTGTGTGTATGTTTATGTGTAAATGTTTTATGTGAAATGAGCGGTTGGCACAACCTATTTCTTAAACATTATTTATTCACACACTGTCACAGCTTAACATTGTGTCTGCTTGGCTCAGCTTATGCATTCTTTTATTTTGCTTTGATGTTTACAATGTCAAATTATTTTACAAGAGTGCATCTTAAGCAAAATTGAGTCTTCAAAAGATAGTTACTTTGACTTTAAGCCATTGTAGATGAGATCGTTTTTTAGCCCAGATGTAATGTTGGTGTTAGTATAAAGCTAGTTAGATTCCCTCCTACTAAAGGTGCTATTGTAAGGTCATTTAATCTTCTGTGCAGCTGAAGGAGTGACTGTGATTGGAGTTGACCTAAAGCAGGGAAACAGCATGTGAAAAGATTGAGGGGAAATGCAATGACCTAAGTAAGGTTAGCCACTCTATTGCATAGCCCATGGTCTAGAAGAGTATAGCCATGCTAATTAAGGGATTTGGAGAGCCAAAAATATCAAATCCATGTTAAAATTCACTGGATTCTTTCAATAGAAATGTGAAAATACCTTCTGTTAACGTCAATAAATTACGTTCTACAATACTGTGGAGAGTTTTGTGATGACCTTCACGTGCAGAAATTTAGCACATGATTATAAATCAAATCACTATAAACGAAAAAAAAAACATACAATACTGGTGAGTTTGAGTGTTTATTTTTAATGTTTCCTTCATATAAGTGTCTTTGTGGAAGTAAAAAAATAACATCTGATTTTTATAGGTAGATGAACAGCATAATCCCAAATAGTGAAGAATTAATCTTTTTATGACAAAATGCTATACATAAACTAAAATAGGTGTTTTTTAAGTAGCTATTTCATTTGTTCCAACATATTTTTATAAAAATGATTATGTAGCATAGATGTGAGGTTAGATACCGGTTTTTCTTCTATGATAACATATCAGCAACTTCTTGTACATCTTTTTGCACCTCTACATTTTTTATAAAATACATACAGTATAATGTATAGCACTACAGTAAGTCCATTTGGCATCAAACATTTAGAATTTCTTAAAAACTTGTATAATGAAATATACATTCAAATATTGAGTTGTATGTGAAATACAGTTGTAAAAATTATAAAAATTTGTATAAAATCTACTTGTTTGCCATAACCCAGTACAAAGACTTTCTCCTTTTCCTTTGTTTACCCTGCGGTATTGCACATGCAGTTGGACTCGTTCATCTTGGAGGATAAAGGCATCAACCTTGTAGAGACAATTGCTGCTGCAGCATTAGGGCTCTTGATAAATTTGTCCTTTTATCTCCGTATGTGCTGTGACTGTGCTTTGTCAGTGGACCAGTGCCACATGAGGAAAGTCTAGCTGCTCACTACAAGCTCTTCAATACTTTGCTATCTTCCAGAAGAACTAGCTGCAAAAAGAGATATGAAGTGACATAATTATTTTTTTTTGTAAGAATACAGAAAATAGAACGGTGGAAAGTAGATTGTACACTTACAGGTTTCCACTTCCTTCTCACAGATGTAGCTTATGAGATCTTCACAGAAGAAATCATTCCACAGTGCTTCATGAATGAGGCCTGCACAGTCCTCGCCCCTCTCATGTCCATGGCCCCAGTTGTCAGGCTGCCCAGGCTTCCACGATCTGCAGGAGAACAACAGGGGGCGATCATTCTCTACATTTCTACACAGCAATCTTAATGTCTGCTGAAAATGACAAGGGCAGTTTAAAGGCGTTTGAATTTGTAATATAGTGCAGACCTTTTAAATACAATGTGTGCTAAATGTAGTTCTGATGAGATGTTTTATGTGCATACAACAGTGTAAAAATACCTTATTAGATCCTTCACAGAACTAAAATAACTTTTATTAACTTTGATGGCATTTATTACTGACGTGAATGTAGGTTCAGTCCCATCAAGCCACCGCCAGACATTCTCCTCATCTCTGTCAGTCAGGCCCATCCAGAAATAGCCCTTTCCAAATGTTTGTTTCTTCAGCCATTTCTAAGGGTAACACACAATGGTTAACTTTTTTTGTTATTGAAATATATATATAAAAACACACACACACAAACACAATATGAATGTTATATTTTGTAACGACTGACATGTTCCTCCATATCACTGATGATTAACATTGAGGCAGACTTTAATTCACATGTTGCCTTTGCATCATCAAAAGTGTACAGGTCTTTAGAGAAGAAGTAACACTTGTTTTTGTGGTTCACCCACTCCTCAGGACATCCTGCGAATTAAAAGAGATATAAATCATCACCAGCATAGATAGGCTTCTAGCAAAAAACATGAAGAACACAAAGACCTACAAGTAAAATTCTTTACCTGGAGCCGACAGTGAAGGAGGCACGGCCTCATCCTGCTGGGACAATGGGCCTGTAGACAAGGCTGGACCGTGAAAAGGGAGACCTGGAAGTCCTGGTGGTCCTACTAAGCCTGGAGGTCCCTCAGGTCCAGGTAAACCTCTCGGGCCTTGCTCCCCGGCAGGCCCCACTGGACCTCTCAAACCTGGGGGTCCTTGAGCTCCCTGAGGACCAGGCTGCCCGTCTCTTCCAGGCAGACCAGCAGATCCTGGTTCTCCTTTAGATCCAGGTGGGCCTGCTCTGCCCCCTGACCCCCGTGAGCCCTTAGATCCTGGGCTGCCTGAAACCCCTGGAAGCCCCTTCAACCCTGGAAGTCCAGGAGGTCCTGGAAATCCCTGTTCTCCTCTGGGACCTCGTATTCCTGCAGCACCCTTTTCACCTTTTTCTCCCTTCTGGCCAGTCTGACCTGCCGGTCCTGGGGCTCCTTTGTCTCCTCTCGGCCCTCTGGGACCAGGGGGACCTTTAAAAGTAAAACATAGGCTTATGATTGAAGAATTTGAGGATTCATTGAATCTTAATAAAGTACTAATAAAAATGACCGATATCTAGGTCCTATTTGGAGACAACATGTCACTTTTTTAGAAGTGCTGTTAGAAGACTGTTTAGCATTCGACCATAAGCAAGGCAAGGTAAAAGCCTTCCTCACCTTGAAGAATAGTAAAGTTGGTTATGAGTTGTGAGTGCTTGTTGTCCACTAGTTTCATCTCTTCCATAACAATAGAGAGACTAGTGACCTCCTTGTCTAGACGTGCTGCCAGCTCATCCTGCTGGGACCTCAGGCCGGCTGCATCCATCCTCATGTCTGTCACACTGTTGTTGAGGTTCAGTAAGAAGTCTGTGTGATGGCCCACAGTCTCAGAGCAAGTGCGCAGGTCGTTCAGGTTGAGATTAATGGACCCAAGCAGCTGCGTGGTGAAGCTAATGTTGCCCGTCACTCGATCTATACTTTGCTCTGATTCGTCCAGCCTCAGCTCCAGTCGGTCAAACTTCTGTGAGGTGAGGTTGCCAAAGTCTCTCTGCTGGTCCAGGAGTTCCCTCAGAGACTGATCATGAACCTCTGCCAGACTGCTGGTGTTCTGCAGTTGGCTGCTCATGAATGTGAGCTGGGAGCCCACGTCCTCCAGGCCGTCCTGGTTGGTTTTGGCCAGAGAGGAAGCATTACTAGCCATGACCTGCAGGTTTTCCACTTTACTTCGAAGCCACTCAGCATCAGAGCGAGTCTGTCGAGTTATTTGCTCGAGGCTCTGGAAATCGTTGCGCATTTTTTGAATAGCTTGACTGGTATCATCCACAGAGCGCTGCAAGGCTGAGATAAGGCCTCTTTGTTGGGCCTGGGTCATATTCAGACTGCTGATGCTGAGCAAGGCCTCATTTTGGAGCTTGCCCTGCTGGTGCAGCTCCGTCTGCATTCTGGCCGTGTCGTCCTGCAGTCCCTGAATGAAGCTGTTGTACGACTGGAGCGTGCCATTTACCAAACGCAAAGTGGCAGTGTTCCTGTCCACAGTCCTCTGAATTGAGCCCTGGCTGCTCTGGATGTCCTCACTAAGGCTCTGCAGCTGACTCAGCTTTGCCTGATCACTGTGGATGTGCTCCTGCACCGCAGACAGCTGCCTCTGCAGAGTGTAGATGTTGTTCTTAAAAGCCTGGATCTCAGTGGTAGTATTCTCAGACTTCTCCCCCGTCTGATCATCTAAGACAGAGATTTGTAACCATTCAGCGTCAAAAACATTCAAAAACATTTTAATTTAATGGTTATTAAATTAGAGGGAATATTATTTTACAATTTATATTTCAGAACAAAGGTTCTATAAAGAACAACTAATGAATGTTAATCCATAAAACATTCTGCTAAGATGGAGAATATTTTTTTGCCCATTTTTGTTCGTACATTTGCAGAGATTAACAGAAAGTAACACATAAAGGATAAAATCCTTGAGTGTGATTTAGTAAGTTTATCAAAGAAAGCCAACATACAGTATGAATAAAGAAAAGTGTATGTGTAGCTCTGATAAACAGTAGAAATGTTAAACGGACATTTCTGTTGAAAAAGGGGTCACGCCAGCTGCGAAAGACACACGTTTACATCGTTTGGTGAAACAAATATTAGATTTCAGAATTTCCTAAATAAGCAATGAATGACTGAACATGTTACTATGTTTTAAATATGTTTTGATAATCAAATTTGATAACTTTTGGTTTAAAATTGAATCGTGTTTTGGGTCATGTTTATCCAGAAACGCAACCAGACGCTATTCTGGTGAGTGAACAAACATCCGAGCACTAGTGTAAACCGAGAAGGCTCCAACTTACCCAGCTTCTTCAGGTCAGTCTCAACAGCAATAATCTTTCCTCCATAGTTTGCAATGCCCTCAGACACACTGTCAACTCTTTGCACCACTGTAACAAAAACAAGACAGACAGGACAAAAGTGAGTGTCGTCGGCTCATCTCGGACTCAATTCTTTATTAACAGAGTCAGCAGGGATGAAGAACTGCCTGCAACCACAGACATCGTATATAAAAGGGATAAGCAATGGCGGATACTATAAGAGATGGGTCCACATGTGGCAGGCAATAACGTTGGACTTGGTTAATGTAATCACCTGGCTCAAGGCAGATTCATTTAATTTTAATTAAGAGTGGCAGTAGTCAATGAGAAAGTTAGGGTAGAAGGGAGACAAATAGAAAAAGTGACTCAGCAGATTATGGAGTGGGTGGTCAATACCAGAAAAGAACAGCATGGAGAGACACTATTGCGGGCCTAGCGGGACAGGAAGTGACCTGGGGGGGGTCTTCAGTAAACAGGCGGATTAAAAGACAGCCCATGAGGAGACAGACGATGTGGCAAGGAGGCTCTTCACGCCCCCATAGGCGACACTGGCGTTCATTTCCTCTGGAATGTGTCTGGGATTCCAGGGAATCAGCCCAATAGTACCACCAGCCTCGCCATGAAGACACATGGGCTTCTCTGCAGGAAAGCTGCAGTCAGAGGTCATAGGTGGCATCTATTGCACAAAGTTTATGTAGCTATACTAACTCCAACTCTATAACATGAAATTAATTTATCCTCTTACACCTAAGGATGCCAGGAAACTGTAACCTTTAGCACAAATTATTTCATGTTTATTTTTTGTTTTGCCCAGGTTACTGTGGTCTTTTTGTTACATGACAAATTGGCCACTTACATAAGGAAATGTTCCGCACAGTGTCTAGAAAGCCACATGGCACAGTCCCTCTTAACAAGGCACAAAGGACATTTCAAATTGTGTATTTCACATCATATTCTTTTCACTGATACTTAGCCAACAAAAGCATGTAAAGACCTCACATATGTCTACGGCGATGAAAACGTACACGAGCGAGTCTCAATGTACATCAGTGACCATAAAAACATGAATAAACAGACTGCCTACAAAAAACAGTGACAGATCCAAATGTAGTTGTATACCCAGTATGGACTTTATAATCTTTTCTTATGTGGGTGTTTTAAATACAGTGTGTTTGGGCTGACTTGTAAAAAACATATTTCCTTGTGCTCGTAAATTCAAAAAATATGACAAAATTGACAAAACTGAACTGTAAAGTGGTACTATTTTCAACACTAAGCTTTTACTACACCAAAACATGTTCTATTGATTTAGTAATGTCTTCTTAGTAGTAGCAGAGATTTAAATTGTCTATGAAGATTTCACTACACTGTGGTTTAAAATGTCCTACATCATTCACTTGTCCTGTCTGGGGGAATATTAAATGGCTGCTCACAGAATGACCTCATACAGGCCTTTGTCATGTGGCTCTGTTGTACCTCTGCATCAGAACAAATGCGTATGCTTCCGTGTAGGGCAGAGAGAAGCACACATGTTAGGAGCATAAAACCATCTGCACTCTAATGCCAGTGGAAAGGCAATTCCAGTGGGTTCTGCTCTGGGTTGGCATAAAAATATACAGCGTGGAACAGGTCTGACCCACTGAGCACACAGAGAAAAGGGACATCATTATTAATGCTCTCTGGAATCACTGATAACCCCCTGGATCAGCGTGCCACAGCGTGCCATTTCCACAAAATGAAAAAATCCAAAGGGGACACATGCTGCAGCATATGGCAATGGTTAACAAAATTGTGGAAGGACCATTCAAAGTTCATTTCAAGTAAAATGGCTAAGAGCAGGAAGTTCAGGAAGTATGAGGACTTTGGCCACAGGTGTGAGCAGCGGATGTGTTAGTCAAATAAACTAAGGCAAGGTTAGAGGCAGCAATACTTCATCTAATTATGAGAAAATGGGAAAAGATTGACAGATGTAAAAACTAAACGCTCCATTCATCTAAATTACGTCGCAATATAGACCTAATCATGAGTGACTTTGACAAAACCTTATTTTGGTTGAACTGACCCTGTGTATTAAACAGTAACGTCTGAGTCTGCACTTTTTTCTGATTTGCTTGGAGACAACTGACTGAGCTCACATTTTCCACAAAACCTTTGAAAGATGACAAAGAAACCCCTGACAAAAAACAATTATAGAAAGGGCACAACCAAACTATCGTAGTTCACTTCCTAACTCTCTTTCAACATACACTTTATCTATAAACATACATCTTGTAATGTTTATACCAAAGACTGCTCTAACTGATAGATACTGTATAGCACACATTTCAAACTCAAGGCCCAAGGGCCAAATACAGTCCTTTGTAATATTTTATTTATTAGGTAATATTTTTAGGGCTTTGCACATTAATCAAAATGCACTATATTATTCTAAAGAAATGTAATAGGGAACAATAAAATTTGACAAAATGACAGAGGTAACCATTTTAAAAGGGGCAGAAATGGAGCTTACACTAAGGACCCAAAAAAAGAGTTGAATATGTTTTAGCTCTATTTGAACAAGTTTTAGTTGGACTTGAACAGGTACTATATGAATTTGAACAGAATTAAGTTGGACATGAACAGGTTTTACATGGACTTGAACAGGTTTTAGTTGGACTTGAACAGGTTTAAGTTGGACATGAACAGGTTTTAGTTGGACCTGAACAGGTTTTAGTTGGACCTGAACAGGTTTTTAGCTGGATTTCATATATTATGAATTTGAACAGGTTTTATATGGACTTGAACAGGTTTTAGTTGGACTTGAACAGGTTTTAGTTGGACCTGAAAAAGTTTTTAGCTGAATTTCATAAATTATAAATTTGAACAAGTTTTATTTTGGACTTGAAGAGGTTTTAGTTAGGACAAAAAAATAGGAAACAATGTTAAAAACATGGTATATATGTCATGTATAGTAATAAAAAAGACTCAAACTCTTAAATTTACTAAAAGTTTCCCCATTGTCACAATCTTTGGCCCCTGTTAAGATTCTTATTTACCTTTTGAAGCCATTCACTATTTTGAGTTTGACACCACTGGTGTATTGGGCTCAATCAACCAACTATATATCAGGTTGTCTATTAAAAATAACCATTTGTCCTAAAATCGTCCTGCCTTACTGTATATCTGTATATGTTTTTAGTGTTACCTTTATATCCAAGTATAGCAACAGCGATGGTGAGGAGAGTACACAGCACATAGAGCAGCGCTATGGAGGTCTTCAGTGCCCATTCATTCTTACATTTCGTGCACTGGGTGCCCTCTTGGATCCCTGTACAAACACAGACATACATTTAACTTAGTAAAAAGTGAGGTTGCACAATAAAACATAACATTAATGATGTTCCAACAGTCCTTTGTATTATGTGTTTAGTGCAACCTTTGATACATTATGCAGCAGCAATATATCGCACAGTTACAGCAAATTATTTATTTCCTAGGGGAGTCTGAAATGTATTTGGGCAGAGTTTGGTGTTCAGGAATACCCCATGTCCTGAATGCCAGAGTCCCACATCTGGATAAACATCCCAGAGACGACATTAAAGGGTCCAGCAGATCCCCGAGGACCCACACAGTGAAGGGGCAGGGGACACAAAAACAAGCCCACCACTGATTTGTTTACACTCAACGACATGCTTATTTCCAGAACGTCCCTTTAGTTACTGTCTATACACATACAAGATCTGTTCATAGAAAGCTTTTTTTTTGTCACTCTGCAGATTCATTCACTTCATAATAGTATAAACCACAGTCTGTAAGACCATTGGTGGTATTTTTTTTTTCCGACAATATCTGTCATGACAGATGAGTGGCGATTTGCAGTGCTGACGGGAACACAGCTGCGTTTCATTTTCAATTCAGGAAGTGTGTGCAAATGGAAAGGAGGTGGAGGTGCTGTGTTTTGGTTTAAGGGGGTTTGGGTCTACTTTTTATGCACCTGGAATAAAACACAATGAAAAAGTCTCGTGGCAGGAAGCATTTGGTGCCAAGTGTTTTCCCCACACATCTAGTTCAAATGCATTGGCGGCGATGATGTAAGGCTGTAATAAATTAATAAGCAAATGAATTGGCTTGTCTAGGTCACACTGGATGTCTAAATGCCAAACTTAACAATTTGACATGTTCTAATGGGAATTTTTAATGACTGCTATGTGTTAGATTTCATTTTAACATTAGATGCAGCTGGAAGGGTGGTCTCATTAGTAGGCAGCCAACCTGAAAAAAAACAACTCAAAGAAAGTGCTACACGGTATACTTAGGAAAAGAAACAATTTGCAATAACTATATGGAATTAAAATTTTTCCACTTTAGCCACTCACTTCTCATTGGTCAATATGATTATTTGATTGCACCAAGTTCTTTTGATATTAAAGTGTGTGAATGTCACTAATTTAAACACAAGCTGTTCTCCTGGGTTACAATGTAACTAACTAGTTAAGAGTTGAATAAGCTAGAAAGTAGACATTAGGAGCAGTATGTTCAGATTACAACTGACAATCACCTCCTTTGCACTTATCCACATGATACACATCTGACAGTGACCTCAGCCAAACATGTCAAATGTTCATCAGCCTCTACGACGTCCCAAAAATATATTTACAAGTGTCAAACTCCAGCGTACAAAAAAAAGGCACCGCAGCTGTGCATGACACATCAGGAGTTCCCAAAGTATTTCCTCTCCACATGTGTAGGCAGAGAAGTGCATTCTGGGAAGAGGGCCACAGTAAATGATTACGTTTCAGCCTCATTCATAACTGACGACATGTCTGAAGTGTCGGATCATACAAGCTTCAACAACACAGCACACTTTATCGGTTCACAATAATCATAGCCTAAATTTGCCGCTCCAATGCAAACACATCGACAGTGTTTATAAATCTGCAACGCTGAAATGAAACCAGAACGAAACTACATAGACAAAAGAGTTTTTCATTTCACTGTAGACTCTATGGGTGCACAGATTCTCAGTGAGTTAGTGAGTTTATTTGACATGAACTGTGAGTAAATATGGAAGTGATGTGTTTGCTTCTCTATCACTCCTCCAGACTGAGATCTACAACAGACTTCACAAAGTGGCAGCTGTGACCTGTCGGAGCCGAGTGTCGACACATCACCAGAGCTGTCTTCTATCAGGGGTCTAGACCTGCGGCTGGTCACATCTTACTGTGCTACTTCCTGGATGAGCTGAGCAGATACAGAAAAGACACAGATGCTGGAGAAGACTGCTGCGTGAACCTCTGGGGGGAATAGAAACATGTTTTATTCTTGTCAACCCCCTCTATTCTATGTTCATTTCTCTTTTCAAAAAAAGAATGAACATGAATGTCTTTGTTTGCAATTTTGGTCATGAAAAGAAATTGGACACTGACTACAGAACATAAATCTAACCATAATACACCGACCACAGACAGACAACAACACTTTTACTGCCTATAGCAAAACAAAAATAATCCTGAGCACAATGAGCACTTCCAAAAGAAAATACCCTTGTCATTGTGTGTTTTGGCAGGACAATGCCACTTACTGTTACTGCGATCTTTTATGTTTCCAAACATGTCCACCTTGTAGCGTCTAATGTCTGCTTTTCCCCCAAAAGCATCGCCACAACCTCGCCTCGTTCATCTCAACAAGGCCATTCATTTTTCACAAGGCCCTTGCACATTAAAATACAATGTTCATTTAAAGTAAATAGCGGTAGGAAAGCGCCATAGTTACGGACACAAACACAAATGTAAGAGCTGAGGTCACACAAATTGTGATTTGGACTCGGGCCTTGCTTAAAAAAACAACTGGACTCTTATTCCAGGAAGCAGAGTGCAGATCTACTTTAGGAGGGCAATCGTGAAATATATCTGGCCCCAAAGACAAAAACACAACTCAAAGCAAACTGCAGCATTAAGAGGGCCTCATTTAATTACCAGAAAAGGTAAAAATAGCAAATAGAAAAAGGTTTAATTGCTACTCCAAATAATAGATAATAGGTTTCTTGTACAACTTCTCTATCTCTACAACAGATACAAACAACTAAGTCTGTTTTGAAACTACAGGCGTATGTAATGCCATCTGTCCTTCATTACTCCAACAAAATAAGATTTTTACAAGAGCGCCGATACAGTGTAATTTGGGCCAACATGTTTTACAGTCAGGAGGGAGATGATGCCTCAATGAATGACTCATAGCGTTGGGCTTTCTCAATGGTACGGCCTGCACTGAATCATGAGTGTGTGTTTGTGTGTTTGTGTGTGTGGAGTGTAGCGCAACGGGCTGTGACTGCCAGCGTTTGTTGACATTAAACAGAAAAGCTTTATCTGCCAGGTGGGTTTTTAGCGGAAAGTCCTTAATATTTTAATGTTTGGTGCATTATCCAAGAATTTTACAGCTCCACATATAAAATTGAGACATGAACCAAGAATCTGTCCTATGAGTTCTACCTGTCACTGATGTAACGAGAGGCAAAGCAAAATTAGAGTTCATAACAGGGCTCCCTCCCAGCTCCGTGTGTGGTCTGATTTAGACTGCTTTTTATTATCACAGTTGATTGAAAACATATGTCTCCATTGCATGTGGGCACGGCGCTGGTGGTTTTGAAGTGAATGAGGTGGGGAGCGGCGGCATAAGCGGTGAGGAACAAGACGGGTGACGTGCAAGATGTGGAGGGGAAAGCTGTCAAATGAAGCATTAAACAGAGCATTTGAAAAGATGTTTGCAACTCCAGAGAAGGCATGGAGGAATACCAGTATCACAGCAAATCTTCCAGGCTCCGGCCGTCTGCTGTCTGACTGTGGAGGAGGGACGCAAAACTGCACTTTTCTCCAAAGCTCGGACTCTTGTGTCAGAGCTGGTCAGCCAAAGACAATATTGATGTATCTACTCACATTTGAAGGATGACCAATATTACTACATTTCTTTGTAGTATTAGAGAATGTTGTAAGCCAGTAGTGGTAGAACAAGGAGCCGTCAGATGACCTCAGTTGACAACCATCAGGGATTTATTAGTGTTTTCAAATTCGAGCTGATGATAAATTAAGAGAATATGCGCTAATGTCAGACAGGCTTGTAGGCTGCAGCCACTTACCGACCTGCAATGGCCCTGTGGCCCCTCTTCCTCCTCCTCCTTTTCCCTTGAGCCCAGATTGAGGTCCTGCTTAACTCTGCACATACTCAGCACTAGCTGTAGTTACACAAACGGGTTGTCTTTCCAGAAATCTACATCAACAATGGAAATGGAGAGTGGGAATGGACTAGCTCAGCTCAGGGATTTAGGGCCCACAGAGTGACTTGGGGTATAGTTACAAGGCAATACATCGGACTCAAAGCACCCTAAACGTTACCGCTCCATTACAGTGTGTGGCCTGCTACTTTAATGACAGTCACATTAGCATCCATAACTTGATACTCTCCTTACGCTTGGCACTGGGGAAACACAAAGACTGGAGATCAAAGCGCTGCAGAGTGGGTCAAGAAAAACATTTTAGCAAATGAAAACTCAAGTAAAAGAGTGCTTGGCTTTGGTTTGGTGCCAGACAAAGAATCCATCTTTATAGTATTTAAAACACTGTTAAACAAAAAAATTTAAGAGTAGCTACAAAGAACAAGCTAAGTTCTGGGGCAGCCCTCCCACTGGCTACTGCTTAAAAAAAACACACACACACAAAGACCCCCAGCATCAACAGAGGACTGGCAAGCAGTTCAAAGAAAAGCAAACATCAAAATGTCACCATTAAGAAAAAAAAAAACAATTAAACAAAATATATTGACATGTTCCCTTTGATGAGCAGCTGGGAAAATAAACCACAACATGGTATTTGAGGCATGCCTTTTGAGTGCGACTGAATTTTTTAATGGTCTCTAGATGCTGACAGCTCTAAAACACTGGAATCAAAACAGAACATGGCAGATTGGATGTGGATCTTTTTTGGGCAGAATAAATATGTTTAAAAGTCTTGCCAGGTAAAACATAGGCCCAACAGACAGTGTACTAGAGCTAAGTAATCCTGTAACTAGCAACGGCATAAGAACGTCAGCATTCATCGCTGTTTGTGCCAAACGCAAAGATGTCTGGTTTGAGCCCACACACTTATTCATTAAATTACAAATCCAAGCATCTCTTTTTTCTGCCTGTTTTGATGTTTCTCTTTGCTCCTGGTGGTTGCCTGTGGGTAACGCCACCAGTGCATTATGGTCTTCCTCAGTGAGCCGCTCTGTGATTTTATGGTTGCTTGTATTATCGTTTAACAGTGGCTTTGGAAGAACACGCAGAGCTGTAAAGTTTGGCTGTGGTCTGTGGAGTCAGGTGGTGAAAGCATGTGAAGGGCTACATGTGCTGTAATATAGAATACAGTACATGCTGTACAAGTGGAAAGTTGAGAGGATGTTAGCATAGACTTCTCCAAATGGTACAAAATGCTACAGCAAGGATTTTTCTCCCAAGCAGCACTGTCGCTGTGTAAGGTTGCTTTTGATTCATTAAAAAAGCAGCTGAACACACTTTAATTTAGAAAAGCTTTTACGTTTTTAATTATTAAAAAATGTTTGTTTATTTTTACTGGTGCGCTTTGTAAAGCACTGTGTGAGTTTATTCACAAACTGTATATGTCAGGGGTGTCCAAACCTTTTGCAAAGAGGGCCACATTTGCTAAAAGGAAAATTTCCAAGGACCAACTGTCTTTTCTGATTTGAGTCTTATTCCACAAGCACAAGTTTTAGTTGGATTTGAACAAGTTTTTATCGGGTTTGAACAGGTTTTAGTTGAATGTGAAGAGATTTTATTTGGATTTGAACAGGTTTTAGTTGGATTTGAACAGGTTTTTATCGGGTTTGAACAGGTTTTAGTTGAATGTGAAAAGGTTTTATTTGGATTTGAAGAGGTTTTAGTTGGATTTGAACAGGTTTTAGTCAGATTGGAACAGGGTTTATTTGGATATGAACCTGTTTATCTATAAAGCTGCTGCAGTTTTAAGGTAAACATAACATAATATAACAATATATTTTATTTCTGAAGCTGAGGACCCATAAACTCTCACCCTGTGTCGTTATTGGCCCATGGGCCAGATTTTTTTAATACGTGGTAGACACTATCTGATCACAGGAATGGGAAGCACTTTTATCTCAATGACCCAACTGAACTGCTGCACTATCTGTATGGATTTTATTAGATTTTTGACAGCTTTTTGATTAATAGCATAGCACGTTTGCCAAACACAGGAATGACAGCTAATGAGATGGCCTGGAGCAGAAGTCAGATAAATAGTCTCCATAACCGTTTTCCAAAAATATTGCATCCAAAACTAGTGAAAGGAATGTTTCTTATTACCATTCCCAGATTCTGTTTCCAATCGGATTTTGGAATGTTTTTTATTTAAATGTGAAAATAAGTTGTTGGTCAAAAAGTAACCCTAAATGGTTTACAACAAGTTCAAGTACCTAATTTTCTCATATTACAAGGATAAGAACCTGATAATCAATTTTGATATTGTACTCTCTGCAGCTTAATACCGAGCTCCTCCAAAGTCAACAGCCGAGAATCTGAGGAGGAGCTGTTGGAAGAGTGATGGGGTGATCTTTGGACACTAACAATGGAAAGGCCTGGCTTTAACATATATCAAGGATGTCGGGGTTCCTTCTGGGTGGCCGAGCAAACCTGCGGTCGGATGCAGAGGCGTGTCCTGTCAGCTCGGACAGGAGACTTAGGTAAGGATGAGGATTTGTTTCTGTGCTGCCAAACGCTGTTGAGACAGACACACTCCAGACGTGAGGGTGGCACGCTCCTCCAGAGAGACTGTTGGACTACTACTAGTCCAACATGTGGGCTATGAATCACACAGAGGCAACAGCACTTACTCAAAGCAGTAATTAACACCATACAATTTGTTTTAATGACTCCACACAAGAATTTGTTTAAGGGGATTGTGGGGAAATAGAGAAAACTAAATTTGGGAGAATTAACAGTGTTTTTAATGCAGAGAACTTAGCTGTAAAGTCAGTTTTATTTTAGTGCGGATAACAAAAAACTAGAAACACAGATGTTTTAATGGATTGAAACAGTAGCTGTGTTTTACATCCCTCTGGAGCTTCCCAAAAGAAATTACACAAAGTAATATTGGCGTGGACTCTAGCTCCACTGCAAACCTCAGCAGGAATAAGTGGCTTTACATAAAACTAAAGGTCATGTAAACAAAATGGAGATGAACTTGTGTTGCCCTCTTCGAACCATTTTGCCAAACAGTTTGTACTCATTCACGCGAGGAAACACTGAACACATATGGAGTCCCTGAAAAGAGTCAACACGAAGTCTGCATGTCTGAAACCCAATCAGGTGTGTGATCTTTTGGAGAGAAAACACAAATGCACTCAAATGCTCTTTTGAGAACATGTCTAATTGACTACAGTGAACGCATGACAAGCTTTGTGCAGAGCTTTGAATGGTGCCAGAAAATGAAGCAGAGTGAATTCCCTCTGTCTGGACTCTCAAGCGCACATGGAAAATGTGATAGTCATTATGCATCTGACAGGCTTTTGGAGCTCAAACCCTCGACTTCAACTCCCACTTTCACAAAACCAGGAAGCTGTAGGTTGATCTTGGCAAAGCGTGTCGTTGTTTTTTCCCTCTTTCATTAACATCTTCGAGTATGAATAACAGATTTAGAGAGTTTTATTGCTTACAGTAAAGTGGGATACATTAGAATCCCCATGTTGATTGTTAAAGAGAGCCTGTGTGTTCTGTTGCTGCCGGAGGTGTTGGACAAAGTTAGGTGTCCGCGTCCACTTGAGACTTGTGTACATAAAATCGGTTTGTGCTGCCGTGTGTGTAACGTTGGGGCTGAATACACATATATAAAACTCACTGGAAGGATTGAAAGATGTAATGCAAAGGTTTAGTTTAGTCTCTTCACAGGAGGTGCTAAAAGAACGCAGGTGTCTTGGAATGGTGCTGTTGCTCTGTGCTGTTTCATTATTTCATTACACAATCATGAGTGGCTCTTAATGTGTGCTGCACCTACGCTTCCTATTTTTGCATTTACACCCACAGCTATGATGAAATGCAGTGCACAACTCACACAATGGTCGTAAAAGTGAGAGTTTAGCAGTCCACACATGGCCATGATTAGTTGTAAAGCACTAGCTAAAAACAGAGGCAATGTGTCATATGTATGCTGTAGAGTATTTTCACATTACAGCATATATACAAGCCAATATACTGTGTGGACTATCAAAAGTCACATGGTACATTACAATTTCAAGGAAATTTATGATTCATTACCCCAATAACAACAATATCACAATACAGTGATACAGCAGGCTCTAGATTGATGAAAAGTGAATTTTGTGCATTAATTCTTTGCATAATAAAGTCAATTTAGAGTAATTGTCTAAAATGAAACAATTTCTCTCACAGGTTTTTAGCTTTTGTAACACATTACTCCCACGTCTTTATGAATCAAAGCCCTTTCAAATAAACAATGCAATAACAATAACAATACAATAAAACAATAAAAACTAACAATACCATAATGATATAACAATTAAATGACGATACAATGGCAATATCATAACAACAGAATAAGAATATACAATATAACGATAAAGATATGATACAATAGCAATACAAAAAGTCAGTAGCACTTGCTGTACACTTCCCATAGAAAGAATCTGATTTGAGACTACAGAAATAACTGATAAAGTCCTAAAAGGTGCTTTGACATGTGCGTGTGGGTCACGTCAAGGACACTGAGTTATTAACGGTGTGACAAGAGGGGGAAAAAAAAGGTTGCAGAAGGCAAACCGTCACAAGGAAACTAGCAGCTAACTCCCAGCACATGTGTTTTTTATTCTGGCATTCGGGTTTCCTAAAATTAAAAAATGGCTGTTCTTTACATCTATTGGCACAAGTCATGTTTCTACATCTTAATGAAGGTTGAAGCAGAGTCAGAGAGGTGGGAGTTGGACTAAGACGTGCAAACATTTACATAAACTGTGAGTTTATATTACTTCGGTCTGTGACACAGGTCTAACATTTTTGCTACCTGGTCACATTCTCTGATTTGTTACAGAGAAAAACAATAAAGCATCCTGAAAGATCTGTTCATTCTAAAATACGTTTCAGCTTTATTAGCATGAACGAACATAATTTCTTTATCATTACTCACACACACACACACACACACACACACACACACACACACACACACACACACACACACACACACACACACACACACACTTCTCGACTCCTGGGATACGACATGAACAGCCTTTGCTCCCATCACTCATTGAGCATTTCGATATTATCTCTTCTCATGTCGGTCTGTAAGGCGGGATTCTCTCGGACCAGATAAGACCTATTCCTAAGTTCAAACACTCAAGCCTCCATTTAAAAAAAAATTGTGCTAATGCCACATAAATGTAAACTGCTTTTTATTGGAGACTCCATTTTATTGTCCGGTATTATTGTTCTGCATATTTGTGCTCAATTTAACATATTAAATTGGTCTTTTTTGTTCCTCTAGTCCCCACATTCATACCAACCCTTTTGTCAAACGTGCTTTGGGGTGATTTTTTGGCTCCTTTGGGATTTCCAGTATGAAAAAGGATGTAGTTACACAAGAAAATTATGGCCTGGAGCAAAAATATTAAAATCACCATTGGTTTAAGCGATAACAGATGGCAGAATATATCAATCTTATTCAAAGGCATCTTTCAAGCTTTTTGCAATTGCTCATATAAACTGTCAAAAGGCGTAAAACATATTCACATACTTTCCCATATAATTATATTTGTCAAAACAAGCAGATCAAAGCCAGCTGTAAAATATGAATTATACTTTTTATGACGGAAGAATTATAAGCCAGTTCAGAGTGGGCCGTCTTTGGGCTTTGACGGCGCACAGTGAGCGGTAAAAGGGAACAGAAAAGCCAGTGCGTTACAGCTGGTTTGTTCCATAAAGCAGGTGACTTTTTAAGTGCTGCACCATCTCTGTCTGGTCTTAACAACAGGTGTTTGTCAGGTCAGGTCAAGTTTACACTGCCGCCATCTGGAGCTCTTATATGCACTTTTCAAAACGCAGGGTTCAACTGTGAAGCACTTAAATGAAACGTTAAGTCTTCATATGAAGAATGAGAGTGAGCAGTAACAGGTTTGTCAGACTTTTCTTTATGTATGGAAAAATGGTCTGCAGCACATTTTAGAAAATAAAAAAAAGACTATAACACAGCTTTGCAAAAATGCCAAAAAGCCGCAGCAAAAGCGTATGAAAGCCCTAGTCAAACATTTTAACAAATATCACAGGACAGTGAAGTGAACATTGAAGGTGTTACTGTCTGCGAGCGCCTCATGTTAACAGAGTTGTTCCACGTTAATGAGAGTGGATGAGCTGCTACCTGATGTGTCACTATGGTTGGAGCTGGGGAAACCTCTATCAGAAAGCCACTGGACCGAACCGAGCCCGGTCTGTGCTGACACAGCTGGCTTCGTACAACCCGATACTGTCCTCGGTTCCAGGAATGTTCCGGGCCACGATGGAGAAAGCAAAACAAGTGCAGGAAATAGATTAGTGCACTCTGGGTTCAACACCAGCCACAAACCTCCTGAGTCCAGGCCTCTCAAAGCCACATGTGTGGGAACAGGAGAGGTGCAGCGGAGGGAGCGGGACCCTGATCCAGACATTGGTCCTGATCCCAGGAGGACCTGCTGCATGCAGCCATCATGACTTGTTATTTCACGGCTGGCTCTGATTCCTACCTGGAAACCACTGTGAAGGCTTACATTTCAAAGACTTCCGGTGTCTAGCATATAGTAGTCCCACTTTCAAAGGAGAGGGGCTAATTTATATAAAAACATGCCTTAAAGTATTACTATCAGCCATTCACAGCCTTCGAGACATTGCGTCTTAAACAGAGCACAGAACACACAAACTCAACTTTCCTACAACAACAACCCTTTAGTGCAAGAGTTTATAGTCAGCAATATTTCATATAGCTTGCATGGCAAGTGACCCACTCAAAACCTTGTTATTTCTAGAGAAAAGACAAACATTTGTACTACTGTGACTACCACGTTTCATATCTATGTGCCTGAAGAGTCCTTTTTTTTTTATGAGTGGAAATAATATTGTGAAACAAAAAAAAAAAACATACTAACATTCCCACAAGTATGTAACTAGTACAGTCCACTTTAGTACTTTTTTAACTATGTTTCAAGCACTTATGTTAGGTTTAGCATTTCGCAGTATTTAAATCATGGTGAGAAAAGATGAATTGTGACAAACAACATGCTCATATCTTTAATTATATGGGTATGACATCAATGCGTCACAGTTTCTCTCTGAAGTTTGCTTAACTATAATCTGACCATTGGTAATTATAGCATCTCCCAAGAGAGTTGGGCCGAAGCACAGGTAGATTTATTTTTGAATCGGATGACCTTCTTATTTAAAACCCCACTGAAAAATAAATATGCTGAACGCTGTGGAAGTAATTCCGGCTTGGTTTAAACTTGGCGAGGACAGAGATGGGATTACCATATGAACTTACTCAGTGCAAGGACTATTGTATGTGTGTGGTGTGCACATTAACAATATACAAGTGGAAAATGTGTGTTTGTGTGTATTGTATATACATCACATATACACAGCGCATTGATGACGTTAGTATAAAATGGATAAGCACAAAGAGTTTATTGTTTAAAGTAAGTTGTAAGAGCTTTTTCTTACCTCACTGGAACAGTATTTTAGACATACAAATAAATATACTCTATACTTTCACCCGCCTTTTGTCTGTCTTTAAATATATGGAAAAGACAAAGAGCACCAGATGCTAATGTATTAAAAACTGTAATATAAAGAAGTATTTGCTAATGAAATGAGCTGTGTCCTTGTCTTTATGTTTAATCCACTGTGTTTATGTGTCAAGTTATCCACTTTAAAGCTCAGTGACTTTCTAAACTGTTCACAGATTTGTTCAATTGCTCCAGCTCAAACATGTCACAAAGACCTAAACACTAAGCGTCAGTCTCATGGGAAAAAAGCAGTAAACTAAATCAAAACACACAGAGAGGAAATAATTGTTTGTTTCCCCTGAGTGGTCACATTATAGAGCTAATAGTGCAAAAATGAGGCTTTGTAATGATTTGCATGGATGCCGCTCTCTTGCACAACAAAGCACACAAAGAGTCCAAAAGCAATGGCCCCTCCAAGCAGCTGCCGTGTCCCTAAGAAGACCAATAGCCCAGAGTTTATCAGCTCATTCTTCAAACTTGTCCAAATGTCAGAATTTCATCTGAATAGAGTTAAAAGGGAGTTGGCTGTCTTCCCTATCCCTCTCTAATCTAAGCCATGAGAAGTTTTTGCACGCGCTCGCAGAGAAAGACAAACAGGATGCTTCCTCTCGGGTGACTCAGATGAAAGACATTGTTTCCTGACACAGTTTGAATCCGTTTCTGATGGCGCTGGCCTGGGTCAAACAGCGCAGTTAGCTGCCTCTCGTCCACTTTGATGGACCTGAGCCGAACTGTGTGTGAATGACTCATTCTGCAGCAACACCCAGTGATGGAGCATGTGCTGCATCTCCAAGGACAAATAATAAGAATAATGTGCTTGCACATGTGTAACTAGCTGATGCCATTAGGAACTATTTTTGCAGGAATGTCCACATTACAACACAATCTGAAAACATTGTTCTCTCTGTAGTAACATTGTTTTATACATTTGTAAATTTCAATTTCAGTCCCTTAAACTGAGAGTATGCAATATTTTGTCTTGCATCACCTAATACAGAGGTCAGGTCTGAAAGGAATGTAAAATATTAGTTAGATAATCATCTCAGAAATTACTTTCCGCATCCACTTAAAGAGCAGAAAACATGAGGCTATTATACAATCTTTTTTTGGGGCGAAGTGATTATTATATGTCTACCTCAGATGCCCAAGATGAAAGACACTGGGTCCATTTCCAAATCAGTATCAAATATGTTTTCCACGTTATATCTCAGTCCAATAGCTCTGCAGTTTATGACAAGTTCAGATAAAGTGAATGAAGGTGCCTTCATTTTTACATTTAAGACACATGGTGAGCCATATTGGCATTACTGTACTTTTAAAAGGGATGCTCCCAGTAATGTTGGTCAACCTTGAATTATTGGCTCAAACAGAGAAAATGTCTATTGCAGATAAGATACAGTACATCTCCTTACAGAGAAAAACAGTGCAAAAAAAAGAGATAAAGGAAAAATACAGATAAATTGTGGCACTGCTTTCACAAGATTTTAGTTGGTTTTCCAGGAGCAATACCAACTGGACATGCATACTACCAATCAGAGAAAAGTATGCACCACATAAAGCGGCTATTTTATATTAAAAATTATGTCATTAGTCTGGAAATTCAAATGGCTGTAAACTGTGGGATAGCTTTTGGTAAGGCAAAATCATCATTAAAAGCTCAACAGGCTTTTTACATTTTTAGATTTTTTCCCTTATCTTGTGGTCTTATCCAGTTTACTGCAGTCCAAGTCTACAGGGAAAAAAAACATCTAAATACATCTGATACCACACAGGCAGTTCAAATTCTAAACTCCATACATTAAACTAAACAACCACGCATCATGTGCAGCCACAGTAACATTTCACTCTGATTTCAGTTCACATTTTTGAGGTCTGGGGCATGTTTCTGTGAGTCAACATGTTTAACTAACACAATTCAAGTGGGTAAAAGAGAGACGAGTCGTGTCCTTTTGATGAGTTCTGTCATCAGCCACTGAAGTGCGTTGAGCTGGACCTCACAAACTGTCAGCCACATGCAAGCTTAACCCAAGTTTTGATCGTTACATGCCAAACCCAAAGTGTCTGAGCTAAATATTGGGACAAAAACAGCTGGTAATAAAAATGTGTGTAAAGAAATACGCGTGTGGTAACTTTCTACTATCTTTGAACAAAGTCAGTCTTTACTTACCGAACCTCTTGTATCCAAAAGACTGTACTTCCTCCTCGTCTGCAAAGTCGTCTGTGTGACACGATCAGAAACATATGAAATGAATAGGTCATACGCACAAAACATTCAGCTGTTGGTAGGAGTACAACACAAGCTTTTATAATCTTGAACACAACTGTGGCTGGTTATGGTCATGGGGACTATAGTGAGTGTCATCTCTGGTCTGTGTGTATGTGGAGATCCAGAGAGCTGTAAAAACCACACGCTGCGGTTTCACTGGGTTGTTGACAGTAAACCCTAATTACACTCTGCTACACTACGACACTCTGCTACACTAGGCTGAGGACTGAGGAGCCAGGCATGGAGCACATTACTGGTAATGGTAAACAGATGGGGCAGAGGAGGGTAAGGTTGGTGGGTAGGGGGGAGACAGGGAGGGATGAGCTGAGTGTGTCTGTCAGTGGGGGTCAGGGGGTAGTCCATGCCAATAAAGTAAATAAAGCCATTTATACCCAAAGGGTTCAGTCCATTTTTTTTAAAGGAAGAAGTATACAGTGGGTCTTTAATATTTCTACGTGGCCAAGATGCAAAACTCAAACTCAAGACTAAGGTAAAAATCTCAGGTTAAGATCAGTCATGCAATAAGTCACCGAATGTTAAAGGAGTTTTGAAGTATAGTTATTTACACAATTTGAGAGATAGGTTGGTTGTAGTTTTGATAATGCATTTTAACTATTTCTGAACTCACACGCTGAACTCCTAATATCTTCCAGATGAGTTAATTGTGGTCCATATTTTTTGTAACAAAATAAGCAAGCTAAATTGCTGAATAAATATGCCAAATTATAATCTATATGGAACTGTAGACGTACCTTTCATTGCGTTGTATAACTTGTTGTGGGCTGTAGAAGAGATGGGGACCTCTGTCACTTTCTGCACATCTCAGCATCCAGAAAGTGTAAACTTTATCCACGAAACACCATGCGCACTGCTACAGACTACACGTTTGTCTTGTTCATTTCTCCGGATTAAAATCCCATCGTCTCAGTTGCCCCGTCTTCTTTGACTCTGTGCAGTTCTTGAAGGATGTAACCGGACTGGGGTCTTGTCCAGAGGCGCAGAGATGAAACAGGACTCCACAGCTGTGTGCGCCGTTAGCAACAGTCAAGCTAACGGTGCACACAACTCGACTTCCGGTAATGCTTCGTAACATAATGTTTATGATACTAAACTAGCTAAACTTTGAACGAATCATGGCTAAGCGCTAACAAAATGTTAAAATATTATGTTGCAATAAGAAATTATTATTTATTTATAAACTATAAAACCTCTGCGGTATTAAAAAGATAGTGTGTGGATTTTGTAGGTTTCTGAAATAAAACCTCACTTGGTAGCTAAATATTCGTTCTGAATAAATTAATACATTAACACTAGGTAGGTTCACCACAAACTAAACCCAGTATATGCAAAATATAACAACTATGTAATAAAAATTAAAATGCAACGTAAAAACAGTAAAGCAGAAACATTAGGTCAACGTCCATTGACGCTAGTTTCAGACACGCTCGAGTTAGTTAGCAATTCTTTTGATAGTTTCCGCTCTTGTTTCATCCAAGCTAGGCTACTTGACACACCCATTGGAGTCAGAACCTAAACTGCCCCACACGATTTTACACTTAATAGTTTATAGCACCCGTAACTGCCCCCATGAAGAGAGTGTCCTTTTCTGAATGGAGATTATTTCACCGCCATAAACCGCGGGACTTGGTTTGTCCGCCGCTGCGAACCCTCCCCTATCCAACCGGAGATCTATGAGATGAAGTTACTAGAAATTGATGGGGAAATATGGTACCCATTATGGATCATTTCAAAGGCGAAGGTGGAGGGAGCCAAAGCTATACTAAAGGGCGAAATTTCAATCCTGTCCTGGGTTTTTTTTGAGATAGCATAGAAAAAGGGCCCTCCGTGGTAGAGTCTGGGATAGGCTACATGTGTTTTTTCACGTGATGTTGTTTAGGTAGCATCTATACATAATCAAACAAGACCAAGACATCCATATTATTCCCATTAAATGACTATAAAACAGTTTAGGCTTGGATTTAGACAAAGACAGATCAGTGATTGTACGCAACTCGATTGGAAGGTTATTCCAGTGAGTGTGGGACTTGCATATTATAATCTTATCACCATTGGCCATTTTTGTCCTCCAGGTGCAGTCATCATTCCAACAGTTCCTGTGTTCGTAATCTCTGAGGCCTGCAGATGCAGATCAGTGATCAAAGGCATAAAACATCTGGATCCTCCTGGTTAATGAGGGACATTAAATTAGAACTGCTCCCATTGCAGGTTAGTGTTAATTAGTTACATGAGACTGTTACACTGTTGTTGCCCTGTGTTAATGTTTTTACACTCAGCCTATTCCAACCAATTGATTTATTTACAGATAACAAAAAGAAAATATTCTCAGCTTTGCAAAAACAGACGTTGACTGGGATCTGTTTTCCTTCTCTCCTCAAATAACACTCTTTAAACTTCAGCTTAGTGCTAATAGCTTGATTATGACCAAGTCCCAACACATGTTACATTCCAGGCCAGCCTGAAATGATAAAGCAACTAATTGCTAAAAACCTCAGTTTTTTTTAACTGTCAGCTAATTGGGGCGACAGGCTGGTATTAAGGTTCAGACAGAGACTGGGGAGACTGGGATAAAAAGCAGCTGAGAGTCAGGTATCTTATACAGACAGGCCCCTGCTGGTACTCATTCTGAAAGACAAACCTTGTTTGCTGGGTCAAGGCGTTCAGCAGTCAGCTCAGATTAACATAGTGCTGAAGCACAGAGGAAATCCACTTTCACCACACTAGTGCCATATTTAGATAGAATGGTATTAACAGTATCAAACAGAGACAGCTGGAGAAAGTTACTGGTTCAAAAGGGATTAATAGAAATACTGGTTTTATAATTTTATACTAATAAGGGATGTAAAAGATTACCCCACTGTACATTTCTCTCCTCTGCCTCTTGAATGAGCTGAACTTCCACATAAAATTCATACTGTGTATTTCTAAGGTACATACCATCTTTGATCCCAGGATCAAAGATTTAAAAAAGTCAAAGAATTAATTCAAAGACGTTATATCTTATATCCAAACTGTCTAATTGTATGTCATCAAACTCATTTTACAAAATAGTGTCCTATGGGGTCTACATGAGGGGGGGCTGACTCACCACTGCCAGTGACAGAATGTCATTCTGTGCCCTGTCTCAGCATTTCTTTCAAATATTTCAGTATTTCACAAATATTTTATAGTTCACAAATCATGAACACTTCTACTTTGCCAAGATAATCCATCTACCTCACAGGTGTGGCATATCAAGATGCTGATTAGAATGCATGATTATTGCACAGGTGTGACTGGCTGGCCACAATCAAAGGCCACTCTAAAATGTGCAGTTTCACTGAAAACCCAGGATTTATCCATTAAGAGAACACCTATTCAAAGTGACAAATACCATCGAATGTGAGCATTTGCCCACTTAAGTCGGTTATGATGTTGTACTGCATTCAGGTCAAGACCTCGATGAGCAGATGAGCCCTGAGACGGTTTCTGACAGTTTGTGCAGAAACCTTTGGTTATGCAAACCGATTGTTGCAGCAGCTGTCCAGGTGGCTACTCTCAGAGGATCTTGGAGGTGAAGATGCAAGATGTGGAGGTTCTGGGCTGGTGTGGTTACATGTGGTCTGTGGTTGTGATGTACTGCCAACTTCTCATTCAATTCATGGGCACAGGCTCTGGTGGACATTCCTGCAGTCAGCAATATTCATGCTCTCTAATCTTGATATGCCACACCTGTGAGGTGAATGGACAATCTCGGCAAAGGATAAGTGCTCACTAACACAGATTTGTGAACAATATTTGAGAGAAATAAGCCTTTTGTGTTCATAGAAAAAGTCTTAGATCTTTGAGTTTAACTGATAAAATATGAGGGAAAAAACAAGTGTTGGGTTAAATTTTTCTGTATTTAGTAGTCCTTGTTATCTAGACACTATGTAAGAGGCTTTGGAGAGAGCATCATTTTCAAAATTCAAGAGTTCTTTCTGTCAAAGTGCATCCAACTTAGAAATGTTGAAGGTGGTGCACCACCCAGTGGTGGAAAATAAAATAACAAAAAACAAAAGTTAAATGTATTCATGAGGCCTATTATTTCAGGAAAAGCACAAGGTTATGTGACATAATAAACAAAATCTGCAGCTCATTAAAGTAAAATGTATTCACTCTTCCAGGGCAGGGCCTTTCTGTGTGGAGTTCTCCCACGTTTCCTCTGGTTGCTCTGGTTTTCCCTACTACCAAAAACATGTACAATAGAACACACACACACACACACACACACACACACACACACACACACACACACACACACACACACACACACACACACACACACACGGGGCCTGGACTCCCCTGCAAAAAAGATTTATTATCTCAGTGGGACTTTCCTGGTTAAATAAAGAAAAAATTCTACATATGAGCATCTTTAAACAATGAATGTCATATTTTCCTGTATATTTCATCAAATAAGTAGTCTATATAAGTTGTAAGTATCCACCCAAGGAAAAGAATAATAACCATGGGTGGGAGATGGCTTAAGAGAGTTCCATTAATTCGTTGTATTAACGAGTGGTGTCCAGTGGGAGGCGTTGCTGGACGCGCATTACTTTGGGGGTTTATAAGACGGAGAGGATACTGCTATGTGTTGCGGTCAGCTCTTGCAAAATATAAATGTCTGTGTAGTGGCAGTTGTTACTTAAGTGCACTCCAGCCATTTATTCTCCTCCTATGTATCGTCTCATCTGAGCCCAAGCCTTTCTCATGGAACCCCTTATAAGGGCCTTGAATAAGAGCGCCACAATACAGCGATATACCTCCGTCCACCAGAGGGCAGGCTACAAAAGCGGAAATATTAGGAGAAATCCAATGTAAAAATTATGTTTACAGCCTGGTACAAAAGATGGCTCCGGTCTCAAGAGCTACATTTTTACTACATGACAACTCTTTTTTAAAATTTTGATTAATTAGCTCATTTATGTTAACTGAAAACTATTGTTTTGCTATGCAGTAAAAGCAGAAAAGCCCTAATGTAACCACCATTTCATTGCCCTGTGGTAAGTTCGATATCAGTGAATAGGAGAGCAATGGGCGGAAGACATCCATATTTTTACAATCATTGTCTGAGCTTGAGGAGAAAATAAACTGACTGGTTCAAATTAAACCAGGGCGCGCTTTTTAGCCTCACTTCACGCGAGAATGTATTCAACACGGAAGTGACCGGTATTTCTTTCTGGTTTCTAATTGGCAGTACACTTTCTGCCGGACGTTGCTGGTAAAATCACCCGGGAAAATTTTCAGCCTTAACGCTTCAGTAAAGGATCTAAAAGTCTTCTTTGTGCTGAAAGTGTGTGTTTTAACAACAAAATGCCCGCTACTTCAGCGAGTCACACTGGGCAGCCCCTAAAAGAAGAAGAAGAAGGAGATAAGACTCATGCGGCCGAGTCAAAGACGAATTTTGGATTTTTTTGTGATGAACGAGGATACCTGGACCTTATTCAGTACATCTTGCAGCATGGCCGCAGAAAGGGTGACCGGACCGGGACTGGAGTCCTCTCTATGTTTGGGGCTCAGGCTAGATACAGCCTCAGAGGTGGGCTGTTGTGTCCTTATTTAGCCTGTGTAATGTATTTAGAAATGTTAAGTGTATTTGGACTGCTACCACAGCTAGTACTTATTTTTATTGGGAAAAACTATAAGATACAATATGCCTATTGCAGTTTGCATAGTTCTAAAAGCAGACAGTCCAAGCTGTTGGAAAACTTTACTAGGATTTTAGGATTTTATTGAAACGTCTGTCTACTGTACATCAAAATGTAATTTGTCTATTTGCAGATCAGTTTCCATTGTTGACCACCAAGAAAGTGTTTTGGAAAGGGATCCTTGAAGAGCTGCTTTGGTTTATTAAAGTGAGGCAGATCACATTTGACATCTTTTTTAATGTTTACCCTGTATTGATTTTTATAGTTCAGTATTTGATCTCTCTGGATCACAGGGATCAACTAATGCCAAAGAGCTGTCAATGAAAGGGGTGAAAATTTGGGATGCGAATGGGTCACGTGACTTTCTGGACAAGAATGGGTTTACTGACAGAGAGGAGGGAGACCTTGGGCCTGTTTATGGCTTTCAGTGGCGACACTTTGGGGCAGAATACACCAGCATGCATGCAGGTACTGGATGCTATTCCTTCACTTAGTTCTTTGAAATGACAATTATGTGGCATGTAAAGTCTGCACTCCTCAACTACACAAGCCATTTGTTATATGTATAAAGCTTTTAATATGTAAATGGTACCTCGTTCGGTTTGGTTTCCAGGTTGCACAGTAACTTTTTAATTCTCCTTTTTTGACAGACTACACAGGACAAGGTGTGGACCAACTGCAGAAAATCATTGACACCATTAAAACAAATCCAGAGGACAGAAGAATCATTATGTGTGCGTGGAACCCCAAAGGTACAACATTCAGGCAAGGTGTTTACATTTTAGCAAGGGTTAACAACTCGGGTGTAATTCTTTCCACATTTAATTTTTGCAGATTTGCCCCTCATGGCCCTGCCCCCGTGCCATGCCCTCTGTCAGTTTTACGTGTGCGATGGTGAGCTGTCATGCCAGCTTTACCAGCGGTCAGGTGACATGGGTCTGGGAGTGCCTTTCAATATAGCCAGCTATGCACTTCTCACCTACATGATTGCACACATCACAGGACTTAAGGTAAGGCTGCTGTGTTATATACATGGCAAATACCCGTTGAATGTAAAAGCACTGTTTAATATAACTTTTTTTCCCCATCCCTTTTAGACTGGCGATTTTGTGCATACCTTGGGAGATGCACACATTTACATTAACCACATAGAGCCTCTCAAAGTACAGGTGAGTCCAGGCGAGAAAGAAAATACACTATAATTCCAGCCTTTTGTCTACTTTAATAGAAGATTTCACAACCTGGTGTAAATTTGCAGCTCCAGAGGGAAATCCGCCCCTTTCCCAAACTCAAGATCCTTAGAAAAGTGGAGACTATTGATGACTTCCGGGCAGAGGACTTTGAGATCTGTGACTACAACCCACATCCTATCATCAAAATGCAGATGGCTGTATAAACCTTGTAACTAAAAAGTATTTTAACAAAAAAAAAACATTGTGATCTAAAATGGGGTACAATAGAATTTGATCGCATTCATTATTACCAACAACTACTATGTTTCCTAAATAACAGTAAGTATAAATAACTGTCTGTGCTCAATGGGATTTTTCTCCTTTTAATTTAATTCTATATATGTATGTCTATGTGTAAATAAAAGGTTATACCTAGTGTCTTATTTTGAAAAATTATTTAAAACCAAGTAATCAGTAACTAGTAAACTACATTTACTACTCAAGTGTGCAAATTCAGCCAACTGTAAATATCCCTCATATTGCAGATTTTGATTTCCATATTTCTCCCTCTGGGTATTGATGTATAAGCACCGATGACTCGGGCATCTCACAAGAATAGCCTGGGTTCTAAAAAAAATAAACATTAAAAAAATATGAGCTTTAAATTAATTTAAAAATGTACATTTATCATTGTACCTTGGGTGGCATATAGTGGGCATCCTGAATCACAACTGGACATGTGAAATGCTCGTGGAGGTGGTCTACATATTCACACATTCTTAAAAGAAATGGCAACAGTAAGTAATAAGTGAGATAAAATAAAATGGTGTCATTTTACCTGTTATTGAGGTCTGCAGACACACAAATGTAATCAAACAGAATTAGATGCTGGACAAGTTCACACAGACCCACTCCTCCAGCGTGAGGGCAAACAGGCACTGGGGGGGGGGAGAAAAAAAAGGCATGACTCATTTTGTTACCCCATTTTAAACATTAATATGATAGGTGTCATACCCTTAAATTTGTGAGCCATCAGCAGCACAGCCAGGTTCTCGTTGACGCTGCCCAGTCGACAGCTGTCTATCTGGACAAACTGCAAAGCCGAAGCCTGGAGGAACTGCTTAAACATTACTCTGTTGTGACACTGGAGAGAAAACATTCAAAGTCAGCAGAATCTATCGCAGTATCCTATTTTTGTACACTATGGCAAAGTTAAATCAGACCTGCTCCCCTGTTGCCACTCCTATTCCCAATGGAGCCAAAGCCTGTAACAACAAACACTATAATGTTTCAACCACAATACCAGAGCAGCAAAGACATTCAGACTCCTGTCTCACTTTGGAGATAGCAGCATGGCCCAGGATGTCATCGGGTGAAGTGGGTTCCTCGATCCACAGTGGTTTGAACTCAGCCAACTCGGTCACCCAGCGGATAGCCTCGGTGACATCCCATCTCTGGTTGGCATCTATCATCTTAAAGAAAAAAATAAGTCAACCATATATAATCTATTTTCGTTTTTTGTTTTTAAATCCATACCAATGTGTTCTTAGGTCCAATCATGTTTCTAATGAGACGACAACGGCGTCTATCATCTTCCAGATCTGCGCCAACCTTTACTTTAAACTTGGTCCAACCATTTTGAAGTGCATCTGTGCAAAGCTTAAACACGACAACTGTCAATTAAAGGTGAGTCGTGAACAGAAGAATAAAGTAAGCGTAAAGAGACCTGTTTTAGCTGCTCGTCCTGGTATCCAAGCCAAGCACAAGAGGTGGTGTATGCAGGATATCCCTCTTTCAGCATTTGATCCTCTGGAAGGCAAAATTAAGTGCACATTGGTAATGAATACGATAGGATTGGCTTAATAGAGTGGCCATGGAGGACAAGTGCCCATTTAGCAGGCTAAAGTACTTAAGATAGTGTTAAAGAGGCAGTTAAATTCTGCAAATCCCATTCAAGAATCTTTTTCCAAGTGCTCACCTCTTTGCTTCTTGCCCTCTTGTGCTTTTGTCAGTATGTCTGAATGAGATAAGCAAAAAGGTAAAAAGAAGTAATAAAGCAATTCAATTACAGTAACCAGTGTTATAAATCAGTCTCACCTAAAGCCTCCTCCTCTGTCAGCACATCAGTGATATATCTGAAGTCAATGCATGACACAATCTGCTTGGGATCCTAAATAAACACAAAAGACGGGATTTTCTTGTTTTCATCCAGCACTTAGGTCTACTGTAAATCTGCTGTGACTCACCATGTCAACAAGCAGCTTCCAAAGAGGCTATAGAGGAAAGCAATGATGCACCCAGGAGTCATGACCAAGATGTGTATTATTTGTAAAAGAAACAGTGCTTTGTTCATAATGCTTCACACAGCATCCATACCTTGCCTTCAGCACGAGCCCACAGGTCCCACACAGCATTCAGGATGGCAGCTGTGGCCAGATGAATGACGCCTTTCTCTGGACCTAACTGTTTTAGACAGGAAAACATATTACAACCGGCTATTGAACTAATATAGGCCTATGAACATAAATATATCCACAAACTCAAAGACATAGGTTACCAAACAAATAGTGATCAAAATCAATAAAAGTGTGATGATAAAAGTGGTTTAAAATTCTTACCCATCTCATCTGGCTGTCACTGGTGAGAAGGCGGTAAAATGTATGGAAGTCACCTACAATCTCTTGCAAGGACTTTCCAACTACCAGGTCTGAGAGTGCCTTCACAGCACAAACCACTGCCGGAGTCAGAAGAACTTAGTCACCGAAAGAGCTACGAAAATGTAAAACCCATAAAACTAAAACAGTGCTTGAGAACAAACTAATCTTGATGTAAGAAGCAAAAGCCCCCAGAAGCCCACTCTGTGTCTTAATACACATCGCCAGTAGATGGCAATACACAAAACAGTTTAACAGTAGGCACTGGACTAGAAAGCGTTGGATAAGACATGCTCAAATACTGATAGGCTGAGGAGGAGTGACCGGATGTTGGATAAAACCAATGATAGTCTGTTTAAAGCATTCATTTGAATATATCAATCTAGCTTCGGTCTAAGTTATGATAAGCTCGTAGACCCAACCCTGAAACCGGGCCTAGTGCAGTAAATACCGGCTGAATAATGTTTTAAGTCCTACCGATTTCGGTGCCTTTTCCCAGAGTAAATGTGAGGCCAAACCCTTTGAAACCACGGTCAGTATCAATAACAACGTATGCAGCGGAATAGTCTGGATCAGTGTGCTGCAAAAGTTAAAGCGAAGGGAGAATTCTATTAATAAGCGCTATAATAAAGTTGATATTGCGCAAGAATGTATCACAGCTATCACGTGACTTTGGGCCGTTGCACCTGTAAAACTTACTCACCATCGCATCTGACCCATGTTGCTCCAAAGACGTTGGGAATCTCACATCTCTGACGGTCAAATTAATTATTCTGTGCAACATCTTGTTTGCTAAAATCACTTTTGTGTCAAGACACCGATTTGTGAGTGTTTGTCGTCACTGACGTTAGCCCCTCCCCACCTCGAGCTGTCATTGGTTCACAAAATAAACTCCCGCTTAAAGAAACAATCAACACGTTAAGACAATTTGTGTACAAGGACTTTTTATTATTCTAAAAACTGCCAAAATGATTAAACCCTCAACACTTTCCCATCCAAATGGAGAATAATGAGTAACGTTGTTTTAAAAAAAGGGAGGCTTTGTAATATACAAAGTCACAAGTTCAGTCATTCATTTAAGAATCCCATTATTATACTGTAATAGTCCCTACAGGAAAACTGGAAATGTCTAATATGATACATAAAACACATAAGGTCCCAGGAGCTTCAGTTGTCACATTTAGGTTTGCATGTATTTGCATGTATTTTGCATGTATATTAAAAGAAAACTTTAAAACTCTCTCATCCATGCTTATGATTTCATAAGTCTGTGAAGTTTAGCACTGATTAACACAGTCTCTTGTTGTCAGCTTTGCTCTTTTTATGTAAGCACTTCACTCAGATCAGACTATAGAACCTGGGTAGTGACGGTCACAAGGATTTACAACAGTCTTATAAAAGGTCTTAGCAAAGATTTATAGATGATGACGATCACTGACAGTGAGCGAGGACTGCAAATAATGCACTAAAATGTGTGATATGAAAAATTCAGATAATAAAAAACAAAGGAGTAAACTAAAAGTATGACATGTCTTTTTAAACAATAAAAAGAGATATTCTTTAATAGCACTAGAAAATGTCAAATGTACAATATGTAAGATTAGCACTTAAATATTCACTGTTAAATAGGCTTTTGGTAATTTTTGTCAAAAGTTTAACTTTTTAAATAATTCTATATTTGGTCTAATGTATAATTTACTAATCATCACAGGAAATAGGATTGAGACATTATCACAGCTTATTTCACATACTGTAAATCATCCCCATGAAGTGTTAATATGATTTAAAATAAGTGTCTTGCTCAAATACACATGGATATGATTTGTGTTGTACCATAAATAAAAATAAACCTTAAAACTGTAATGCTTGTGGACGATGGGCACAGACGATAAATCAGGTAGTGGTTGTTGTGACTGATCAATGCTATTTTCCGTTGTATGTAGTGTTAGGGACAGTTTTTCTCTCAGACGCAGAGGGAAACAGCTTCGGCCAGGCAGGCTATAGGTTCTCTCCAGGCTGGTACTGTGGCTCGGTGGCGGTAAAATAGTCCTCCAGGAAGGACTGGAGGTACTCGAATGTAGGTCTCTCATCTGGCTCCTTCTTCCAACAGAGCTTCATCATCTCGTGTAAAGACTCGGGGCAGCCTTGAGGGCACGGCATGCGGTAACCTCGTTCTACCTGCTCCAACACTTCCCGGTTCACCATCCCTAAAGAGGACAAGTGAATTACTACATGGCTAAATACTGTATAAAAAGCACTTTGAGTTACCCAGGGTATGAATTGTGCTATATAAATAAAATTGCCTTGCCTTGCCTTGCCTAAAGAACAAAGTCAAACTAAAAGAGAATATTTAATTTACAGAAACAAAATTAGATTAAATCCCAGTTTATTAATAAGTAAACTGCTATATTATAAAAAGTCTAAATATTTTTGGGTGCAGTACAGCTCAAAGCATGCATCCCAAGACACTATCAGTCAAGTAGATGGTTATAAACAACAGTGGTGTTCAATCTCCTGATCATCCTCCAACAGATGGTCTCATCTAATCTCACATGTGCATGTGTGAGAGTATGACTGCGTGTGTTTGTGTGGCTGTCGGTGCTCCCCTGCAGAGCCATAAACAACCATCGCAGACGATGTCGGACAGCTCCACTTCATCCTCTGACATTAACAAGCACGCCAGTGTGACGTCTAATGGCAGGCCAAGAACTGATAACTCAGGCCGTGAATTACCCTCTCTATGTTTTATTTACATCCTGTGTGTGTGTGTGTGTGTGTTTTCGATGTGTTTCTCCCCACTGCTGTGGTCTCTTACCTGGATAGGGGACTCTGCCTTTGGTGACAAGCTCAGTGAGTAAGATGCCGAAGGACCATACGTCTGACTTGATAGTGAAGCGGCCATACAGGGCAGCTTCTGGTGCTGTCCATTTAATGGGGAATTTAGCCCCTGACAAAGAGCAAGACAGGAGATATAAAAGGCTCCACCAGAGGACAAATGTTTGCTCTTGAGTGGACCTCCAGGAAACAACATTGGCTACATACAGTATACTGTACACACTATTAAATGGTTAACAAATCTTTAACAAGTTTCAGTAGGATGACAAACCCTTTCATTACTTCATGTGCTTAAATCCTATATTGATGATTATTTCCTATAATAAAGATGTACAATACAACAGGAAAAAGGCACTGGTCTATAAAAATGCATAATTACAGAATATCAATTGAGAGAATTTGACAACCTGTTATATAAATTTAATCCATAAGTAGGCATCTGGACATCATTTTTAATCTTTGAAATGTTTAACTCATCAACCCTGATTATTATGGACTATATTTGTTTGTTTGTTGTACATATGATGGTCTGTCCGTCCTGGGAGTGGACACCTCCTTCTGTGATTCTCCCTGAAGTTTCTCATCTGCCTGGCTGTTTTTTCTTTTTTTTTTCTTAACCTGATGGAGGGATTCTATCTAGTTTAGCCCATATCTTTTGTTTTGTGTTTAGCAACTGTTATTGGGCTAATAAAAAAAAATTTAATTGAACCATAAATAGTATTAAAGCAATTGTGAATGGGCACATGTTATTCATTACACATAAGTATGCAGTGAACATCTAAAGCACAGCAAACCTATAGGACAGCAGAGCAGCCTCTTTCCACTATTATACTTTACCAGAGAAGGAGGACTACAGGGAGTCGTCCTTTCGGTCACATCTCTGTCCTGACCCCTCTTTTACTTGTGACACAAACTTAGTGTGCTTATTTGTATGCCTACCTTGCCTGGCTGTGTACTCATTGTCCTCTATCAACCTGGCCAGACCAAAGTCGGCAATCTTGCAGACCAGATTTTCGCCCACAAGGATGTTGGCTGCCCGCAGGTCTCTGTGAATGTAGTTCATTCTCTCAATGAAAGCCATGCCGTCTGCAATCTAAAAAAAACAAACAGCATATTTAGGCTTTCAGACTCAGAACATCAATCCTGTCTGCTTGAAAAAGCTCTTAGAGAAAAAAATTATAATAAAAAAAATAAACCCTTCGAGTTTATGGGTCATTTGTTTGAAGATGCTGAAAATAACACATAAAACAATACGGTTCTGCCTTTTACCTGTGCAGCCATGTCCACCAGCAAAGGGAGCTTTAGGAATTTTCCATCACCCTCTTTCAGGAAGTCAAGCAAGCTCCCTATAAAAGCAATGAGGTCATAAATGCAGAACAGGCATGATATACTGCAGGTGAAACGAAATATACTGGCTGCATACCAATGAACTACAGCGTGAAATGGTTCATATTTAACTGTAGAGGTTTATGAGATTTTTAAACAGCACTTTGTCAAGTATTCTGTTTATCTGAATGCAGATATTAGGAAAGACAGGCACAGGAACAAGCTGTAGCCACTCAAGCCCACAGTGACGTCATACAGTTTACTTTTACAAATCTAATTACTCTATAAATCAAGAAAAAAAAAGGAACAGAAACTATGACAACCTCCCACAAAACTGCGGCCGTTTTAAATTAACCATTCCAGCATCAGGCCTCAGGGAACCACTGGAGACTTTCAAGGACTCTGCTCTGAAATATTAATTAAAATGGCCATAAACTCTACATTTTTCCGAGGAGGAAATCAAAATTACCATGTCTATTTCTGACAACACTGAAAACCAAGGCTGTCTGCTCTCTCAGGCTCTCAGTTTCATCTCCATACTAACAAAAAGTCTACTGTCTCAAGCTCTGTCATGTTAAAGGGATCAGCTGAATCCTGTAAATCTCTTGGGCTTTTTAGAAAAATAATTTATTCACATTACTGCTTATCAAATGAACTTTGAACCAAGCTTTGCGGAAAGCTTGTTTAGTGAGTTTTCGGTATTTATCTAATGGATGTGTACCTCTTGCCATGTACTCTGTGACAATGTAGATGGGTTCCTCGGACACCACTGCGTACAGAGGCACCAGTTTATCATGTCGGAGCTTCTTCATGATCTGGGCTTCTTGGAGGAAGGCCTCTGGCGACATAGTTCCTGGTTTCAGTGTCTTTATGGCTACCTTGGTGGTACCATTCCAAGTTCCTGTTGGTGAGTCGAGAGGGAGAAAAGAAAGGTCACAGGGGTAATCAGTGATGTTAATGGCTCTGGAGCAAGACAATGTGATTAATTAGGTCTTGTAATTGCGGGCAAGTGCTGTCATGAGTGTAGGAAACTATCCCTGAGTGGCATGAGGCGAGGGATAGGATGAGCGGATGTGAGTCTGAAGTTGGAATATATTTGTATATAGATATTTGGCAAGAGATGTCTTATTGACTGAGTCTGTGAAGCTCTGCTCTCTTACCAGTTGGTCTCAGAATTGATAAAGTCTCTTGGAATTAGACCTTGAAAGTCCAGATGCTTTTGCTTTAACCTTTTCTTTTATTGACTGAGACTATCTGTGCTGATAAACAGAAAACAAACAAAGGAAGCCACTGCAGGAAGTAGATAATTCCTTAGGACAAAAATAGATATCCAGTTTATGCATTTGTTGTTTGCATTTACTTCATAATGTCAGCTATGTCTCTGCATCAATATCATTTCAACTGAAAAAACTAATTTCAATGTCCCTTACCCATCCAGACCTCTCCAAAGCAGCCCTGTCCCAGTTTGAGCTCCAGTCGTAGGGACTCCCTGGGAATCTCCCATGCGTCTTTAGCGAGTCCCTGCGTTTGAGGCTTAACTGTGGGACACACTGTGGTCAGCTTGTGGCAAAGCCCGTCTGCATGCTCTGTAACACAAAGATCAAAAAGGTTACATTACACCACAGCAGCGCCTGCACAAGTCTGTGAAACAGAGGGACACAGCACTTAAGCTTTGGTGTTTCATAAACTGCTTCGTTCCATTTCAGAGCCTCTTATGCTAACTGTAATGAAAAATAAATGAGATGAAGTGGAACCAAAACCCTGGACTTTAAACTCATTCAGGTCAAAATGAGGTGAAAATTATAGGCGCGGCTACAATTGTTATTAAAATTAAAGACTATTCATCTCCCTTGGTAACCCTCTGGGGCTTTTTGCAGGTACAAAAGTAAACTGCACAGCCACACAAAGCCATGCGCATGACAAAAGGGTAATGTTGAGGATGAAGTCTAAATGTCAGATAAATGGTAACTTTGAATAAAGAATGAGAGGCAACAGAGCGGGAATGTGAGTGGTGAGCTTTTGTTGTTACACACCTGCGTAGTGTTTGACAAGCTTCTGTAATGTGTCAAACTGTGCACGAGTTGTAATGTAATATCCCCCGCTGTCAAGCTTACGGATCTTGTAGTGCTTCACATTATCTCCTCTTGTATCATCCCAGTCTCGTATGGACAGTGAATAAGCACCTGGAGAATACAGAGGAAAATTTACACCTCTCCCAAAAAAATGGAGAAGCAAAGATTCACAGGACTGTTTAGAATGTCTGGGAATCTTTAAATCCAATGGGAATTGTGTCTTTTGCAAAAGCATTGATCATAAATTTGACTTCTGCACTCCTGGAAGAATTACCTTTAGTGGTTTCGCTTTCTCGCACCAGGTAAGTTCCTCTGTGATTCCCGGGAATCAGCAACAGCCTCTCAGCGTCTTTTCGCCCCATTTTCCCAAAGTACCACCTGTGTAAAGAAAGACCATCTTTTGAAGCACATGTCAAAGGGCCATATCAACTACACTGTACAAAATTCCATTATAGAGATTCTGTAATATAGTGGAGGAGGACTAAAGCTGGATGCCTTGAGGCAATCTGAGAGGTGAGCTCATACTAGTGTCATTATTCTCCTGGCGCAGTCGGTCGATGGAATAATGACGTTATGAAAAGGCAGTGACAAAGCCTTACTCTTCAGCTTGGATGGAGTCAGCGGGGGCCACATAATTGCTGGGGATGTATCCTTTCTTCCCCGAGTTGATGGAGTGCGCCTCCCACCAGTCTCCTTCTCTGTAGGGGACACAGGCAGGAGAGAGGAACTGAGCATTTAACAGTCACCTTGGGATGCCTGACGCAGGGATGAGAGTCATGTAATGTGTTTATTACAGACAAACTATTCAGGATTTATTTGTCATAATAATGCAATTGTAGGCTAATTGTGTCGCTGCTGCTGAGTCTGGGTGAATGTGGGGATCATCACAGCTGCCCTTGGTGCTGTTGTTGCACATTGACATTGAATTGCAATTACAGAACCATAATACTTACGTGTTGTTGATGATCTGAAACCTGTCTCCTTTTTTAAATGACAGATCATCTGAAGTCCTGGCTTCATAGTCGTACAAGGCCACAAAGAACGTAACTCCACCTGCAACAACATGGAGATAAATAAATACAACAATGCAGGCATGACAACATAAATATAGCGGAGATGCGTGTATGTTGATGTATCTTGTAGAGGTATGATTGCACACATTTGATTGTATTGATTTCTCTTAGCTTGTAAGTGATGAAAATGTGAAGTTTATGTGGAACACACCGACACAGCCAAGTCAATAAATCAAACTGATAAAAAGGCATAATGGATATCCCATCAGAGCAATTTAATTATTGGTTGCTCTCGTGATCACAAATTGAATATTTGTCACATCGTCTGGTTGTGTCAGTCAACAGTGCGGCCCGCTCTGAGACAGATGACATTCATATATACCCACAGCAGAGAGCAATCGTGTCAACACTAATCCCATTATCTCCCTCAGAAAGCAAATGCCATGGCAGTGCCACCTTCACCCTCTTTAGAGGGAGATAATCCAGCACAGAGGAGGATTACAACCTAAAGCCCACCTAAACAGGAGACTTCTACCTTGTCTCTGTGATCGCTGTAAGCTGCTCACACACATTAGCAGTGATCACACCTGATATCTGGACTTAACAAGGATGTGAGCATACTTTAGACAGAATGCAGTGGATTTGTCTGGTAAATATTAATGATGAGTGGGATCAGCACTTTCAATTTCCACTTTCAGATGGTCGTTTCTTTCATTGTTTAGTAAATCAGTATATTACCAACGTCTATAGAAACTGCCACGCACTCATTTTGGCATTCATGGAAACATTGTACAGTACTTCTGTTGACATATGAACTTATTTTACTGAAACTGCTGGGACAAAACAGTTAAATCTACATTTCTACAATGTGTGTACTGTAGTACATAAAACACAAGTGTTTTAGGCATTTAAGACAAAGGCTGTTTTCACACATGTTGGTGCACACCGCAGGGCGACCTCGGAGCACACTAGAACACATTATATAATTTTTAGTTAGTTCAGTTTGTGTAACTCATGGCTGTGCATTTATGAAATTATCGGCCCAAACCTCCAGGAGACTCTGAATCTCTGCAACAGACCAAGTTTGCCCACGACCGCTAGTGTCTGCTAGGTTTGTTGTTTACCCATAATACAACACCCCGTTTACGATGGAAGCCCAGTGGTTTAAAAAAGAGGAGAACTTCCTGTTATTGTATTTGGCCTGAGGTCGGACAGCTTTCACACCACAGATGGACCGCACCAGAGCACGGCAAAAGCCGTACCAAGACTGCCCTAAACTGGTGGTCTCCGTACGGCCAATTAGTGTGCACCAGAAAGCTGCTGTTGTGTTCACACAGACCCAAACGAACCATACTGTTTGTTAAATGGAGTTTAATACAATATTAGTATTAAAAAGCCAGATTAAAAAGCATTTTACCAAAACACCAAACAAAGATGGACCTAACCAAATGAATATTACCTTGCCATAAAACTTGCAAATGGCACACAGCAATGATATTCACTGCAACCAGTGTTAATCAGGTCACGGTCTATCCACAAGTACTGCATACATCCTTACTGTGTAACTTAACTATGTAACTGTGTCTTTTATCATCACGCACTCCTTACCTGAGACAGCTCCAGAGAACGAGTTGGAGACAGGTCCGGAGAAAGAGGATGCTCCACCGAAGGGAGTGATAGCAGATGAAGAGCCTCCAAATGGAGTTATGTTGTGGTTGAAGTTTACGGCCCCGGTGCTTGAAGACAATGAAGGGGCCTGGTTCTGCTGTTGCTGGGTGGGATCCGGCCCGTAGTGTCCTGCATGAGGTGTGGCAGTCGCGTTGGGTTCTGACCCAGTGGAGTTCTCTGACCTGTACTTGGCTGGGCCTTTGTCCTCTTTACTCTTAACGCAGCCCATGGTCTTGCCCTGCATCGAGAGAAAAAAAAAAAATACTTACAAACATATGGCCGGGAATGCAAGCTATGAAATGAAAAATTTTGCTGTTACACATGTGCCTATAAGCCATGTAATAAGTAGGACATATGAGATAATGCCAAATCTACTTTGAATCACTCATAGATCACATTTGATTGTACAAAGAAATGAGTTTTTAATTTTGCTCTAGTATAAGATGCTTCTGTTATCCCTAAAAATGCTTGAGTAGACAAAATGGAACAAAGCACTGACAGTAAATTAACTAGAAACTTGTTTTGGTTTCTGACATTATTTAGTCAAGTAAATGTCTTTGAGGTCTGCCTTAACCAATCCTTATTGCCATTGTGGCCGTCATTCCTCCTCCTAACATCCTTTGACCAGAGTCACACTGAGGTAGTCCTTTGTGAGGTGAACGACCAGAAAATGTAGAGACAATCAGACATGCTCATTAGGACTTCTTAGAGGAAACAGTCTTGGTTAAACAGGCAAAGCGAGACCACGCGATAATATAGGGTCTGAAAATGAAATGGGGGCTTTATTTGAGAAGCTGTGCAGAATAAAAGAGATGAACACTTGCATTGTGGCACTGTTGGCGGTGGCAGTGAGTAGGGCTTGAGTTGAATAGATTACAGGGTCACAATCACGCACCAGCTAAATACAAGAGGATGGCCTGCTGCTGCGGTAAAAAAAAAACTTTCACTGATTGTGTAGCGGCAGCATCTTGATATTGAGAGGTAGAGGAGGTTTTTTTTTCCTCATCAGAGAGGGAGTTGTAATGTAGAGTTCACTGGGTTCTCCGGATGAACTGCCAAGAAAATCCACTAAACAGGGACAAACCACAGTAAACCATCCAAAGCTTCTGAACACTTCTTTCAAATAAAACATTTCTCAATTACAGGTTATCACTGAGCCTCTGCTTAGTTACAAGCCGTGTGTCAGAAAAGCATCTTTAAGATTTCTAAAAGGAACATGGTGTCAATCTGAAGTCCAAAGTGAGAACACTGAGAAGAGAAAAGGTAATTTTAAAGTACAGGGCTTCATGGGCTACTGTGGTGGGGTTGTGTTGCATCATCAGAGACACGAGGCCTTGGCTTGTTGGATCAGCAGTGAACTTACCACACTGTAAAACACTGGCCTTGGTCCGTGGAATATTTGCACTTAAAGGAAAAAATGTCATTCACTTCCAACAGTCAGACATTAGCCAAACACTGACACATTTAGACTTAAAGCTTATAGATAATTTTTCAAACATCTCAGGCAAATGAAAACACTATACTCACTGTCTGACCATAAATAGTCTTAGTGCTGGGTATAGTATTTGTTAAATATATATCCCATGCAAATAACCAGAATCACAAAGAAACACCCCAGAGACAGTTGTCTTACAGCAGTATTAGTTAAATGCTGTTTTGCAAATTTTCATTCAAGTGGTCTGAGAGAAGAATAGACAGCTTTTCAAAACGTCCAAATCATCACATACATTAAACTCCTAGACCTTGCTTCATAGATGCTGATTTGGATTTAGTGAACAGAGACAAAGGGAGGCGGCAGGTTGTGCGATGTAGAAGGGGGGCAAACACGCAGCAGTGCCAACTCAAGCAGCTCGAACCACTAGGAGGATTACACACACAGAGGATTTGTCCTAAGAGGATGATAAAAAAACACAACAAAAAACAAAAGGAAAAGTGCCCACAACAACAATGATCCCCGACTCTTCTATAAAAATCAAATGTTTATTTGTGAGACCTTTTAAGACCCTTTTTTTTCTGTAGACACTCCACTTTCCACTGTTCCACGTCAAAAGGCTTTTTGGAACATTCTGCCTAAAGCATGAGGGAGAGAGTTTTTGGATAATGCAGCGTACTATAAACTTCTTTTTGAGTTCACTAATAATCTGTGTACTCACATTTCAAGGCACTCAGCATTAAAATATGAGAGTTGAATTATATTACCAGTGAGAGATATTCTACCAACTCAAGACCAATTTTATATAAGGCTTTTTTCTTATCTGGCCAACATAATTAGGGCTGCATGATTTTGGAAAAATGTGGAGTGTACAATAACTATTTTAAATATTGTGATAACGATATGAGCTGCGATATTTCAAAGCTCTTTGAAATAGAAAAAAATGTAATATAAGGCTCTGTACTAACTTCCGTTTGTCAAAGCAGGAGCTTATTCTGAATTAAAGAGGAATGAACCAGGGCTAAACCTTTTTCATTTGGATGCACCAGTTTGATTTAAAGCTTGGACACTTTTGGATGATTTTGACAGAAATCTATAAAATGTAAGAGTATGACATTATTGCGATACAAGTCATTCTTTGCAATAAAGATATTGTTATTGATAATATAGCAATAACAATAAATCTACGAGATTTTGTGCAGCCCTACTGTAGATGGAAGAAATATGTTATAGTCAGTTTTGACAGTCATTCCTAGACAGAGCCATTAAAGCCACAAGAAAATCTGCCTCGGTGCTAATTATAGCAACTAATTGCTGACAACGTCCCATTGCCCCTGGGATGATACCGTGACCTACAATGATAAGAGTACTCCCAGTTGTTGGATACACAAGATATGATGACAAAGAAAGGTGAAGAATTTAAATGAGGTTTATATGTAAAGATAAGAATAGGCATGCATCAATATTTTGTGGTTCTGTCTGATGAGAAAGGTGTGGCACTATTGTCTCTGTGCTGTGTTCAGGCATGCTGCATTTGATAAAGACGCCTGACTTTTTACTCAACTGGAATGAAATTATTGTTGTTTGCCAATAATTTCCAAAATATTTAATTACAGCAAAACTATGAGATATGCAGCCTAAAAGAAGGTACTCAAAATATCACAAAGGTTAATTACTTCCTTACCTTAAGTAGGTAAGGAAGTAGTAGTGCCACTACATACACACAAAGTCTTTGTAACAGACCTGGGTTCAGTGTATTGCAAAAGGACACTCAATGAGAGCAAATACTTGCCAATACCTGTCTAAGACACGATAACTGGTGCACCTGGTAGCTGAAGGGTAAACACTGTACCAACAGCAGAAGGGAGCAACAAAGAGACTAATCAATGTCATGGCTTTAGGTACTAAAAAGTAGAAGAAACAGGAAATAGATTCATAAGAATACTAAATATAGTGGTTAAACTCAAGTATGAGTCACATATTTTCTTGAGGGACAGCATTTTCTCTGGACATCTGTGCTCACCCTTGACCTGTTCTCTCACTTTAGGGTAAAAATAAAATAAAATACAACACAAGCAGTACACCGTGGACAGCTAACCATCTTTTACCAGGTGTGGGAGATAAAATGAGACCAGAACTTAACAGGTTCTTCCCATATAGTGAAAAATGTGGGTATTTTTTTCTCATTGAGCTGCCCACACATCCCTTCTCTCTCTCCTGACCACGGAGTGAGAATTCCACACAGACTTCATAAACCTGCTGATAAGACTGACCTCTGTTTTTCACATGCATGATAACTCAAAATGCCAAATGTTTGCGTCTAGGTACTTGAGCTGGCGATGGCCCAAAATTAAAAGACAGACTTCACTGAAGCCTAAGAGCAAAGCGGATACGTACGGGTTATCCATGTGCAAAGGTTTAGACACTAAAGGCCCCAAAACATCAACAGATTGAAGATTAGCTTATCCTACAGACTGCTGAACAGATATGTCAACATAAGCCTTTTCCAAATAACCTAACTGTGAGCTGTATTTTTGCCATAACAGCGTCTTTCTTGGTACCGCCCATCCCCTGGGGTTTACTCTAATGATGTTGGCATTTGTCTGGATGAGCTGCTGGGATGGTGCACTCCCTCCATCCATCAGCCAGCAGTGTGAGTGAAACCCTGCCCAGCGTCTAGCCTCACAGCTGTTACATGATGAGAGGAGTCCTGGGAACTGTAACCAGGCCTTCAGATCCGCCACAGATGCTGCGTGCCACCTCCTGCCTCACATTCCTCTGATGCCAAAGGGTTAAAAGCGGGTCTGGAGAAATGTCACGAAATGGTATTGATGTGAAGACGCAGAGCAGAGGCACAAAACATCGATAGGTACTTTACGATGTGACATATGCTGTCATGGTTGCAGGGGAGCTTTGTATAAAATGATCAGCCAAGAATACAAACTCTAACAGTGATGTGTGAGTGCTCTACACTGGTTCTTTCAATCCAACAGCCAGCACTCTACTATTTAACTTGACACACTCATCTGGCTACACAAGGCTTTTGCTTGAGGCAGTTCTGTGCTGTCAAAGAATCCACATCACAGGATTTTTGGAAGAGCAGACCCTTGGGAAAACCTAAAAGCTGGCACCGGAGCTGTGGCTAGGTGAACGCTATTTTGGGAGTATGAATGTGTCTACAATTAGCTGTTTGACAGAACAAAGCACAAAGACAGTGTTTTAAGAGTCTTTTTTTAAAGGATGAGCTAGACAACAGCTGTCAAGTAAACTGTTTCTGTTAAATGTAATAATTATAATCCAACTAAAAAAATTAGATAAATAAAAAAATCACAATACAATGTTGAGTACAATGTTTCTATAAACTATCCATAACTAAGAAAAAAGATTAACTCTTGTGTATTTTAATCTATGAGATTTTAAATAAAAACTTCCTTCACTGGTCTACATGCACTAAATGAGGATGCCCGCTAAGAGTCACTCTTAAACAAATGTAGAGACAGGCACACCCTCCACGTGTAGGAGAGGTAACTCCACATTCTTTCAAATTTAAGCAGAGGAGCAAAGCAACAGTGCCAAGCCCAAATGTGTCTCAGATGTTCGAAAAGCCAAACTCTGTAGAGTCAAATGTTGCTATATAAGGAGAAAACTTGGCTGACAGCAATCACAAGCCTCTGAATCAGCATGAGTCAAAGGGTGTTGGATGTTTTAAATGCTGAGGCTTCGCTTTAGTCTATGATTTCTGAGCCTCTTTAAAAGGGGCATTAAAGGGCTAAGAAACAGCATTTAACACATTACATACATAAGTCTTCAAACACTTGCCTAAATGCAATCTCATTTCATAAAATATCTTTCTAAATTGTATAGTTTAGTTGATAAATTATTGTTACACTGTAATAAATGTCAGTTATGGCTGCTGACCTTGTCCTACTTTTGTTTGATCTGATACTAGATATGCTCTAATATTCCTCCGGGATTTGCCAGAACATGCCTGTACGCAGCCATATGAAGCATTAATGAGAAGAGTACAGTGCTAATTCATGGGAAAATTGTAGACAGCAGTGGCCTGGACTAGACCACCGTGTTCATGTGTATTTTAATCATTCCTTTGTTGCTGACAGGTCAGACTCAGGCAGACGAGCAGCTGCATATCGGCCCATCTTAATCTGCTCCACATCCTACTGGTTTTACAAATACAACGTTTATCATACTCAATATGCCTTTACCTTTCACAATTTCGCGTCGTTCTTGTGTGTTTTCTCTTTTTCCTTCACCGAATCAGGTCCGAGAAGAAAACAAAAATCACGACTTATTCCAAGCGGGACCAATCCGCCTTCATCCTCATCTGATCCATCCAGCAGCAGGGCAAGTGTGCTGAGATTTTAGCTGAAGTTAAACCCAAAGCCACGCGAGGACTTCTCCGTCATAAGGATTGTGGAAAAGGCGAAAGGAGACAGACATTGTTACGAAAAGAAATCAAGAGTCCAGAAGTGGCATGGCAGGCGTGGAAAAAGTGAAAACTCAAAGTATCCCATGTCTTTGTAGCCGCTACTTCCTACTATTACTACTAAACTTGCATCTACCCCCACACCGCCAACATGGCCGACCCTGCCTGCGGGACTGTACCACACAGCTGGAGAAACGGAGCCGTCCGTGTACGAGCTGACCCGGGAACGACGGGAAAACGGGACAAAAGGCTAAATTTGCTCTAATAGAACGGTATACATCACCAAACCACCGATACAGCACAAGCGCAGTTCGTGAAGAAAGAATAAAGGGTCTTTAATTTATCAACGAGCTTTAGTCACAACACAGACCTCTGGCTCCCCTTAGTGGTCACATGCCCTTACTGCACTTAATATAGATAGCCATTATTTTAAAGAAATGTGATTTTATACATTATACATTCTTCTTATTAAAAAGTTTATAACACAGGATAAAGAATATTCTCCCAAAGAAGCCTCTAGAATCTGTATGGAGATAGGCTCAGCTTTATAGCCCTGAAAGGACAGTGAACCTGAGGCACATTAGTCATTTCATGATTAGTCATAATCATGCTTAATCCTATTAATCCTTGCACTTGATTGGTATTTCTTTGTTTTTTTTTTTTTTTACTTTAACAGTAAAATATTGTTTAAAGACAAATACCAATGGCCATATAATTCATTTGCAAAATAATAAACCATATTCATTCCAGTGTTTTAATATAATTTCTGATCAAATTATTAAAGTATTTTTAACAATTTCTGTTATTGACCTAATTTTAAATATAATAAAATGTAATTGTCTTTTATTTCCTCCCTAACGGTCTCTGCAATTGAGCTTTGAGAGTACAATAACGTTGGTCTTTAATATTGGTGCACTGATTTTCATATATGTCTTGTTTTTGACATATTTCTAAACACTAACTTTGAGTATAAAATAAAGACTATGAATACTGGGCCCTTACCACTACATTTGTTCTTTTATACGTTTAGCTGTACCACAAACCATTTCATACACGTTTTCAGTGTCTTTATTAAATACAGGGAAAGAGTATGCTGGATTTAAACAGCTTGTTTCAGCTAAATATACTGTATGGGCTGTTTCAAAAGGAAATCAGAAGGTTCAGATACTTGAACTATTCAAGGTGTAAGACATATTTGAGAATCAGATGATCAAAGCCAGACTGTGTGGAAAAGGTTTGAAAAGGTTTGAGGAATTGATGAGACTATGGTCATATTGTTCTAAAAAACGGTGTTAGGCTATTTGTGTACAGATTTCCTTTAAGGTTTTAAAAATTCTGAAATGTGTTTGTTTAAAGACACCACTGATTTGCAATAAGATGAATCACAAAACCATTACCCTAACATCCAGCCCATGAAACAGGATACATTTAATCTGGGAAAGAAATGCTAAGTTGTTCCAGTCTTCCCCGGTTCACTGCATGGGCTTTGGTCCTAAATCAAAGCGCCACAGAGTCTGGGATAAGGAACAGACAAGGTCCTCCTGATGGCTTTTCCCCCTCCTTTTGATCATAAATGCAGGTTTGTGAATGTTACAGTGTTTGTCTAAAAGTATTCGGTCGCTTTACCGGAATATGTCTGACACACATGGACAAACACTGACTGTAAAAACCTACACATGAACAGCTTTGTAAGCCAGCATACTTTAAGGGTAGTGTTGTAATTACATCCTTTCCTCGCTCCGCCTGCTTTAACTGACTGCTACTTTATGTGATTTACAGAAGAACAGTCACATCCTCCTCTCTTCTCCGCGGCTCTCCAGATTTATTAAACTTTATATTCTTCACAGTATCAGTGTTATCATAAATATACAAATGATAATACAGGAATGAAAACTTTATGGATGACACACAGCTTATGCCATGCTCACTATTAACTGTGTGTTTCATATTAGACAACATCACAACACAATACTTCAAGTAACCTGTTTTCAATTTCTTCACTTCTGAACTCAAAAGTCACAGGCCATGTTATAATTATCACTATAATAAAAGTTGACTCGTGACACTCGTAAAATCCTATTAAATGTGAGCCGAGAAGAGCTATAAAAAGATAAGAGCCCTAAAATTAGCTGGAGTCATATGTTCTTTTCCTGCTCGGCTGTGATTAAAGTCACTCATACAACACAGGTAAAACAATAAAAGATGTGAATTCAGACCAGAGCCTTGTGTACAAATAGAAGCATGATCTAGTTTCCTGTAAATGCGGTGCCAGTTCTGATGACTTACTGTAAGGAGCATCCAACATGACCATCTGTGCAGTTTCTGTGAGTTATTTCCGTCCCGACCACTCTCGGATAAAACATCTTACACAGCAAATTATGAGTGCTCATAAAAACTGCCACTTCCAGGATGATTGCTAATCCTGTAACCGAAATGTAACAGTTATTCATTATGGTTTTATTGTTGTTATCATTGCAGGAAGACACTTGGGTATGGCAGGTCAAGAACCAGGTGCTTTGGGCTCAAATAATGTGATTTATTTTATGTCTTTATATCGGATTATCTCTGGTAACATAACATACAGAGCTGCATTTGACATATGTTTAAGTCTGAGTCACTGTGCTTTATCATGGATTTATACCTTCATTTATACAACACAATACTTCCTGTGTTGTTGTCATTGTTTACATTAGTGTAGAATATTATTATTTTATGACTTGTTCCTTTGAAATATTCAATATCAAGAAACCCCCTGGAAAAAATAAATGCAGTGTAATCCACAAAAAAATGTTAAGGGGTTTGACAATTTAACCAGAGAATTGCACAGATTCATGTGATTAATACCACTTATAACCCCTAAATGCCTCAATATCTAAACCCACATAACAACAACAAGGTTAATTTATTACATAAGTTGATTTTCATGTATGCTATAGATTACTTTATATAGTCATTATTAAATGTTTGTCAAGGTGGTCAGTGCTTGTTGCCAAGGTGGCCAATGTATAGAGTGAAGCAGGATGTTATAGCTTTATATACAGTAGATGTGTATTCAAAGGTTTAGTAGATGATGTGGTACTTTAACTAGACATGTGATTATAGATTACAATATTGTAAACTCATTCATATCAGTTCATGGCAGAGACAGATGGCCATCCACTTAGAGTCGGGTCATCAAACCCCCCAACAGTGTGTGTGTGTGAGTGTGTGAGTGTGTGTGTGTGTGTGTGGGGGGGGGGGTGGGGGGGTGGGGGGGGGCACTGTTATATTCTCTAGATTTAAAAAATAATCTTTCGTCACTTTAAATATTACACAACAGTCAATGCTCAAATTAGCAATAATAAAATATATATACAGTGTAGGTCAATTAAAATCATGAATGAGCACACTGCCATCCTTAACGTCAGCTCCATCATCACTGCGATTCCTCTTGTGGCCACTTGGGCGCAGTAGTTCATTAGACCAACAACTGTCCCAAACTTGATCATGTTCGGTATTCTCTCTCTCCAAACATCTTAAAATTCATAAGTGTTCACCGGTTTTTTATTATTATTCTTGCACTCTGCGTGAAATAAGCCGTCACATGACGTCAGGGGCCGAGAGGATCGATCGGTGTGAATCACCCTTTTAGCATTCAGTTCATGGCCCTCACCTGTGCACAAACACCAGCGACTGCTAATTGTTGGTTTATAGAAACAAATGCAATCATGAAACGTGGGGAAAGGAGAAGGAGAGGAGTAAATACATTTATGTTCTGTACACATCACGGAAAAAAGTATACTGAGAAGTGTCTATTATTAGACAAAACGGATATGGTCTGTCGTTAGTGACTCAGCCACTACTTAACCGTGAAGACATAAAGAGGGCAATAAAGTTATAGCATTAAGATTATTTATTTGATCATTCTTATTCGCAATTTTAAAGTTTTAACTTCAATGTCAAGGGGGAACTCTTTATATTAGTCAACGTGTCAGTTAGATTTCAGCACTAGACAGCTCCCGTGAGGCTTTCAGTAGTGGACAGTTCCCACAAGTTGTTACGTCATGACGTCAAAACGTTGACACGAATCCTGTCAGTGTTTAATTAATGACTTCCACCCAACAGTCATTCTTTTTTATACATAAGTTGAGTCTAGGGGTCTTTCATTGACGCGGGAGAAGGATCCTCTCTAATGGGATGGGGTGGGGGTGTGATGACGCCATAAGCCCCCACCCCACACACACACACACACCAACCCCACGCACACACCCATCTTCCCCACCCTCCCCGACCACACCACCTACGTGACAAGTGTATAAGACTCGGCTTAGGGATTGGCCGATAAAAAAGCAAATGTTTGGCGCTGTTCATTGGGTTTCATGACAGAGAAGGACGCGGCGAAGTCAAGCGAGTCCCGAAGAGTGAGAAGTAAAAAGTGAGCTGCGGGGCGCACCTGGGGACCCCACGTTAACGCTAAAAACTAACAAAAAAATTAAAGAAGCGGGACAAAGTCAGCAACATTACTGAAAGAGCATAAGAAAAGTGAGAGAGGGACTGAGATAGTTTTTCTATCTCACTCTCTTCAGGGCTGCACGGATCGCGCAGAGCTTCTGACAACCGGTAAGAAACCGTGGAAGAAGGAGCACTTTTTGGAGCTTTTGCTAACACAAACTGTCGAACGTAGCCTAACTATTTTGTTTATAAAACTGGATAGTGAAAAATGTGAGTTTCATTTTTATTTAGAGTACAAAATAGATACAAAATGTAAATGATTTGAGTCACAAACATTTAGTTAAAAATGCGTGATTTTTTTTTGTTATTTTCTCTTGCAGCAGGACAATGTCTAGTAAAGCAACTTTGGCTTTACTTATCTATGGAATCTTAATGCACTGCAGCGTTTACTGCTCACCTGTGGGACTCAGCTTTCCCAGCATTAGGTAGGTACACATTTTGTAAAGAAAAAAAAGTTATATTGGACGCTCTAAAAATGCCCGTGGTCACGATGGTTGACTGTAAGGGCATAACAGCCATAAGTGGATAATGTGACAGTGGATCTATGGTGCTGACAGGGGACTCGCGAGGGAACACTGAGAAGGGAGCGGCCATAATGACATTTAGGCACAGATAGGTCTAATCTATTAGTGTAATGCAAATGCATGCTGATAGTAATAGGCACCTGTAGAAAAAAGTAATAAAGCTGTTTTTAAATAATTTACTCTATTCACTAATGTTGGAGAAGAGTAGTTAATATCTCGTCTGTCATTCTACTGTAACTGTGCCTGTATGTAATAACTGTGCATGTGTTAACGCCTGTGTGTTCAGAATTGACAGTGAGCTTTATGATGAGGATGGGAACTCCTTGTCTCCAGTGGAATATGACAGAGAGCAGCTGGACGTGAGGAGTGCTCCAGTGCCGGACGACGTGTTCAGTCTATATTTTCCACCAGAAGAGAGGTAAGCACCGTCCGCCACCATTTCTTCTCAGTGTTCACGTTGAACATCTTCATTACTATATTTCTGTTCATGTATGTTGAATGTTTTATGTTAAATCTCTGTGTATCGTCCCCAACTTATTTTAACTGTCCAACACGAGAATATGTTGTTTTTACTTATTATTTTATTTTTTTATTTAGTGTCTTTTTGAGACAGTCCTTCCTCTGTTCTGTAACTGTACCTCCAAAGGAAGGCTTAGTCAGTTTGCATTATGCTTTTTAATATTTTTAAAGACATTTTATTCCATTTTAATAAAAAATCTAAATGCATAATAAATCTATTAAAAGCATTAGTTTCACAGTATGACTTTTTTGAAGCTGAGAAAAAAAACTGTCTAAAACAAATGGAAAATCAACTAAATTAAAAAATACATAAATTAATTGGATTTGTTTCATGATAATTGACCTGCAAAAGTAGATTTTCCACGGTGCAGCTTTTTAAAAGTGTTGCCTCTTGCGCTGGGTGTGCGTTGATGATATTTTACTGTGTGGCTGTCTATCATCCCAGAATGGAAAGGCATGCAGACGGCATGTTTAATAAAGCCTACAGGAAAGCGCTGGGTCAGTTATCAGCAAGGAAATATCTGCATTCTCTGATGGCAAAACGTGTAGGGTAAGAGCACCTTCTTAATGATGATGATCTTTTCTGTCTCGTGTGCCTTGTTGGTTTCATTTGGATCTTTTTTTTAATTAATATCCATACTGTGTCCATGCAGTTATACTGTATTTGTCTGTGGTCTCATTATCACTCGGCATGCTGCTTAAACGTTATGCAATGATAATGGATGAGCACTCACAAACTGATTTGAAAACTGCCCCTCTCTGTTGCAACTGCTGTGTTGTTAAAGCGCAGACAGATTTACTCAAATGCTTCTGTTTTTTTTCAAATTAATTATTGAGAGGCACTGAATCCCAGTAGTTTCCTCATTTATTTCAGATTTTTTTATGAACAGATGTATCAGACCTCATTGCATATTACTGGCCTGTGAAAAAGTTAGAAAATGTACAAAATGCCTTTTTAGTGCAAAGTCTCACTGAAAAAAATATTCTCAAGCCAATATGCAGTTTGAGGTTGCATGCAATTAGATAAATGATCATTTCAGAAGTCAGCTTTGTTAAATCAGTTTCCTCTGGGAGAATGTGATAATCTGCAGAGGTTATGTGAATGTAGAGCGGCTGAATGTGACCGTTCTGCAACCGTCCCTCTAGATGTATCTCCCTCTCTCACTTTCTCTTTTGCAGTGGGGGTAAAACCTTTGACGACAGCTCGGAGCCTCTGTCCAAGCGACATTCAGACGGCATCTTCACAGACAGCTACAGCCGTTACCGAAAGCAAATGGCCGTCAAGAAATACCTGGCAGCCGTCCTCGGGAAAAGGTATAGACAGAGAATTAGAAACAAAGGACGCCGGCTGGCTTATTTGTAGCATCCCCATTTAAAAAAAAAAACTTAAGTGTGTGCAGCCCCACATGAAGTCATCTAAACAAATCGCTGGATTGCTTATGTGTTCTCCAACTCCAACATGTATTTATGTATGAAGTAAGCCATTAAAATGAATATTTTGATAATACTGTTTTTTATTTTATACTTATAAGCACTTGAGGACGCACATATCTAACTTGTGGACCAACTTCTGTTTAAATATAGTCTTTATTTATGTATTCATTGAATTGGACCCAAGAAGAAACTATTGTTCAGTTCCTGTGACAGTCTTTTAAACATTTAGTCAAAACAATTGAGCAAAATAAATCGTTTAAAAGACAATCAATGTATTGAATGCTGCTTTCTGTAAAGTAACATTAAGAGTTTAGTTGTCTCTATTCACAACAGCCTTGAAGACATAGGTTTTCAACATATCCTACAAGACATAGACTTTGATGCCCTACTGGACGGGGATGAGTTTGAGGCTTTTTTGGGAGACTGGCTGAAACAGTTTTCTCCCATGTTTCCGGTGAGTTTCGCCAGGGCCGCTCTTTTCTTGACATTGTGTCCTGCCAAAGGGGTGGCAGCACCTCTCTTTTTTTCTCCTCACCGTTTAACCGTGTGATCTTCCTTCAAACACATGAACCCAGTCTTCTTCCACCTCATATGTTCTCTTGTCTCTAGAGTCTCCCATTGTAGCCCTGTTACATTCTGTTCAGGCACAATGTGGAGACTTAGCTTCGAAATGGTATACATACTTCTTCAGAAACAAAAATGAATCCTGTTTAAGGATGATACGAATCTAATTTTAAAAGTTCTGGCTTTAAAACCATACCATTTATATATGTTCTTATTAGAAATATAACAGGGACCAGAGTACTTTTGAGGTCTTTCATGTCTTTTATTCTGCGGTGTTTACAGCTTTGACTCATGTAAAGTGCCAAATCTTTGTAGTCCTTCTATCAACTGATGCTGTTTTGGGAAGGTTTCAGTAAAACCTTTTCTTCTGAACATGTTGGTTTTCTTTTGTCTCTCTGTCCATATAATAAGTATCAGCAACATGCAATGCTACATTAAGCAAATGAAAAAACAACAAAAAAAGTGATACTTGTTACATGGTTACATATGCATCCACTTGTTTCCTTGAGAGACACAAAGTAGTTTGAACCTCCTGGGTCTATTGTGCTTCCCTTTTCTGTCATGTGAACAGATGTTAAACAAGATTAGATTGCATGATTAAAGTAATTGCACTAGCCACCACATCATGTTCAGACAACGACACGGCTCTGCTTGCGTTCTGACTTCTGCAAAACAAACCTGTCATTTCTTAAGTTGTTGTTTTGTGTTTTGTTATACTATCACTCAAGATGTATGTTAACGCACTGAATGAATCATTGAAACCTGAATGTATTTTACTGCTGGCAAGAATCTACAGGTCCACTGTCATGTGTGATCTTTTAGGAACATTTGTAACTTATAGCTTACAGTGACCATCTTTTATTTGATATGTGGCAAAATGCTAATAATGAGTGTCACAGTTGAATTGAGATACTGCGATTCTGAGAATAAGATTTAAAAGTGCAAGTTTTGAATGGCAAGAGTGGACCAAATGATCAGTATTTGTCAGGCAAACTGTTCAAGCTTTGGTTAGATGCACGTGATAAAAAACTTTTCTTTATTAGCAGTTCCCTGGTGTACACAATTATCATTCATCAGGAGAAGTTTTGCCCTAAGGCTAGCTGCATTCTGAGTTCTTGTGCCTGTATCAATCTTTCTTTAATTTTGCATTCTCCTCTAGGCTTTGTGACGCAGGAAGCAGTTTGCAGCTGTGGTGCCTTGCATCGACTCTTAATCGCCATGAATCAGATGGCTATATAGTGGCCCTACAATGCTGCACATCATCAGCTTACATTTCATCACTTTTTTTGTTGTTGTTCTGTTGCTCTTGTGTTGGTAGAATCTCTAGCATCATCAAGTTAGACCTCAAGCCTTTGTGCTTGCATGCTTTCATTTGCACTTTGTTTCAGAGTTAGATATTTGTGAAAAAAACAGAGGAATCGAGGATCAGTTCCCCGCTCTCATACATTCTCTGAATGATATTAAAGCGCCAATAGCCTTACAAAACCGACTCAATCCATAAAGATATATTATAGCTACTGTGTTCAAAGTATTAGATTATTACAAATGGCATTCTGCAAGGGTTCACTAAATAAATGTTTGAAAAAAAAAAAAGTGTTTTACAATTTGTATGAATAAATTTTTGTAAACAACTGAAATATTCGTCTAATCTTTGAAGCCAATATGATCAGATAAGTGTGATAAAACACACACGAGAAGATGAAAACAACATCCAAATGAGACTTCATTAATTGGTTTCCCTTGGTGAACATGGGCCACACTCAACTTTAATATACCGCTAGGCTAGAACAGAAAATGAACTGGAAATTAATGGGCATTAGAAAAGCAAATCCCCAGGACAAACCTACCATAAAGAATCATACGAGAAATGACCAGTCCATGAAAATGTGTGATAATCAATTCTATTAAGTTAAGACATTGCATAGTGATACCGTGGATGTAAGAAAATCAGTAGCAGACCTCAAACAAAGGAGACACAGTGGTGTAAGTTTGTGACTCAGTGATTTGGCCGAGGAACAGTAACACCATTTGGCTTGGTGTCTACCTCCCCACGGGACAGCATGAGTAAAGAATGTGGGAGGGATCACCCAGCCCGCACCACATACTGCCTCACTGCACTTTACACCTCCCCGGGATGTTAGAAGTCACCACTGAAGGCCTGCAGGACTGGACGAACAGTTGGTCCGTCCCAACACTGGCGCACTAGTATCTTGCCAAAAACAATGTGGGAAAGCTAATGACATGAAGTGGGCACTCTAATCAGCACTCTTTTTATACCCACTATTTTTATGGAAGTAATTACAGATACTTATTGAGCTTCCGTTCAAATATCTGCCCACATTAAAAGGTATTGGCTTATTATTAACTATACCATCAATATACTGTTATATATATATATATATATATATATATATATATATATATATATATATATATATACACAATAAACATTAAGTATGTTTTGTCTTTAATTCCAAGAAAATTTTGAGATCAGCTGGTAAGAGAGCTGATCTATAGCTATAAGGGAGCTATATCTCTAGAGGGAAGAGTTTGACCTGAAACTAGACCAAACGTCTTCACATTGAAAACTGAGTCCAGATGCTATTGCTTTAACCTTTTCTTCCAGATGACCTGGATGACTGAGAACCTTCACAGACATATAAAATTTACTATTAACTGTGATGGCAAAGGTTCTCTCTATCGTTCATGGCTAAATGCAAGTATGAAATCATTAAGTTCAAGGGCACTTTTTAATATATCAGCATTAGAATATTTCAGTGATGCACATGAAAGCATCAGCAGTGACAGTTTGTGCACTCTAGCTGTTTCTGTGATGTCCAACTTTTTATAATTTTTCATATACACAAGATCTTTCATCACAATGGGATGTGATGTAACACATATTAAAATGGGTCTACTGACAGATTTTGTGCTTCCCATTTTCCAGCAATGACTGTTCTTATTGAGAAATTTATCTTAAGAGCGTGCACTACAGTGACATAATTTACAACTGTGAAGGTGTTGCATCGTCAATTCAGTGTGCACACAACAGTGTCTTCCTCTGCTCTGTGTGCATACGCCCCCCCCCTCCCACAGACAACATAGCAAGGCTTTGATTTTGAGGCCATGGCCTCGACTCTCAGTGGAGCCTCTTAGAAAATGATCAATGGGAGTGATCTGATTCCTCCTGCCCGTGCCAGACCTTTCTTAACCCCACTAACTTAATCAGCCACTGTTGCCAGGCAACAGCTCCCAGGAGGATGCATTGTAAGTGGGTGAGGTGGCCATGGTCTTGCTGGGCACCCAATGATCACAATGGACATATTTCACTAAAATGGCTTCAGTCTCAGCCACTGTAACTAGTGCAACAAAGAGTCTCTGTTAGGGCCTGATGAGTAGGCTCTCAACAAAGGGAAGGTTTAATTATCCTAAGGAAAGCCACAAACAAGCACTCATACTAAGAGCACAATCAAAAGTCTGTTCAAAGTTTAGAAACACACTGCAAAACAGACAATATTAGGTGGTTTACACTTGTGTTTCATCTCCTTAACTCAACACTGCACTGGCTTCAACACAGGGTCTGCTCTGCTCCTCTGGGGTCCATGTGAGTGACAGCTTTCTGAAGGGGGAATCCACATGAAGTCTTTTCATCAGTCTGGCCCCTGGGGTCCCACTTGACTGACTGTGACACAGTGCAAAAGTTCAGCCATTACTGAACACTATAGGATCTATCTACAACAGTAAAGGGTGTCCTTTCTTTAATGTCAGACCTTTATCCAAAAGAGGATTTCTGATCAGACTGGACATAATGTAGTCTAGTGCTATGATGTTAAAGTGACACTCAGCAGCATTTTACTTCTGAGGTGTTGAAAAGCTTTACACGAATTCTATTAATATGAAGCCTTTACTAGTATTCAAATAACCGCCTCAAATAAATTTTGATGGAAACAGTAAAACTAACTTTTCTCTTAAAGACACAAGTTCAACTGGTTCAACAAATAAGACGAACTAAAAGAGAACTAAGTAACTCACCAGCCCTTTTCAAACACTGACAAAACTGAGAGAAAGCAAACACAGAACACAGTTTGCGCTCTCTCAATACATTTGACTTAGTTTTACTTTCATAGGTTTGTCCTGAGGTGTCTAGTGTGCAGTGTGAGCTGACAGAAGTTCACAACATACCTTTTTAACAGGTTGATATGTCTCTTGCCTCATTCAACCTTCCTTTAAAACTACTTTAAAACTACATAACTCCTCAAACTTTTTATTGTTAGAGCTGAATGACCGAACCCAATGAATAAATTATCCTACATGTGTACAATTGGTTTCCATCTGGAGCACACCTATTCTTGTCTGGTTTACCTCTGACCATCTATTTCTCTGTAGACAGTGTTACTACACCCAGATCCCTAATTAGCATCCCTACCATTCAGACGTCATTGAAAAGTGGGTTCTGAGGCCAGAGGTAGTTGTTCCCGGATTTGGGTTGAATGCAGCACTCATTATTGACCTGTCTGCTGACCCTTTAATGCCATTTTTCCTCAAATCATTAGCGCAACTGTAGGTCTTAAGGCTAAACTGGGCCACCACATTAACACTCACACAGAATCCACACAGCCATTAATATGCATCTACTGACATTACACTATCGATCTATCCATTAGCACACAATATTGTCGCATAAAAGCATCACTTAGAGGGGCTCTCCATTTCCGAGCACAAAAGATGAATACACAGAATTAAAAAAAAATATACGTAAACAATTACACAGCCTGTTCTGGTCCAGAAGTCACACAAGTGAGAAACACTGGCTGTAAAGTGTCTTGTTGAGGTAGTTTGACGCAGACGCTCATCACTCATCTGACACTGTAGAAATAGCAGTAATAAATCAGATCAACGTCTTGCTCTAAGTCGTGATAAAGACAGAGGTAGACTTATTTAGGTAATTTATCTCACTTGTGCTGATGTGGATATACCTGTCTGGTGTTTTTGCAGCAGGAACACAGCCAGAGAAAGAAATCATACAGTATGTTACCAGAATAGGCCATTCATCTATTAAAAGCACCAGCAATTACTCACCTGCTTCTTGTTCTTTAGCTTATTCAAAGTTAGGGCCTGAGTTGTCTTTTCATAAGCAAGGTATAATTTTCATTCATTTTCATTTGTGTATCAGACAAAATGAGGCATTATTACTGGACAGTTACCCCTTTCATGCTCCCTCTTGTGTTATTGGTGGGATTTTCTTTCACCAGTATCCTTCATCCCTCAGCTTTATGCCCCAGGTAGGCTCCTCCAAAGATGAGGGCAACACACTCACTGTTATCCTGCGTCCTAGTGTTCTGTAAAAAAGCCAACCAGATTTTAATGTAATGTGTCTTTCTTCTGTGCATATATATATATATATATATATATATATATATATATATATATATATATATATATATATACTGTTAATATGTTCTGTAAATATGCTGTTTGTTTTTATTTTCGATGTTGTTTTCAACTGTCAGTCTTTACACATGTCTTTACCCTGACGGAGGGTCTACGGGGGGTTGTCTAAGTGGATGTTGTCTGGTGCAGTCTGTTAGACCCTTAGAGGCGGATGTTGTTGTGATATTGGGATATTCAAAAATAAATGTCTTGTTTTGTCCTATTTATTCTGTATGTCTTATGTATGAATCTAGAATGTAATAAAAATAGAGAAAAACCACTGAATGAGAAGGTGTGTCCAAACTTTTGACTGGTAGTGTATGTCTCAAAGTGTTAGCCATGCGATTAACAGGAAATTGTCCAGGGTGTACCTCGCTACATGCCTCAAAGCAACTCTTGTAACTTTTCAGGATGCATGCAGATTAAACGACTGATGGAGACAAATTAATTGACATTTGACTGTTACTTCTTCATAAAAAATATAAATATATATATTTGAGCTGAAAGCTTCTGGCTAGGAATGTGCTGATGAGATGGTAGCAGGCCCTGCAACTCACAGTTACATTGTTTTAAGTCTCTGTTGAACCAGGGGCACTTTGTAACACCATTAAAATCATTTACATTTACATTTAGTCATTTAGCAGACACTTTAGTAAGGCTTTTGTTTTAATAATATTCAGGTTCAATAAAAAGTGACATGGGGTTGCTATTAGCAGCTGAGATCCCACAAATCCTAACAGGATAAGCAAATGAATAAATTAAAGTATTTAATGTCAGTTCTTTTCAAAAGTTAAGACATTTTAAAAACTACGCAGATCATTTGAGCAAGCTATTGATTGTGAAGAATAAATATCCATAAATACAGTATATTTAATATAGTAATATTATGTTTTATGAGAATCCAAGCCAAAACGTATTGCATGCACATGGCACAGAATTTTTGTACATTTAATATATCAATAATTCTGTATGCAACTGCAAAATTAGACCAATATGATTCTAGTGCCTCCTGCTGAGTCATCTATGTTTGATGTTTCCATATTTTGCAGGTCATAACTTTCTGGGCTCCACTGATTCTACACAATCCATTCATCAGTCCTTGTCTAGCGTTTGGCATTTGGAGGAGGAATCACAGTATTCATCTTCATCGCAGCACCCATCTGTCTCGCTGCTCTCCGAAGTGAGTGGCACACTAATAAGCTTTCATGGGTTCTTTTAACCCTTCTAAGCAGCTACCTTTGTAATGACACACAAATAAACAGGTGATGAATAAGAATGGTAATGAGATATGACTCAAGCAGAGACATGTTAATAATCCGGGCAATGGCTGCATGACCATTACAATCCGTTTTGTATGAGAAATTAATTTGCTGTCATACATGGTTAGACTGCTTGTTCTGAATATTATCCTGTTCAGCAAATGAATTGTCCATCCCTCTGTGGGCTTTACACATCGTTAACATCTGCTGGTAGTAATTTAAATTAACTTTAAACATCATACGTAATCTTACATTCAGAGGTTGCAGACTCTTTGAAAACGTTGTTTTAATGCAGCCATTACTGATTTGAAATGTGGGTAATGAGTCGGCGGGTTAATGGGTGGTTTGTTTATTACGTATTATGCCAATTTGTAACTAAGCAATGTCTGTTAAACATGCTTAATTACAGCTGCTTTCACTGCCCGCAGATAATCTTTTAAGGTTTGATAAAAGGCGGGTCTCTCTGAATGAGTTCATCTTCATTCATCTCCTCCATCTGACTCTTTCCTATGTTTCTTTAATATCCCCTCTGACTAAAATAGACCATCTATCTTTAGCCGGTCACAGTTCATCTTGGCAGACAGTGACTGCTCCTGAAATAAAAGTCTCCTCAGATTCCTGCTGAGGTAAGTGTTAATGAACCAAAAAAAAATCTGACTTTTCAAAAGCAGTGACATCACTGTTTTGATAAATTATAGTCACAGATCTGCCAAAAATAGACAACAATGGACACCTCAGCACCAAAGAAGTTTTACTCAAAGCCTTTATCCTTACACACTACTGAGCAGTAAATAAGGTTTATGGCTGCCCCATGGTGTCTAACATTGAGGCTTGCAGTTACGATGAGATCTTATTAAAAAGACTGAGCATGCGATGTTTGCTGACAGCGGTGAATTATTCTCTGAAGCCTGTTTGCGTTGGAAACATGTGGCGCTTTCATCCTTTCTGCAATGTCTTTGTCAGGAGCTCATTTACACCACTTTAATGATGTCATACATTCATATAATGGCACAGGGAGTACACACAGGAGACATGGGACTTGATGAGGTAAGATCATTATTTTGCAAATATACAGTTTACAGAATTTGGCAGAATTTGTGAATTTTGGTCATTTTTTAGAGAACATGAATGATCACAAAAATACTTTTCTTTTACTCATAGTTAGTAGTTGGGTGAAGAAATTTACTGTCAAAAAACTGTGTTTACTCTTTTGAAATCATAATGACAACAGAAACTACCCAAATGACCCTGACCCTGACCCTAAATGACCCTAAAGTTTACATACCCCAGTTCTTAATACTGTGTATTGTCACCTTTAACATCAATGACAGCTCAAAGTCTTTTATGGTAGTTGTGAATGAGGCTCTTTATTTTCTCAGATGGTAAAGCTGTCCATTCTTCTTGGTAAAAAGCCTCCAGTTCCTGTAAATTCTTGGGCTGCCTTGCATAAACTGCACGTTTGAGATCTCCCCAGAGTGGCTCAGGTGCACCTAACAATACCTCGTAATCACTCCTGACCAGTCAAACCAGTGTGTGTCCTCATCACCTCGCCTTCTCTTTTCTCTCAGTTTGTTAAGTTCTGTAACATATATTTATTTCAGCATGCTGTAATAAATATATGTTACAGAACTTAACAATACTAGCCGGTTGCATTACATCTGCAGTCTTTTCAAGATTATTATTACGATTTATTCTTGAAGCAAACAACATCAGGAAAGTGAAAGTAATAATAATCTCTTCATGCTCATAAGTTAAAGCATCCCTAGTATCTCAAGCCCACTCTGCTATTTTGGCAGCTGGAACATCATGAAAAATACATTTGGCCTTAATAAAAGATTAGTGTGAGGAGGTTAACTGACAGTGTCAATCCAATTAAACATTGAAGTTGGATCCATTAAGTACAGCTGAACTGTAATTTCTATACTTTAACAAATAATTATCACATGTAGGTACCTCTCACACAAGAACGTGACCCATAGGTGATATCACACAAACTTGAAATGTGCTCTTGTTATTAATAGTGTTGGTTTTGTGCAAAGTGGTGCCTTTTCACTTGACAGGAAATCCCAGGCTCATCCTACCTTTCAGTGAGTCATGTGTCCCAAAGGTAAGGGGTCAAACTGATTCTACCAGAGCAGCGAGGATGCATTTGCCACTAGCTGTTATTTTGACCTCTAGTGGAAATGAGACCGCATTGTAAAAGTTGAGAGGGAAATGGCATTAAAAGGCTGTCATGGCAGTGTGGGTGAGCTCAAAAGGCTCCCCATATGTGTGCTTTAATTGAGAGGGTGCGTCACCACAGCGAGTGTTTTCTCTCCTCTTAGCTCTACTTTCTAGGTACAAGGACTTGCTCATTATTGGTCCATTCATACATGGCCGTTATAGTGTCAAATGAGATTTGTCTCACCATTACAACAAGTAATTGGTGGAAGCACTCTGGGTAATTTACTCTGAGCTGAGGCTGTGTGGCTTTATGGGAAATAATTGCTGCTGTCTGGGCCACTACTGTTAGCAACATGAGCGCGGGGCCCCTGCAGCTGAGGCCGCAATCAGCCACAACTCTCATATGTTTAAACCAGAGCTCATGTCTTGTTATAGAAACGCACTTCATGCTTCTGTTTAATGTGTTGTGCTACCTCCTAATAAAACTTACATTTAAAGTTCCCTCGCAGCAACTGTGTGTTTATGAATCCAACTCATTTTACCACATTAGAGTCGCTTGGTGATAAACAAAAAAGATGAGTTATTCCACAATTGTGTTCACAAGATAAGCATGGAGCACTTTGATCAGATTTTAATAAGCCACAGCTCTGGCCTTGAGGGCTGTCCTAAATAACATGAACATGAGGAGCATTTACATTGGAGGAAGGAATGCTTTAGAGTGCCTTCACAGATTTCTTCTTGTGTGATAGCAGTATAGTATTCAACAAGGAATTAATTCTAGTCAAAAATGTAGTCTCAAATCAACTCAAATCAGAATGTCCCCGCAGGGCACAATAGCTCTTTACATGCTCAAGAAACGAGGAGTGTGAGGTGTGGAACTGTCTTTCATAAAAGGTAAGAAATTATACATACAACCTTTACTTTTCCTGCAACTTACTTTTTTTGTGAAAAGTATCGGTAGATTGGATGTAGCAGTTATATGTCTTGTAACTTGTCATTTGTATGGAGCTTCAAGAGCACTGACAGGGGGCTCATGGGAATAATTGTATAGTTATAGCAACGGCTTAGACTTGAGTCCTTCACTGTCTGCTGCCATTCACTTGATTCTGCATTCCTCACAAACTTATCTCTCATTTTGAGTTTAAATGAAAACGACTGAATGAAGGGCCATAAAAATGTTTCTGATTTTGTGATAGGTGCCCTTTCTTTTTGGCAGCCTTCTTACAATGAGCCTCAGCTGTGAGACGACCTTGATTCAACAGAAATGTTTAGTTTTTTTTTTTTTGCTGTTTCAATGCTAACTCATGTTAAGACGAAATAGACCATGTATGGACACATCATTAATATCTGTAAGAATCGAGTTCCATGTCAGGGTTTGGTTTTAATGTCATATATGCTGCAACTGTATAACTGGGATTTCAGTGTTTCAGATGTTTAAAGGTTGTCACCAAAGTCCATGGCTGCTCTGGTGCTGTTGAATTCTTAAATAAGGCTTCGGGATCAGGTGTCCAGAGCTTTGGAGTGTTCATGGTGAATTTCCCTTAAATCTGGAGGATGAGGAGAGGACTGATATGCGAAGAGGGCCATGACAGTTAGCGGCGCTGGGTAATTTGCTCATGTCCATTCATTACCGTCATTAAAGTTTAAGAAGCAGAGAGGCGCTCGCTGTCTGATTTATTCTGTCAATCACATCGATGGTGAGATCCAATCAGAGTCTACTTCATGGTTTCACTGCGCCGCCAGTGTGAGTTCTATCAATATGCAGGGAGGGATGCTCCATCAGCCGCACGCTACACGCTTGGTGACGTAAGAGGGGCTCATCAGGACCCACTGCTGAATCACATTTATCAATTAGTGCCAATCAGAGACACATGAGAAATCCAAACAATTATAGAACTGGATTCTTGATGGATATAAAAATGAGGCAGACATAAAGAAGAAGCAGTAATGGAGAGCAGTAGCTGATATTAAAGTCAAACCTTGTCAAACCTTTCTGAGCTGATGATAACCTGCAGAAATAACATATAGCAGTTAGTAAACAATTGACTCCTGGGTTATTTGGTGCCTTGAAAATTTAAATTTTAAACCTAAAATTAAAATTATATATTCAAGCCTACAAGGTTCTGCAGCTAATTTCAAATATATTATCATGAATATATGAGTTTGTTCTTGGTACCAGTTTAGATGTATTTTACGTCCATTGGGTGGATGCACGTGTGTTGTAGCCCTGAGGCAAGCCTCCATGTCAGCTTGAGGACAGAGAGTTTGATTAAAATTAAGGCTCTGCTGGTGAGACATCCTGTGGTGACGGCCACAGGAGGCTAATTGCGCTTTGGCATTTAGCGTATTGTCTGTTTAACTGCACGGACACATTTAGCCCACTGCTTTGACTTACAGGTTCACTGGGGCAGGGACTTGTTTTCATTTTTCACTTTTGCCCCCCTTGTCAGGTTTGGTTCTTTAACTTACTCTTTACCCAACTCAACTGTAACCCATTTTATTTCCACCCTAACTTTAAACCAAATCTATCTTGGATTATAGAACATTAGATTAAGACAATTGAAAGAAAAAGAAAGTCAATTAAAGAGGCAACTCTCACCGTATTGGCATGAGCATACGCAAATAGCCCAGGTACGATTTTCGTTCAGTTCTGTGTCGACCTGGTGGCATTTGTGGCGGCACAGAGGCTCCACGCAGTGCAACAGGCCTCTCACTGAGTCGTCTCACTGAGTCGTGTGTGTGCACTGTAGCTTCCCCTGCCACCAGCTTCCTCTAAATGCCACAAAACGCTGTCATCCTCAATCAGCTCATGATCTGGGGCTGGTGTCTTTAAACACTCTGAAAAGAACATAAAGTAAACATAAAGAATTCATAGTGAAGCCTAAGTTAGAAAATGGTGAAAAAGGGTGAGTTACTTCAAAATCAATATTTCATGCCGTGCACAACTCTAACATTATCACAGGATTTTCTCCACCCTTTCATGTGTGAGATATGAAAAAGAGAAGGATACGTGCATCGCCACTATAAACGTTTATGGACGTCTTCTATGGATGACATCTTGCCTTTTCCAAATAATACAAATTTGTGCATAACCCTCAGCATCCATTGCATCTTATTTCCTTCAGTGTGTTCTGATTTCATCACAGAACACGTCAATAAATCTGCAAAAGGCCTTTTTGTTGTTGAGGAAATTTCATCATTTCACCAAAATATCATCAAGCGTTCATTCAATCACTACTGTAGCATTGACGTCTCAATTCCCAGAGATGACACAAGTGTTGTCACCCCATGGTGTATTTTACTCAAAGCCTTATTCTTGACTTTGAGAAGTGTTTTTTTCTTTGGGATGCTGATTATTTCACTCAGGGTTAATAAGACTGTGATGAAAAAGGCATTGTACTTCATTATATGGCCAAGATGTTAGTTCTTATAGCTTTTTCTCAAGCAAATAGTTCCAACACCACCATCTTTAATTAATGAACATAGAGCATTTAGATTCTAAAGTTAGACAAAAGGCATCCCGTTCCTCTAAACTTTAAACATTAAAAACCTGCTGGTGAGTTTAGATTGCAGACATTTTCAAAGTTTAAACTTCTGCACCAAAAGGGTAAAAGGGGTTGAGGCAGACTCACTATTATACAAAAAAAATACATAAATAAATACGTATTGTTCTTGCACAACCACAAAGAATGCAAAAGGGTGCAATAATCTATTTTTTTCTCTTTTAGTTTGTGTTTGAGCTCTTGTTTGATAAAATAAGTAAATGTCATGGATTTTTAACAGCACTTTCCCACTTAGGCACTCAAAGCGGTTATTATGTTCTTTAGGTGATTCATGTTCTTTAATACAACTTCCATATTGCCACAAATAGCTAATTTCAAACCATAAAAACCTTTAATCTCTAGCCAAAACAATACAGACTTGTGATGTAATCATTAGCAACTACATCCATCTCCTGTGATCATTAATGCCTGCATCAGTCAAGTATTTACTTTCATTAGGGTCTGTCCAGCTGCCATATTTTCCAGCTCATTAGCAGTCGCTAAAGAAAAACGGCTACTTAAGCTTGCAGTAAGGATAGCCCCAAGGTCTCATGGGAGAAGAGGTGAGTGGTCTGGCTCTGCTGAGGAGCCGCTGTATCTCAGGGGTAAATACAAATTAGCATCAAGGCACAGCTCTTCCATTTTGAGAAAGTAACAACCTGACCAGAAATGTCCTTTAGATGTCTCTGAGGATAGACAACTGTGTTGGGGGAATTTTCAATCAAGAATGCAGTGCATTATGGGTTTTCACAATTTTTCATTAGAGCCAAATGGACAGATTGCTCTAACAAACTAAAGGAAAACACAGGTATTATAATGGAGTGACTAGATCAGTGTAGAAGGTGGGACTGCTCTCATCTGTCACAGGAAATGAACAACAGAACACAAATGTTTAGATTCAATGATGAATGTTACAGTTTGATCTAATTTACAGTAAATACAGCTTTATTCATTTGCAATAACTTCATATTCAAGAAAAAGGATATAAAGAAGGCATCTGGACGTAAGTTTGAAACTTTTTCTTGTTGCATTACCCATGTAAAAGTGTTCAAAAGTAGTTTTACTCTTGTCTCTATATAGTTTCTATAACATTTGAACATATCTGGAAAAAAGAGCACCCTCAGGTGTGTTTAGTCCTCCAAACTCTCTGATTGGAGCAGCAGTAAATTCCCATGCTGTGTTGTGACCATTAATACAGAAAAAGAATCCAACCAGACCACAGCCACCATTCAGCTCATCTGAAAAGACACTGTTACTATGACTAATAATCATCTCAATAATAAATCATTGATTGCATTTGAACACTGCACCAAAATAATCCTCGTACTGAGCTGAATGCATACAGTACAAATATGGCCAAGCACGATTCAAGCCTAATCAATGAAAGCACAAGGTCTGGGCCTTGTTGTGAATGACAAATGTCAATGTGTGTACGCTGGGGTATATACAAACACATTAGAATGCAGCATTGAATTTCCTGATGACATAGTTTCAGGTGAAAGTGGTCCAGGGGCTGCAGATGCTGCCGTGCTATGGGAAAAACACAAGGGCATGACCTCACAAATGCATCCAGGACTGTCTGTTGTCCAAAGTGCACTTTTGCAGAGCGCTCTTTGATGCTTTCTGTAGTGCTTTGTTTGTCACTGACGTGTCCGTCTTCTACTATGTTGTGGATAAAACAGCAAGTGTACCTTATGAGCAAGATTTTCCATGAGTGGCAATACACGACCCTGAAATATGGAGACCCTATTTGGTAAAAGGTCCCAAAATATGTATTCAGATGAATCAGGGATTTGTTGAAGCTCCTGAAACAGACTTGTTACCTAGTGAGAAAGATAAGTAACACATTGGTCTTTTTGTTATTTTGTTAACATTCAACCTCACAAAATTGATTAAACAAAAGTTAGAGGATCTGAACTCTGAAATTTTGTGCTTTAATAGCTAATCAGCGTGACAATGGTACTGAGAGTCATAAGTGTATAACGCTCCGGACACCACGTGACTAAAAGCGTTCTATCAGCCATAATGGCAGGAAAAAGCACCAGTGCCAAAAGAACAAACTTAATTTAGCACATTAATACCTGCTATTTAACCAAGTTAAACTTAATAAAACTATATACCAACCTTTATCATGCAGCAGGCAAGCATTTATTAAAAAAGTCTAATCCAATAATGTTATGTATGGATGTATAATATAATATTTAAGTCACATAAACCTACGACACACAGGCTTTATTAGCTATAGCTACTTGTTGATGCTGTTACCCCAAAGTCACTAAAACAGCAAGACATGTTAAAATCAAAAGGTGTGCAGGTTTGTAAATGTAAAGTAAAGAGCTACGAACAAAAGGAGTTACTTGATGTTACCTGAGTCTGACGCGGTTGTACTACAGAGTTGTGATAGAATCCAAACACTCTTCCTTGGTTTATATAGATATCCTATAGCAGCATGATAAAAAATAGTCTGTTTTCACCTCTCTGGAGCTAATTCTGGAGTCAGTTGCACAACAATTAGCCATGTGTGTCCTTTGGTTTCAATTTTAACAAGAGTTTTTATTTGTTTGTCTTTGCTATATAAAGACATTGTTTGGTGTTTATATTATTTATAGACTGTGAAAAGTATTCTCTGTAAGTGTGTTTGATTAACAGCTCACTCTAAATCTGCTGGTTAATGAGGCTGGTTGCTAAAGAAAATTACTTTTTTTCTCAGTTTTTTTGGAGCTGTCTCCAAATGACAGACCATGTTCTTAGAATGGACAGAGCAATACATCTCAAAGATGTCCATATATGGACACATGCAGGTAGAAGGAAGAAATGCTATCCAAAAACCACTGGCTGGACTGTTAAAGATGGGAATAACATAAAGAAAAAAAAGTGTAATGTGATTAATGTCATGTAATAGTAACATTACATGCTCAATTTTCACTGCAATCAGAAAAACAGTTCTAGTGCAGCACATAAAACAATAAACACATCATGTTGAGACACAAAAAACTGAGAATGAGAAAATGGTTTGTACTATTTTACTGAAGAGTTATTTTAATCCACAAACTGTAACACACAAAACATATTTAAAGCAGAATCAAAGTGCTATAGTTTGAAGAGGTGTTAATGAACAGCCTGCTTGTTAGTGCTCGTCATAATGAACCCCTAGCACTCCAGTACGAGGAGGCACACAACATCTCTGCAACTCATCTCCAAAAAGTGTCTTGTTTCTATATCTCGATATCTCCACCCACCTGAAGAAACTCTGAACACTTAATGCTTGTGTTCACAGTATTAAAACAACATTAATCTACACTATCCTTCTAAAAGGACCCTTGACTGTACACAAGGGCTAAAAATAAAACTTAACACTTCATTCAGCGTCAGCACTGATCATCAAATGAGATTGAGCATATGAACGCCATAAAACACACGTTTTTATAATTAACATAGACATCAATGTCAGAAATCTCATTGACCTTGCAGCATGTGTTAATCCCCAACTTCCTGTAAATGCTGACCAAAGAACAGTAATCTGCCCTCAGACAGAATAAGTGAGACCTTTTAGTGCTTCCTTGTTTTTTGGCTTTGAAGCGACTCGTTGGTGGGAGTAGGCCTGTCTTACATTATTAATGAGAGGAGCTCCCTATTGATTCGGCTGCTGTTTAATCTCAGCAGTTGGCAGCACATTTTCCCACGTCAAAGTTAGACTCACAATTCCCTGAACTTTCACTGTCACACAGAATTACCTGCTCCACCCGCCGCCAGCTGAGAGAAAATCTGGGATCAGCTAACTTACAGATCAGACACCAATAATGAGCAGGTTTCATTTTAGGAGAAAGTGAAGTTCTCCCAAAGTGTCACCTGTCGCCCTTCTGCACCTTTTGTGAATGGTTTGAATATATTGTTCTGGCTGCTCTTTATCTGATCGACTGGTCATAGGACAAATTGAGTAGTCTGTAGATCAGGTGAGACAAAGTTTTGAGGAGACATGCCATCATCAAAAAAATCACCCTGTGAGGGGCAGAACACACATTTCCTTCAGGGATTACACCACTTCTGTTGTGTCTGGATATAAAATGCATGCACTGGCTTTCAAATAAGTTGAAGACTCTTTTGGGGGTATGTTTTTTTTCTTTCATTTATCACTAGTGTGTATGCACCAATCCCAGCAGTCGTCATCGGTCGCCCACAGCTTGGCTAATTGGCGGAAGCCCTGAATATTTCATGTCAGACATTCGTTCTAAGATGAAATAAGAGTGCGCTGTAATGACCTCTAAAATGTAAAGCACAGCTGACTGCCCGGGCACTTTGTGGAGTGAGGAAGGAGTAATCAAACAGCTGACGATATTCACGAGTCGTTCAGCAGCTTGATGCAGTGGTCACTGTTCAACCGCTGCAGGAAGTACAAGATATTATTGATTGTTGTCAGACCAAGCCGATGGAGGTTGAGTTGCCCTAACCACAGAGTTTAGCTGCACAAACAACAGCAAAAGTTACCGTTACTGAGCACAAAGTCTCATTGAATCGAAATTGAATCAGCTAATACATATATTGTACGCAACTTTATTGGCTTTCCAATTGCCAATAACTATTAAGCCATAGTTTAGAATGTGCATTAGCAGAAAAAGTAAGTTTGAAAGGTCAAGGTTTATTTATAAAGCACATTTTAAAAACCCAAAGTGCTGTAAAGGCTCACAAATACACTGTAATAATAAATAAAATTATAAATAAGCCAAGTACAGACAAGATACTAAAAGTTTTAGCTATAAAGTTAAAGTAAAATCAGTCAATAAAATAACAACTAAAAACAATGAATAAAATGAGAACAAAAAAAAAATGATATAAGGACAATAATACAATGTCCAGCTCACCTTAGATTAAAAGCTTAGGTTTACCGTTCTGTTCATGTCCAGCATAAAAGAGGAGCATCCACTGACTTGTAGCTTGTTGCCTTTAATGGAGTAGCCTTTGAAAAAGCTGCTGAATATCGAGCTACTCGTTCAGGTTTTTCAATTCATCCCCGCACACGCATGTAGTCAGCTGGTTGTAAGCCATCTTGTTATTCATTAGCATCAACAGGTTTGTACAGAGATGGTATTTGTGGAAATGGACTCTATAATTTAACCATATTAACATATTTGTCTGAGTAATAAAATGTTACTGAGGTGTAATTAGTCAGTAATAGAAAACACCAGTGTGGCGGGTTGAGGCTGCCTGTGCGCTGTCAAGTCGTCACCTTTTTTGAAATCTGATGCTTATCTAGAACTCTTACACCTAATGAGTCCAAATATAGTCAGAACCAAAATAAAAAGCGAGAGCTTGTCCTGTCAGTTTTGCCTCTGGTATTTCAGACACATCAAAGAGCTGTATTGAAGAAATGTCAATGTTTACTGAATATTTCATCTCTTTACGTGACCAACCAGTAGTCATGCAGCGGGGTAGCATCTCTCAGGAGGAAAACATACAACCAAATTAGAAAAACTGATTTCCATATCAAAAGCTGTCATTGTTTCTCGGCTCAGGACCTGTGCAGGGAAAGAAATGTGTTGACTAAAATGTGGTGCCATTTGGATGTGAGGACATAAATGGAAACTAAATTCATTCAGCTTTGTTTAAATCTAATCTTATTCTTTGTTTTTCTTTTTGGTTTTCCACATTTGTCAGATATAAAAATAATATTTTTTATAGTCTGTGGACGTGAAATCAGCTCAGTTGAATGCTGTGTGCTCACTAGTGGATGAATACCCTGTTGTGATTTATTTACTACGAGACATTAGCGGTCAAGAAGCATTAGCATCACATTATTGACTTCTAAGGTCTGTTTGGGTGAGTGATGTTCAGATGCTGTCAAACTGTATCCATTATATCCACACCTCCCTCAATTACCAACCAAACCGATAGCCATTGATTGGATATCAAAGTGTAATATGTACCACTGAAGTTTGAAGATTTTTCAGCTGATGTAACTTGGCATTTGTCCTTTAAAAACACGGAAACACACTGTGTGCTGGTGTGCGACTGCCGTAGCAGCCATGTCATTGATTAGTAACCCATTGCTGAAGCCAAAGACAACTCCGGCCAAAGGATAAGATGCTGAGCTTGATTCTGAGCACAGGCTGTCACAGAACAAACTGACCTTACACAAGGGAGACCTGCTCACAAACTAAAGCGCTGTCTGCCTGCAGCCTTTCTGGTGAGGTGTGATATCTGCGATGAGGCTGGAGGACATTATGGTGGTTTGTTTTTCACGTCCGGAATGTGCCGGTTGGTTTTGATTGCACTCACCATCTTGGCTTAGTTTTAATTACTTCACTCATTGTGACTGATGTTGTAGTTGAGAGTCAGGGATGCCAATGCTTATGTGCATTCAGATAAAAACCTTAATGAATAAAACTACACTTAAGTAGTAGCATCATTAGTAGTCATTCTTTAGATCCACCATAGTGACTGTGGATTCTATTACTATATATTTACTGGCCCATCTTGTTACAGCTACTGAAATGTAGAACATTATACTTATAATTAAGCCTTGCCATAAAACTCTATGAGCCAATCACAATCATCACAACTAAATGTGACAATTCTATATTCTTAATTCTTAATGAAATGTTTGTCAGAGGGATTGAAGGGAGCAGGGCTTAACAGTAGGTCTGTTGCAGTCCATAATGATACATCTTTACTAAAAGCCATATTTTTCTTTTATTATTTTTATTATTATCCCCGTGGGGAAATACATTTTTGGAGGCCCCTCGTTAGTTCACCTGAGCAACCAGCCACTCCCGGGCCGCACACCTGCCGGTCATTACCATCAGGCAGATATTTAAGCAGCCAACACACAACCTCAGTTGCCAGATTGTTCTACTACTTTCAGACGAACACGGAACAAGCAACACATGTTCCTGCAAACCTGTTACCTGATCCTGCTAAACCGATCCAGTTACTTGATCCTGCTACCTGTTTCGGTTAACCTGTTACCAGGTCCTTAGTCTTCTGTTCTTGCCTCCTGCCATTCTTCGGGTCCGACCGAACATGTCAAGTAATCCACACCTCCTGTGTCTACTTCTTCTTGTATTATTAAAGATTACACATCATATCAGTCAGAGTCTGGTGTTTTTGGGCCCTGAGTCCGCCTTTACACACGCAGTGCAACACATCTCCTTCACATAGAGTTGATCAGGTTGTTGATTGTGGCCTGTGGTATGTCCACTGTCAGGTCAAAACCCCAAATGAAGACGAGAAGATGAGCTTCCCAGAGACGTTTTCTGACAGTTTGTGCAGAAATCCTTTGGTTATGCAAACCGATTGTTGCAGCGGCTGTCCAGGTGGCTGAGCTCAGAGGATCTTGGAGGTGAAGATGCTGGATGTGGAGGTCCTGGGCTGGTGTGGTTACACGTGGTCTGCGGTTGTGAGACCGGTTGGATGTACAGCCAAATTCTCTGAAACACATTTGGAAATGGCTTATGGTAGAGAAATGAACATTCAGTTCACGGGCAACAGCTCTGGTGGACATTCATGCAGTCAGTATGACAATTGCACGCTCGCCGAAACTTGCAACATTTGTGGTATTGTGCTGTGATAAAACTGCACATTTTAGAGTGGCCTTTTATATACTCACTAACACAGATTTGGACAGATTTGTGAACAATATTTAAGAGAAATAGGCCTTCTGTGTCATATAAAAGGTCTTAGATCGTTTAGCTCATAACAAATGGGGGCAAAAAAAAAAAATCTGTATAAAACGTAACAAATCTGTCAATACCATAATTTTTAGGTTATTACCCAAAACCCAATTTATCTAAACCAATGCCTGCAATGAAAAAAGCCCAAATTAAACAAGTATAGCATGCCCCAGCCCAGTGAGCATATGTTGGCATATTCCACAGCGGTTTAAGAATGGGCTCTTGGTGATGCACTTTAAAGCACTAGAGCCATGGGAGATCCTTGTGCAACGTCTTCACAATGGCATTGATACCACCTCTTCATGTTCATTGACACAAACTCATAAAATGCGTGTGAAGCCTCTCCACAGAGCACTACATAGAGCCACCATCTCAAATTTGATAATCCTACAGTTTGCATGTACGAGCATGCCCTGGTAGGACAGAGGTGCCACTCACCACATGTCGCTGATTGTTCACACGAGTCTCTCCAAGAAAAAGCAATTTAGTTTTTGATGACAAGGGCTAAGAGATGCTGGGAAATTGATAGAGAAAGTTTTTTTATTAAAAAAGATGAGTTTATTATTTATAGTGGGCATCAATTGATTACAGAGTACATTTCTTCATGTTGTGCAAACATGGAGACTTTGAAGGCGTAGATACTGTAAATACAATATGATTAAGATGTCATGGTTGTGATCAGGTTTACTGCAACTGAAAGGATAAACAGTTGTTACAGAATCATGGGAAAATGGTTGATTCAGACTGTATGTTTTTCTTATTTTCTCTGTTTTCCATTTGCCACAAACAAGGCAGATCATGCGGAGATCTGAGTAATTGTGTCCTGTAAGACCAAAAAACCTGGAAGGACTGTAAATTAGCTTGGACACAATACGATATATTTTTGTAGTTTCCAATTTATTTAAAGTTAGCTTGGGTTGAGAAACCGATCTGGGCGAGAAAGTTAACATACAATCTAGTCTTACATCTAGGTTGAAAGCTGAGCATAATTCATTCTCGGTGTGTGCTGCATTGCTTTTGGAATGTGACATTGAGTCATGGCTGCTGTGAAATTTAGCTTTTGTTTTTTTCCAACATTAAAATGTTTTTGTATTTTACCTGCTGACTAATACGATCGCACAAGACTTGCAAAAAACAGTAAAATATTTGACTTCACATTTGCTGTTCTCAGAGTTGGTGCACTGTGGCAGAGTGGTTAGCACTCCTCATGCAAGAAAGTTATGAATTCAAACTTCGGCTTAATCCCACCGTCTAAAGACATGCATGTATGTGCATGCATGCAAGTGGCAACTCTAAAGTATTCCTAGTGAATAAAAGTCAGAGTGAATGGATGTCTGTCAGTGTCTGTCTCTAAGTGTCAGCAAACCCCTCCTAAGGTCCAAAGTTGATGGGATAGGCTCCAGTCACCCATGACCCCTAATGAGAATTAGCAGTCATTTACTTCAGCTAATTCACATTAGCAAAAGTAAATGAATGAAAAAATTAATGAATGTTCTCACCAGCTCTGTCTCACAGCAATGCAGCCATCACCCATTCTCAACTGTCCCTTTTTGACCATTTGACATGGACAATGTAGCCACTAAAGTATTTTCAAATGCCATTAATAATATTTTTTTTCCAACAGACATCAGCTCATCTTTATAATCATTAATGTAAAGTATGCTGTAAAGGCTTTGACTAAACATTATTGACTGGAATATGCAAATAATGACCTAGTCACATGCCATTTGGAGCAAACACAGTGAACAAACAACACCTAAACTATTTTCTAAACATAACCAAAGTGTGAGTTTTTTAATGTTATTTTATCCCAAACACAAACATTTATGGCTCCTGAACAGGATTTATTTGTAATTCTATCAGAACCAAGAACCATATGATAATGATAGCAGGTATCCTTTCTTTGCTTCTTCTCTCACATCCTTCGCGCTCTTTGTCATGTCACCCTGCCACCTTTGGCACCTCTTGGCATTAGAAGTGCCCTCTTTTCCTTCCCACCTAAACCTCGAGATGCCGATGACAGGATAGTGAAAGCTGTTTTTGTGTTCAAGTGTTGGAATAACACTTAATGTGCTACTGAATCAACACTTTAAACCTTTCATTATTTAAAACCCTTTCTCCATTACTTTGTATTTTTTGTGCATCACTTAGGCATTTGTGTTTGTGACAACTGCTCTGTGAAGCTAAATGTAGAGTGCTAATTAACCAGGCACTTACTCCTTTACTGTCACGTAGTACTGGTGCCCTATTCATGAAAAAATGATCCACGATGCATTTAGATATCTGTAGTCCAATGTTTGATTAAAATACAGTCTATATAATATAATAAGAACAACTTTGCAGGAGTACGTTTGGACAGAGCTGAAGAATTCTCAAGACTTTCACTCTCACACATCCCTTTGTGTTACTGTGTTATTAAGTAAAACCTTCCCACATTGGGCCAGCTCTGTCTCTCTTCATTTCTTATGTCACACCAGGCCACAAAATGTGCTACTGTCACATCTTGATGTCTTTTCACTCCAGGAGCTTCAGCCCGCTCTGTGTGTGCACGTTCACAGCATCTGCTCCATCTCTGCTGCATTATTGGTTAATGAATAAACAAACAGTGGCCAGATTTATTTGTTGAGTGTGTAATGTAGATTACATTTCTGGCAAACCCTGAGACTCCTGTTATCATCCGTCATGTGGATTGTCAGTGCGACCATCCATTTATTTCTCAATAGCTCTATGGATCTCACAGACTCTGGGGAACTAACAGGCCCAGCTGACAACTTTTACTTCTACTTGAGTCATTCATTTTTTTTTTACCTGTAACAGTCCTGCTTTGGTATGGACCACTACAGATTCTACAGTTCATTGGTTAAAAAAAGGTGAAACAATGTCACCCATCTCTGTCCACCCTTTTGTTTGGGAAATGGTCCAAGAGACCCACGCTTCCCGTTCCACTGTATCCTCCAGAGGCTGGGGGGTGGGGTCTCTGTCCTGGCACTGTTGCCCAGTTAATAGATATTCATTAAAATCCAGAGGTTATGTTTTGATGTGCTGTTGTTTTTAGCATCTAATGAGCACAATTAAAATGTGATTTAGCACTGCTATTGTCTCAGCGGACCTTTAAAGCGGTTTGGCCAAAAATACTAATTAGTGTCAGAAATCCACTGTAGATTAATTTATCGTTTTTTTTCCCACAAAAACAGGCTGATTCTCTAATGAGGCCTGTCTTGATCTGACTGAAGAGAGAAGAGAGGACGTTCAGGTGGCATCTCTCTAATTACATCCCTCGTGGTTGACTACATTACCCAGGTATCCTTTGCTTCTGACAGGCGGGTGTTTGATTAGAGTAGGGCCATTAATAAAAATGAATGACAACCATAATGAATCATTTCAACAGTGATATCATTAGGGAAGGAGCTAGTTCGCCGATTCCCACTTCAAACAGAGCACCGTTGTCTCTCGAAAGCCGAACTGAAACAGAAGCTTTCAAATATGTTTCTCTCCAACACTGCTTTCCTACTAGGGATTGTTCCACTGGTGCATTGTCAAACCTCTCCATTCCCTCGTCTCCATCTTGTTGATGTAAACACTAGAAACATTCATGGGACAGGCCAACGCTTCCTCCTTGGCAGTGAAGGGAGTCCCATCTGTTCCCTGTCTGAAGCCTCTCCTCCCTCCTCACCCATGTCCGTGGCTCCTTAACACCCAGAGCGAGGATAATGAGAGTGAGGGAGGGGGGCACGTCCACTCACCCTGTCACAAACCACTCTCAAGGGCTCAGCTGCTGCTGTAATCAGAGCAACCAGAGAAGTTTTATTTTTTTCCCCCTCAAAAGGAGATGAGCCGTTTGATTCCTGTCATTGATGCTGATGATGGGAATGTGGTATTATCAATCAGTAATACTCCATATAGGAAGTATTCAAGTGTTTTTTCACTCTTTTGTATTATGCAGTGCTCGTTATGTGATGCTTAGGAAGTGAGTATTAGGAATTCATGTCAGACTGAAAATCTGCCTTGTTTCTAAAACTTGACAATGTTGCCAAAGACATGCAAATAATGATATTGAAGGTCATCATAGATTAGTTTGACTTTGAACAGTTTGTAAAGTGTGTAAGGTATTTTCAACTTCCATCTATATCCCACAAACTCCCTAAAGTAGGACTCACTGAACTTTGGCGAACGGGGCTCATTCTAATTCAACAGAAAGCAGATCATTTTCATGCAATATTCACATATTCAGACTTAAATTAAAAGAAAGTACACTTTAATCCCACTTCTTTGGCGGTTTGAATGTTCTGATTCATTCACACCATCTTTAAAGAGTAGGCTGTGTGCACCTCGCTCAAATACATGACCCACTTTGATATTGATGGATCCTGAAACATTTAATTGAATTATTGTTGGCCAGTTTAGTCGGAGCCAATGAATCACAGCGTCATGTCACTTTCACTTCCCTGTTTTTGTAATAGAGAATCAAGCGGCTGTGTCTCCCCTGAGAGAGTTTTGGCTGAGCCTTTGTGTAAACACTGAGTTACAAAGAGGCTGCTCTGATCTGTGTTCGTCCACTCCCACATGATATGGCTTATTACCTCCACATACATCTCAACCAGCGTAGGGCTGACAGACGTTACTGTTTATTGTTAACATGGTTGGAGAAGATTTTATTTTGTGTCATTTTAGGTAAATTGAATACAATTACCGTGGAGGCCATTTGTTTAAATCTCTGTTTTTATAGCGCAAGGTTTGCACGTGAAGGATAAATACAAACATAAAGGAAAAGTTTACAAAAGAATCACTATAAATAAAAATAAATGCCCAAGACATTTATTTTTATCTTGTTAATCTGACACTGTATGGCCAGGCGCTGCAGCCTCCATTGAGAGTTCTACAGATGCTTAACACAGTGTGAGCAGATGTTAGGCGATGTTTGGCGTTAGGATGAATTCTCACACTCTCAGCTGGTCACAAGACTCAGTGACACACCAAAAAAAAAAAAAAAAAATTACAATACCCCTGATGGGCTCTTTCTGTGCCACTGTCTGCAAATCAATTTACTGCACCACTGTGAACACTGTGTGCTCATATCTGCATGTGAGAATGAGACCATGTTGCCAGTCTGTTCTTTCCAAATATGCACAAAGAATACAAAATCTGCATATTCTTTGAGACCTTTGAAAAAATTGAGTTCCACTCCAAATACTGAACACATCTTTGCCTAATTTTTCAATATCTCTGCTAATCACAGCAAACAATGTCAATGGCGGTTTCCATTAACAGCACACTGCAGAACGAGGGGATTGTTTCAGAGTGTCATAACCCCACTGGGACACTGGTCAGACTTTCATTAGAGCACTGAGTCAAACAGAAAATGGACTTGGGTCAGTGTCGCATTAATATAATTCACACAGAACTAGTTTCATTTCAGAGCAGGATATGACTCTTTTTAAACAGAGCAAGTTCCTGTAACTTACACACTTAATCTAACGGCATGTTAATAGATATATTTTTTACCAGTAAAGTTATGAAGCTTAGAAAAGCAATTTTTGCTAAATAAGTAAAACATTGTAAAATACAAAACTATAGAAAAAGCTGTAAGACTGATGCTCTCTGTCCACGCAGTACATTTAAATTTTCTCAACTTAAGACTATCTGGGCCTAGCATGTCCTCAAGTGACAATTTATGACATTAATCTCAATTTTAAACCATTAATACAGTGAGTATCAGAATAACACTGTTTAGAACAACATCAGTTAAACGTTGGAAGAATTCATTCTGTATTTTACTGTGTCCATATTACATGGAAATTCGATAAGTTGTTCATAAAAATATGTCAATATCAATTTAGAGGTGTCACTGCAAAGAAGTGGGCTACATTATCCATCTGCATTGTTTTGTAAATCGCTGTGGTAATTAAGCATCATACCTTGCTTACAGACTGCCGCCTGCCGCTCAGTAAAACCACACAGGGATGTTTCATGAATGCAAATCTTTACACGCATGTGTTAATAAAAGGGTCAGGAAAGTCTCATTACGTCATAATGGGATTCTAGAATGTCATTATGTCATAAAATGAGATTATAAAATGTCATTATGTCATAAAATGAGATTCTAGAATGTCATGATGTCATGAAATGAGATTCTAGAATGTCATGATGTCATAAAATGAGATTCTAAAATGTCATTATGTCATAATGGGATTCTAAAATGTCATTATGTCATAAAATGAGATTCTAAAATGTCATTATGTCATAATGGGATTCTAGAATGTCATGATGTCATAAAATGAAATTCTAAAATGTCATTATATCATAAAATGAGATTATAAAACGTCATTATGTCATAAAAAAGATTCTAAAATGTCATGATGTCATAATGGAATTCTAGAATGTCATGATGTCATAAAATTAGATTCTAAAATGTCATGTCATAAAATGAGATTCTAGAATGTCATGATGTCATAAAATTAGATTCTAAAATATAAGATTCTAAAACGTCATTATGTCATAAAATGAGATTCTAAAATGTCATGATGTCATAAAATTAAATTCTAAAACATCATTAGGTCATAAAATGAGATTCTAAAATGTCATTATGTCATAATGAGATTCTAGAATGTCATGATGTCATAAAATGAGATTCTAAAATGTCATTATGTCATACTGGGATTCTAGAATGTCATGATGTCATAAAATGAGATTCTAAAATGTCATTATGTCATAAAATGAGATTCTAGAATGTCATGATGTCATAAAATGAGATTCTAAAATGTCATTATGTCATAATGGGATTCTAGAATGTCATGATGTCATAAAATAAGATTCTAAAATGTCACTATGTCATAAAATGAGATTCTAGAATGTCATGATGTCATAAAATGAGATTCTAAAATGTCATTATGTCATAATGGGATTCTAGAATGTCATGATGTCATAAAATGAGATTCTAAAATGTCATTATGTCATAATGGGATTCTAGAATGTCATGATGTCATAAAATGAGATTCTAAAATGTCATTACGTCATAATGGGATTCTAGAATGTCATGATGTCATAAAATGCGATTCTAGAATGTCATGATGTCATAAAATGCGATTCTAAAATATCATTATGTCATAAAATGAGACTCTAAAACGTCATTATGTCATAAAATGAGATTCTAAAATGTCATTACGTCATAATGAGATTCTCGAATGTCATGATGTCATAAAATGAGATTCTAAAATGTCATTACGTCATAATGGGATTCTAGAATGTCATGATGTCATAAAATGAGATTCTAAAATGTCATAATGTCATAATGGGATTCTAGAATGTCATGATGTCATAAAATGAGATTCTAAAATGTCATTATGTCATAATGGGATTCTAGAATGTCATGATGCCATAAAATGAGATTCTAAAATGTCATTATGTCATAATGGGATTCTAGAATGTCATGATGTCATAAAATGAGATTCTAAAATGTCATGATGTCATAAAATGAGATTCTAAAATGTCATTATGTCATAAAATAAGATTCTAAAACGTCATTATGTCATAAAATGAGATTCTAAAATGTCATGATGTCATAATGCGATTCTAGAATGTCATGATGTCATAAAATGAGATTCTAAAATGTCATGATGTCATAAAATGAGATTCTAAAACGTCATTATGTCATAAAATTAAATTCTAAAACATCATTAGGTCATAAAATGAGATTCTAAAATGTCATTATGTCATAATGAGATTCTAGAATGTCATGATGTCATAAAATGAGATTCTAAAATGTCATTATGTCATAATGAGATTCTAGAATGTCATGATGTCATAAAATGAGATTCTAAAATGTCATTATGTCATAATGGGATTCTAGAATGTCATGATGTCATAAAATAAGATTCTAAAATGTCACTATGTCATAAAATGAGATTCTAGAATGTCATGATGTCATAAAATGAGATTCTAAAATGTCATTATGTCATAATGGGATTCTAGAATGTCATGATGTCATAAAATGAGATTCTAAAATGTCATTATGTCATAATGGGATTCTAGAATGTCATGATGTCATAAAATGAGATTCTAAAATGTCATGATGTCATAAAATGAGATTCTAGAATGTCATTACGTCATAAAATGCGATTCTAGAATGTCATGATGTCATAAAATGCGATTCTAAAATATCATTATGTCATAAAATGAGACTCTAAAACGTCATTATGTCATAAAATGAGATTCTAAAATGTCATTACGTCATAATGAGATTCTCGAATGTCATGATGTCATAAAATGAGATTCTAAAATGTCATTATGTCATAATGGGATTCTAGAATGTCATGATGTCATAATGCGATTCTAAAATGTCATTATGTCATAAAATGAGATTCTAAAACGTCATTATGTCACAAAATGAGATTCTAAAATGTCATTACGTCATAATGAGATTCTCGAATGTCATGATGTCATAAAATGAGATTCTAAAATATCATTATGTCATAATCGGATTCTAGAATGTCATGATGTCATAAAATGAGATTCTAAAATGTCATTATGTCATAATGGGATTCTAGAATGTCATGATGTCATAAAATGAGATTCTAAAATGTCATTATGTCATAATGGGATTCTAGAATGTCATGATGTCATAAAATGAGATTCTAAAATGTCATTATGTCATAATGGGATTCTAGAATGTCATGATGTCATAAAATGAGATTCTAAAACGTCATGATGTCATAAAATGAGATTCTAAAACGTCATTATGTCATAAAATTAAATTCTAAAACGTCATAAGGTCATAAAATGAGATTCTAAAATGTCATTATGTCATAATGAGATTCTAGAATGTCATGATGTCATAAAATGAGATTCTAAAATGTCATTATGTCATAAAATGAGATTCTAGAATGTCATGATGTCATAAAATGAGATTCTAAAATGTCATTATGTCATAATGGGATTCTAGAATGTCATGATGTCATAAAATAAGATTCCAAAATGTCATTATGTCATAAAATGAGATTCTAGAATGTTATGATGTCATAAAATGAGATTCTAAAATGTCATTATGTCATAATGGGATTCTAGAATGTCATGATGTCATAAAATGAGATTCTAAAATGTCATGATGTCATAATGGGATTCTAGAATGTCATGATGTCATAAAATGAGATTCTAAAATGTCATTACGTCATAATGGGATTCTAGAATGTCATGAAGTCATAAAATGCGATTCTAAAATGTCATTATGTCATAAAATGAGATTCTAAAACGTCATTATGTCATAAAATGAGATTCTAAAATTTCATTACGTCATAATGAGATTCTCTAATGTCATGATGTCATAAAATGAGATTCTAAAATGTCGTTATGTCATAATGGGATTCTAGAATGTCATGATGTCATAAAATGAGATTCTAAAATGTCATTATGTCATAATGGGATTCTAGAATGTCATGATGTCATAAAATGAGTATCTAAAATGTCATTATGTCATAAAATGAGATTCTAAAACTTCTTTATGTCATAAAATGAGATTCTAAAATGTCATGATGTCATAATGGGTTTCTAGAATGTCATGATGTCATAAAATGAGATTCTAAAACGTCATTATGTCATAAAATTAAATTCTAAAACGTCATTAGGTCATAAAATGAGATTCTAGAATGTCATGTCATAAAATGAGATTCTAAAATGTCATTATGTCATACATTGAGATTCTAGAATGTCATGATGACATAAAATGAGATTCTAAAATGTCATTATGTCATAATGGGATTCTAGAATGTCATAATGTCATAAAATGAGATTCTAAAATGTCATTACGTCATAATGGGATTCTAGAATGTCATGATGTCATAAAAAGAGATTATAAAATGTCATTATGTCATAAAATGAGATTCTAGAATGTCATGATGTCATAAAATGAGATTCTAAAATGTCATTATGTCATAATGGGATTCTAGAATGTCATGATGTCATAAAATGAGATTCTAAAATGTCATTACGTCATAATGGGATTCTAGAATGTCATGATGTCAAAATGAGATTCTAGAATGTCATGATGTCATAAATTGAGATTCTAAAATGTCATTATGTCATAATGGGATTCTAGAATGTCATGATGTCATAAAATAAGATTCCAAAATGTCATTATGTCATAAAATGAGATTCTAGAATGTTATGATGTCATACAATGAGATTCTAAAATGTCATTATGTCATAATGGGATTCTAGAATGTCATGATGTCATAAAATGAGATTCTAAAATGTCATGATGTCATAATGGGATTCTAGAATGTCATGATGTCATAAAATGAGATTCTAAAATGTCATTACGTCATAATGGGATTCTAGAATGTCATGAAGTCATAAAATGCGATTCTAAAATGTCATTATGTCATAAAATGAGATTCTAAAACGTCAATATGTCATAAAATGAGATTCTAAAATTTCATTGGGATTCTAGAATGTCATGATGTCATAAAATAAGATTCCAAAATGTCATTATGTCATAAAATGAGATTCTAGAATGTTATGATATCATAAAATAAGATTCTAAAATGTCATTATGTCATAATGGGATTCTAGAATGTCATGATGTCATAAAATGAGATTCTAAAATGTCATTACGTCATAATGGGATTCTAGAATGTCATGAAGTCATAAAATGCGATTCTAAAATGTCATTATGTCATAAAATGAGATTCTAAAACGTCATTATGTCATAAAATGAGATTCTAAAACGTCATTACGTCATAATGAGATTCTCGAATGTCATGATGTCATAAAATGAGATTCTAAAATGTCGTTATGTCATAATGGGATTCTAGAATGTCATGATGTCATAAAATGAGATTCTAAAATGTCATTATGTCATAATGGGATTCTAGAATGTCATGATGTCATAAAATGAGTATCTAAAATGTCATTATGTCATAAAATGAGATTCTAAAACGTCATTATGTCATAAAATGAGATTCTAAAATGTCATGATGTCATAATGGGATTCTAGAATGTCATGATGTCATAAAATGAGATTCTAAAACGTCATTATGTCATAAAATTAAATTTTAAAACGTCATTAGGTCATAAAATGAGATTCTAGAATGTCATGTCATAAAATGAGATTCTAAAATGTCATTATGTCATACATTGAGATTCTAGAATGTCATGATGTCATAAAATGAGATTCTAAAATGTCATTACGTCATAATGGGATTCTAGCATGTCATGATGTCATAAAAAGAGATTATAAAATGTCATTATGTCATAAAATGAGATTCTAGAATGTCATGATGTCATAAAATGAGATTCTAAAATGTCAATATGTCATAATGGGATTCTAGAATGTCATGATGTCATAAAATGAGATTCTAAAATGTCATTATGTCATAATGGGATTCTAGATTGTCATAATGTCATAAAATGAGATTCTAAAATGTCATTACGTCATAATGGGATTCTAGAATGTCATGATGTCATAAAATGAGATTCTAGAATGTCATTATGTCATAAAATGAGATTATAAAATGTAATTATGTCATAAATTGAGATTCTAGAATGTCATGATGTCATAAAATGAGATTCTAAAATGTCATTACGTCATAATGGGATTCTAGAATGTCATGATGTCATAAAATGAGATTCTAAAATGTCATTACGTCATAATGGGATTCTAGAATGTCATAATGTCATAAAATGAGATTCTAAAATGTCGTTATGTCATAATGGGATTCTAGAATGTCATGATGTCATAAAATGAGATTCTAAAATGTCATTATGTCATAATGGGATTCTAGAATGTCATGATGTCATAAAATGAGTATCTAAAATGTCATTATGTCATAAAATGAGATTCTAAAACGTCATTATGTCATAAAATGAGATTCTAAAATGTCATGATGTCATAATGGGATTCTAGAATGTCATGATGTCATAAAATGAGATTCTAAAACGTCATTATGTCATAAAATTAAATTCTAAAACGTCATTAGGTCATAAAATGAGATTCTAGAATGTCATGTCATAAAATGAGATTCTAAAATGTCATTATGTCATACATTGAGATTCTAGAATGTCATGATGACATAAAATGAGATTCTAAAATGTCATTATGTCATAATGGGATTCTAGAATGTCATAATGTCATAAAATGAGATTCTAAAATGTCATTACGTCATAATGGGATTCTAGCATGTCATGATGTCATAAAAAGAGATTATAAAATGTCATTATGTCATAAAATGAGATTCTAGAATGTCATGATGTCATAAAATGAGATTCTAAAATGTCAATATGTCATAATGGGATTCTAGAATGTCATGATGTCATAAAATGAGATTCTAAAATGTCATTATGTCATAATGGGATTCTAGATTGTCATAATGTCATAAAATGAGATTCTAAAATGTCATTACGTCATAATGGGATTCTAGAATGTCATGATGTCATAAAATGAGATTCTAGAATGTCATTATGTCATAAAATGAGATTATAAAAAATGCGATTCTAAAATGTCATTATGTCATAAAATGAGATTCTAAAACGTCATTATGTCATAAAATGAGATTCTAAAATGTCATTACGTCATAATGAGATTCTCGAATGTCATGATGTCATAAAATGAGATTCTAAAATGTCATTATGTCATAATCGGATTCTAGAATGTCATGATGTCATAAAATGAGATTCTAAAATGTCATTATGTCATAATGGGATTCTAAAATGTCATGATGTCATAAAATGAGATTCTAAAATGTCATTATGTCATAATGGGATTCTAGAATGTCATGATGTCATAAAATGAGATTCTAAAATGTCATTATGTCATAATGGGATTCTAGAATGTCATGATGTCATAATGGGATTCTAGAATGTCATGATGTCATAAAATGAGATTCTAAAACGTCATTATGTCATAAAATGAGATTCTAAAATGTCATTACGTCATAATGAGATTCTAGAATGTCATGATGTCATAAAATGAGATTCTAAAATGTCATTATGTCATAATGGGATTCTAGAATGTCATGATGTCATAAAATGAGATTCTAAAATGTCATTATGTCATAATGGGATTCTAGAATGTCATGATGTCATAAAATGAGTATCTAAAATGTCATTATGTCATAAAATGAGATTCTAAAATGTCATTATGTCATAAAATGAGATTCTAAAATGTCATGATGTCATAATGGGATTCTAGAATGTCATGATGTCATAAAATGAGATTCTAAAACGTCATTATGTCATAAAATTAAATTCTAAAACGTCATTAGGTCATAAAATGAGATTCTAGAATGTCATGTCATAAAATGAGATTCTAAAATGTCATTATGTCATACATTGAGATTCTAGAATGTCATGATGACATAAAATGAGATTCTAAAATGTCATTATGTCATAATGGGATTCTAGAATGTCATAATGTCATAAAATGAGATTCTAAAATGTCATTACGTCATAATGGGATTCTAGCATGTCATGATGTCATAAAAAGAGATTATAAAATGTCATTATGTCATAAAATGAGATTCTAGAATGTCATGATGTCATAAAATGAGATTCTAAAATGTCATTATGTCATAATGGGATTCTAGAATGTCATGATGTCATAAAATGAGATTCTAAAATGTCATTACGTCATAATGGGATTCTAGAATGTCATGATGTCATAAAATGAGATTCTAGAATGTCATTATGTCATAAAATGAGATTATAAAATGTAATTATGTCATAAATTGAGATTCTAGAATGTCATGATGTCATAAAATGAGATTCTAAAATGTCATTACGTCATAATGGGATTCTAGAATGTCATGATGTCATAAAATGAGATTCTAAAATGTCATTATGTCATAATGGGATTCTAGAATGTCATGATGTCATAAAATGAGATTCTAGAATGTCATTATGTCATAAAATGAGATTATAAAATGTAATTATGTCATAAATTGAGATTCTAGAATGTCATGATGTCATAAAATGAGATTCTAAAATGTCATTACGTCATAATGGGATTCTAGAATGTCATGATGTCATAAAATGAGATTCTAAAATGTCATTACGTCATAATGGGATTCTAGAATGTCATGATGTCATAAAATATGATTCTAAAATGTCATTATGTCATAAAATGAGATTCTAAAACGTCATTATGTCATAAAATGAGATTCTAAAATGTCATGATGTCATAATGGGATTCTAGAATGTCATGATGTCATAAAATGAGATTCTAAAATGTCATTATGTCATAAAATGAGATTCTAAAATGTCATTATGTCATAAAATGAGATTCTAAAACGTCATTATGTCATAATGGGATTCTAGAATGTCATGATGTCATAAAATGAGATTCTAAAACGTCATTATGTCATAATGGGATTCTAGAATGTCATGATGTCATAAAATGAGATTCTAAAACGTCATTATGTCATAAATATTGATTCTAAAACGTCATAGGTCATAAAATGAAATTCTAAAATGTCATTACGTCATAATGGGATTCTAGAATTTCATGATGTCATAAAATGAGATTCTAAAATGTCATTATGTCATAATGGGATTCTAGATTGTCATAATGTCATAAAATGAGATTCTAAAATGTCATTACGTCATAATGGGATTCTAGAATGTCAAGATGTCATAAAATGAGATTCTAGAATGTCATTATGTCATAAAATGAGATTATAAAATGTCATTATGTCATAAATTGAGATTCTAGAATGTCATGATGTCATAAAATGAGATTCTAAAATGTCATTATGTCATAATGGAATTCTAGAATGTCATGATGTCATTAAATGAGATTCTAAAATGTCATTACGTCATAATGGGATTCTAGAATGTCATTATGTCATAATGGGATTCTAAAATGTCATTATGTCATAAAATGAGATTCTAAAACGTCATTATGTCATAAAATGAGATTCTAAAATGTCATTACGTCATAATGAGATTCTCGAATGTCATGATGTCATAAAATGAGATTCTAAAATGTCATTATGTCATATTGGGATTCTAGAATGTCATGATGTCATAAAATGAGATTCTAAAATGTCATTATGTCATAACGGGATTCTAGAATGTCATGATGTCATAAAATGAGATTCTAGAATGTCATTATGTCATAAAATGAGATTCTAAAACGTCATTATGTCATAAAATGAGATTCTAAAATGTCATTATGTCATAATGAGATTCTAGAATGTCATGATGTCATAAAATGAGATTCTAAAATGTCATTATGTCATAATGGGATTCTAGAATGTCATGATGTCATAAAATGAGATTCTAAAATGTCATTATGTCATAACGAGATTCTAGAATGTCATGATGTCATAAAATGAGATTCTAGAATGTCATTATGTCATAAAATGAGATTCTAGAATGTCATGATGTCATAAAATGAGATTCTAAAATGTCATTACGTCATAATGGGATTCTAGAATGTCATGATGTCATAAAATGAGATTCTAAAATGTCATTATGTCATAAAATGAGATTCTAAAACGTCATTATGTCATAAAATGAGATTCTAAAATGTCATGATGTCATAATGGGATTCTAGAATGTCATGATGTCATAAAATGAGATTCTAAAATGTCATTATGTCATAAAATGAGATTCTAAAATGTCATTATGTCATAAAATGAGATTCTAAAACGTCATTATGTCATAATGGGATTCTAGAATGTCATGATGTCATAAAATGAGATTCTAAAACGTCATTATGTCATAATGGGATTCTAGAATGTCATGATGTCATAAAATGAGATTCTAAAACGTCATTATGTCATAAATATTAATTCTAAAACGTCCATAGGTCATAAAATGAAATTCTAAAATGTCATTACGTCATAATGGGATTCTAGAATTTCATGATGTCATAAAATGAGATTCTAAAATGTCATTATGTCATAATGGGATTCTAGATTGTCATAATGTCATAAAATGAGATTCTAAAATGTCATTACGTCATAATGGGATTCTAGAATGTCAAGATGTCATAAAATGAGATTCTAGAATGTCATTATGTCATAAAATGAGATTATAAAATGTAATTATGTCATAAATTGAGATTCTAGAATGTCATGATGTCATAAAATGAGATTCTAAAATGTCATTATGTCATAATGGAATTCTAGAATGTCATGATGTCATTAAATGAGATTCTAAAATGTCATTACGTCATAATGGGATTCTAGAATGTCATTATGTCATAATGCGATTCTAAAATGTCATTATGTCATAAAATGAGATTCTAAAACGTCATTATGTCATAAAATGAGATTCTAAAATGTCATTACGTCATAATGAGATTCTCGAATGTCATGATGTCATAAAATGAGATTCTAAAATGTCATTATGTCATATTGGGATTCTAGAATGTCATGATGTCATAAAATGAGATTCTAAAATGTCATTATGTCATAATGGGATTCTAGAATGTCATGATGTCATAAAATGAGATTCTAAAATGTCATTATGTCATAATGGGATTCTAGAATGTCATGATGTCATAAAATGAGATTCTAGAATGTCATTATGTCATAAAATGAGATTCTAGAATGTCATGATGTCATAAAATGAGATTCTAAAATGTCATTATGTCATAATGGGATTCTAGAATGTCATGATGTCATTAAATGAGATTCTAAAATGTCATTATGTCATAAAATAAGATTCTAAAATGTCATTATGTCATAAAATGGGCGGCAGTAGCTCAGTGCGGGCGGCAGTAGCTCAGTGGGTAGAGCAGTTGTCTTTCAACCAGAAGGTTGGCGGTTCGATTCCCGCTCTCCCCACAGTTCATACTGTCGTTGTGTCCTTGGGCAAGACACTTAACCCACCTTGCCTCCAGTGGCTGTAACACTGGTAATTACTGTAGAACAATGTAAGTCGCTTTGGATAAAAGCGTCTGCTAAATGAATAAATGTAAAAATGTAAATGTAAATAAAATGAGATTCTAGAATGACATTACGTCATAATGGGATTCTAGAATGTCATGATGTCATAAAATGAGATTCTAAAATGTCATTATGTCATAAAATAAGATTCTAAAATGTCATGATGTCATAATGGGATTCTAGAATGTAATGATGTCATAAAATGAGATTCTAAAACATCATTATGTCATAAAATTTAATTCTAAAACGTCATTAGGGCATAAAATCAGATTCTAAAATGTCATTATGTCATAATGGGATTCTAGAATGTCATGATGTCATAAAATGAGATTCTAAAATGTCATTATGTCATAAAATAAGATTATAAAATGGCATTATGTCATAAAATGAGATTCTAGAATGTCATTATGTCATAAAATGACATTCTAGAATGTCATGATGTCATAAAATGAGATTCTAAAATGTCATTATGTCATAATGGGATTCTAGAATGTCATGATGTCATTAAATGAGATTCTAAAATGTCATTATGTCATAATGGGATTCTAGAATGTCATGATGTCATAAAATGAGATTCTAGAATGACATTAGGTCATAATGGGATTCTAGAATGTCATGATGTCATAAAATGAGATTCTAAAATGTCATTATGTCATAAAGTAAGATTCTAAAATGTCAAGATGTCATAATGGGATTCTAGAATGTAATGATGTCATAAAATGAGATTCTAAAACGTCATTATGTCATAAATTTTAATTTTAAAACGTCATTAGGTCATAAAATGAGATTCTAAAATGTTATTATGTCATAATGGGATTCTAGAATGTCATGATGTCATAAAATGTGATTCTAAAATGTCATTATGTCATAAAATGAGATTCTAAAACGTCATTATGTCATAATGGGATTCTAGAATGTCATGATGTCATAAAATGAGATTCTAAAACGTCATTATGTCATAAAATTTAATTCTAAAACGTAATTAGGTCATAAAATGAGATTATAAAATGTCATTACGTCATAATGGGATTCTAAAATGTCATGATGTCATAAAATGAGATTCTAAAATGTCATTGTCATAAAATGAGATTCTAAAACGTCATTATGTCATAATGGGATTCTAGAATGTCATGATGTCATAAAATGAGATTCTAAAACATCATTATTTCATAAAATTTAATTCTAAAATGTCATTAGGTCATAAAATGAGATTCTAAAATGTCATTACGTCATAATTGGATTCTAGAATGTCATGATGTCATAAAATGAGATTCTAAAATGTCATTACGTCATAATGGGATTCTAGAATGTCATGATGTCATAAAATGAGATTCTAAAATGTCATTATGTCATAAAATGAGATTATAAAACGTCATTATGTCATAAAAAAGAGATTCTAAAATGACATGTCATAATGGAATTCTAGAATGTCATGATGTCATAAAATGAGATTCTAAAATGTCATTACGTCATAATGGGATTCTAGAATGTCATGATGTCATAAAATATGATTCTAAAATGTCATTATGTCATAAAATGAGATTCTAAAACGTCATTATGTCATAAAATGAGATTCTAAAATGTCATGATGTCATAATGGGATTCTAGAATGTCATGATGTCATAAAATGAGATTCTAAAATGTCATTATGTCATAAAATGAGATTCTAAAATGTCATTATGTCATAAAATGAGATTCTAAAACGTCATTATGTCATAATGGGATTCTAGAATGTCATGATGTCATAAAATGAGATTCTAAAACGTCATTATGTCATAATGGGATTCTAGAATGTCATGATGTCATAAAATGAGATTCTAAAACGTCATTATGTCATAAATATTAATTCTAAAACGTCCATAGGTCATAAAATGAAATTCTAAAATGTCATTACGTCATAATGGGATTCTAGAATGTCATGATGTCATAAAATGAGATTCTAAAATGTCATTATGTCATAATGGGATTCTAGATGTCATAATGTCATAAAATGAGATTCTAAAATGTCATTACGTCATAATGGGATTCTAGAATGTCATGATGTCATAAAATGAGATTCTAGAATGTCATTATGTCATAAAATGAGATTATAAAATGTAATTATGTCATAAATTGAGATTCTAGAATGTCATGATGTCATAAAATGAGATTCTAAAATGTCATTATGTCATAATGGAATTCTAGAATGTCATGATGTCATTAAATGAGATTCTAAAATGTCATTACGTCATAATGGGATTCTAGAATGTCATTATGTCATAAAATGAGATTCTAAAATGTCATTATGTCATAAAATGAGATTCTAAAACGTCATTATGTCATAAAATGAGATTCTAGAATGTCATTAGTTCATAATGAGATTCTAGAATGTCATGATGTCATAAAATGAGATTCTAAAATGTCATTATGTCATAATGGGATTCTAGATTGTCATGATGTCATAAATTGAGATTCTAAAATGTCATTATGTCATAAAATTTAATTCTAAAACGTCCATAGGTCATAAAATGAAATTCTAAAATGTCATTATGTCATAATGGGATTCTAGAATGTCATGATGTCATAAAATGAGATTCTAAAATGTCATTATGTCATAATGGGATTCTAGATTGTCATGATGTCATAAATTGAGATTCTAAAATGTCATTATGTCATAATGGGATTCTAGAATGTCATGATGTCATAAAATGAGATTCTAGAATGTCATTATGTCATAAAATGAGATTCTAAAACGTCATTATGTCATAAAATGAGATTCTAAAATGTCATTACGTCATAATGAGATTCTCGAATGTCATGATGTCATAAAATGAGATTCTAAAATGTCATTATGTCATAATGGGATTCTAGAATGTCATGATGTCATAAAATGAGATTCTAAAATGTCATTATGTCATAATGAGATTCTAGAATGTCATGATGTCATAAAATGAGATTCTAGAATGTCATTATGTCATAAAATGAGATTCTAGAATGTCATGATGTCATAAAATGAGATTCTAAAATGTCATTATGTCATAATGGGATTCTAGAATGTCATGATGTCATAAAATGAGATTCTAAAATGTCATTATGTCATAAAATGAGATTCTAAAACGTCATTATGTCATAAAATGAGATTCTAAAATGTCATGATGTCATAATGGGATTCTAGAATGTCATGATGTCATAAAATGAGATTCTAAAATGTCATTATGTCATAAAATGAGATTCTAAAATGTCATTATGTCATAAAATGAGATTCTAAAATGTCATTATGTCATAATGGGATTCTAGAATGTCATGATGTCATAAAATGAGATTCTAAAATGTCATTATGTCATAATGGGATTCTAGAATGTCATGATGTCATAAAATGAGATTCTAAAACGTCATTATGTCATAAAATTTAATTCTAAAACGTCAATAGGTCATAAAATGAGATTCTAAAATGTCATTATGTCATAATGGGATTCTAGAATGTCATGATGTCATAAAATGAGATTCTAAAATGTCATTATGTCATAATGGGATTCTAGATTGTCATAATGTCATAAAATGAGATTCTAAAATGTCATTACGTCATAATGGGATTCTAGAATGTCATGATGTCATAAAATGAGATTCTAAAATGTCATTATGTCATAACGGGATTCTAGAATGTCATGATGTCATAAAATGAGATTCTAGAATGTCATTATGTCATAAAATGAGATTCTAGAATGTCATGATGTCATAAAATGAGATTCTAAAATGTCATTAAGTCATAATGGGATTCTAGAATGTCATGATGTCATTAAATGAGATTCTAAAATGTCATTATGTCATAAAATAAGATTCTAAAATGTCATTATGTCATAAAATGAGATTCTAGAATGTCATGATGTCATTAAATGAGATTCTAAAATGTCATTATGTCATAAAATGAGATTCTATGATATGTCATAAAATGAGATTCTAAAATGTCATTATGTCATAAAATGAGATTCTAAAATGTCATTATGTCATAAAATGAGATTCTAAAATGTCATTATGTCATAAAATGAGATTCTAAAATGTCATTATGTCATAATGAGATTCTAGAATGTCATGATGTCATAAAATGAGATTCTAAAATGTCATTATGTCATAAAATAAGATTCTAAAATGTCATGATGTCATAATGGGATTCTAGAATGTAATGATGTCATAAAATGAGATTCTAAAACATCATTATGTCATAAAATTTAATTCTAAAACGTCATTAGGGCATAAAATGAGATTCTAAAATGTCATTATGTCATAATGGGATTCTAGAATGTCATGATGTCATAAAATGAGATTCTAAAATGTCATTATGTCATAAAATAAGATTATAAAATGGCATTATGTCATAAAATGAGATTCTAGAATGTCATTATGTCATAAAATGACATTCTAGAATGTCATGATGTCATAAAATGAGATTCTAAAATGTCATTATGTCATAATGGGATTCTAGAATGTCATGATGTCATTAAATGAGATTCTAAAATGTCATTATGTCATAATGGGATTCTAGAATGTCATGATGTCATAAAATGAGATTCTAGAATGTCATTATGTCATAATGGGATTCTAGAATGTCATGATGTCATAAAATGAGATTCTAAAATGTCATTATGTCATAAAGTAAGATTCTAAAATGTCATGATGTCATAATGGGATTCTAGAATGTAATGATGTCATAAAATGAGATTCTAAAACGTCATTATGTCATAAATTTTAATTCTAAAACGTCATTAGGTCATAAAATGAGATTCTAAAATGTCATTATGTCATAATGGGATTCTAGAATGTCATGATGTCATAAAATGAGATTCTAAAATGTCATTATGTCATAAAATGAGATTCTAAAATGTCATTATGTCATAATGGGATTCTAGAATGTCATGATGTCATAAAATGAGATTCTAAAATGTCATTATGTCATAAAATTTAATTCTAAAACGTAATTAGGTCATAAAATGAGATTATAAAATGTCATTACGTCATAATGGGATTCTAGAATGTCATGATGTCATAAAATGAGATTCTAAAATGTCATTGTCATAAAATGAGATTCTAAAACGTCATTATGTCATAATGGGATTCTAGAATGTCATGATGTCATAAAATGAGATTCTAAAACATCATTATGTCATAAAATTTAATTCTAAAACGTCATTAGGTCATAAAATGAGATTCTAAAATGTCATTATGTCATAATGGGATTCTAGAATGTCATGATGTCATAAAATGAGATTCTAAAATGTCATTATGTCATAATGGGATTCTAGAATGTCATGATGTCATAAAATGAGATTCTAAAATGTCATTATGTCATAAAATGAGATTCTAAAACGTCATTATGTCATAAAATGAGATTCTAAAATGTCATGTCATAATGGATTCTAGAATGTCATGATGTCATAAAATGAGATTCTAAAATGTCATTATGTCATAATGGGATTCTAGAATGTCATGATGTCATAAAATGAGATTCTAAAATGTCATTATGTCATAAAATGAGATTCTAAAACGTCATTATGTCATAAAATGAGATTCTAAAATGTCATGATGTCATAATGGGATTCTAGAATGTCATGATGTCATAAAATGAGATTCTAAAATGTCATTATGTCATAAAATGAGATTCTAAAATGTCATTATGTCATAAAATGAGATTCTAAAATGTCATTATGTCATAATGGGATTCTAGAATGTCATGATGTCATAAAATGAGATTCTAAAATGTCATTATGTCATAATGGGATTCTAGAATGTCATGATGTCATAATGCGATTCTAAAATGTCATTATGTCATAAAATGAGATTCTAAAATGTCATTATGTCATAAAATGAGATTCTAAAATGTCATTATGTCATAATGAGATTCTAGAATGTCATGATGTCATAAAATGAGATTCTAAAATGTCATTATGTCATAATGGATTCTAGAATGTCATGATGTCATAAAATGAGATTCTAAAATGTCATTATGTCATAATGGGATTCTAGAATGTCATGATGTCATAAAATGAGATTCTAAAATGTCATTATGTCATAATGGGATTCTAGAATGTCATGATGTCATAAAATGAGATTCTAAAATGTCATTATGTCATAATGGGATTCTAGAATGTCATGATGTCATAAAATGAGATTCTAAAACGTCATGATGTCATAAAATGAGATTCTAAAACGTCATTATGTCATAAAATTAAATTCTAAAACGTCATAAGGTCATAAAATGAGATTCTAAAATGTCATTATGTCATAATGAGATTCTAGAATGTCATGATGTCATAAAATGAGATTCTAAAATGTCATTATGTCATAAAATGAGATTCTAGAATGTCATGATGTCATAAATTGAGATTCTAAAATGTCATTATGTCATAATGGGATTCTAGAATGTCATGATGTCATAAAATAAGATTCTAAAATGTCATTATGTCATAAAATGAGATTCTAGAATGTCATTATGTCATAATGAGATTCTAAAATGTCATTATGTCATAATGGGATTCTAGAATGTCATGATGTCATAAAATGAGATTCTAAAATGTCATGATGTCATAATGGGATTCTAGAATGTCATGATGTCATAAAATGAGATTCTAAAATGTCATTATGTCATAATGGGATTCTAGAATGTCATGAAGTCATAAAATGCGATTCTAAAATGTCATTATGTCATAAAATGAGATTCTAAAACGTCAATATGTCATAAAATGAGATTCTAAAATTTCATTACGTCATAATGAGATTCTAGAATGTCATGATGTCATAAAATGAGATTCTAAAATGTCATTATGTCATAATGGGATTCTAGAATGTCATGATGTCATAAAATGAGATTCTAAAATGTCATTATGTCATAATGGGATTCTAGAATGTCATGATGTCATAAAATGAGTATCTAAAATGTCATTATGTCATAAAATGAGATTCTAAAACGTCATTATGTCATAAAATGAGATTCTAAAATGTCATGATGTCATAATGGGATTCTAGAATGTCATGATGTCATAAAATGAGATTCTAAAACGTCATTATGTCATAAAATTAAATTCTAAAACGTCATTAGGTCATAAAATGAGATTCTAGAATGTCATGTCATAAAAT